>BTPG01000008.1:95231616-95831616 GCA_036245525.1 Semisulcospira habei | reverse complement strand
GCTATATTCACTATTTTGGGATACATCCATGTGTGCATTTACTTTGTATGATAAATACAGAACAGACAAAATTCTGCCTCTGACAGAACTAATTAAACTGAATTGATGCCAAAGAAAACAACTTTCATTGCCAAGACTTCTGCTGGATGGGAGATCAATTTAGGAAATGTATACATTCCAGCAGCTCACCGTTAACTCTTTCCTGCCGATGTCACCTTCAGCTGCCGCAAGATTACTTCTAATAGAACACTATTGGCAGTGAGATCTGCCCAGCCAAGGTTCGTTTGCAGGGCATATGCTTGGCTATTTTTAGCACTGAATGTGTCATTACAAGCTGTTACTTGGCATATGTAACGGATTCAAAAACGAACTCTTAACCCATTCAGCCCTGACGCACTACAGCAGGAGATGGGTCGACCATGATAATTTAAGGGTAGTACTAGATTAGCTTGGTGCCTGTCGGAGCCAAGCTAATCTGGCACTGCCCTTGCATTAACATGGTCGATCCATCTCCTGCAACTGGTGCATAGTCATTAGATGATGCCTCCAAAGTCAGGATGAAAGATTTTTTTTTTTTTTTTTTTTTTTTTTTTTTTTTCAGGATGAAAGAGTTAACAAAATTTCTTAGTGGCAGAGTACATTATACAGAAATGTTAGCAGACAAAAAGTTAAAACCAAATATCAGAAACTATGTTTTAGAAAAGGTTAACTCTTTCCCTACTTAACATTTTCAGCGAGTCAGTTCCCTGCAGACGTAGCAGGAAAAAGGACATGTGTTCCCTGGTGATGTACATTTTGGGGGGTAGATTGAATTAATTTTCACAGCCTCCCAAGGTAACAACCATAGATAAATTGGGTATCATTGGAAAGAGCATTAAGAGTACTTTTCAAAACTGCAAGTGTTTGTGTATCGGTTTAGTGGGAAGTCAAACCAATTTGATTATTATGCAACAGAACAAAATGGCGGAGCAAAAAATGAGAAACGTGGTTTTGGTAGCAACAGTGTAAGCACATGCAACGAAAAACCCAGATTACTCACCAAAATGGCAGGAAAATGTATTCCACAAGCAAAGAAATCACACAAGAGAACTGTCTCTTCTTGAATCACAATATTATGAGCTAACTCACGGTTGAAACTGCGCTCATGAGGATCGAATAAGCTCATTGTCGGAGACGATCCACGGCACATTGTCGGCTACTTTGGCCTTGTTCTGACACCAACCGACAAGGGCATTCACTTTCAGATAACTTAGAAATGGTTTGTGAAACATAAAATGTTTCACAAACCATTTCTAAGTTATATAGTGGTTGCTTCCCTTAGACCGATAGCTGTGCGTCATGCGATTTTTGTACAACCACAACGCTAGAATACTAGTGACTCGTCTATAGACGGCAACGAGCACAACGCTATAACGTGTTTCGATCGCTAAGGGTTTGTTTGGGTTACCACTAAACCAGGAGCAATACGTAGGGAAAGAGTTAATGAATAAAGACTACTGTTTACCTTCTGTAGAACTGTGGAGGGCCTCCGCATATTTTTTCTGAAAAAAAAAGTTTCACAGTCCTTTTTATCCCAGTAAAGTCAGAGTGCATAACAGCATGTCCAACTTCTTTACCACCCTTACCATGTTTGGCTTGATAGTTTGAAATAGTATCCGAGTAAACTTTTTTGTTTTCAACAAAACATGGCAATTGACCCTTTGTGACCTTGTTGTTCAGAAGAGGTCATTCAAACTGATAAATGTAGTAAAACTGTTGCCGCAAGGGTTTCATGTGAGAGAAAAACAGAAAATAGAGGTTGGAAACCCTTTAAGTTAGGAACATGAAACACGACGTTTCAGATCAAAGATCCTTCTTCTCAGTAATATGGAAACAACGCAAAACAGACTACATTGTTTCCGTATCACCGAGAAGATGGATCTTTGATCCGAAACGTCGTGTTTCATGTTTCTAACTTAAAGGGGTTTCAACCTCTATTTTCTGTTTTCCTTTCAAACTGACAAGTTAGAAAAGCCACGCGACAAAGTATCTTTGGCCAAGTTTGAAGACAATGACATACACTTTACAGTCTCTATGCAAAGGTTTTCCTGTGCCAACGGATGACAATGACAATGAACCTTTATTTTCCAACGGTAAAAGTTATTGGTAACAGAACCAGTTTTCAAACTTGCCGTTGCTACATCTACTACATAAATGACAAAAATACAAGCACGCACGCGCATGCACACACACGGTATACATTTCAATGCATTCCAAATATAACCATCCAAACTAAGACAGGGAGAAGTGAAACATATTAACATTGAAACATATTAACATAAAGAAAGAAAAAGTAAAAAACATGTATTTTTCTCTAAAATGTATTTTTTTGAAAAATACTTACCGATGGCATTACTGTATGGAAGATACACTTAGCTTAACGATTTCAGCCTAAAAATCACTGTGTATACATACACAACCAGGGAGGCGACTCCTGGATTGATTGATTGATTGATTGTACATTGCTTAACGTCCCGACAGCAACAAGACTTTCTCAGGACGTGCCTGCACTGCTTGTGAAAAAAAAACCCAACTAAACAGAATATTGAATGTATGTCGCCAGCCGGTCCAATACGTTAAATAAACCTAAGATATGGGGTCTAAATAAAGCAAGACCATTTAGAAACACACATCCAATATCGGCAGTGCAGACAATAGGGAGATATTAAAAAAGGAAAATACAGGTGAATGGACCAAGGGTAGACAGAAACATGCCCCAGAAATGAGGGGAAAACCCACCCTGTGGGGTTGACCAGGGTGACCCTGGTAACTAAAAAGTAGTTAACCCCACCCCAGGGCAGATCCAGGTGGGGGGGGGGTGACTCCTGGAGCCGTTACCAGGGCCTGAGTAGCCTCCCTTCCCTCCTCATCCGGGCACATGTGCGGTGTCAAGCCGGTTGAACGCTAAAGCGCTCCGGCGGCAAGCAGGGCAGACGGGAGGGCCATTCGAGTAATGCCATCGGTAAGTATTTTTCAAAAAAATACATTTTAGAGAAAAATACATTTGTTTCCTCAAAATACATTACCGATGACATTACTGTACGGAAGAATAGCGAAAAGGTGGAGGGTGTCGCCCGCTTGGTCCTGTCATCGCTTGTGCTTAACAGTCGCGAACCGGAGCAACCTCCAAACGATTTTGGCAAAGCGTACCTAAGCGGGAGGGAGTGTTGCGCCGCAGCGATGTCCCCCACCATGGCCAGATTGTCCCGCTGGCTCGTAAGGTCACAGAGGTAGAAGCGGGCAAAGGTGAGGTTGGCCTGCCACCCAACAGCCGCTACAATGTCTCTCACGGCGCAGTTTCGATCGAAAACATTACTGGTGGAGACAGCACGGACCTCATATGCACGAATACGTAGTGTCTTAGCATCCACCAGAGAGAGCCTCTCGTAAGCAGAACGGATGTCCCTGTCACGACACGCCTGACGGAGTCAGGGCGCCGTGGACAATATGAGTGCTGACACTCGAGAAAACCCACCCACTCTAAACAAATCACACAACGCCAGTGATAAACAACAAACAAATCCTTTATTACCTACTCTTACTCTAACCCCCACCCCAACCCACTAACGCCCCACACACTCACACATACCCACGCATGCACTCATAACGTATTAACACATAAAAAAGATTAACAGTTAACAATGACTAATAGGTGAAAATCGGCAATGGCTATACAAGTGAAAAAGACTAACAGGTGAAAGTGACTAATAGGGCCAACGGCTATACAAGGCGGGTAACTTTGTCTCTGTACAGTGTCCTCTGTCCCACACTAGACAGGGTGGCTCGTAACGTAAGAGTACTACCCCTACACCACAGAGCACCGTAGCCGCGCTTGCCCACGCATGCCTGTGACCGACGCTCAGAACGTAGAATCAGCCTGCTGTAGCCCAACGTACTTGTCCAACAGGACCGGCTAGCGAAGGCGTTCCGGCTCCCGATGATACGTCACCGTTGGTCATGGAAGATGAAGGGATCGAAGGACGAAATCTTCGAAGCCAGTGCACTGGAAAAGGGCGCATTGTCAGTCAAAGTGCCAACACAGTTAATTCTGGCCTATTTGACACGCACCTACTCACAAACCACGTGAGTTGTGTCTCGTCTCACCCTAATACCCGCCTTGGCCATATTAAATATACAATCATGGATATGAAAGCTTCCTATGTACATTCAACATTCACCAGGTCTGCACTACTCCATTACACTAACATTAAGCTAGCACAACCACTTTTGTATAATAACATTGCCACTGCTAAAACCAACATTATCAAAATATCCACATGTACATACGATATGAAATAATCACCAGCAACCACCCAACGTGACAATCTTATTACATTGCATCTAGGACTTAATACAGATATATTTGAAAGGATACCCACTTTAATTATTTTACAACATGGCCCTTTAAATATACTCACTCGGCGACAGCCGACATAAACAACTAAATCCGACACCCACCACATTACAACCCAACCTAAAAACCATGGTTAAAGACTTGATTAAAACATCACTAAAAAACTAGACGAACATACCCTTCCGAACCTATGTACACATTCACACACCCGAGAGCACAGTAGCTAACTGAGAAAAATGGCATGAGTATTTACCTGTCACTGGTGAGTCCTCCGGCAGGACGAGACAAACAAGACGAAGACGAACCGGAGGGGTCTTCTGTTGAGTAGCAGCCGTGGTCGCTATAGTCTCTTGGACACCCACACCCAGGAACACTGGCCGTGGTCTTGCAGGGAGGGTAACGCAACCCTCACACAGCTTGTCAAGGGCTCCAAACGAGGTCGCACCCTGACCCAGACTCTCACTTCGCTAGCTAACTCCGCTGACTGACTAATATCCCTCTGCTACCTTGCAGTTTAACTTTACTCTGAACACTGTTCGGTTAAAGCTACCCGGCGAAAGCGTGCAACCGCTGTACTCGCTCACTGCTAAGCTTGCTGCACGGGCTTTACGATTACGCTCACACTACATTTATTAACTTCCCTAAACTAAGGCTATTTACAGAAGTCGGCGACCTACATTTATTAACAAGAAAACGACTTGGCGAAAAAATGAAACAACATGTCACATCCGTTACGTGACATACCCCCCTCCCAGATCAAACACCCGGGTTTGATTACTATACGACTGTCCCAATACTGCTTCCACCTTTACGGTTTCTACCACCCTGTCCTACTCAAAAAGTCAGCAGGAACATTTACTTTACCGGCTATGCTTTCTACTCTAATGGAAAATGGCTGCAACTGCAAAGCCCACCTCATCAGTCGACTGTTTGTGGATTTAGCTTGTTGCAAGTACTGCAATGGTCTATGGTCTGTCTGTACGACGAATGTCCCACCATACAGATACTGACGGAATTTTTTAATTCCCCACACGATTGCAAGACACTCCTTTTCGATGGTGGAGTAGTTATGCTCTGCTTTGGATAGTTTCTTGCTCGCGCATGCAACAGGCTGTAAACCGTTACCCACTGTATGCCCCAGATATTCCAATTGCTTGAACCCCAAGTAACACTTTGTGGGTCTGGCCGCCAACTGGACCTCTCTTAGCCTACCAAAGAGCTGGGCAATACACTGTAAGTGACGTTCTTTAGTGGAGGAAGCAATCATGACATCGTCCATGAAATTGCTAACTTCTGTCAATCGCAAAGGTTCTAGTAACCTCCTCATCATTCGGGAAAAGATTGCCCCTGCCGTCTTTAACCCGAAAGGCATTACCTTCCACTGAAATTGCCCTGCCGGTGTGGTGAAGGCAGTTTTCGGTTTGTCGCTCTCTAACATGGGTACCTGCCAGTAGCCTTTAGCTAGGTCTAACTTACTTAAGTACTTAGCCTTGGACAGTAAGGAAAATAGGTACTCCACGTCAGGCATCGGCTCCGCATCGAACACGACCTTTTGGTTCAGTTTTCTAAAGTCCACGCAAAACCTAACAGTGCCATCTTTCTTCTTCACCAAGACGATCGGTGAGCTGTATGGGGAATTGGCTCTCTCGATTACTCCCATCTCTAGCATAGCATCTACTTCGGCTTTCACTACCTCTAGCTGAGAATGGGGTAGAGGATATTGCTTCGTTCTCACCGGCACTTCATCAGTCAAATGGATTTCACACGAGTCTAGTGTCGTCCTCAACGGATAATCTGTCAAAACATCCTTAAACTGGACAGTCAGAGCTTCTATACTAGAATGGATCTCTGGACAGTTAGGATCAAGATGGATGTCAGAGGGTCCTTCAGACGCTACTAAAGGAATGGTAGGTACTTCCTTTACCGCCCTGAATGCCTCTCCCCCCTCATCTTCGTCCTCCTCATCTATCACTACTGTAGCTACTGACACTCGTTCTTGGAACTTTTTCAACAGATTTGCATGGTACAGTTTATTTTTACTGCCCACCCGTACCCTGTAGTCACACTCTCCGACTCTCTCTAGAACTTCGAATGGTCCCTGCCAAGCCATCTCCAGTTTGTTGTGTTTAACTGGAAGTAACAACAAAACCTTGTCTCCTGCATTAAAACTGCGTGGTTTGGCTCTGCGGTCAAAGTGCTGTTTCTGCTTTTTCGAAGCTAGCTTCAAATTCTGTTGCGCTAACCTGCACGTCTCTTCAATGCGATTCCGTAAATCTACTACGTACTGGCTTGCATCTCTCACCTCTTCTCCCATCTGCTCTTTCGTCCACAGATCCCGTAGAACTGACATGGGCCCCCTTACAGTCTTGCCGTACAATAACTCGAACGGCGCGAACCCCGTCGATTCCTGAGGAACCTCCCTGTACGCAAACAGCAATGAGGGAATGTATCTGTCCCAACATCGAGGTTGCTCGCTAGCTAACTTCTTCAACATGGACACCAAGGTACCGTTGAAACGTTCGACTAGGCCATTTGCCTGCGGATGGTAAGGAGTAGTACACTTGCCTTGTATGCACAGCAACCGGTTGACTTCAGACATCACTTGTGAAGTGAACTGGGACCCTTGGTCGGTGAGTACCTCCCTCGGAATCCCCACCCTAGACCAGATTTCTAACAATGCCTCCGCGACTCTTTCTGCTTCGATCCCCTTTAAAGGTACTGCCTCGGGATATCGAGTGGCGTAATCGACGGTCACGAGAATGAATCGGTTTCCTCTGTCGGAAGCTGGAGCAATAGGCCCCACAATGTCTACCGCTACTCTCTGAAATGGTTCTTCTACTAGCGGAAGCTGTTGCATAGGAACCCGCGGTACTCTCCCTCTTGGTACTACTTTCTGACATTGTTCACACGACTCACAGTACCTGCGAACTTGAGCACACAGCCCCGGCCAATAGAAAGTACCCCAAATGCGTTCCCGGGTTCTCTTGCCTCCCAAATGCCCCCCCATCGGTGGGTCATGCGCTAAACGCATTACAGTCTCCCTCAAAGGCTTCGGGACGACTAACTGGGACGATTGGCTGCCTCCTTTGCTATAGACCCGATACATAATTCCCTTCCTCCTGCAAAATTCTATCAGACTTTTCCCTGACGGAATTGCTCGGCCCTCTTCGGCCAACTTCCTAGCGCGAGCTAGAGTTTCGTCCTGGTTTTGCCACTCTATCAGTTGGGCAGGAGTCACATTGAGATCGGCCTGCTTAACGACTTTAAGCGCGCTCTCTCCCTCCTTCTCCCTCTGAATCTGAGCTCGAGTTTGGACCGCTGCTGCCATGGCACACTCACTGGCATCGATGGATACGGGACTACGTTTCCCATCTGAAAAAGTCACCCAGTTTCCTAGGATTACGTCCGGTCCCATGCGCTCCATTACGATAAGTTCGATCGTCCCTCGCACGAATGGTGAATCGATCTCAACCCATGCAGTCGGATACTTATCGGACTTAGTATGGTCGACGGGATTGACGTCGATGAACCGACCTGTAAGATCCCTGGGTTCTATCCACTTGGCGGCGATCGCACTCATATCCGCGCCGGTATCACGCATGATACGCACTTCCTTTCCCTTGGCTAATCCCCTACTCCACGGGTCGTAGGGCCGGATCGTCCGCATCCCTACTGTCACAGGCTCTGTCATTACGGCTACTGTCTCAGGGGCAATGGTGACTTGGTTAACTGACGCCTTACTCTGACAGTTCCTTGCTACGTGCCCTGGTTTGTTACACTTAAAACACGCTGGTTCTGCCCTATGTTCTGCTTTGGCCTCAGGGGGTTTATTCGACCCTTTGTCCTTCTTGAACGGCGGACGAATCGGCCCCCCACCCAATGGACGCGAGACTGCCCGTTTGGTGTCGAGATGGAGCTGTGCTAGCTCCGCGGCCTCTTCACCATTCCTAGGACGTTTTTCCCTAACGAACATTTCAAGGTCTGCATTCATAATAGTATAAAGTTGCTCAGACAGAAACACGTCTAGCACTTGTTCTACGTCCTCTATGCTCTTATGGGCTAAAGTGAACCAACGCTTGACTGAGGTCTTTAACCTAACGAACAACTGGGGAAACGTTTCGGGACCTTCCTTTCTGGCTTCGCGAAACTGGCGTCTGTAATATTCAGCGTCACGCCTAAATCTTCTCAGTAAGGTCTCCCTCACCACCTCAAAATCTTTCCCTTGCTCTACGGTCAGCCTAAGGTATGCATCACGGGTCTCCCCCTGCAATAGAGGTGCTAACCTGATCCCCCATACCTCTTTCGGCCACCCCTGGGTTTCGGCTACTCTCTCAAAGAGCTGAAGGTAAGATTCCACATCTTCCTTATCCTCTAACGGACGCATCTTGAGCGAGTAATGCTGACTAGACTCCGTAACTGACTTCTTTTCCGATGCTGCTAACTGTAATCTAAGCCGCGTTTCGGCCGCGACGAGCTCTTCTTTCCGTGCTTGTTCCGTGGCAGCTAGCTCTTCTTTCCGTGCTTGTTCCGCGGCAGCTAGCTCTTCTTTCCGTGCTTGTTCCGCGGCAGCTAGCTTACGTTCGGTTAATGCTAAGTCATCCCGCCTAGCCCGCTCAGCCGCCTCACGGTCCATCTGGAGCCGTCTCTCTACCGCCTCACGGTCCATCTGGAGCTGCCTCTCTAACGCCCTACGCTCTAGGTCACGTTCCCGTTTTTCTTCCTCTCTCCTAACTTCGGACAGGATGAACTGGGTTAGGGCTCCCCCACTAAGTCCCAGGCCCTCTCCTAGCACTTTATACTGCTCATATGGGTTTACTATCACCCCTAACCCCTCTTTACTTTCCTGATCCCTACTGGGTGTCAGTCCTGCTGCAGTGAGAGTACGGGTAAGGGTACTCACCACCGTTTCCTTCCGAGAGGGAGTGGCCAAAGTGGCTCCTCTCTCTCCTGGACCCTCATCCCCTGCACCACCACCCTCGGACTCAGGGTCGTGCCCCGACGTGGCACGGGTGGCCCTGGTATCCCGTTTAGGGGGCATCCTGATGTGGGTGTCCCGGAGGCAGCGACGACAACTGCTCCCCAGCAGGACCCCTGCCAAAGATAAAACAAAACAAATAAATACACAGAATACAAACAACGAATAAGGGCTAGACAGTGACAAGAGCCGAAGGGTCCTCACCACTCGGTACCTGAGTAATGAGAGGCAACCACTCATGCCACCCCCCGTTTATGCGCACTGCACTCTCTGGCCGTGGCTCCCGGCGCAATACGCCCCCACTCCCGCCAACCGCCCGCTAAATCTTACTCGTACCACAACACGAACAAACGGTCACTGGCGCACAAAAATACCCTAATCTACCTAATCCGTTACCTCCCCCTAATCCTTATCCCACCGCTGCCACCAAATATGTCACGACACGCCTGACGGAGTCAGGGCGCCGTGGACAATATGAGTGCTGACACTCGAGAAAACCCACCCACTCTAAACAAATCACACAACGCCAGTGATAAACAACAAACAAATCCTTTATTACCTACTCTTACTCTAACCCCCACCCCAACCCACTAACGCCCCACACTCACACATACCCACGCATGCACTCATAACGTATTAACACATAAAAAAGATTAACAGTTAACAATGACTAATAGGTGAAAATCGGCAATGGCTATACAAGTGAAAAAGACTAACAGGTGAAAGTGACTAATAGGGCCAACGGCTATACAAGGCGGGTAACTTTGTCTCTGTACAGTGTCCTCTGTCCCACACTAGACAGGGTGGCTCGTAACGTAAGAGTACTACCCCTACACCACAGAGCACCGTAGCCGCGCTTGCCCACGCACGCCTGTGACCGACGCTCAGAACGTAGAATCAGCCTGCTGTAGCCCAACGTACTTGTCCAACAGGACCGGCTAGCGAAGGCGTTCCGGCTCCCGATGATGCGTCACCGTTGGTCATGGAAGATGAAGGGATCGAAGGACGAAATCTTCGAAGCCAGTGCACTGGAAAAGGGCGCATTGTCAGTCAAAGTGCCAACACAGTTAATTCTGGCCTATTTGACACGCACCTACTCACAAACCACGTGAGTTGTGTCTCGTCTCACCCTAATACCCGCCTTGGCCATATTAAATATACAATCATGGATATGAAAGCTTCCTATGTACATTCAACATTCACCAGGTCTGCACTACTCCATTACACTAACATTAAGCTAGCACAACCACTTTTGTATAATAACATTGCCACTGCTAAAACCAACATTATCAAAATATCCACATGTACATACGATATGAAATAATCACCAGCAACCACCCAACGTGACAATCTTATTACATTGCATCTAGGACTTAATACAGATATATTTGAAAGGATACCCACTTTAATTATTTTACAACATGGCCCTTTAAATATACTCACTCGGCGACAGCCGACATAAACAACTAAATCCGACACCCACCACATTACAACCCAACCTAAAAACCATGGTTAAAGACTTGATTAAAACATCACTAAAAAACTAGACAAACATACCCTTCCGAACCTATGTACACATTCACACACCCGAGAGCACAGTAGCTAACTGAGAAAAATGGCATGAGTATTTACCTGTCACTGGTGAGTCCTCCGGCAGGACGAGACAAACAAGACGAAGACGAACCGGAGGGGTCTTCTGTTGAGTAGCAGCCGTGGTCGCTATAGTCTCTTGGACACCCACACCCAGGAACACTGGCCGTGGTCTTGCAGGGAGGGTAACGCAACCCTCACACAGCTTGTCAAGGGCTCCAAACGAGGTCGCACCCTGACCCAGACTCTCACTTCGCTAGCTAACTCCGCTGACTGACTAATATCCCTCTGCTACCTTGCAGTTTAACTTTACTCTGAACACTGTTCGGTTAAAGCTACCCGGCGAAAGCGTGCAACCGCTGTACTCGCTCACTGCTAAGCTTGCTGCACGGGCTTTACGATTACGCTCACACTACATTTATTAACTTCCCTAAACTAAGGCTATTTACAGAAGTCGGCGACCTACATTTATTAACAAGAAAACGACTTGGCGAAAAAATGAAACAACATGTCACATCCGTTACGTGACAGTCCCAACGGAGCCACGAGGAGATTGTCTGCGCCGAAATGTTGTGCCTGCCAGGGGAAAGTGGCAGGAAGAGGCAGGTCCGGCCACGCCGGATAGGTTTTGTCCTGCGCAGGTAGACTCAAAGCGCCTGGACAGGGTCCTGACAACGGGAGTCCTGAGTCTGGTCGGGGTCCCTGAGCGATAGCCTCCACTGCCGCACGCGATAAACCTCTGGAGAAGAGGGCTTGCCGCACAACCGCTAGGCGTGTAAGAAGAGCCGCTCCGGGCAAGGGTGAAAGAGGGGCTGTCAGGGCCGTTTCAGCATCGTGCAAGGCGTGGGCAAGGGGAGCGGGTGATCGGTGGCGAGGCTGAGGAGGTCAGTGGTCCAACTCCTGTTCCAGCTGAAGGGGGCGACCAGGAGAAGCATTGCGTTGCACCCCGGGAGTTTCTGTAGAACTTTGGGCACCAGCACGGAGGTACGCGTAGGCGACCTGGCCCTCCCAAATCCAAGGAGAGGGCATCTACCGCCCACGCTAGAGGGTCCTGGAAGGGGGAGACAAAGATGGGGAGCTGCCTGTTCCAACGAGTCGCGAACAGGTCGATCATCGGGGTCTCCCAGCGCTCACAAATGATGCGGAAAATCTCCGGACTCGGAGACCACTCGGTATGTTGGAGCTGGCCCTTCCACAAAAGGGAGTCGGCGAGGACATTCAGACGGCCCAGAATGTGGTGAGCCCGGAGTGAGATGTCGCGGTCCCTGCACCACAGGAGCAGCTGGTAAAGGAGCATGTAGAGTGTCGGGCAGTGGGTGCCCCCTGCTTCTGGATGTACGCGACTACCGTGGCATTGTTAGACATGATGAGGACTTCTTGACAGCGAAGCCGAGACTGCCAATGGTCAAGGGCCAACCAAACCACCTTCAACTCCAACCAATTGATGTGTCTGTCCGAGAACTCCGGGGGCCACAGGCCCGAGGCGGCAGAGAAATCCGGCAGGAGGTGTGCACCCCAGCCGGAGCAGCTGGTGTCGGTGCAGAGGGAAATTCGTGGCGGGGGGAAGGAGAGGGGGACTGCTGAACGAAGCCAGCAGGGGTCCGCCCACCGCTGGAGGTGGGCTTGGACAAACGGGAGGACAGGAATGGGGCCACGAGGTCGTGGGAGGACGGGCGCCAATGGGCAAGGTGGAGTTGAAGAGAGCGCGAGTAGAGCCGTCCCAGGCGTAACAGGTCCGTGGCTGCATTCAAAAGGCCCAGCAGTTGTAACCAAACTCGCGCCGAGACTACATCCAAGCTGGAAACCCAGCGGGCGAACTCCACCAACTTCGCGACACGCGCCTCCGGCAGTCGCACGAGGTTGCAGTCGGTCCAGAATTCCATGCCAAGATGCACGAATCGGCGGGACGGAGAGAGATGTTACTTTCCGCTGTTGACTAGGAAGCCGAGGTGACGAAGAAGTGCGAGAAACGCATCCCAATCCGTGGTGAGGGAGGCGAAGTCCTGGTTCTGGAGATAGAGATCGTCCAAATAGTTGGAGTTGGGGCTGGAGGATGTCTGGTGAGCCTTGGCGACCACCGCATCGACAATCCGGGTGAACACCCAAGGGCTGAGGTTGAGGCCGAAGGGGAGAGACCAGAACTGGTAGACCGTCCCGCAATAGGTGAAGCATAGGAACTGCCTGGAGGCTGGGTGCACGAGGACGTGAAGACAGGTGTCGGCCAGGTCAAGGCAGACGGCAAAGTCCATGGGGCGCACGGCGGCCTTTTTTAGGGGCTGCGCCATCTCCATCCGAAAAGAGGGAGCGGAGATGAAACTGTGCGGAGATGAAGCTGTTGACGGCCGATAGGTCGATGATAGGGCGCCAGCAGCCGCCCAGCTTTGGAACCACGAAGAGGCGGCTGTAAAAGGCCGGGGAATCGTGCTGTGAGACGACCTCCGTCGCGGGCGCAGGGGAAATGTCACGCGAGGATGGACAGGACCGGACTCAAGGGAATCAAGGGAATCTGGAGACGTGGAATGGTCCAAGCGGGAGGGAGAGAGAAGAGCCAAAGCTGAATCCTCCAGGTGGAGGCTGAGGGTGTCAATGGCATCCTCAGGCAGAGGGGGTGTGGGGGGGCGGGGGTGTGGGGGGTGGGGGGGGGCGTCCGATCCCGGCAGGGACAGACAACACTAGGAGAGGTGGGGACAATGCGGCGAAGCCCCGAAGGGCGCTGAAAGAGGGACAAGGATCTGTCCTGAAGGCTGCGGGGCTCCCGCTGATCGCTGGCGGTGGCACCGCGCTGAAGCACGGAGAAGCACCGGACATCACAGAAGGTCTGTGCTGAAGCACAGCCGGGTCCCGTCGCTGGTGGCGGCACTGCGCTGAAGCACGGCGGAGCGCCACATGTCACGGGATGAAGGTCTGTGCTGAAGCACAGCCGAGTCTCATCGCTCATCAACCACTGACCTGGTCTGAAGACCGGCAGGCCGCTCTCGGTCGCGGAGCACCACCCGTTGAGTTCTGGCATCTGTTGCGTAGTGCAGGGGGTCCGGAAGGCGGGCCGGTTGCGAGGGGTCTTATGCTGCCGCCCGGTGCCGGTAATTGTCCAAACGGACCTGGGGAACGAGACACCGAGACCAAAGGAGAGCGAGAGTGTCGAATCAAGCGAACCGTAGAACGAACCAACGACCGGAGGTCCGAACGGCCTTTGGGCAAGGTCTCAATAGCCCGGTGTGTTGAAGGAGGCAAGATCGTGGGGGCTAAAACAGACGCTGCAGGCCGCGCATGGTGGGAAGCGAGTCTCACGATGTCTGAAGTCGCCCGCCGAGGGGGCGGGGAAGCCGGCGAAAAAGTGGCTCCCGGGGAGTAGACAGGCATTCATGTCGGTAGAACTCCCACAACTGGGACCACCGTTCCTCCTTCCACGAAGCGCATCTCTTGCACAGCCGTGCGGAGGAGCAGCCTGAACAAGGAAGGCACAAGGTGTGAGTATCTGAGGGCCATTGAAAACCTTTACATCACCGGCAGGTACCAAGCTGTGCACTGGAACAAAAAACAAAAGGCTTGAGAGATAAGGCACGTGGCCCGATCGAAGAAAGAGCCACGTGAGCGAAACTCATGACTGGTGCCATAAAGGGTCAGTGTGAATAAAAGATCTGTATTCGAGGAGTGCGTCGGCCGGTCAGAAATCCGACGGGCCAAAGCATGTCCCGAGACATTACCTGGCCATATCCCAAGCAACGGAAGTTAAGCAAGGAGGCTCGGAAACGACACACCCCAAGTAGTCCGCGCCGAAGCAAAACGGTGCCACGTGATCCCACAGAAGCAAAAATGGCGCCACGTGGTCCCACAAGAATACGAAGCACATCATCATCATCATCATCAGTCCCTTGCCCGAACTGGGCGTTGGGGGGACTGAAAGGCAGCAGCAACAGACAGTGCTCTCCACTGAGTTCTATTTTGGGCGGTGGCAAGCAAGTCTGGCATCTCGAGTTCGGTCCATTCTTTTATGTTTGCGACCCAACTCTTTCTCTGACGACCTCGCCGACGACTTCCTTCGAGAGTGCCTTGGAGGATAGTCTTGGACAAGGTGTTGTGTCGGGTCACGTGGCCAAACCAAGCAAGCTTGCGCCGTTTCACGGTTGCCAGAAGGGGTTCATGTGGGCCCACCAGGGAAGTGACGATGCTCCGTACATATTCGTTGGTCTTGTGCTCGCGGTACGAGATGCGGAGCAACTTCCTCAGGCACTTGTTCTCAAAGGCCTGGATTTTCTTTTCTGAGTCTGCAAGCAGTGTCCAAGACTCACAGCCGTAGAGTAGAATAGACACTACGAGGGACTTGTAAAGCCTGTACTTGATGGTGAAGCTGATGGAGTTACTTCGCCATATCCTGTCCAGCCTGGCCATTGCGGATGTTGCTGTACCTATCCTGATACGGATCTCTGCTATGCAACTACCGTCTTTGGACAGGGTGGCTCCCAAGTACTTGAAGCTATTGACCTCTTCTAGCTTCTGGCCGTTCATGTGAATGTTGCTGCTGCTGTCGCTTGTGGTGTTGATCATCACTTTGCTTTTATCCGTACTGATCTCCATGCCATAAGACCCTGCGCTACTTGAAAGTTTGTCTGTCAGGTTTTGGAGCTCACTATTGCTGCCTGCCATGAGGTCAATGTCGTCTGCGAATCGAAGATTGCACAGGGATCTGCCACCAATAGAGATTGAAGTATGGTGGTCGTGGAGGGTTTCCTGCATGATCTTCTCCAGGAATATGTTGAAAAGGACAGGAGAGAGCAGGCATCCTTGACGGACACCGATCGTTGTCCTGAAGAACTCGCCTGACTGATTGTTAAGTAGAACCGCGCTGCAGGCGTTCTTGTAAAGCGCTTCTATCATTTGGATCAGTCCCTCCTCTATGTTGAACGATCTCATGACTTGCCAGAGTCCGTCGTGCCAGACGCGATCAAATGCTTTCCTGAAATCAATGAAGTTGTGGTAGAGTTCGCGCTGATGCTGCAGATGTTTCTCGATCAGGACGCGGCAGTTGAAAATCTGCTCTACAGTGCTTCTTCCAACTCTGAAGCCAGCCTGTTCTTCTGCCAGCAGTTCCTCGGCGAAAGTTTTGAGGCGGTTGAGAATGATTCTAAGCATTACTTTGCTAGGGTGACTTATCAGACTGATAGTTCTGTAGTTCTGGCACTGTTTCAGGTTTCCTTTCTTGGGGAGCGGGATCACTAGAGACTGTGTCCATTCTACTGGCCATTTCTTTTGCTCCCAGATCTTTTGACAGAGTGTAGTGAGGACCTTCGTTGTTACTTCTCCTCCATGTTTCAACAGTTCAGCAGGTACGTTGTCTACACCTGGAGACTTTCCTCCCTTCAGGCCGCGTACGGCTGCTTCCACCTCTTCAGCTAACACTGGCAGGTCTTCAGCCTTCCTGGCCCCAGCCTGGTTGTTTTGGAGGATGCTGGTGTCTGGCTCAGCCTTGTAGTTATACAAGTCTCGGCAGTACTCAGTCCATCTGTTTAGTACAGCAGTGTTTTCCGTAAGGAGTTGGCCGCTGCTGTCTTCGATGACTGTGGCTGTTCGCTGTTGAGTCTTGGTGAGGGTCCTTAGCGTTTCATAAGCCTTCTTGCTGTTGCCGTTTGCCATGCCCTCTTCCACGCTACAACACTGGTCTTCAATCCAATCTTCTTTGGCTTCTTTCATCCTCTTCCTGATCTTCTTGTTGACAAGTCTGTACTTGTTTGCTGATGTGAGGTCTTGGCCTCTCTTTTTCTTCCAGGCTCTCCTCTCATCACAGAGATCGAGGATGTCATCGGTGACCCAGGGCTGTTTGCGCTTCCTCTGCTTCCCCAGCACTTCTTCTGCTGTAGAAAGTAACACCTCTTTTATATTGGTCTTCACATGGCACTCAACTCTCACAGCTGGCTCCAGGTCCTTTACCTAGCCACACCCCGGTAACCGCTTCTGCTGGCGGGCGAAACGTTGTGAGGGGCTGACGCGTCTCTGTCAGTTGAAATACTTGGAGAGGAGACGGGCGCCGCCAAGTTCGCCTAAGCCCATTGAAAGGACTGATGGACAAGCAACAGAATAAGAATAACATGCCGGATCGGTCGGGGCCCGGATCACCAACGACCGCGCACCCCATTGGAGGTCTCCAGGGTGGGGGCGACAAGTGTGTTACTGGAACCAAACCCACCATCAAGCTGCCCACGCAAGGAATAACTATCGGAACTTGGAACGTTCGCACACTCTACCAGTGCGGCAAAGTGAAGGAACTCACCCACGAGTTGAAGCGCTATCGCTGGGACATTGTAGGACTTGCAGAAGTTCGATGGACAGGCTTCGGAGAAACAACAACAGATGAAGGCCATAAAATCTGGTTCAGCGGAAAAGAAACCAAGCACGAACATGGCGTAGCTTTTATCGTAAGGAAAGAGGTGGCTGGAACTGTCATCAGCTGCACCCCCGTGTCAAGCAGACTAATCTCCATCCGCATCTCCGCCCGACCGCACAACATCACTATCATTCAAGTATACGCTCCAACAGCAGATCATGATGATGAAGAATTAGAAGAATTTTACGAACAACTGGACAATATCATCAAGAAAACACCTAAGAAAGACATTCTGACTGTCCTCGGTGACTGGAATGCAAAGATCGGCCCTGACGCCTACCAACAATGGGCAGGAACAGCTGGCAAGTTTGGCCTTGGAGAAACAAACGACAGAGGCCTGCGACTTTTAGAGTTCGCACAGAGTCACCGTCTCACCGTTGCTAATACCCTCCATCCACACAAGAAGTCAAGAACAGTGACATGGCAATCGCCAGGAGGCCTGGTCCATAACCAGATTGACTTCATCTTGCTGCCTCGACGATTCAAATCCAGCGTTAACAAAGCACAAACGAGGTCCTTTCCTGGCGCTGATATTGGCAGCGACCACAACCTCGTCCTTACTAGCCTCAAGTTGAAGCTGGCATTGAAACGAGATAGCAAGAGCCCTCGCATCAGATTCGACCTCCAGAAGCTAAAAGACCCGGAAGTAGAAGAGCTCTTCCAAGCCCAGGTGGGAGGCAGATTTGCAGCCTTGGCTACTTTGGACTGTGACGTAGACACCCTTGCTGGAAATATACGAAGCACACCACCACACTAAACACAAAAGTCCAAGTGAAGCACAATGCACCATGTAATTCCAAGGAAACACGCGAGCACAAGGCACCGGTGTCTTGAGAAACGAATTCCGAGAGAAATCCTAGAAAATTCCAAAGGACGAAAGGTTGGATGAGCTCGTTGGAGACACGACGTATCGCAACTAAGCTAAGACTAAGAGTTCGACTGGGTTGACACCGGCACATGTGCCCGGATGAGGAGGGAAGGGAGGCTACTCGGGCCCTGGTAACGGCTCCAGGAGTCGCCTCCCTGGTTGTGTATGTATACACGAAGATTTTTAGGCTGAAATTGTTAAGCTAAGTGTATCTTCCATACAGTAATGCCATCAGTAATGTATTTTGAGGAAACAAAGTAACTAAATGCAACTAAAATACACACATGTAGGCACACGCACATTCCATACATATATTTACGCATACACGGACTCATACACACACACGCATGCACGTACGCACACACACACACACCATATCCTGCGAAGAATGATCTTAGTACTGTGACGACTACATTATGTCAAAGATTGCAGGTGCTTAAAAAGGCTATCCCTAAAGGTGTTGAGCGTGTTTGCAGTTCGAATTACTGCTGGAATAGAATTCCAGAATGAACTTTCTGAGTAGGACAAACTGGTTTTGAATAAATCAATACGACGGAGAGGGACCCTGAATTTTTGTCCATGCCTAGAAGTTTCGGGGAATTGCTCTGAGAAAAAGGAACTCAGTTACAAAGGACATGATTGCTTATACAGCTTGTACATTAACACACGCTTATTAAACAGAAAGTGATCTTTTCGAGGTAGTATGTTCAGTGCGTTCAGCTTTTGGTCGGTTGAGAGATCCAGATTAGGAAATACAAGTTTAGCAGCTCACCTATGTAGGGAGTTCAGTATCTTCAAATGTACATCACTAGAACCATCCCACACTGTTGATGCATAGTCAATGTGTGACTTGATGTGAGCATTGTAGAAAAGATTGATTGATTGATTGTACATTGCTTAACGTCCCGACAGCAACAAGGCTTTCTCAGGACGTGCCTGCACTGCTTGTGAAAAAAAAAATAAACAGAACATTGAATGTATGTCGCCAGCCGGTCAAATACATTAAATAAACCTAACATATGGGGCCTAAATAAAGCTAAGACCATTTAGCAACACACATCCAATATCAAGAGCTACAGGCAGTGCAGACAGTAGGGAGAGTTTTAAAAAGGAAAATACAGGTGAATGGACCAAGGGTAGACAGAAACACATGCCCCAGAATAGAGAGAAAAACTCACCCTGTGGGGCTGACCAGGGTGACCCTGGGAACTAAAAAGTACCTAACCCCACCCAAGTCCCCCAGGGCTGACCCGGGTGGGGGGCATTGTAGAAAAGAAGACTCGTATCTGTGTCAGTAATTATTTTCAACTTTGACAACAAATACAGATTCCTAGAGACCTTTTTACTTACACTGTTAATATGCAGTTGCCATTTAAGCTGATCATCAAAAGTGACCCCCAACAGGTGGTGACGTGTTACCTCCTCAATTGGGCTGCCGTTTACTCAGAGATTAAGAGAGAGTGAGCGAAGCTGGTGCTTCTGATGTGTGGTTATAACCATGCATTCTGTTTCTGAAGGGTTTAGAGACATTGAGTTGGAATTACACCAGACAGACACTTCTTTTAAGCTCATCTGCAGACGTGTGCTTATTGTGGATACGTTTTTGACAGGCGTGTGCAGTATGCAGTCGTTGGCAAACATGTCACAGGAAACATGCCCACAACTAAGAATCAGCGGAAGGTCATTAATAAAAATACAAAACAGCAGTGGCCCTAGGACAGAGCCCTGAGGCACTCCACTTTTGACGAGACCATACGAGGAGTAGGATCCATTTAATAATACTTTTTGCTTCCTTCCACGCAAATAGGAACTAAAAAATAAGACAGCATCTGAGTTGCAGAGATATGTTTGAAGCTTCAATAAAAGAATGTCATGGTTTACAAGGTCAAAAGCCTTCTTAAAGTCGATAAAGATTGAACCAGTTATTTGAGAGTTATTCACAGAAGTTTGCCATGTATCCACAATTCTAGTTAGTGCTGTGTGGCATGAGTGTTTTGGGCGAAAGCCGGACTGGAATATGTGCAGAAGACCGCGGTTTTCCAAATACTGGTAGAGGTGCTTGTGTACGTGTCTCTCGAGTGGCTGGATAATAATGAAATGGGTCTGTAATTATTAACATCTGTTAGATCTTTTGATTTCGGTAAAGGTATAACCTTAGCTTGCTTCAGTTCAGCAAAAAAAATGTTTTGTTCAATGCATAAATTATAGATGTGTTAAGGATTCTACTATCATGTAGGAAAAGGAAAGTTTGAGGATTTTAGGGCTAATCTGGTCAGGACCCGATGATTTTTTGTTTGCTAATGACCCGATTAGCTTTACTACTTCATACACAGCTAGAGGCGGTATAGAGGTATAGAGAAGTTATATTTCCATCAGTCTTTAGTTTGCCGAAGTTAAGTAGTGCCTCAGGGCATGTGTACGGCGTGTTGTCATTAGGGTGTGATTGACTCAGCGACAGACAGAAAATGTTTGTTAAAGGTGTATGCAGTAATGCTAAAAGGAATGGCTGTCGATTTCTTGTTGCTACCTCGGGTCAGGAGATTAACTGCGCGCCTGAGTGCGGCATTATCTCGGTCTTTTTTAATCATACGTTCAAAGAGAGACTTCTGAGCCCTGCGGACCATCGACTTTACCCGGTTACGTTGTTTTTTATATTCGTCAAACAGTTTTTGCCTGCGTAAATCATTTCTTAGTTTCATGGCTTGGACTATTGCTTGCATTAGCCAGGGCAGTAACGTATGTTTTTTTACCCGCTTTTGTCGTAAAGGGGGCGTGTTTATTAAGCACGACGGTAAAAAGTTCATAAAAGACAGCCAAGGCTTTGTCAGGGTCGGTTTCGTTCTGCACGACATTAAATTGAGTTTCATTAAGGTCTGCTAGAAAGGCCGACTGATAAACCTTTTGAAAGATCGATACGTTATTGTCGTGTGTACGTGTTTAGGATGCGCTGGCAGTTTTGTTGACTAGGAACACACAGTTGGAAAGTGATCGCTGATGCTGAGATCAGAAACATTGGATACACTAAGGGGGCGGTTGGTGTAAATGTGATCAATGAGTGTTGCTGTTGTTTTTGTGATCCTGGTAGGAGACGAGACTAACTGTTCTAAGCCAGTTTGCGTGATGATGCAATCCCATGAAGTATAGGGCTTCAGCATATCTATGTTAAAATCACCCAGTAGCAACACATCGCTGTTAGGTAAGCCAACATTTTCTACTACATGCAGGAACTCGTCATACCAGTCGAAACTGGCTGAGAGATTACGATAGCAGAAGCCTATAAAGACTGGTTTAGCTTTAGGACACTTAAATTCTAGCCAAATGCACTCATGACATTGGCAAGGCAGACAATGGATGATTCAGCTTATTACAGACTTACGTCACTATCAATTGTGAGTCAAAAACTTGCAACATCTGCATTTATGAAGGCCAAATTCCCCACACTATATCCCTACTGATCAACTTCAAAGGAGCAGGGTTTCATGTTAAACCATTTAGAAGTCCATATTGCTTCTGTTGAGAACTGATTAAACTGAACTGAGGAAAAATCACTTTGACAAAAAAAGCACTATGGACTGATTTACTATCCAGATCCCCTGGTGAAACTCTAGATTTATATAAATTATAATGTACCACTGACCGTTTTGAGGTAGCTGAGGGCACCGTTGGCATGCAGCGTGGTAAGAAAGTCATTGGCTACCTCATGATAGTATCTCTC
Organism: Semisulcospira habei; assembly: GCA_036245525.1. Classification (NCBI taxonomy): domain Eukaryota; kingdom Metazoa; phylum Mollusca; class Gastropoda; family Semisulcospiridae; genus Semisulcospira; species Semisulcospira habei. Next base: position 95,809,696 of record BTPG01000008.1, on the reverse strand, counting down.
CTCCAGGATACCAGCCACAAACAACGCATGTTTGTAGTGAGTACTGGCCTCCAAATATCGACCCTCCTTAAATAGTGTATTGCCTTCATCTTTCAGATCTTGCACCAAGACAAGCAGCACAGCCTGCACGTGAAAATGGTCAAGTTTGCAAAACTTTGTTAAGGTTTCCAATGCATGAACTGAAAATGTCAAAATAAGAAGTTCCAGCAGTAAACTAAAAATGTCGGCCTTGTTTAAATAAGCAGTTCTGGAAGTAAGCCAGACCTTATTTACAACAGGTCCATGTCTTTTCCATTATCATGCATTTGAAGCCAGGGGTATAATTTGTAAACTTAAAATAGACATCTTCCTAAATACATGTAAACCCATAAATAGCACTGACCTCTGTTGTATCAGCAATAAGACCTATGTCACAAGAGGCATCATCCGCTAACACATTATCTACCCCCTATTTAAAAAGTGATCAATGTTATGTTTATATTGTAAACAAAACATGGATGACTTCCTAAATGACAGACAGCACTGATCTCTGTCATATCAGCAATACAATATCCTTCACAAGAGACATCATCTGCTCATACAGCTGCAGATGCTCAGGAGAATCTATGCCTCTGTAAAGGGAATGAAAATGCAAGGGGACTGTGCTGTTTTCTTACTCTGAAGTTTACAAGTCAGGTATAACTCTTAAACTCCCAGAACTACATGACTTCCATTCGATAGAATGGAAGTCATGTAGTTCTGGAAGTTTAAGAGATAATCATTATCATGAATATCACTATGATTATCATCACAATCATGGACCGGCATTAAATTTTTTATCAGTGCTGTCTGCATGTAAATCAAAGAGGACACTTAATTTGACTGAAACAAAAGCAGTCCACAATACATGTAGTTTTAACCCATTTGGCTGTTAGACCCTGCAGCAGGAGATGAAATGACTATGATAATTCAAAGGTAGTGCCAGATTAGCTTGGAGCCTGAAGGCGCCAAGCTAATCTGGCACTACCCTTGAATAATCATGGTCAATCCATCCCCTGCAACTGGTACATAGTCGTTACGTAACACCTCTAAAATTTGGAAATGCACCCATGGGGTCAAATGGGTTAAGACACACTGTTGTTACTTGTAAAATACCCTATACAGTGTAGTTTCAACATCAGCTCAAATCATGCATGGTTGTATAATGTTGAATGAAATACAGTGTGTTTTGTTGAACTGACCTTGTTTGTTTTGGGTTCTCTGCCACAGCTGAAACAGGCAGGAAAACAGCAAAAGTATACACTGGTAGATCCAATCATTCTTTCCAGAAAACATTTCTTCATCCAGTTATAAATTTATTTTATCATGTTCCAAATACCTATCACAGCATTCTAGTCTACTGATATCTGAACCAAGCCTGCACAATTAACCTTCTATAACCTTTGAACCCTGACGCACTACAGCAGGAGATGGTTTGACCATGATAATTCAAGGGCAGTGCCAGATTAGCTTGGCGCTGACAGGCGCCAAGCTAATCTGGCACTGCCCTTAAATTATCATGGTTGATCCATCTCCTGCAACTGGTGCACAGTCATTAGATGATGCCTCCAAAATTTAGGAAATACACTGTCGGGCTGAATGAGATAAAGCTCTCTTTAGTTTAAACCCCTTGACTGGTACCGATAATACCGCTCGACAGAAAAGATGCGTACGGTAAATTATGCCTCTTTTCTCAAAGAGAACCAAATCCACTCACCCATTGACAAATTATGCAAGAAGAATTATTGTTGGGGCGAACTGAAGTCCTGTTTCTGGGAACCCAAATGGCGAAAGTCAATTTCAGAGTGTGCGCATACAAACACTGTTCAGACTGCCAGAAAGAAATGTGGGCTCCCAGATTAGAGATTTCACTTGGATGGTAGTCCCAATGGCTAATATTCTCAGAATAGGGTCCTAGAACATTTGGTCCTCCCTTTTCTCCACTGAGCAGTATCATCAGTCACAGTCAAACTGTTAATCTGTAATACTAGTACAGGTCAGCCTAAGTATTACAGGCACTAGTATCGTGTAATTGGTTATACAAAGGCAGACAGACCTCTGGCTCCCAAGTAGATAAGTTAGCCAAAACTCCTTGAGCTGACGTTTGAACATCAGTTGGCCCACAGTCATGCATGGGACAACTTAGACCCAAGGACCTAAAACCCAGCTAGATAAACTGCAGGGAATGCAAAACAGTGCTGCCCGTTTAGATCTGCACGTGCGTAAGCGTGACCACATCCACCCCGCCCTTAAGAAACTCCACTGGCTGCCCGTACAAGAACGCATTCTGTATAAATTGTCCTGCATGTGCTTTGACTCTCTCAGCCTGACTTTTCCGGCCTATATTTCTGACTTACTCAATCTGTATACTCCATCTCGCACCCTCTGCTCTTCCTCCGACACAAAAATTTCACCTTCCCAATTTCAAATGTAAAACACGTGGCGGTCATGCTTTCTCCCATCTTGCCCCCGCCGCTTAGAACAGCCTCCCCACCCCTGTCCGTAAGTGTCAAACGCTCTCCTCATTAAAATCACTTCTCAAAACCCACCTCTACAACGCTGTCTTTTACTAGTTCATTTCCCCAGCCATGCACAATTCATCACCACGGTCACGTGTGTGTGTGCGTATGTTGTGTGTGTGTTAGCCGTTAGCCTTTTCATTGTATCAGCGCTTTGAGCTATATTTAGAATAAGCTCTTAACAAATCTCCTTTATTATTAAGGACCTTTTGCAGTGTTTTTCCCTTTACATGTCTATATATTTTTCGCACCATGTTATTAATACCAATTATGTACTGAAATAATGTGGTCTGCCTGTATGACTATATGTCTGAGATATCATTGCAATATGAGGCTGACCTGAATTGCAAAATTGGTCAAAAGTGATGCCAGGCATACCTTAGGTCAGGAAGAAAAGGATGTATCCTTTCCAGCCGCTGCAATCTACTATCCTGCTGATCATTCATGTCTGATTTTCTTCAAGTCTTCTGAAACACAGAAAATTGACAAGAAACATTAATTATGTGCTAATACTTGATACCATCGTACCGAGTTCTGCTACTAGTGCCAGCATAATTTTATCCTGCACTTGTATGTTGAAAGTTGGCACATGGGGAAACGTTTGGTGGTTTCATTCACATTTGCACCCAATGTTTTCACACCCAGACTCTGTCACAAATTAATATTCAGAACCAAGACTAAACTCCTGTGATCTGGGCTTGCAAATTTTATGGATGTCTTAACCCCTTCCCTGCCACTGTGCGTACACAATACGTACATTTTTGTTCTGAAATCTTGGTTCATTCAACGACCAAAGTCAACACCGTCCAACAAACATGGACACAAATTGGTCTCAGAAAGAGGCATAATTCTCATGAGCCCCTGCAGTCGTGAGGGCTCATGAGGATATATGTCTCTTGCAGTTGGATTGTGTTCACTTTTTTTCGGCAGTTAAGGAGTTAACCCCATGACTTTAAATGTAAGCTGATAGAAATAATGGCTTAGAAGCCACTGCACCTCAATGCTGTCTGCCAAATGGACATGGATTTTAATGAGGCAAAAAAGAGGCCAGGGCTCTGGAGAATAAAGGTATCTTGAGAAGATAACCCCTGTTTTCTGGCAGTCTGGGGATTCTACTCAAAACTTTGTGTCGCAAGCAGCAATACACCTGGACACTATGGCTGCAGTGAAAATGTATTACCTTTCTTCATTACTTTGCGCCACAAGAAACCTTCACTGCATAGCCATGAGACTAATTTATGAGATGTACCCATAAAGCGATGTATGGGAGATCCTAGGTGTGACAACACTGAGCATATTACTTGAATGCAACTGCCCCACGAGCCAAAGTTGGTAGCATAGTTGATTATAGCTACACAAGGAAGTTGCACTGAAGATTCTTTAGCAATGCCAGAAAAGCTGCATTAGTCTTCCTCGCATATTTTATTTCACCTCTATGCCGCAATGAAAATGTCAAGTTCCGTTCCATTCTTCTTTGAATCAGAGACAGATTGATTGTACATTGCTTAACGTCCCGACAGCAACAAGGCTTTCTCAGGACATGCCTGCACTGCTTGTGAAAAAAAAAACTAAACAGAAAATTGAATGTATGTCGCCAGCCGGTCAAATACATTAAATAAACCTACAACATGGGGCCTAAATAAAGCTAAGACCATTTAGCAACACACATCCAATATCAAGAGCTACAGGCAGTGCAGACAGTAGGGAGAGTTTTAAAAAGGCAAATACAGGTGAATGGACAAAGGGCAGACAGAAACACATGCCCCAGAATAGAGAGAAAAACCCACCCTGGGAACTAAAAAATACCTAACCCCACCCAAGTCCCCCAAGGCAGACCCGGGTGGGGTTGAATCAGAGACAGATGAGGCTGGCTAAATTGGCATGCTATTACTTTCACATAAAAAAATACCCGATAAGTATGCGTGTATACCTACAAATATACACTTATTTCATGGACCGATGACATGAATTAAATAATTATAATAGAATATGCCGGCTTGGAAAATGTCGGCCAAGTACAGTTTCAAGAAATACCGGTATACTGGTAAGTACAGTGAGCCTGCCCACAACATGTTGAACAATGTCAATTTAAACAGATCAGCTGAAAACACAGAGCAACAGCTGTTCAGTTATAAACCACTGTGATAAAGCTCTATGCCCATGCGTAGAGTTCACACAGGGTTTTTGTATGGTACGGTCTTGTCAGCGGTTTGTCTTGTGACAAATATCCCGTGTATGCACAAGGTCACCTGCAATCATAAAGAAAGCGTTTTGCACGGAGTTATAGGCGGGAGTTCAGTCTAATCGAGGCAGAGAGTAGTTTGTACGGGCTATGCTGTCAGCAAGGACAGTTGTATGTGGAATACCCTAGCCCCTATTCCAAGACCTAGATTTCAGGGTTCTTGTGTGGAGTGGAGTGACATGACGCCAAGACGTCAGTCAACGGAAGCTTCCGCCAGAGGGACCTATCGTGAGGTCATTTCACCACTCGAGGAGTGAGCGACCAGTGCCTAGACCTCGGGTCATCAGAGACTGGAAAACAGGAGCGAGTCAGGAGGACGTCCACGGTATGAGAAAAGGGGGACTACTCAGAAACGTGCAACGCGAGAAACTACACGCCTAGACATGGAAGGACAGAACGTTACTGAAAGTTAACACCAGTGAAACAGGTTGGTTTGTGAGGACAATTACCTAGCCTGGCTTTTACGTATGTGTTTGTGGTGTTGATGTGCTTGTAGTGAGAAGTGTATGGTGTAAAGAATCTTTTGAGTTTATGTTATTTGTTTTGTTAAAGAGTAAAAGGGCCTAGAAGAAAGAGAAATAGTGTTAGAGTTGTACTGTGTGAATGTGTCAGTGGCGGTGCATGCGTTTGTTGTGCTGTAAGTCTGTACGTGCGACCGGGGAGAGTCTGCATGCGTTACAACCACAGGTCATAGGTGAGGCAAGGTTAGGGATGTGGAGCATCTTGTAGCATGTGCTATACAGTGCATAATATATATTTGTCATGGGCTGGCAATTTGGTGCCGCAAGTTAACCCTTTGGCTGTTGGTAGCAGTATTTCCTGCATAAATAATCATGACAAAAACTGCTGACATCCAAAGGGTTAATGAGTATATCATACAAAAGGATTGATTGATTGATTGTACATTGCTTAACGTCCCGACAGCAACAAGGCTTTCTCAGGACGTGCCTGCACTGCTTGTGAAAAAAAAAACTAAACAGAACATTGAATGTATGTCGCCAGCCGGTCAAATACATTAAATAAACCTAACACACGGGCCTAAATAAAGCTAAGACCATTTAGCAACACACATCCAATATCAAGAGCTACAGGCAGTGCAGACAGTAGGGAGAGTTATAAAATGGCAAATACAGGTGAATGGACAAAGGGTAGACAGAAACACATGCCCCAGAATAGAGAGATAAACCCACCCTGTGGGGCTGACCAGGGTGACCCTGGGAACTAAAAAATACCCAACCCCACCCAAGTCCCCCAGGGCAGACCCGGGTGGGGCTCATACAAAAGGAGTCGAGGGATCTATCTCTTTATGTGACCAGACTGACAGAGTTTAGTACCAATACAATATAGACAAGATGGCGGCCATGCAACACCTCCTGGCCGCCCGCTCCGGCAGAAATGGTCGCCACCGACAGAATTCTAGTATTGTACCAGTCGTTTGATATACGATGTCAGGCTCTACAATGCAGCATCACGACCGGCATTTCTTTTTGATGACTTTTGTAAATTTGATGTGCTGTGACTGTTAATTAAATTTCATTTTTTTCTCCGCTGTGCCACTATGCTGGGAGTTGATGCTGGGAGTTGATACACGCTGATTCTTGTTGTACCAAGCAGATATTATAAGAACAGCGCGCGCTATGCTATGGCTATACACCCAACGTGCTTTCCTCCCCTTTCATCATTTCATCTCAGGAGTGGCTCTTCCGGCACGCCACGCCGGCTCAACATCACGGCCTGCACTAGCCTAGTGCACTCAACGAAGCCAGTACCAGCAAGCTTCAGGCCCCACATTCCAGCCGAATGATGTAATGACAGACACCTCCCAGACGCAGTGACTGTGTTTCTTACTGAACAGCCGCGTGTGTACTTTTTAGAAACCATTTTGGACTGCTTTCACGTTAATGATGTAGTTCTGCTACGTTTGTTTTTAAAATGAATATGAAGTTATATACTAGTTAAGTCAGCATAATTAAGGTGGTGACTGTTTATGCCGGAGCGACTGTCTAAACACCGGCGCTGTACTATTGCGGCGACGGGCCCCCAGGTGCTGTTTGACCGTTGTTCAGTTTTATGTTGCTTAGATCAGAAATCATCTCCGTATCGACGCGAGTATTTTGTTTCTGCTGTTAACTTGTTTTATGTACTAGTTTTAGCCAAGTAGGAACTTAATAAAGAACATTATAATAGTGTGTTCTGGGGACATAGGGCTGTCTTAGTATTCTGTTTTTGTCAGGGAGGTTCAGGTCGGGATGAGGCCACTGGCGCTGGCCATTAGATGCCTTGGCGACGGGCTTCACCCGTCCCGAGTCATTGTCCATTGTGTAGCTCCGTTATCTCATTCTACCCCAGACACACCACAGCAAGATAAGGATCGACCATGATAGTTCAAGGGTGATGCCAGAATCGCTTGGCGCCTATGGGCGTCAAGCTATTCTGGCATCACCCTTGAACTGTCATGGTCGATCGGTGTCCTGCACTGCTAATGCAGTCTTCAGAGGACAATGGCAAAATTTGGGGATTTCGGTGATGGGGTAGAGCGAGTTATTGTAATTTGTGGAATGAGCGAGTGAGTGAATGTAAGCAGCACCTGTGGTGGCAAAAATGTGAATTTCCCCATGAGGGATTAATAAAGTATTATTGTATTGTATTGTATTGTACTGCTGTTCAATTATTAGTGCTCACAGATACAGTCATCATCAAGATGGTCACAATTTCAAAGAAAGAAACAATGATTGATTGATTGTTCATTGCTTAACATCCCAACAGCAACAAGACTTTCTCAGGACGTGCCTGCACTGCTCGTGAAAAAGAAAAAAAAAAAAAAAGAATATTGAATGTATGTTGCCAGCCGGTCTAATACGCTAAATAAACCTAAGACCATAATTTAGCAACACACATCCAATATCAAGAGCTACAGACAGCGCAGATTGATTGATTGATTGTACATTGCTTAATGTCCCGACAGCAACAAGGCTTTCTCAGGACGTGCCTGCACTGCTTGTGAAAAAAAAAAAATAAACAGAACATTGAATGTATGTCGCCAGCCGGTCAAATACATTAAATAAACCTAACACATGGGGCCTAAATAAAGCTAAGACCATTTAGCAACACACATCCAATATCAAGAGCTACAGGCAGTGCAGACAGTAGGGAGAGTTTTAAAAAGGCAAATACAGGTGAATGGATTGATTGATTGATTGTACATTGCTTAACGTCCCGACAGCAACAAGGCTTTCTCAGGACGTGCCTGCACTGCTTGTGAAAGAAAAAAAAATAAACAGAAAATTGAATGTATGTCGCCAGCCGGTCAAATACGTTAAATAAACCTACAACATGGGGCCTAAATAAAGCTAAGACCATTTAGCAACACACATCCAATATCAAGAACTACAGGCAGTGCAGACAGTAGGGAGAGTTTTAAAAAGGCAAATACAGGTGAATGGACAAAGGGTAGACAGAAACACATGCCCCAGAATAGAGAGAAAAAACCCACCCTGTGGGGCTGACCAGGGTGACCCTGGGAACTAAAAAATACCTAACCCCACCCAAGTCCCCCAAGGCAGACCCGGGTGGGGGACAGGTGAATGGACAAAGGGTAGACAGAAACACATGCCCCAGAATAGAGAGAGAAAAACCCACCCTGTGGGGCTGACCAGGGTGACCCTGGGAACTAAAAAATACCTAACCCCACCCAAGTCCCCCAGGGCAGACCCGGGTGGGGGATACAGACAGGGCAGACCCGGGTGGGGGATACAGACAGCGCAGACAGTAGGGAGAGTTTTAAAAGGAAAATGCAGGCAAATGGACCAAGGGTAGACAGAAACACATGCCCCAGAATAGAGGGAAAAACCCACCCTGTGGGGTTGACCAGGGTGACCCAGGGAACTAAAAAGTAGTTATTACATGGTATTTATATGGCGCATTTCTTATATTTATAATATAACTCAATGCGCAGAATGTAGCCGCGAACTGAACCCAACAAGCACGCTCACGTGAATCACACATTCACTCACACACTGTACGTAAACACAGAACATCCACGTGGTGCTAAGGGCAAGCTCAAGCGAGCTACTGACGGTATTTGGAAATCGTTTTGTATTTGAAATTTTATTAAGTTGGCTGAAACTGATACCAAAGTGAAGGGGGAGAAAGAGCCGGAGTACCCGGAGAAAGAACCCCCGACGGTCCGCCCGAATTAACGGTGACACTTACTAGAGGAGAAAAATCTGACGCCGGAACCCGGAATTGAACCTCGCACCTTTAGCATTGGTGGCAGGCGCCTTAACCACTGCGCCACAAACTAACCCCACCCAAGTCCCCCAGGGCAGACCCGGGTGGGGTAAGAAAGAAACAAGAAAAGACACATTCTAAAAACACAGAAGTCAGTTATGTGCCGCCCATGATGGTACACTAACTGTTTACTGTAAGACTTCTCATACCCTATGTTCTTGTAGTGAAAAGCTTTTGATAGTCCCAAAAACAAATACAAAATACGGGGATACTCTGGGCAAGCCCAAAGTTGTTCCTAATTTCAAGCTTATGAGGCATTCTCCTGAAAACTCAGTTCACTCACTGTCAAGTACATTTATTACCACAGCACATGTCGTCTTACTGTAGACTAATATTCCAACTAATATTCAATTGCATTCTTCTTCTTCTTCAGTGTTCCCGAGTTTCTGCCTCAGACGTCAAGATTGGTTGTTGAGATGAAGTTCGTGGTCTGCAGTAGGTCTAGAATGGAGACCCAGTGTTTCTCTGACAGCGTCGCTCCATGTAGCCAGTGCTGTATCCTGGCGTCTTGCTACAGGGGACAGGACTGCAGTACATGCTCTGGGGTCTGTAAACCAGTTTCACACAAGCAGTCTGCAGTGTGACAGTCCAAGGCGGTACAAGTGTGCACGCAGTCGGCAGTGACCAGTCTATTTCTTGCGGAAATGTTACTACATGCACCGGAAGCAATTGCCCCGTGTGGCCTGTAATGAAACCAAAGTAGATGACAATTGACAGGGCTTCCATTTTCACAACAGTTTAAAGGGTCTGTAGACCCCCAGGTATAAATTTTAGAGGGTACACAGACCCCCATCTCAGCATTATAGAGGGTCCGCAGATTTATTTAACAAAAACTGCATCATCTGTATGTTCCTTAAAATAAATTAACTCATTTCGCTCTCTCCTCTAAATATGTTGTGGCAGTGTGTGTGTGTCCTTTCCATGATACCGATTCTTTAACTGGTGAGCTATCGCACAAAATCCTGTCTCCCTCGCTCTCTATCTCACACACACAGAAAAACATATATCTATTTATTTATTTGTATGATCGTTTGATAATGTATTGTAACGGAGAATATAGCGTTTTCTGCTGAATGCGGCAGATTGACAACCAAAGTGTGACTTGTCTAAACTCTCTCTCTCTCTCTGTGTGTGCGTGTGTGAACTGATGTACATAAAAGTTTATTTCAACCTATTTAACCACTCGGAAAGACGTGTTTCTCTAATTTTTGCCTAATAACTGTGTACCAGATGATGGGTCGACCACGATTTAAAAAAAAACAACTGACACCTTATTTCTGTTAAAATTTCTGGACTTGCTTTTTAAGTTTGCCTCAGTGCACATTGCGCATGCCATTCGTGTGCCGTCGTGCTTTAGCCATGGAAATACACGCAGCGCAGCCACGAACTCTGAAAACTGCGTCGCAGCGGCGGTGCCACAAACGGCCCAGGTGCATCATATCTGGTACTGTCGCTTGTCGATGGAGATGGCGGTGTTGAAGTGCAACTTTCTTCTTAGCGATTATCAAGATCAGACAGTGCTGGATAGAAGAATCCGAAGCATTCCAGCTTCCTTTGCTTTTTCTCCGCCATTTACAACTTCGTTCAAGATCGAAAGTGAAACGCACGATGCCATATCCCATAATAGTATGTATGGTGACGTCAGAGCAAGTAACGCGTTCAACGTGTAGCGCACACTTTCACTAATAACATGCTGACACCACACATAAACTAACAGTTTCCCCGCCCAGTTACACTCGCACAGACCCCGGAGTCAGGTCGATTCTGAACGCAGCTGCAACTGAGCGAGCGGCTAAACGAACCATCATCATCATCATCATCAGTCCCTTGCCCGAACTGGGCGTTGGGGGGACTGAAAGGCAGCAGCAGCAGACAGTGCTCTCCACTGAGTTCTATTTTGGGCGGTGGCAAGCAAGTCTGGCATCTCGAGTTCGGTCCATTCTTTTATGTTTGCGACCCAACTCTTTCTCTGACGACCTCGCCGACGATTTCCTTCGAGAGTGCCTTGGAGGATAGTCTTGGACAAGGTGTTGTGTCGGGTCACGTGGCCAAACCAAGCAAGCTTGCGCCATTTCACGGTTGCCAGAAGGGGTTCATGTGGGCCCACCAGGGAAGTGACGATGCTCCGTACATATTCGTTGGTCTTGTGCTCGCGGTACGAGATGCGGAGCAACTTCCTCAGGCACTTGTTCTCAAAGGCCTGGATTTTCTTTTCTGAGTCTGCAAGCAGTGTCCAAGACTCACAGCCGTAGAGTAGAATAGACACTACGAGGGACTTGTAAAGCCTGTACTTGATGGTGAAGCTGATGGAGTTACTTCGCCATATCCTGTCCAGCCTGGCCATTGCGGATGTTGCTGTACCTATCCTGATACGGATCTCTGCTATGCAACTACCGTCTTTGGACAGGGTGGCTCCCAAGTACTTGAAGCTATTGACCTCTTCTAGCTTCTGGCCGTTCATGTGAATGTTGCTGCTGCTGTCGCTTGTGGTGTTGATCATCACTTTGCTTTTATCCGTACTGATCTCCATGCCATAAGACCCTGCGCTACTTGAAAGTTTGTCTGTCAGGTTTTGGAGCTCACTATTGCTGCCTGCCATGAGGTCAATGTCGTCTGCGAATCGAAGATTGCACAGGGATCTGCCACCAATAGAGATTGAAGTATGGTGGTCGTGGAGGGTTTCCTGCATGATCTTCTCCAGGAATATGTTGAAAAGGACAGGAGAGAGCAGGCATCCTTGACGGACACCGATCGTCATCCTGAAGAACTCGCCTGACTGATTGTTAAGTAGAACCGCGCTGCAGGCGTTCTTGTAAAGCGCTTCTATCATTTGGATCAGTCCCTCCTCTATGTTGAACGATCTCATGACTTGCCAGAGTCCGTCGTGCCAGACGCGATCAAATGCTTTCCTGAAATCAATAAAGTTGTGGTAGAGTTCGCGCTGATGCTGCAGATGTTTCTCGATCAGGACGCGGCAGTTGAAAATCTGCTCTACAGTGCTTCTTCCAACTCTGAAGCCAGCCTGTTCTTCTGCCAGCAGTTCCTCGGCGAAAGTTTTGAGGCGGTTGAGAATGATTCTAAGCATTACTTTGCTAGGGTGACTTATCAGACTGATAGTTCTGTAGTTCTGGCACTGTTTCAGGTTTCCTTTCTTGGGGAGTGGGATCACTAGAGACTGTGTCCATTCTACTGGCCATTTCTTTTGCTCCCAGATCTTTTGACAAGAGTGTAGTGAGGACCTTCGTTGTTACTTCTCCTCCATGTTTCAACAGTTCAGCAGGTACGTTGTCTACACCTGGAGACTTTCCTCCCTTCAGGCCGCGTACGGCTGCTTCCACCTCTTCAGCTAACACTGGCAGGTCTTCAGCCTTCCTGGCCCCAGCCTGGTTGTTTTGGAGGATGCTGGTGTCTGGCTCAGCCTTGTAGTTATACAAGTCTCGGCAGTACTCAGTCCATCTGTTTAGTACAGCAGTGTTTTCCGTAAGGAGTTGGCCGCTGCTGTCTTCGATGACTGTGGCTGTTCGCTGTTGAGTCTTGGTGAGGGTCCTTAGCGTTTCATAAGCCTTCTTGCTGTTGCCGTTTGCCATGCCCTCTTCCACGCTACAACACTGGTCTTCAATCCAATCTTCTTTGGCTTCTTTCATCCTCTTCCTGATCTTCTTGTTGACAAGTCTGTACTTGTTTGCTGATGTGAGGTCTTGGCCTCTCTTTTTCTTCCAGGCTCTCCTCTCATCACAGAGATCGAGGATGTCATCGGTGACCCAGGGCTGTTTGCGCTTCCTCTGCTTCCCCAGCACTTCTTCTGCTGTAGAAAGTAACACCTCTTTTATATTTCCAGCAAGGGTGTCTACATCGCAGTCCAAAGTAGCCAAGGCTGCAAATCTGCCTCCCACCTGGGCTTGGAAGAGCTCTTCTACTTCCGGGTCTTTTAGCTTCTGGAGGTCGAATCTGATGCGAGGGTTCTTGCTATCTCGTTTCAATGCCAGCTTCAACTTGAGGCTAGCAAGGACGAGGTTGTGGTCGCTGCCAATATCAGCACCAGGAAAGGACCTCGTTTGTGCTTTGTTAACGCTGGATTTGAATCGTCGAGGCAGCAAGATGAAGTCAATCTGGTTATGGACCAGGCCTCCTGGCGATTGCCATGTCACTGTTCTTGACTTCTTGTGTGGATGGAGGGTATTAGCAACGGTGAGACGGTGACTCTCTGCGAACTCTAAAAGTCGCAGGCCTCTGTCGTTTGTTTCTCCAAGGCCAAACTTGCCAGCTGTTCCTGCCCATTGTTGGTAGGCGTCAGGGCCGATCTTTGCATTCCAGTCACCGAGGACAGTCAGAATGTCTTTCTTAGGTGTTTTCTTGATGATGAACCAACTAAACTAAACTAAACGAACCAACTCATCACTAAAAATAGAATGACTGTCACCGACCTCTGTTATGGTACACACGGTGGCGCAAGGATAATGCGTCTCGGACGCAGATGCACTGAATTTAGTGCATCTAACTACCCCTTGGTTACATTTTCAGTACGTGATTTTGAGTTTTAGTGTGTCATAGACGCACAGACGCACTAAAACGGAAGCCCTGACTGATGTCAGCTGCAATCAAAACTATATCACTGATAACCTTACCCTATAAGAAGATACACTGCCAAGTTTCAGACATGAAAGACTGATGGTTTTACAGGTGCACCAAAATTACTACCTGCACCCCTTGGTGCCCAGAGTACCATTGGCTCCTGCAGCTGACCGTCAGCACTACACATGTAAAAATTTAAAAAAAAGACTTATGTTCAAGCTAGCAACCCCATATTTTGCAGACAAGCAGACACACACGCTACTCATCCAAAACAACCAGCAACTACAATTTTCAACAGTGGGTTATTATTGCTATCCTACCCCACACTGTGAGCAGGCAAGGTATGTGGCAGATCCTCAACATGATCGTCCAGCTCCACGAGGACCAGCAAGGCCAGGTCAGACTAAACAGTGACCTCTCAGAACCATTCCCCATTCGCAATGGCGTGAAGCAAGGCTGCGTGCTGGCACCGACCCTCTTCACCATCTTCTTCAGCATGATGTTGAAGCAGGCCACAGTGGACCTCGACGATGACGACGCAGTGTACATCAGGTATCGTCTCGATGGCAGCCTGTTCAACCTCAGACGACTGCAGGCCCACACGAAAACCCTAGATCAGCTGATTCGTGAGCTGCTCTTTGCTGATGACGCTGCCCTCGTTGCATACACAGAGAGAGCCTTGCAGCGCATTACGTCCTGCTTCGCAGATGCCGCCCAGCTCTTTGGACTGAGGTCAGTCTGAAAAAGACAGAGGTCCTTCATCAGCCGGCACCCAAGGAAGAGCATCGCCCTCCCCACATCACCATCGGCGAGTCCGAACTGAAGTCTGTACACCAGTTTACCTACCTTGGCTGCATCATCACGTCAGACGCCAAGCTGGACAAGGAGCTGGACAACAGGCTGGCAAAAGCGAACAGTGCTTTCGGGTGACTATTCAAGCGGGTGTGGCACAATCAACAGCTGAAAAAAGGCACCAAGATCAGCGTGTACAGAGCTGTCGTCCTCACCACCCTGCTGTACGGTTCCGAGTCCTGGGCCCTCTACCGCAGCCAACTACGACTCCTCGAATGCTTTCATCAGCGCTGCCTGCGTACCATCCTCAGCATTCACTGGAGTGACTATGTCACCAACGTCGAGGTCCTTGGAACAGGCGGAAACTGTGAGCATCGAGGCTTTGCTGCTGCAGACACAGCTTCGCTGGGCGGGGCACGTCTCCAGGATGGAGGATCATCGCCTACCCAAGATCACCCTGTTCGGCGAGCTCGCCACTGGACACCGAGACAGACGGGCACCAAAGAAGAGATACAAAGACGGTCTCAAGAAGTCACTTAGTGCCTGCCAAATCGACCACCGCCAGTGGTCTTCGCTTGCTGCGGACTGTGACACCTGGCGCTCCACCATTCACAAGGCAGCCGTCTCCTTTGAGGACTCTCACAGAGCTAACCTTAAGGACAAGCGGCTCAGAAGAAAAAACAGAGTTGTCGTAACTCAGAATCCTGACCAGACCTCCCCCTGCAGCCACTGCGGTCGAACCTGCCTGTCCCGGATTGGCCTCTGCAGCCACGAAAATGCCTGCAGACGACGTGGGCAAGCCCTATAGAATCTTCGTTCGCGAAGTCAAGCCAAGAAGACCCCACAAGCAGAAACCATTTTCAATCTTTTGACAGTTTTTTCAACTTTGAACCCAATTTGACAACATTAGAAAAGCCCTTTTTACTGTTTTAAAAAAAAATCAGCAAACTGCCTAACCACAACTAGCCTGCATGAGGCGTCATTTTTTTTTTATTCCCTCCTTCCAGCTTTAAACAAGGCTTAAGATACTGAAGGCAACTGAAGCCATGTTCCGCACTTTTTCTTAAAACAAATCACCAGCCAACAAACTTTTTCTTGCAAAAAGCTACAAATCCTTGTACCAGCCAACTCAAGGGACCAAGGTGCTTCTCTAACTTTGACTACCTTGCATAGCAAAGCAGCAGAATGCTTTAAATAGTGTAAAATGCTTGAAAAAGTAGCAAAGATTTGATGTGAACGTGTGCGCGCATTGGGGTGGGGGGGTGGGGGGGGGTGGGGGTTGGGTTAGTTAGTTAGTTATTTGGGTTTAACGCCGAGCAGGCGACTAAGGCCATCTCACGGCGGGATGGGTAAAAATCTGGTCAGCCAGACTAAAAGCAAGGTCTTAAGACAAGATGTAAATATAGATTAAAAATCTCAGGCTAAAATGTCGCACATGTCTGGAAAAGAAACGTCTACAGACTCTCAAAAAGGGCAAATAAAAAAATTCACATAGTCTATGAATGCTCAGATCTTGTTAAAAATATTGCATTCTCTCAAAAAATTGAAGATTTTGTCCGGGGGAACATCCCGGAACAAAACCTTCAAGGAGTCTGCTGTGAAGTGTTTATATCTGGTGTCAATTAGGTCAGCACAATACAGCAAAAAGTGTCGAACAGAAAACTGCTCATCACAGGCAAAACACCATGGACGCTCATCCTGTTTAAGTAAGTAAGAGTGCGTAACATATGTGTGCCCAATGTGGAGCCGAGCAAGGACAGTCTCCTCACGGCGGCTGCCGCAGCGGAAAGGTAGACTGTCAGACAACTTAGGAAGAGCTTCATGAAGCTTGTTCCCTTCCTCTTTGTCCCACTCGGACTGCCACTCGCGGGCTATGTACGCACTAATAACAGGTTTAAAATCACTATAGACAGTCTGTGTGTCAGGGACAGGGTCACTGCGGGCACTGTTGG
This sequence comes from Semisulcospira habei, assembly GCA_036245525.1. NCBI lineage: Eukaryota > Metazoa > Mollusca > Gastropoda > Semisulcospiridae > Semisulcospira > Semisulcospira habei. The sequence goes on along the minus strand of BTPG01000008.1, from coordinate 95,793,311 downwards.
CAGCAGAATCTGCGATTCTGTTGCCTTCGATGCCCACATGGCCTGGGACCCAAATAAAAATGATGTCATAATATTCCTTCATCAAGTCCGCGTAGAGCTCTCTAATCTGCACCAGCAGTGGATGGTCTGTTCCCGCGCCCTGAAGGGCCTGCAGGGCAGAAAGAGAGTCAGACAGAATCAGGAAGTTCCTTTCCCGAGACTGATAGGCATGCTTGAGTGCTAGCAGAATGGCCTGCAGTTCTGCACTAAATACAGAGGAATGGTCAGGGAGACGGAGCTTAAATGGGCGTCTAGGATGGCGAGAGGACACTGCAGCCGCAGCCACTCTTCCATCCTCAGACTTGGACCCATCCGTATAAAGACGACAATAGCCAGGAAAAATTGAAAGGAGTTCATTGAGGCTCTGTTGGTATATGGCTGGTGGAGTACAATCCTTCTTGTGGGCAGTCAAGTCCAGCAAGATGTCAGGAACTGGTAGTAGCCAGGGTGGAGTGACGTGTTGCAGAGATTCCGAAACTTTGTCCAGGTCCACTCCGGCCGCCTGCAGATGAGGTCGGACACGGATTGATTGATTGATTGATTGTACATTGCTTAACGTCCCGACAGCAACAAGGCTTTCTCAGGACGTGCCTGCACTGCTTGTGAAAAAAAAAAAAAATAATAAAAAAAAATAAACAGAACATTGAATGTATGTCGCCAGCCGGTCAAATACATTAAATAAACCTAACACATGGGGCCTAAATAAAGCTCAGACCATTTAGCAACACACATCCAATATCAAGAGCTACAGGCAGTGCAGACAGTAGGGAGAGTTTTAAAAAGGCAAATACAGGTGAATGGACAAAGGGTAGACAGAAACACATGCCCCAGAATAGAGAGAAAAACCCACCCTGTGGGGCTGACCAGGGTGACCCTGGGAACTAAAAAATACCTAACCCCACCCAAGTCCCCCAGGGCAGACCCGGGTGGGGGTCGGACACGGAAGGAAAGTGGACGGACAGCTCCCGGATGGGCATCGTAAATCTCTGCAAACGACGGGTTAAAAACACAATCATAGGCAGGATTTTCTGGATGGGCCTTCAGCTTCAGAACGTATCTGAGCATGAGGCGGATGCGGCGGAGCCTGAGAGAAGGCTCCCCTGCCTCTGCATACAGACTAGGAACTGGAGATGTCCTGAAGGCTCCCAGACATATGCGCAGACCTTGATGGTGAATTGTGTTCAGACGCTGCAGAACAGACTTGGAAGCCGAGCCATATACCACAGAGCCGTAATCCAGTTTGGACCGAACAAGGGCCCGGTACAGTCGAAGTAAGACGATGCGGTCTGCACCCCAGTCAGTACGACCAACGACACGAAGAATGTCGAGGGCCTTCCGACAAGAGGTTCTAAGGTAGTTAACATGGTTGCAGAAGGTCAATCTTTTGTCAAAGATGACCCCCAAAAACTTAGCCTCTTCAGCCACCTTAATTGGCACTCCAGCAATGCTCAGGCTAGGTTCTGGAAAAAATTTCGTCTGGTTAGTAAAATGCACACAGACTGTCTTGGAGGGCGAGAATCTGAATCCATTGAGAGACACCCACCCCTGGATGCGATCAACGCACAGCTGCAAGCGCCTCTCAAGGGACGCAAGTCCTCGACCTCGTGCACACAAAGCAAAGTCGTCCACAAACAAAGAGCATTCAGAATCATCCTTGACGGCCTTTACAATGTTATTTATTTTAATGCTAAATAAAACAGGAGATAGAATACTGCCCTGCGGGACACCCATCTCCTGTTCAAAGGAGTCGGAGAGGGTGGAGCCCACATGGACATGGAACGACCTGTTGGACAAAAAATTGTGAATAAAAACGGGCAGATGCCCTTTAAAACCCATGTCCGACAAATCAGACATTATACCATGCTTCCAGGTAGTGTCATATGCCTTTTCAAGATCAAAGAAAATTGCATAGACATGCTGCTTGTTGACAAAAGCATCTCGGATAAAAGACTCAAAGCGGACTAGATGGTCAGTTGTACTACGGAAGCGCCGGAAACCGCACTGGAGGTCTGTGATGAGACCCTGTGACTCAAGATGCCACACCAGTCGGGCGTTGACCAAGCGTTCCATAGTTTTACATAAACATGATGTCAAAGCTATTGGCCGGTAGTTGCCCGGGTCGGAAGGATCCTTACCCGGCTTGGGAATTGGCACAACCACAGCCTGGCGCCAAGATGGCGGAAAATGACCGGTTATCCAGATATGGTTAAAGGCCTTGAGAAGTACAAGGAGTGAATCCTCAGGCAGATGTGTTATGAGCTGATAATGGATGGTATCTAATCCAGCAGCAGAGTCAGTACATTTCTGCATGGCTTGCTGCAATTCTGAAAACGTAAAAGGGGCATTATAGTCTTCCAAGTTATCCGATATAAAATCACAAGCACAAGATTCTCGCTTCTCCTTCTCTCTCTGGAAGAAAGGTGAATAATGCTCTGTTGAAGAATTATGGGCAATGGTGGAGGCAAGCAAATTGGCCACAGCCTTTTTATCTGTGACCAAACTGGCACCATCTCTAAGATGGCCGACAGAAGCCGAGCCACCCCTGCCCCTAATTCTTCGAACAGCCTTCCAGACTTTTTGGGACGGAGTCCTAGAAGATAAAGATGAGACGAAGCGTCTCCAGGAAGCACGGCATTCACGTTTAAAAATATAACGGGCTTTCGCCCGCTGTCTTTTAAAGGTTAAAATATTTGCTTGCGACGGATTACGAAATGCACGTCGCTGAGCAGATTTGCGCATTGTTTGGGCCTTGCGGCACTCTTCATTGAACCATGGTACTCTCGGCTTCCGAGGGAGTGATGTGGAAGTCCTAGGGATGGTTTCACCTGCAACCTCCAACAAAATAGAAGTAAAACAAGAAACAGGTTCTTCAGCTGACATGACCACCTCCTCTGTAAGACGAGACTGACAGAGAGAGGCAAACAGAGACCAGTTAGCTTTCTTGAGATTCCAGCGCCCCACCGGCGAATCCTCCTCACAGCTGACCGATGACAGGACTACTGGGAAGTGGTCACTACCACACAGGTCGTCGTGAACCTTCCAGTCAAAGTCCAGCATGAGAGAAGGATCACACACAGTGAGGTCTAGAACAGAACTAGATCCGGAACCTGAGTTAGAGTATGTAGGTGAGCCATCGTTAAAGACACATAGGTTAAGTTGAGAAAAAACATCTTCTAACATCTGACCTCTGCCATCATAGTGGTCACTACCCCAAAGGTGAGCATGACCGTTAAAATCCCCCATGAGAATAAAGGGAGGGGGCAGTTGATCTACTAAGTGAAAAATATCATTGATTGATTGATTGATTGTACATTGCTTAACGTCCCGACAGCAACAAGGCTTTCTCAGGACGTGCCTGCACTGCTTGTGAAAAAAAAAATAAACAGAACATTGAATGTATGTCGCCAGCCGGTCAAATACATTAAATAAACCTAACACATGGGGCCTAAATAAAGCTAAGACCATTTAGCAACACACATCCAATATCAAGAGCTACAGGCAGTGCAGACAGTAGGGAGAGTTTTAAAAAGGCAAATACAGGTGAATGGACCAAGGGTAGACAGAAACACATGCCCCAGAATAGAGAGAAAAACTCACCCTGTGGGGCTGACCAGGGTGACCCTGGGAACTAAAAAGTACCTAACCCCACCCAAGTCCCCCAGGGCAGACCCGGGTGGGGGGAAAAATATCATTGCTACAGACCCGCAGTGATGGTGGCAGGTAAATACTGCATATGGTTATGGTCTTTTTTAAGGTAACCCGAGCAGCGACAGCCTGAAGACAGGTGTCGATGCTAACGGGGCTACATAAAATTTGGCTACTAATGAGAAGAGCCGCTCCACCCGAGCGCCTCTCCGAATCAGAGCCTTTATGTATAACATTAAAACCATTAAAAGACACAGGGTCAGAAGTCTTCAGGTAAGTCTCCTGAAGAGATATGACTGAGGGGTTATAGAACTTGACTAAAAGACGTAATTCCTCAAAGTTAGCTCGAAAACCACGACAATTCCACTGAAGCAAAGAGTCCATGATTAAGTCTGATCTGGGGGTAAGGAGTTTTTCCCCCCTTTTTCCTTTACCTTGGAAGGAGTTGAAGAAACAGAGGGGGGCCGGCTCCCGGGCCTCCTCTGGTTCTTCGGAGAGGAAGGGGGTGGAGCTGCCGCAGCATCAGCAACAACAACTTCCACTCCCTCCATCCGCTCCTCCAGTGCAGCATATTTGTTTTGAAGGGGCACATCTGTGTTCCCCTTCTGGGCCCGCGCGCACAGCGGTCCCATAGATTTCTTAGACTTCTGGTCCTGGGCAGCGTTCCTGCCGCTAGAGTTAGCGGCCTTAGAAGGCTGACCAGAGCCAGAAGCCTTTGGAGTTGACTGACTAACAGGTTTGGGTGGGGGCTGAGGCTTAGGGGCAACAGAAGGCGGCACAACCGGACCGGCAGTGTCCGCCTTCTGCGTTCCCTGGCTCCTTGTCACCACCGGAGGAGGGTTACTCTCCAGGGGCGAGATGAGCCGAGGCTCCGCCCCCAACCAAGAAGTTGGGGTCTGACATGAAAAGTCTTTGGTGGGGCGCTTGCCTGCCACCGCTGCACTAAAAGTATACACTGAGGTGTTAGAGGTTGGGGCAGCCGCAGCTGCACCAGGGCCTTCAACCAGTTTTTTGGCATCCAGAAAGGACAGCCCCTTCTCCACACGCACCTGCTGAATCTTGCACTCGGATATCCAACGAGGGCATTTCTTATCCGAAGCCATATGCGCCCCCTGGCAATTCACACACAGGGGGGTGGCTGTGCAGGACTCAGCAGAGTGTCCGGGCCTAGTGCAACGGGCGCATGAAGCCTCTGCCTGACGGCATGTCTTCTGCCCATGGCCATACTTTTGGCACTTAAAGCACCGGAGGGGAAGAGGGACGTACTTTTTCACTCTCAGGGAGTAGTAACCTCCCCAGATGGTAGTAGGAGGGGTGGGGGTGCCAAACGTCAGGATGATGGTAGGGAGACGGATCTCCCCACCACCTCGCTTGGAAGCGAAGCGCCTGACGCAAGTCACCCCCTGAGACTTAAGGTTCCTTACAAGTTCATCTTCTGACAGTTCTGCCAAAGCTTGATCTTTGATTACGCCTCTTGACGAATTCATAGTTTTGTGGGGTGTGACTTCCACAGGAGTGTCTCCGATGGAAGAGAGCCCCAGTAGCCCGCTGGAGTGTGCCCGAGTACGGCACTCCACCAGCAAGTCACCAGACCTGAGGCGCTGGGCGTCAGGCCTGCCAACACGGCTCCTGAGGGTCTCCCCCACCAGAAAAGGATGCAGCTTGGTAACTGGTTTCTCCTTCACCTTGCTATGGACAATGAGGAAGCGAGGCCATACGGCCGACGCCTGAGGCGTCGCTTCCTCACAGTCTGAATCACTGTCATGTGCAATGTCGGTGTCTATGCGCCGTTTCTGTGCTAGTTTTGGTTTTTTGGTTTTATCCATATTATATTAGTAGAGATATTCATCCCCCGGGGGTCCCCGCCCGCCACCGAGCCCAACAAGGGAAAGTGCAACTGTCGGCGGGTCTCCAGCCGACGCACAATGGAGACTGCCCGAAAGATATACTCAAGGGGGTAAGCCCGATTGAACCGTTTGAGCCACCGCCTTCTATCACACCGTTGAATGCAGGGGAATACTGGCGTAAAGCACCTAATCAGCAGCAGAAGCTATAGCATGGTGCTCCGTATAGCAACCCGCATGTCAACAGTGGGATAGGGCTCAACGTGACAAGAGCCGATTGACTAGGCCGGTACGACTAGCCTCCCGTTTAGGTAGAAGTCAAGGCCAAAGTGGAGTGTTGGCACCAGTGAGCCGCAGCCCAAAGGGAACCTCAGCCACCAGGATCCTCTTCTCCCCCGACACGGGTCTCCAAGCACGGCAAACACTTGGGATCCAAAGGACCAAAAAGTCACGAGTATTTTTAAGGACCAATCCAACATGGTACGACCTAGGTTAGCACAGCTCCTTAAAAACCGGACCAGTGAAAAGGCTGAACAACATATCTGCTGACATCAAGTCCTAATCCTGGACAAAGATGGCACCCGTCCGCTAGCCCACTCAGTCAGGGACTGAGCGGACTACCCACCTACGCCACGTGGAGGCCGGTGCCGGGTAGGCGGTGGGGGTTGGGGAGAGGGGGGTGATAATGCTTTGGGTTAGTATTATTAGGGTAAGCATAGTAGAGTTAGGATTAGGGTTAACATAGTAGTTTTAGGATCTGGGTTAGCATTAGTAAGGTTAGGGTTAGGCTTACCATACTGAGGGTTGGGGGTGAGGGATATTTGGAGGGGGGGGGGGGGGCAGGGGGGGGGGGGGGCACGGGGGCAAAAAGGTGGGTTGGGTGGGTGGAAATGTGTGGAATGGATTTTTAGGCATAATAGATACGCTCAGGATACAGCAGGACAATTTTTTGGAAAAAGGTAAAGAGATTTCTCACACACCAACTTCTCAATAGTATTTATGACAACTGTGCCTTTTCACCGCACCACACATTCTAAACCGACTTCAGAAACCAGTCAAAGCAGCATGTTTTGGTGTCACCACACTGAGGTTTGCAGTTTACAGCATGTTTTCACTAAGATGACTCTCACAAAGCCCCAAATACACTGTGTTGTGAAAAAGGGTGTGTTTAAATGCAGTCAAAAGAAAAGCAAAAAAATTGGACATCCAACAACCGTCTAATTTAACTAAATTTCATCTAGATCACACCGTAATGACTGTTACCTTGTCAGAAGAGTTTTTTAATGTCTACTATGACAGAAAATGTGACCTGGGATTGTTCCTGTGTGTTTTCTAGCCTCTTCTTTTACCTTTGTACAAATATGCACCATTTTGCCACCATAATCCTTATACAGCTATTTGTATGGCATCAAAAGTGCCGAAATGGCATAAAAACATCTGATATCAGCATAAAAAGCAAAAAATGTCGATTTTTTGGCACAATCTCCTTCCAAACAACAATAGTAGAAAAGTTCACTCTGCCTGCACAGGCCACACAGGGCAATTAGGTTATGCCCCTTTTCACACACTGTTCTCTATTAGCCTCTTGCAGCATAAAACTATGAACGAAGAACCTTTCACCCAAAACAAAACATCCACGCGGAACACATCACAGGAGAAACATTTTCAGCAATTCTTAACAAAGTTAAGAGTTAGGGTTTTCACAACACTCTAATGCACTAAGTACCCCACGACAAGACTGTCATCTGCAAGCCTGCATACAACCGTGCTCATGCCCCAATAAGGCTCCCATGAACACACTAGGTCGACTAAAATTACCCAGATTTTGCTCTTTTTCACACCACCTGTCATGCCTTTTGTTGCTCAAATTCAAAACGCCAAAAAAGGCAAATATTTGAAGTTTTACATCCTAAAACAATTGCAAAAAGGGAGAAAACTTTTTTAACTATTTCTTGTGGAAACGTTACTACATGCACCAGAAGCAATTGCCCCGTATGGCCTGTGTATATATTCATCTGCGGAAGTTGTGCAAAATCGTTATTCATCCGTGAAAGAGTTCTCGAAGTGCACTCACACATAACGCAATTCCGATCATGCCAGACGGAATTCTTTACTATTGTCTTCATAGACAAGCTTCATTTGTTCTTTATTTCACCAGGGCTAAGTTGTAAAGGTTAAAAAACAGACCCTATTTTCGTATGTGTTGGTACACACGTCTTCACACAGCGTGTTGTGCAACGCAAGCGTTGAGGTGAGCATTTTGTATTTACACCACGTGTTACATGTGGGGCAGCAATTTTACTGATGTATCTGCGCACAAACCTCGCGCTGGGACCATATGGCGTTGAGGTGTGTCCCCTGGGTGCTGGATAGGGGGTCCTTCGTGAGAGGGGTGCACCGAATGAAATAAGGTGCCGTGAACCAACATGGTCTAAGGGAAGGTGACCCCGACAGAAAACCCCTGGTCCTCCTAGTAAGGGGGTTGGGCGTGGGGGTAGTTTCCCCACCCTGCAAAAAAGGAAATAGCTACAAAAATGCCGACGAAAAGACTAACAGTAATTCCTTTCCTGGAGGAGGAAGGTTCTTCTACCAGAAGACTAATAACGTCCTGTGGTGAAAGCCGGAAGTCTTCGGAAGCCACAGGACCGAGCCACCTCTCTCTATCCAGGGATACAAACATGGGCACATGGAACGTCAAGACCATGTACCAGAGCGGCAAGGCCGCCCAGATAGCAGCGGAAATGCAAAAGTACAACCTTTCCCTGCTAGGTATCAGTGAAGCCAGATGGACGCAGTCTGGCCAGAAAAGGCTGTTAAGTGGGGAGATGATTCTGTATTCAGGTCATGAAGAGGAGAATACCCCCCCATACAGAAGGTGTAGCATTCATGCTGTCACCAGTGGCACAGAGAGCGCTGATGGGCTGGGAACCTCTTGGGCCAAGAATTATCACAGCAGCCTTTAGAACCAAGAAAATGCTCAAGCTGAACGTCATCCAGTGTTATGCGCCCACTAATGACAGTGACGAGGAAGAGAAACAAGAGTTCTACGACCGACTCCAGAGTGCCTAGGACAAATGTGCGGAGCGAGACATCACCATCGTCATGGGCGATTTTAATGCCAAAATAGAGGAGGACAACACCGGATACGAAGAGGTGATGGGGAGACAGGGACTAGGCTCGGAGATGAGTGAGAACGGGGAGAGGTTTGTAGACTTTTGTGCTCTAAACCGACTTGTCATTGGAGGCAGCATCTTCCCACACAGAAGAATACACAAAGCAACTTGGGTCTCACCTGACCATACAACAGAGAACCAAATAGACCATATCTGCATTAGCAAGAAATTTAGAAGATCCCTTCAAGATGTTCAAGTGAGGAGGGGAGCAGATGTCGCCTCCGACCACCATCTGCTTACCTTAAGAATGAAGCTCAAGCTAAAGAAAAGCCGCACAGAGACAACAAGAAGACAGCGCTATAATGTAGGCCTCCTGAGAGAAACTGGAGTTAGAGAAGAGTTCAAACTGGTGCTGTCCAACCAGTTTCAAGAGCTACAGGAGCTAGTAAATGAAGAGGAGGCGGTCACCACAGAGCAGCAGTGGAAGGCAGTTAGAGAGGCGCTGAACTCAACCTGCAAAGACACTGTAGGGTTCAGGAAACACCATCACAAGGACTGGCTGTCGGTACAGACCTTGAAGAAGATAGAAGTGAGGAAGAAGAAGAAAGCAGTTGTCAACAACAGTCGCACAAGAGCAGCCAAAGTAAGGGCACAGGGGGAATACTCGGAAGCCAACCGTGAGGTGAAGAGGATTATCAGGGCAGACAAGAGGGCCTACACAGACAGCCTGGCAGCAGAGGCAGAAAAGGCAGCAGGCAGCGGCAACATGAAACAGCTCTACGACATTACCAGAAGATTGTCAGGCAAGTATGGCCATACAGAAAGACCAGTAAAAGACAAAGAAGGCAAGCCTATTGCAGACAGAGCAGACCAACTCGACAGATGGGCCGAGTATTTGGGAGTTACTGAACAGACCTAGCCCACCCGACCCCCCAGACATCCAGCCGGCAGAGACCGACCTACCCATCAGCTGTGACAGACCCAGCCGGGAAGAGATCAGAAGAGCAGTGGCATTTTTGAAGAACGGCAAAGCAGCAGGGCCAGATGGCATCCCAGTGGAGGCTCTGAAAGCAGACCTAGAAACAACAGTAGAGATGCTGTACCCACTGTTTGGAAAGATCTGGGAAGAGGAGATGATGCCGGCTGACTGGAAGGAGGGGTACCTAATCAAGCTTCCCAAGAAAGGCGACCTCAGCAAGTGTTCCAACTACAGAGGAATCACCTTGCTGTCAGTACCAGGAAAGGTCTTCAAAAGGATCATCCTGGAGAGAATGAAGAGCTCCGCTGACCCCCCAGCTGAGAGACCAGCAAGCAGGATTCAGGAAGAACCGATCATGTACAGACCAGATTGCCACTCTCCGCAATATCGTGGAACAGTCTCTGGAGTGGAGCACCCCGCTGTACGTCAACTTTGTGGATTATGAGAAAGCATTTGACAGTGTGGACCGAGAGACTCTGTGGAAACTCCTACGACACTACGGTGTACCCACAAAGCTCATCCGCCTGATCAAGAGCAGCTACGATGGCATGACATGTCGCGTGATCCACGAAGGGCAGTTCACCAGGGCGCTCCAGGTCAAAACTGGTTTCAGGCAGGGGTGTCTGCTGTCTCCGTTCCTCTTCCTACTGGCCATAGACTGGGTCATGAAGATGACCACAGAGCACAGACGATTGATTGTACATTGCTTAACGTCCCGACAGCAACAAGGCTTTCTCAGGACGTGCCTGCACTGCTTGTGAAAAAAAAAAAAACTAAACAGAACATTGAATGTATGTCACCAGCCGGTCAAATACATTAAATAAACCTAACACATGGGGCCTAAATAAAGCTAAGACCATTTAGCAACACACATCCAATATCAAGAGCTACAGGCAGTGCAGACAGTAGGGAGAGTTTTAAAAAGGCCAATACAGGTGAATGGACCTCGGGTAGACAGAAACACATGCCCCAGAAAAGAGAGAAACTTGCCCTGTGGGGCTGACTAGGGTGACCCTGGGAACTAAAAAGTACCTAACCCCACCCAAGTCCCCCAGGGCAGACCCGGGTGGGGGAGAGCACAGACGAAGTGGAATACAGTGGACACTGTGATCACAGTTTGACGACCTCGATTTTGCAGACGACTTGGCATTACTGTCCCACACTCATCAACAAATGCAGGACAAGACCACGAGGCTTACTGACATCTCATCCCAAGTGGGCCTCACCATTCACAAACAGAAAACAAAGACAATGAGGCTGAACGCAATGAGCTGAACGCAACCAGGGAAGAACCAGTCTTGCTTGCTGGCACCCTGTTGGAGGAGGTGGAGTCCTTCACCTATCTCGGGAGCATCATAGACAAAAAAGGCAGCACTGATGCAGATGTCAGAGCACGAATCGGTAAAGCCAGAGCAGCCTTTCTCCAGTTGAAAAAAGTGTGGAGTTCCAGAGAGCTGTCACAACACACCAAAGTCAGGATTTTCAACTCCAATGTAAAAGCAGTTCTCCTATATGGAGCAGAGACTTGGAGATTGACAAAAACCACAGTCAACAGAGTACAGACCTTCATGAACAGCTGCCTTAGAAGAATTTTGAAAATCCACTGGCCAGAGATCAGCAACGTCAGACTCTGGGAGAGAACAGAGCAGATAACAGCAGAGAATGAAATTGGGCGAAGAAGATGGGGATGGATCGGTCACAGTCTGAGAAAGCCAGCTTCCAGTATCACTAGGCAGGCATTGTCATGGAACCCCCAGGGAAAGAGGAAAAGAGGTAGGCCGAGAAACTCCTGGCGTCGAGACCTCCAAGCAGACATCAAGAGACTGGGAACCACCTGGAGTAGAATCGAAGGAGAAGCACAGGACAGGAGTTGCTGGAGGTCTCTCGTCGACGGCCTATACCCGGGTAGGGGTGACAGGCATAAGTAAGTAAGTAATCTGCGCACAAAAGCCTCATTCTGTCAAATCCAACCTAGATCTACTGTAGGAAAATATAAATTATCTTCACTATTTTGGGGTTTAAAATATTAATTCTGAGCAAGTGCAGTGCTTTGTGGTAGATTCTTTAAACCACTGTAGCCATGTCACACACCAAGGTGCTGGAAAACATTGATTGATTGTACATTGCTTAACGTCCCGACAGCAACAAGACTTTCTCAGGACGTGCCTGCACTGCTTGTGAAAAAAACAACAACAGAATATTGAATGTATGTCGCCAGCCGGTCCAATACGTTAAATAAACCTACGACATGGGGCCTAAATAAAGCCAAGACCATTTAGCAACACACATCCAATATCAAGAGCTACAGGCAGTGCAGACAGTAGGGAGAGTTTATTAAAAAGGAAAATACAGGTGAATGGACCAAGGGTAGACAGAAACACATGCCCCAAAACAGAGAGGAAAACCCACCCTGTGGGGCTGACCAGGGTGACCCTGGGAACTAAAAGGTAGTTCACCACACCCAAGTCCCCAAGGGCAGACCCGAGTGGGGCACCGGAAAACAGACCAGTCAGGGAATACGTGCTTTAAAAAGATAGTGTTAAATGCACAAACGGAGTCAGTATCATTACCCTAAATAGTTTATTCATAGTAAAGTCAAACAGCAAAACTGTAGTGAAAAATATAACATCATTGGTTTTTGTGTTTGAAGAACATGCACTGCAGCTGAGCAGTTTTCAGGAGAGTGATCCTTATCCTTCTCATCCATCTCCTTCTACCCTAACCCACCCTCTGATCCACGCACACTGGCACACAGAAATAAAGACGGACACACGGCGCTTCCCGCCATTCGTAAGTTCTGTGCCTGTGGGCTGACGTAGCGACAGCTATTTTGAAGAATAATAGCACGAGCAGCGATATGACATCACTTCAAGCTTCACATCATGGCATCTTTAGTTCCACCGTGTTCATAGTGACAACTTGATGTTATAGTTATACATCACTCAACGCAGTACTAACATTTTACGTATTAGAGGATCAAACTTTGCAATTTTCACACCTAGGGCTTACAGGTCACAATCTGACCTAATCTTACCCAGGAGCCGGGACAAACAGCAGGATTATGCAAACACTTTTTATGAAAATCATGAGGGTATTAATGAGACGATTTTTTGTTGTTGTAAAAGTCCAAAGTTATGCTAATTGCTAGCTGTTTAAAAAATAACTCTGAAAAAGTGGTGCTGAACATTAGCTGATTTTTCACACCTACGGCTTACAGTTCCCAATTTGACCTAATTGTACTCGACAGCCAAGACAAATTGTAGGCTTATGTAAATACCGTTTATGAAAAATCATTTGATTATTAATGAGAAGATTGCTTTTTTATAAAAAGATTCAATTGTTTTAAGATGAATCCCAAATATTTCATTAAATTAATCATAAAAACGTGAAACTATTTTAGACCCAAAATATTTATTTATCATTCAAAAGGTTCTGTCAACTTCTCCGCGCAGCTCAAACCTTACCAAAGACACTGAGCTACAGTATCCACGCCTTTACGTTAGGCTCAGCGGCAGAGGAAACTTTTGGTTAAAAGTACAGGAGCCTACTTGAGACTTTAAAAATGTGCTAGATGCATTCATGACAGTCATCTGCTACTGTAGATTAGTCCACAGCCATGAGCAAAAAGGCTTCTGTACTTTCAACTGAACATTTTCTCTGCTGCATTATTTATTTTATTTTTTGGGGGGCACAAAAATGTCATTTCTTCAATTGTAAAAGCTGGCAGAGGCATTGTGGAGAAATTACGGGTGAAAATATCTTGTGCGGTATCCTGTATATTCTACTACAAGTCAGTGAGCCTGCCCGGTAGTAAAGGTTTGAGCTACATGGAGAAGTACTGCGCATGGCCAGCGACAGGAAGTGGGGCGCACGGCCAGCGACAGGAAGTGGGGCACACAATAAGCATGGTTTTGCTGCTTCTACCAACTCTGCAGCTGTATAACTTGTACAGATTCTACTGTGCTACTCTGACATTTTTAAAATCTGTTAGGTGCTTTTTGTTTTAACTGTGGACCTCCAAGAATTCATCCCACCCTACATCCCTGCACGTTCCCTTCTGTCCACGACTGTGTCTACCCAGCACAGAAGATACCAGCAAGAAACGCTTTGGCTACTGCAGCTTTAACAAGAAAGGCAAAGCCCTTATGGCTCACATGTATGACCCATCCACACATGTCTGACAATAAGTAAAGAGATGGCTTCTGCATTAACAAAATCCATGTTTTCTCAAAATTTAATTAGTTTTCACACATCTGGTCAAGAGTATGACTGGGTGTCTAGTGGTAAAATCTACACCCTCCCTCACAAAACCTGCTACAAAATTATCAGAAGTGGTCAGATCAAACTAAGGCATACATCAGGTTGTAGGGAAATGGATAAGGTTTCCAGTGATACATGATTTATGGGTGACCACAGAAGAATCTGAGATATTATCACAGTTTTTTTTGACCAAATCCGAATTATAACTTGAGAAAAAACGTGACACATTTTACACATGCTCCATGGAACTCAGATTTTCAAAGGCATGCTGCACTATGAACAATCACTGTTACTGTCACAAGATGTTTGCAGTGTTGGCCTAAATTACCATTGAGTTGGTTATTTTCTAGAGTGAGTTGCTTTTGCATAATTCACCATAATATAAGAGCCTGCTTGAACATAACACGTGTTGTAAATTTTGTCAGCAGAAATCATACTACTATAACACATTTTGACAAATGGTCAATTATTAAAACTTATGTGTTATTTTGTAGAGTAGAGTATGTACTTTGTTTTTATAATGAAAGGTTTGTGGTTCTTACATGGAAAATCAAATGATCCAGTTTTGAAGATTTATACTCAGAATGGTGTAAATGTTGAGTTATGTTCAAACAGTTTAGGCACTCATTTATCTCTACTAATCTGTTGTTTTTGCTGAAGACAACTGGTGTAGTATAGTGATTTATATCCAGGTTTTGAAGAGGATGCATGGGAGATAGATGAAAGAAACTCTTTATGACGTTTACAGTATGCGTCCAAATTTTGGGTGTAAATTGTTATGTTCAAGCAGTCCAGCAAACTTTATAGATATGTATTATTTTCTTTTCACTTATTCTGCAATAAATCTATAGTAGCACTATACTTATTTAGACAAGACCTTGGTAGGCTTCAAAATACCTAATTTTGTTCAGTTGAAATAATTGTATTGTATTTTTTTTCTGAGTGCTGGCATGTAAATGTTATGTTCAAACCAGTATGCACATTATTTTTGTTGAAGGGTAAATTTTGTTGCAAATTATGTAGTAGATGATACCAACACATAAAAATAGTTATGCACATGCTGGTACACAACACATTTGAAACTCTTTTCAAGTTTTCTTCGTGAACATAACTTGACACAACTTTGTGGGATGTAAGGTTATGTTCAAACATTTATCACCTAAAATCACAAGAATCACTTAAACTACCAATAGCTGAAAAGATGCTGTTTACTTTTTATAATAATAAAGCATATGATACCTTCTAGGATAAACATTTCTTTGTTTTTTGTTTGTACATAACTTTACACCATCACTACACAACATGCATTGTGTAAAGTTATGAACAAACACCAATTTCATTTCTTTGGCCGTCCTGCAATAAAGTAGGTAAGATAACCAAATAAATCTAGAAAATATGAATTTCAAGACCTGTAAAATTTTAGTGACTGCAAAACAAGATAATGTTAAAGCTATTTCTCATGAACATAACGCTACGTCGTGTCATGTTACATTCATGCAATGATGATTACATTTCCCGTTGTGAATTGAAATTTGTGCATCAACCTTTATGCATGCACTATCTTAATATTTATCATCACAAACAGACCACTTTCAAATCTGCATTTCATAACTCTGCATCTTTACTTTTGTGCATTAGAAAATGGTCCTGTGTCGTCATGTTATGTTCAAACACGCCATGTCATTATTTTTTACCTTTCTATTTCATGTTTTTTTCATGAAATCATGTTACTGTGTGCAAGTCAGAAGGTGTAAAGTTATGTACAAACACTTGAAAAGTTGCAACAGCCCTTTTTGAAAATAACGTAAACATCACTAGTTTGATATAATGGCTGTGCTTGTTAGTGGGATTGGTATGCATACTTATTTTTTCCCAAGAGTTTGTGATTTGCACTTAAGACCAAAAATATATTTGGTGAAGGTGTAAAGTTATGTTCAATCTTGTGAATGTAATTGAATTTGTGCCAAAACTCGGCTCAGTTTGTAAAAATTGGCTTATTTTCTATTGGAATAGTTAACAAAAAGTCATCTAGTGTAGTCATTTTTAGCTTAAAGAAGCTGTATTTTATTGCATGAGATAAAAAATGAGGATAACATTGCAGTGAAGGTGAATTTAACAACTTTGTCAGTATTTAGAATTATGTAAACATTATTTTTTCAATTAGCTTTTGCCCTTAAATTAAATTAGACTTGTTTTTGTGCATTTAGCATAACATTTAAAATTAGTTCTCCAAGTAGAATTAAAAATTAGTGGCTTTTGGAAATTATGGTGTAAAGTTATGTTCAAACAGTTTTTATGGCATAAAAGGTTGCATTTTCCACTAACACACTTTATGTATTGACATACCATTTATTCTGGATGGGGAACATACTTTGAAACATACAAATGCAAAAAAAATTGCTTACAGCTTGTGCTTGTTGTGAATTGTTAAATGTGTGACATTGTAAATTTATGTTATGTTCAAACTTTAAACTTCAAAGTTCAATAACAACCAAACTGCAAATAACATAAAAATTTTACTTAGTGTCAATGTTTATGTATGCAAAGGTACATCAGATTTATATGAAATATTAAAGTTATTTTGCTTTTGAAAATGCAGGGTGCTTGTCACACCATTTGGACACCCAGTCGTACTCTTGACCATCTGTGAAAACCTGTGACCCTTGTGATGGAGTTGACTAAATTAAGATACATAAGGTCTTATCATCAGCTACCTAATGTGCCAAATTTGACTGAAAGTGCAAAAATGTTGATAATAACTACAATTATTGGCATTTTATGCACATTTGTCGACCTCTCATGACCCTTGACCTTTTCTGAGGGGTGATTCAAATTAGTGTGCATAGATAGGTCTTACCATCAGGTATCTCTGTAGCAAGTTTGGGTTTGTAGTTGTGAATAGTAATGGAGAAAAAAAACATTTCTTGTCAAAATATGGCTATTTTTTTTACCTATTTCATGAGCTCTCGTCACCCTTGACCTTTCTGAGGGGTCATCCAAATTAGTATGCATAGATAGGTCTTAGCATCATGTATCTCTGTAGCAAGTTTGGGTTTAAGTTGTCAATAGTATTTGAGAAAAAACATCTTTTGTCAAAATATGGCGATTTTGGACCCATTTCTTGAGCTCTTGTGACCCATGCCCTTCCCGAGGGCTCAGCGAAATTGGTGTGTGCGTATAAAGGTCTTACCATCAGGTATCTTTGTACCAAGTTTGGGTTTGAAGTTGTGAGTAGCATTTGAGAAAAAAATAAATGATGTCCCAAAAGAGCCATTTTTGAAATATATTTCCTGATCCCCTGTGACCTTGATCTTTGAGAGGTCACTCAAATTGGTATGTTTAGAAAGGCCTTGCCACAAAGTATCCTTGGGCCAAGTTTGAAGAATGTAGCTTGAATAGTCTCCGAGAAAATGCCAACGTTAAAGTTTAGCACAGATGACGGCAGACAGACGACCACTGGCCCAGAACATAAACTCACACTTTTGCTTCGCACGTGAGCCAAAAATGCAGCTCCAAAGCTGTGGAACACTCCGCTGACATCTCTAAAGACTGCAGAATCTCTTCAGTCTTTCCACAGACAGCTGAAGACTCACCTCTTCAGTCCTAAACTGACAAATTGACTGCAGTTTTACTCTTTCTTTCTTTTTTTCAGCACTGGATGGAGAAATGCGCTCTATCATCTATGAATGAACATCATCATCAAGTTGGAGCAAGGTGGTTTTTGGACGAGTTGACCTTCACCACATGTAACAGAGGTTTTCTCCTGCCCCTTGTGCATAACAGAAGAACTCTTTTGTGTGCAAAGGAGGAGAAGAGCAGTAAGTCTTTCATTTTACAATATAATTCAAAAATATACAATTCATCTCTTTCTCTTTTGTCCAGTGCTATTGTAAATAATACTAAGAACATTTATAAAGAAGATGGTTGTACATTGCTTAACGTCCCGACATCAACAAGACTTTCTCAGGATGTGCCTGCACTGCTTGTGAAAAAAAAATACACAGAATATTGAATGTATCATGTTGCCAGCCGGTCTAATAGTATACGCTAAATAAACCTAAGAAAGACCATTTACTAGTAACACACAACAAGGGTAGACAGAAACATATGCCCCAGAATCGAGGGGGAAACCCACCCTGTGGGGCTGACCAGGGTGACCCTGGGAGCTAAAAAGTAGCTAACCCCACCCAAGTCCCCCAGGGCAGACCCGGATGGGGGTTATAAAGAAAATACTGTGAACTTTGAACACTGTACTGCCTAAAACAGGTTGAATATCACAAAATGACAGACTTTTCTGCTCTTCTTCTCCTTTGTAATTGTATGCATGCAGGATAGCTCTCCTGATGCAACTGGAGCTGTAGAACTAGAAATTAGAAAACCCGTTACATACACCTACTCATATGGGTTGTAAAAAGTAGGCTAGAAAGTATTAGATAAGACAAGACAACATTGACAATCCGTTGTTTCGGCGAATTTTACTTTCAGCAATGAAGCCTGCCCTGGAGCAGATCGCTTTAACTAAATTGACTATAAAAAAGTAAACCATGATTCGTCAGTGGGCGAGGAATAGAAAGGGTAAACAGTAACTGGCATGAAACTTATCGAACAATCAATTTACTACGACAGATAGATCTGAAGAGTATAGACAAACATATAAATCATAGTTCATCCTTACTATATACGATAACGTGGAACGCTGTCAAAAGCGCACATGCGTAGCCCATTTGTGTGGCGACCATGTGCGCCAACTTCCGGAATGACAAATTCGATGATTTACACCAAATGCCCTAATTTCATATAATATATTTATAAATATGATCATAGTATTAAGTAACTTTTTGAGCACACTAATACATCTAAAGGAACCTTCATATCTTCTGGCAGAAGAAAATAAAGTGTTTATGAAACGTTGCAATCTGAATCACAGTTTGAATAAACGTGAATTTGCGGTACAAAGACATCTCTTTCTCCTGAGCAGGAACAGGCAGAAATATCGCGATTGCGTCTTAATTTTCTTGTAAACGTTATACGTAATCTTGAAGGTAAATTATACATAACTGCACTGTTAAGTAAAAATATTGTTTTCTAATGCATTAATATGTCCCAAGGCCTTTTTTTTAATCATTACTTGTCGCGCGCTAAATCATTTTGAGATTCATCACATGGTGAAAAGCATTGCAACCGTTTTGAAAAATGTGCTCATGCTAGTTGACTGTGCCTTTGATAACTCGTGTGTTGTACAGAAGAAAAAGTAATGTACGATATATGCTTCGGATTTTTAATATGTAATGTACTTGTAAACCTTTAAAATTTGTGTTCGTTCTTTTTGGGATGTTTGGCTTGATTGTTTTTCAAGATGTCGGGCAGAAGAGCAAGGAGAGGAGGTGCAAGAGGCGGGTCAGGAAGAGGAGGAAGAGATGGGGCTGCCAAGCCCGTAACTCACTCACAGCCTCCAGACCAGACAGCAGAAGCTGCAGAAGATACTGCACCTGCTGAAACCAACGTCAGTCTGGAGGAATTGACAGACACATCTATTGTGGAGGAAATGAAAGATGAAAATGTTGATGATAGTAAGGTAGAAGAAGGAAAGGCTGATGGTGATGAGGCAGAAGGAAACGTGGATGAGGCAGAGGGAAGTGCGGATGAGGCAGAGGGAAACATGGATGAGGCAGAGGGAAACATGGATGAGGCAGAGGGAAACATGGATGAGGCAGAGGGAAACATGGATGAGGCAGAGGGAAACGGTGAATTGATTGATGTTGACATGGAGGAGGAGACCGAGCAAGAAGTCGTCATTGTCAGTGATGGCAGTAAGGACGATAAGAAAAAAGCTGATTCTGGCCAGGAGGATGGAGGCAAAAAGGGATACAAGACAAAAGATGATAAGTGGGTGTTAGAAGTTCCCAAAGTCGACCTGGTGGATATTCCACCTTATGATCCAGAGTCTGTGAGAGGTATGTGTATACATTGAAGCAAGGCTCATTTCAGTGTGTTTGTCACTCTGTGCATACAGTTGTCACTTTTTGCACACAGTTGTTCAAATTTGCCATCGGCGGTCATCCCAGCTGCCAACTACAGGTGGCTGTAAGTGTAAGTGTAACAGCAAGTGCCTCCTCACTACAGGTACCATAGAAATAAACCTGGTAGTGCTTGAGCTTGAGGTGCCCATATATGTGAAGCTATGCTGACATGCCTGCATTGTTTCCACACACAAACAGTCCTTTTGTTGATGTCTGTGTTGAACAAAGGGGACCGGGATGGCTCAGGTGGTAAAGTGTCAGACTCTCAATCGTATGGTCATGGGTTCGAACCCTGGTAGGTTCAAAATGTGTTTAGACCCGTTTTTCAGTGTTCCGTCTTAACCTTTACTGTGCTTCCTGGGTCCTGGAGGGTGTTTAATTGCAAATTTGTCATTGACCACTGGGAATATTTTCACTGAATTTTAAAAATGCTCCAAGCTTATAAAAGACAACATTTTGCCAAAATATGGTAATAATTTATTAATTATGAAGAAATAAACGGTATCTGAATTTTGCCTACACACAAACAATGGTATGGGTTGTGCAGGACCCATCCTTTTTTTAAGAATGAGTAAGCCGCAGGCGAATATTCCTGTCCGGATGATGCTGGTCTTCGGTTTGTAAAATGTCAAAGATGAGAGAATTGCAACTCATCCAAATTGTTCCTTTGTTTGTTTGTTTTAATTTTGAAGGGTGTCTAAAGTCCATGCAAAATCGACCAGTTTCAGTTCAGTTTCTTGAAAATGGTGAACTTTTCACCTGTACTTTCTGGGGGAAACAAAAAAGTTTCAGACCGTTTTCTCACCTTCATGGTGACTAAAGTATGCTTCCAGTGATGTGTAAGATAGTGTAAAAATTATGCATCCTGTAGGAGCCACATTGGGACAGGGATAACCAGTTAAATCACTCTTTGAAAAATATGGGTCCTGTAGGACCCACATCATCAGGCCGCCATGAGATGGCCTTAGTTGCCTGCTCGGAGTTAAACCTACCTAACTAACATCATTGGGACAGGGATAACCAGTTCAAATGCTCTTTGAAAAATATGGTCCTGTAGGACCCACACCAATGGGACAAGGATACCAGTTAAATTGCTCTTTGAAAAATATGGGTCCTGTAGGACCCACATCATCGTTTGTGTGTAGTCCAAAGCATGATCCGGTGAAGGTTAAAAATTGCCTTTGTGGTCGACAAAATATTAAGCTCTGTTTCTTTTGTTGACCACACAGGGATATGACATGAATAAATATATGTATGACTGTGAGAGAGAAATGTGAACTGTGGTGGGATTTTTTTTAATTTATATTTTGTAAGTAGAGCATGGCTTCTGTTTTCACAACAGGTTAAAGGGTCTGTAGACCCCCAGGTATAAATTTTAGAGGGTACACAGACCCCCATCTGAGCATAATACTAGAGGGTCCGCAGATTTATTTAAGAAAAACTGCATCATCTGTATGTTCCTTAAAATAAATTAACTCATTTCGCTCTCTCCTCTTCAAATATGTTGTGATAGTTTGTGTGTGTCCTTTCCATGATACTAATTCTTTAACTGGTGAGCTATCGTGCAAAAGCCTGTCTCCCTCTCCGTCTCTCTCTCTCACACACAGAAAAACATCGTTTGATAGTGTATTGTAACAGAGAATATATATATATATAGCGTTTTCTGCTGAATGCAGATTGACAGCCAAAGTCTGACTTGTCTAAACTCTGTGTGTGTGTGTGTGTGTGAACTGATGTACTTAAAAGTTTGTTTCAACCCATTTAACCAGAAACCAATTTTTGCCTAATAACTGTCTACCAGTACCAGAAGATGGATCGACCACGATTTAAAAAAAACTGACAAACTTATTTCTGTTCAAATTTCTGTACTTGTTTTTTTACTTTGAGTTTGCCTCAGTGCACATTGCACATGCCATTTGTGTGCTTTAGCCATGGAAATACACACAGCCATGAACTCGGAAAACTGCGTCGCAGCGGCAGTGCCACACACAGCCCAGGGGTATCATTTCTGGTACTGTCGCTTGTCGATGGAGACGGCAGTGTTGAAGTGCAACTTTCTTCTTAGCGATTATCAAGATCATACGGTGCTGGATTGAAGAATCCAAAGCATTCCAGCTTCCTTTGCTTTTTCTCCGCCATTTACAACTTCGTTCAAGATTGAAAGTGAAACTCGCACGATGCCGTATCCCATAATATTATAGTATGGTGACGCCACAGCATTCAACATGAAGCGCCGCACACTTTGTAATAACATGCTGACACCACACATAAACTAACGGTTTGCTTGCCCAGTTACACTCACAAGTTCCCTGAAGTCAGGTCGATTCTGAACGCAGCCGCGACTGAGCGAGCGGCTAAATGAACCAACTCATCACTAAAAATACGACTGTCATCGACCTCTGTTATGGTACGCACTGTGGCGCACGGATAATCCATCTCGGGCGCAGATGCACTGAATTTTAGTGCGTCTGACTATACCCCTTAGTTACATTTTCAGTACGACGTGATTTTGAGTTTTAATGCATCATAGACGCACTAAAACGGAAGCCCAGTAGAGAAATTTAACAATCATCATCTGCAGTGGAACCAGAACATCTGGCCACTCAGTGTATCATTTTTGTATCTTCTTGGCCTGCCAGATGAAGTGGTCCACTTGATGGCGGCAGAACTATGTGTTGGAAAAACTGAACGGTGTTCACATCGCACACATGAATGTTTCAGCCTGATTCTGGCTTGGCGTATACGCAAAGTTTTGTGACGCAGGTCTCGATTTTGTTGTAGTCACTCAATCCTTTGTGTATTTCGAACATGTTTCACTTTAAAAAGCCAGGCGGTACTGTTCTCTTCAGTGGACCAAACCTGACCACAGAGGTGTGATTTAGTTATCACATCCGTCCTTCTGTTCACTACGAATTTCTGTGGATTTGTTGTTTGATGGTCTTTGTTATCCGTTCATTGTGAGTTGGTCGGGTTCGTTGCGTTTCCCCTTGGAGTAATTCAATGCACGGTGAGAGGTTTACCAGTGCTAGGTTATTGTGCGTCGCCAACTTTGCAAATCCCTTCGTCTATGTTACCTTCAATGTGTTTTCGCAGCAGTGTTTTCATAGAGACATTTTGAGTTGTTAGTGCCAGGCTGTTGTACGTCACCATTAAGTTTGGAGTGCGATTTCCATTTGTAGTTAAGATTCCTCTAACCAAGGCATTCTGGTTTATGCCAGTGCACAGTTTGTGGTGAGGCTGCTGTAGTTCTTGCTACGACATTCTCATCTGCAGTTCGAATGACGTGTTCGGCTACTGCCACAAAGTGATGTTAGTGGCAGCTCACGGTATGGTCAGGTCACGTGGTCCCGCCGAGCGCTTCACGCGTGCCTGATGTTCGGCTGGCGGTTCGCCGTTGGATTGGAAAACGCACGAGCGCACTCGCATTTGGCGAGTGGATTGTTTTTTTTTTAACTCACCCCCCCAAAAAATCACTCGCCATGGCGAGTAAGTTACTCGCCATTTTCAGGGCTGCCAGTGAAGGTTAAATCACCTTTGTCAGTTTGTGGTGGACAAAATATATTAAGCCCTAAATGTTTCTTTTGTTGACCACGCAGGGAAATGAATAAATGTGTATGAGAGAGAGATTATATATGTCAGTTTGCATTGTGGCTGCATATTCTTGTCTTGCAGTAGAGAGCAGAGTAATCTAACAGCTGAACCAGTCGGTGCAGCATATGTGGTCACAATCCTGCTGGTACAAATTTAGATCAAAGCTAATGGATATTGATCCAAATTTTCCTTGATTTAGTACTAATATTATAATAACAGGTAGAGGTGATTTTTACAAGACCCGAATCAAAATGTCGGAGGCGAAGGACATCTTGAATTGGGTTGAGTCATCACATAATTGGCACTATATTAAGCAAAATTTGACATGAGAGTATAATTTATGTACCCATTCCAAAACAAAACTTTACCTCAAGTCCAGCTTATGGCAGATTCCGGTGTGCAGACTAAACACTGGCAAACAACTGTGTATTGGACCGTCAGTTCAGTGTTATGTGTAGCGATTTTGTCTGATTATGTACTATGTAGACGTCAGTACTTTCTGTAATCGTAGGTTTTGGAGTAATTTCTGCTTGTAAGTATCTCAAGGCTAATGACGGAAAGTACCAGCATTTGTCTGTTTAAATAATAATAATAATAATAAAGAGCATTTATATCGCGCTGAATCCCCAGGAGCAGTGGGCTCTAAGCGCGTTACAAAAAATGTATATATGCAGAATCTCACTACCTTTAAAAAAGTCTAATCTATGCACTTCTAATCTACGCACGCACATACAACTAAAACACACATAACAAAACCATATGTATGCAGACCAAACCATCATCACACACACACGCACACACAATCTGTGGATTAATGGTACGCAAGCTGAAAGAAGTAGGTTTTAAGTTGGGTCTTAAAGACGTCAATGTTTTCAGCATTCCGGAGGTGTAGGGGAAGTGAGTTCCAGACAACAGGGGCTTGATACTGGAATGTCCGGCAGCCAAACCGCTTAGAGGAAAAGCTGGGGACACGGAAACGCTTCTCAGGGCAGGAACGAAGGGAACGGGAGGGCTGATAGATGTTGAGGAGGGATGAGAGGTATGGCGGTAGGGATCCATCAGAGCAGCGAAAAGCCAGGACCGCAATCTTGTACTCGACTCTAAACTGAATGGGTAGCCAGTGCAATTCCTGAAGTAGGGGGGTTACATGGTCCATTTTAGATTTGCCAAAAGCAAGTCTGGCAGCATTGTTGAGGACTGTCTGCAGACGAGAGAGTTCTTTCTGGGGGACACCTGCCAGGAGGGAGTTACAATAGTCTAAGCGGCTAAGGACAAGGGAGCAAATAAGTTGAACAGTAGCGGACCGGGTGATGAATGGTCTAATGGAGCTGATTCTTCGCAGCTGGAAGTTCGCCGTCCTGCACACATTAGTAATGTGATGGTGCATGGACATACTGCAGTCGAAATGAACTCCCAGATTACGTACAGACTGGCTAAAGGTTATTTCACTGTCGCCAACCACGAGGGATGCCCCTGGTGGGACCTGACTAAGGGAGTGGTCAGAACCAGCGCAAAGTGATTCAGTCTTGCCGTCGTTCAGCTTCAGTTTGTTGCACAGCATCCATTTTTTCACAGAGGAAATACAAAGTTCTATCTCTTTCACAAGAGCAGGAAAATTAGATGGAGAAGCACCTTTGTGGAGCTGGGTGTCGTCGGCATACTTTTGAAATTCACAGGCATGTCGGGTGATGATGTCAGACAGGGATTGGGTGTAAAGGCTGAAAAGGACGGGCCCAAGGACGGATCCTTGGGGGACACCGAATCTCAGCATGAGGGGTTGCGACTGATTGATTGACAACAACCTTCTGAGTACGCCCACGCAGATACGAGGAAAACCAGCTAAGTGTTTTGCCAGAGATGCCATAGGCTGTGTTAAGTCTCTCTAGGAGTACAGTATGGTCAATCGTATCAAATGCCGCCGAGAGGTCAAGGAGGCAAAGAATGGAAACCAGCTTGTCAGCATTGCACAGAAGGCTGTTTGTAACATGCAGGAGAGCAGTTTCTGTACTGTGCTGTTTTCTGTAAGCTGACTGAAACGTTTCTAGGAGGTTGTTGGAAATGAGATGGTTTTGGAGCTGAGACAGAACAATGCGTTCTAATAGCTTTGATAAGAAAGGGAGATTGGAGATGGGCCGATAGTTATTAAAACATTCTTTGTTGAGACCAGGTTTCTTCAGCAAAGGTGTCACAACTGCTTGTTTGAAATATTCAGGCACTACACCAGTCTGTAGTGACACATTCATGATTCTGGTGATGACTGGAATCAGGTCAGCTTTACATGATTTGAAAAGGCTAGCTGGAAGAGGATCCAGAGAGCAACACTTGAGAGGAGCATGTGCAATAATGTCACGAACAAAGTCCTCGGACACAGGCTGAAATTCTGCAAGTTGTGGACCGTGATAGCTGGTGATCTCAGGAGTATCGTCAGAAACATCCAGTTCACGCCGGATGTCCTCAATCTTTTTGTCAAAGAACTGACAGAAAGCGTCTGCTAGATCTGAAGCTGGTACGGTGGAGGGTAAGGAAATGTCCTTGCGTACCCCAAGGAGTTCATCAGACACACTGAACAAGGTTTTGGTGCTAGAGCAGGCCTGCAAGCGGGAATAGAAGTGCTGACGCTTGGCGTTGCGCTGGAGGGATTTTAGGCAATCGCGCTTCTGCACAAACAACTGTCGATGAATGGTCAACTTGCTAGACCGCCAACACCGCTCAAACTGGCGGAGCTCTCTCTTAGTGTCCTTGACCTTGCCTGTCATCAAAGGAGCTGAGGGGCGGTCAGCGACGCGTCTGGATGTTAGAGGAGCGTGTGTGTCCAGGATATGCTGCAGCGACCTGTTGTACTTACTTACTTACGCCTGTCACCCCTACCCGGGTATAGGCCGTCGACGAGAGACCTCCAGCAACTCCTGTCCTGTGCTTCTCCTTCGATTCTACTCCAGGTGGTTCCCAGTCTCTTGATGTCTGCTTGGAGACCTGTTGTAGTCCTCCAGTAAAACTGTGTCTGGTGAGGAATCTAACTCTGCAGCGGCAGCACACACGGACGTGCGGAATTGATTAAGATCCATTCCTTTTACATTGCGGGAAATAACCACGCGCTTGCGGGATTTGGGCTGGAAACAAAAAAGATCAAAGAAGATGGCACTGTGATCGGAAAGAGCGAGATCAGTGACATGGAATGACTGAAGCAGTTTGTCATCATCTCGTACAATAAGTAGGTCAAGCGTATGTCCACATTTGTGAGTCGGTTGACTTATGAGTTGTTTGAAGTTGAAGTCGGTCAAGATCGTTTGAAGACGCCCGCGGTGGTGTTCGACGGCACTTCAAAGTGTGTATTAAAGTCACCAGTTATGACCAGGTTTTGTGATTGGTCATTGTATGAGGACAACAGGTCTGAGAAGTCATGCAGAAAAGAAGCGTCATTAGAGTTGTTTTTCCTGCTAAGTGGAGGACGATAGAGACAGACACAAACAAATGAGGAGTTTTTGTGAGCAAACTTGGCTTCACACGCTTCAAAAGAGCTGAAACTGAGCTTCTGGAAGATAATGCATTCATCAAGACGCTTGGCAAAGACCACTGCTAAGCCGCCGCCGCGGCGCCCAATGCGCGGAAAAGACATGGTCTTGTGTGTAGGTGGCGTCATATCAGCCAGCAGTGCCTCGTCGCCATGTTTTAACAACCAAGACTCTGTGATAAATGCAATGTCAATTTCATCATCTGCAATCAGTTCTCCAATTTCATCGGTCTTGTTACGACATGATTGTGAATTGAAGCAGACACACTTCAAAGTACCCGATGCAGTAGATTCTGAGCCCTCAGGATTAGTGATGGGAACATGAATCAAATTGTGGAAGTTGCACCCACCTCTATGAGCCGCGAAAATCATGTGGGGGCGGGGGGAGATCACAGGGAAGAGGCTCGCATGCTTTCTGGTGGGACGTGCGGAATGGCCATTAGGTCCCAATTGAAGCACCTGACTGATAACCACAGCATGGGAAGGGGTAGGAACTTCTGTAGAGAATGCACTAGGCAATGTATTTGACCTGTCTGTAATAAGCACATTGATTTGCCTCTGTTTCCTCCTACCACCTCTCCGGGTTCGCTTACGAGGCAGATTACACCCAATCCCCAAAGTTCGAAGGTGGGGGATGAGAGAGGGATCAAGGCGTGAGGCCACAGGTCGGACACATAGCAGATCATCCCTGGAGTACTTGTGTTGTGAAACCAAGGAGGGAACACGTGTTAGAGTTGACACTGGCCACACTAGAGGAGTTTACTGGCAGACTGGATGGATACTCGGTACAACCAGATATGGAACAAGTGACAAGGTCAAACTGTGTCACAGCTGGCAGACTGGAGGGACTGGATGTATTCACAGTACCACTGGTGACACAGTTCAACTGTGAAACTGAGGGGAGATGATGTGGGTTCACATGAGGACTGAATAGGTTCACGGTTGTAACTGGTGCAGTCAGTTAAACCTTTTCTCAGATTAAATGTTTCAAGTTTCATCAGATATCCAGTGAACTTCTTGTCACTAGTGTGGCGATTACCTTCGCATTTTTGTTGCCGTCTGTTCTCCGTTTGTTTTGGAAAGAAATGTCAAGAGATGTCGACAATGAGAAGTATTTGATTACTAGTCGGCATAAGGAGCTTGTTATTTGGGCAGTGTGAGCATATTTTGCATATTAGTTTGACAAATGCAAGTATCCGGAATGTGTCTTCTTGGTCTGCAAGGGTTTAAGGAAGGAACGTATATCAAGCAAATTTATGGATGACAGTCTTCAGTCCTGTAGACTGATTCAGCTTTCTCAGAAAGCTTAATTTCAGCATTTTCTTTCAGACAAAACAACCAGCCTGTAACATCTGCAAGAGGCATAAATTCTCATGAACCCCTGCATCCGCAGGGGCTCATGAGAATTTACATCTCTTTCTGTCCATGGATTATGGAGCATCGTTAGTCTGTGGACTGTTTTCAGTCATTTACATTTTCACACTGTCTCCCATGTAAATTCAAGAGTATTAATTTGCTTGTATACAATATCAGGGCTCCCGTTTTAGTGCATCTGTGCACACTGAAACTCAAAATGACATACTGAAAATGTTACGAAGGGGTAGGCAGACACACTAAATTTCAGCGCATTTGCGTCCAAGATGCTCGATGCTTGCACCACCATGTGTACCTTAACAGTTCTGCTTTTAGTGATGAGTTGGCTCGTTTAGCCGCGGCTGCGTTCAGATTCGACTGACACCGGGGTTTGCACAAGTATATAACTGGACGGGCAAACTGTTAGTTTACAGGTGGTGTCAGTATGATGATCACAGAATGTGCACTACATGTTGAATGTGTTATTTACTGTGATGACCACATGCCCTCACTTTGGTTGGGGTTCTGTGGCTTTACTGTTTTGTTGGTATTTGTTTTTGTTGATACCTATTGCATTTCTGAGTGTCATTTGTTGTGTCCTTGTTTTCCAGTGTGTATATTATTTCGCATACTGTTGCGGTTTCTTCGTTAGACTTTTTAGTGTTCACTGGATTTTAAATTTAGGCACTTTTTGCCTTTCATTGCGGGGTGTGTTTTTTTGGGGTTTTTTTAATTTATTTATTTTTTTTTTTTTTTGTTGGGGGAGGGTCTTAATGCTAGATTATTCAGGCATTGGTTTCCCATTCACTGTTGGTTTTTTTTTTTGTGGTCAGTTTTTGCTGCCTTGGTAGATTATTCTAGCATTGTTTTGCCGTTCATTGCGTTTGTTGGGAGGGGGTTTGGATGTGTAGTTTTCTTTCCCCTGCGATTTAGTTTGGTTTGTCATGTTAAATAACTGTGTGTCTTTCGTGAGACATTCTGTAAACACATTTAAAGAAGAGAGAGCGAAATGAGTTAATATATTTTTTTAAAACCCAACAACTGCGTGCATACAAAAGATGCAGTTTCTTAAATCATCATTGTGCCTATTTATTATACTGAGATGTGAGTCTGTGTAAGATCTTTGCCAAGACACAATGGCGGCTCTGTTGTGACTAGGTGTGTGCCAAAAACCAACTCACATTGAATTTATGCAAGAAAAAGATGAGTAAGAAATAGATTCTTACATCGGTGATACGGAGAATCTCATTCGCATGGTCTTAAAACCATATCCTGCTCGTTTTCGCTTGTAGGATAAGGTTTTAAATCCACTCAAATGAGATTCTCAATCTCGGCATCCGTTCGACTGCAGTATGTCCATGCACTATCACATTACTAATGTGTGCAGGATGGCGAACTTACAGCTGCGAAGAATCGGCTCCATTAGACCATTCATCACCCAGTCCACTACTGTTCGACTTATTTGCTCCCTTGTCCTTTACCGCTTAGTAACTCCCTCCTGGCAGGTGTCCCCCAGAAAGAACTCTCCCATCTGCAGACAGTCCTCAACAATGCTGCCAGACTTGCTTTTGGCAAATCTAAAATGGACCATGTAATCCCCCTACTTCAGGAATTGCACTGGCTAACCATTCAGTTTAGAGTCGAGTACAAGATTGCGGTCCTGGCTTTTCGCTGCTTTGATGGATCCCTACCACCATATCTCTCATCCCTCCTCAACATCTATCAGCCCTCCCGTTCCCTTCATTCCTGCTCTGAGAAGCGTTTCCATGTCCCCAGCATTTCCTCTAAGCGGTTTGGCTGCTGGACATTCCAGTATCAAGACCCTGTTGTCTGGAACTCACTTCCCCAACACCTCCGGAATGCTGAAAACATTGACGTCTTTAAGACCCAACTTAAAACCTACTTCTTTCAGCTTGTGTACCATTAATCCATAGATTTTGTGCGCGTGTGTGTGATAATGGTCAGGTCTGCATACATATTTCTGTGGCTTATGATGCCTCACTTAGCACCATCATGGTGGCATTTATTACCTCGATCTTTTGTTGACCGTGTATGGTGGATTCACTAATTACATCCTTGGTTTATTGACCATTTGGTGGCTCGGATGATTACAAGTCATCTATTTGTTGACCATGTAGCGCCATCGCGGTTGTGCTGATCTTGGGTCTTCCTTCTGTTGACTTTGTAGCACCATCATGGTGGCTTTGATCTTAGGTCCTCCTTTTGCTGACCGCTTAGCACCATCGTGGTGGCCTTGATCTTAGGTCTTCCCTCTGTTGACTGTGTAGCACTATCGTGGTGGCGCATCGGCATGATCAAAATGTGTTTAACTTGTGATTGTGAGTGGTTTTGTTATGTGTGTTTTAGTTGTATGTGTGTGCGTAGATTAAACTTTTTTAAAGGTAGTGAGATTCTGCATATATACATTTTTTTGTAACGTGCTTAGAGCGCACTGCTCCTGGGGATTCAGCGTGATATAAATGCTCTTTATTATTATTATTATTAAGAAATATATGTCAAAGAAGGAAAGGAAAAACTTTACAGAGTGTTGCAAACTGTCTCTATTTTATCAGACATTTGATAAGGCTTTTGATTTTCTTCATTATTTTATATTTACCATTGTCTTTTGCAGAGAAGTTCAAGTGGACCATTCGTATCTACCCAGTTTCCGTTGATGATGCCATGTTGAGCGGCCTGCCCGCAATGGCGAAGGTTCAAGATGCCTTCATTCACATCAACAAACGGGATCCCAAACAGGGGTATGCTGACACCTTCGGTTATGCTGGGCCTTGAAATAAAATAATATGCATAGACCTGCAGCTTGTGAAGAGTCTACAACTCAGAAGTACAGCTCTGACTCGATATATCGTGAATCATTATATTGGGGGGGGAGGGGGGGGGCGGGGGGGTACCTTGTATTCTGAAACAAATCAAAATTGTTACCGTATCGCGCTTCATGAGGTAGTGCACACATGCCTGACCACACTGAACACCCACAAACCTTCTCCAAATGAGCAACGCATACATACATGTGTACATAAAGAGGGTAGGAGACAGAGTCAGTGTATAGGAATATGAGGTTCTAGGCTTCTGGCACTATTAGATGTCTCCCCACTTGACTGGCTGCTGGGCACGTGGGAACAGCTTCACACAGACCACGTGACCTCCGACATGACCACACATGTAAATGTGGTAATAGGAAACACTGATTTGATGCGCATCAAGGTCTATGCTTTTCACAGGTGTCAAGTTTCGCCACTCTTGGCAGCCGCTATTATGGCCCCCAACCTAGAGGGTGCAAAAACTGACGTTGAACCCTCAGTCACCTCCTCTAACAAATAACATGGGCAATGATAGGAAGAAGCAATCCAGACCAAAAAGATGACTGCCAAGCGTGTAATATGCAAAGAAGTACCCAACGGAGAAAGAAACACGCTTAGAAAAGACGGGTACAACACAATTTATTAATATTTCGGGTAAATACCCTTTGTCAAAATAGACAAACAAACAGAGAGATTAGCCGCTACTTATCTTCATTGGCAGAAGGAATTACTTACTTACGCCTGTCACCCCTACCCGGGTATAGGCCGTCGACAAGAGACCTCCAGCAACTCCTGTCCTATGCTTCTCCTTC
Source organism: Semisulcospira habei (assembly GCA_036245525.1). Lineage (NCBI taxonomy): Eukaryota > Metazoa > Mollusca > Gastropoda > Semisulcospiridae > Semisulcospira > Semisulcospira habei. The sequence goes on along the minus strand of BTPG01000008.1, from coordinate 95,761,322 downwards.
GATTCTACTCCAGGTGGTTCCCAGTCTCTTGATGTCTGCTTGGAGGTCTCGACGCCAGGAGTTTCTCGGCCTACCTCTTTTCCTCTTTCCCTGGGGGTTCCATGACAATGCCTGCCTAGTGATACTGGAAGCTGGCTTTCTCAGACTGTGACCGATCCATCCCCATCTTCTTCACCCAATTTCATTCTCTGCTGTTATCTGCTCTGTTCTCTCCCAGAGTCTGACGTTGCTGATCTTCTCTGGCCAGTGGATTTTCAAAATTCTTCTAAGGCAACTGTTTATGAAGGTCTGCACTCTGTTGACTGGTTTTTGTCAATCTCCAAGTCTCTGCTCCATATAGGAGAACTGCTTTTACATTGGAGTTGAAAATCCTGACTTTGGTGTGTTGTGACAGCTCTCTGGAACTCCACACTTTTTTCAACTGGAGAAAGGCTGCTCTGGCTTTACCGATTCATGCTCTGACATCTGCATCAGTGCCGCCTTTTTTGTCTATGATGCTCCCGAGGTAGGTGAAGGACTCCACCTCCTCCAACGGGGACCCAGCAAGCAAGACTGGTTCTTCCCTGGTTGCGTTCAGCCTCATTGTCTTTGTTTTCTGTTTGTGGATGGTGAGGCCCACTTGGGACGAGATGTCAGCAAGCCTCGTGGTCTTGTCCTGCATTTGTTGATGAGTGTGGGACAGTAATGCCAAGTCGTCTGCAAAATCGAGGTCGTCAAGCTGTGTCCACAGTGTCCACTGTATTCCACTTCGTCTGTGCTCTGTGGTCATCTTCATGACCCAGTCTATGGCCAGTAGGAAGAGGAACGGAGACAGCAGACACCCCTGCCTGACACCAGTTCTGACCTGGAGCTCCCTGGTGAACTGCCCTTCGTGGATCACGCGACATGTCATGCCATCATAGCTGCTCTTGATCAGGCGGACGAGCTTTGTGGGTACACCGTAGTGTCGTAGGAGTTTCCACAGAGTCTCTCGGTCCACGCTGTCAAATGCTTAATCCACAAAGTTGACGTACAGCGGGGAGCTCCACTCCAGAGACTGTTCCACGATGATGCGGAGAGTGGCGATCTGGTCTGTACATGATCGGTTCTTCCTGAATCCTGCTTGCTGGTCTCTCAGCTGGGGGTCAACGGAGCTCTTCATTCTCTCTAGGATGATCCTGTTGAAGACCTTTCCTGGTACTTGGCAGAAGGAATGTGGCAACTCAATGATAGGAAGACCTTAGGCACAGATGCGAGGGATAATGAATGTCTATGTTTGCTGCAGAGATAGGCGGTCCGCTGTTGAAGTTAAAGAGAGGTATGCTACCCTACTGCTCGTGCTTACTGGTCATCATAATCGGATTTCCTCACCATGCGTGACCACTTCAAACAAAACACATTAGCGAGGTGATCAACCTATTCATCGAAGAATAAAGGCTACCAAACTTGTCACAGAAATTATCTAAATGCGTAAATGTTAGAGAATGAAATGTTCACCAAAAAGTGACAATTTTTTCGATCCTTCACAAAATGAAAACGCTCTTTTTCTGTGATGTTAACAGTGCAAGTAAGTGTTTCTGAGTGTACTCGGCTTTGAAAGAAAGAATGCACTGGCGATAGGTAATGCCTATGCACAATTCTCCTCGACCCCCCCCACCCCACCCCACACACACACACACACACACACACACACACACTCACACTTTAGGCCCCATGATATAGGTTTATTTAACGTATTTGACCGGCTGGCGACATACATTCAATTTTCTGTTTAGTTTTTTTCACAAGCAGTGCAGGCACGTCCTGAGAAAGCCTTGTTGCTGTCGGGACGTTAAGCAATGTACAATCAATCAATCAAACACTCGCACGCACACCCACTGGCCCGATATATCGCGGTCCCCTTTGTGGACCCGATGACTGCGATATATCAAGTCGGAGCTGTATTAGTGGTACATGTAGACATGTAGCTGAACATGCTGTATTGCTATTTTACTACATGCTTTGGTACTAACCCCCATATGTTTGTAAGTACCAGCACTAAATAGTACAAGTGCCTACATGCCTAAGGGGTTAATCGTCTGGTATTTTTTTTCAGACAAATGGAGTTTGGTATGACAAAGACACCAGATGCAATAGTCATGATGCTGCGCATCCTGCGCACACCACTTGTCAATGGCATGATCACCATTGAGGTGGTCAAACGAGGTAAACCACGTAGGGACACTGCACACTCTGATGGCGGTGATGCAGAGTCAGCAGACAAAGAAGCAGAATGTGAGGAAGATGGTATCAAAGACAAAGGACCAGAGACCAAAGATGAAGCTGAGAGGCAGAGTGGGAATGGGCCCAAACAACCAGGAGGCAGAATACCCTACCATGCCCTTCCCTGGTCCGTTGTGATGGATAAAGGTGAGGTTTAAATATATCAGTTTAGAAACTTAGAATTTAAAATACTGAAAAAGATGGGACACCTGAAAGTGTTGTCTCTTTTTGCACTTGGTTTTATTTGAACAATATAAACAGTAAATATGGTCCTGTAGAAAAACACTGCATTCTTTAGAGGGTTAGTTAGTTACTGGGGTTTAATGCCGAGCAGACAACTAAGGCCATCTCACGGTGTTACGTGTTGAGTCGTAGTCGTATATCACACCAGACGCACGCACGTAAGTTTCTTTTTAAAAAAAACTTCATTCAGCTGCAACCCATCGCACTTGGCTTAAGGATATAGACTACACTGGAGTTACAGTTCCAACAATATTTTATTTCAGCAATGCGATCTCCACGCAATGCATTCTCAAATGCACCAACACTGATACAATGTCTCCTCTGCAAAATGTCAACACTGGCGACGCTATGCGTTTCTCATACAACATACACCACCGTTACGCTGCGTCTCTCACAATGTACACCCTATACGGGCCACGTACCTACGATGTCCCTACAACTGACAATGTACAAACGTGCTTCCCAGCACAAACTTTTGTAGTACAACAGCTTTCCAGAACAATCCAACGAATTCACACAACGCAACCAATCAGAACGGAACACGTAACAGAAACTCATAAATATTAACCTTTTAACTACCATACCGCCCAGTTCCGCCCATGACATATCACTCCATGTACGACCGTTCCGCCCGTACATACCTACTTTCAGTTTCCACTCGGTTCCGGTTCATTTCGCACCCATTCCAACTTTTAACAGAATCAAAGCATTGTGGGATATGCCTACTTCCATTTCCGCTACATGTGGGGTGCTTTTCGAGTTTGTTTTGAATCAAAAGTTAGGTGTTTTTCGAGACTGTTTCGCTTACAACGTGACTTGAGCATGGAGAGTGAATGCGACCCTGAATTTACAGCATTACTGGATGATATTTGTTCAAATTCTGTCAGAGAAGATGACTGAATCGGACTTCAGCTTCACTTCAGTGCACATTGAAGATCTTACCAATTCTGAGTCCGATATCAACGATCACGAAGAGCTACCTGTACATACCTGTGTAATGCGGAAGATGACTCTGACCTAGGTAGTACTGGCCACGTGACAGTTTAGACCTATGTTGAGTTTCTTTGACATTCAAAAATATTTTTCTCATGTTTTCTTCAGATGGAATTACGTCAAAAACTTTAAAACTGAATACAGTTCTGAAACCTACCTGACTTGTTTGTCACCTGTGGGTATGTCATGAGATATATGTGCGTGATCAGTATCATGGAATGAGTAGAGTAGTTATCTGTGGAGACTTCCTGACCGCCACTGGTATGTTTCTAACCAGTTTTGTTGTTTTCTGGATTGAATTTCTGACAGAGGTATGGTTTAGCACCTTTTACTGAGATAAATGACAGGTAAACAAAGACTGTGGCACACAGACACTTAAAATGACAAAAGTATGATATACTGTATGTATTTTCCAAATTCATGTCAAAATTTGGTACATTTTCAGAGGTGCCTACCCCTCTTAGACCATTTTGTGTAATGGGCTGCTTAAAAATGTGTATTTTGTGTAATCATTTCAGTGCAACACGCAACGAAAAAATACACCACAGCAAACAAATTAAAAATAAAGACATTTATCCGTACTGTTAGTTTTTTATTCACACGGTCGGTCCGTGGCGCAGTGGTTAAGGCGCCTGCCACCAATGCTAGAGGTGCGAGGTTCGATTACGGGTTCCGGCGTCGGATTTTTCTCCTCTAGTAAGTGTCACCATTAATTCGGGCGGACCGTCGGGGGTTCTTTCTCCGGGTACTCCGGCTCTTCCTCCCCCTCCACTTTGGTATCAGTTTCAGTCCACTTAATCAAATTTCAAATACAAACGATTTTGAATTTCCAAAAACTACAGTAGCTCGCTTGAGCTTGCCCTTAGCACCACGTGAAAGTTCTGTGTTTACGTTCAGTGTGTGAGTGAATGCGCGTGATTCACGTGAGCGTGCTTGTTGGGTTCAGTTCGCGGTGGCGCTTTGAGACGATTTTCAATTGGGATAAAGCGCCTCTTTAATGCGCTTATTATTATTATTAATATCAGGTATCGCTGTAGCAAGTTTGGGTTTGAAGTTGTGAATAGTATTTGCAAACATTTTTTTTTTTTTGGGGGGGGGGGGGGGGGGGGGGGGGGGGGGGGGGAAATATGGTTATTTTAGACATATTCTTGAGCTCTTGTGACCCCTCAACTTTTTCGAGGGATCAACGAAATTAGTGTTCATATAAAGGTCTTTTCATCAGGTATTTTTGTACTAAGTTTGGGTTTGAAGTTGTGAATAGTATTTGAGAACATGTCCCAAAATAGCTATTTTTGATATATATTTCCTGATCCTCTGTGGCCTTAGTCGCCTGCTCGGCGTTAAACCCCAATAACTAAATGATCCTCTGTGACCTTGACCTTTGTGAGAAACTGTCACTAAAACTGGCATATTTAGAAAGGTCTTGCCACAAAGTATCATTGGGCCAAGTTTGAAGACTGTAGCTTCAATATTTTCCGAGAAAATGCCAAAGTTAAAGTCTCAGAACATACTTTTACTTCGCACGTGAGCCAAAAATGTCTTTCGTGCATGACAGGTAGCTGTTACTTAACATGCATCAGTTAAAAGGGCATCTGTTACAGCGACACATTAGTGTCCATGCATTTCCAGTATGCCGATACAGTGTAAGTCTCCTACCTGGTCGCCAGATGTCAATGTTTACACCTGGCACTGTACGGTATACCCACAGTCTAGACAGCATGTAATAAGCGGCATTGAACGATGTTGTGTCTCATACACGATCGGCTGGAAGTATCAGTGTTGTAAAGACAATGCACGTACTACACGTGTGACCAATGTGTGTCAGTGTCCACAGAGTCACCTACAGGTGCACCAAGGTGTAGCATCAGAGGAACGGAATATCAATTAGAACCTCCAAATTCAGCTTCAGAATCAAGCCGTACGTCATTGCCATTGTCAGTGCCTCAACCGTCGATCGCTCCAGCTGACACTGCCAACACGTGGTTATGCTGCCACGCGGTAGGTGGGCACACGTGTCCCAATACATCAAAGCTATCTGCTTTTGAAACCATATCTCCAAACACAAAATATTATCACTCCGAATATCTACACATTCACTCGCCATCTTGACCGTAATGCGTATGCTAGCACTGCAAAGCTGACTGCATACCACGTACAAAAGTATGCACACACTGTCAGGACCCTGTATTGTAAACATGATGTGTCAATGCGACGGGCAAGGTCACCACACGCGCGGCGAGGCTCGCGTATCACCGGGTGCGCGATATAAAACACCGGACACCACTCTTAAGCGGTTTTCTGGGCTGCACGGTATACGAGACCGCCAACCAGTACAGCAGTTTGCCGGGCCGAACGAGTTACCGAAAAAGTGCTTTATGTCAGCTTTGGGATGTACTACTGCCTTGGCCTTGTGCCCAGTGGACTCCAAATGTCTTTGAATATCATACTTTTGTACGCACCACTGTGAGCAACACCAAAGTCCTTTCTGCACACGTTGCATGCATTTGTAGCAGAGGAGCCCCCTGCTATCGCTAGTTACTACCCGCAAGTCAGACTTCAGTGCACGCTTGGCGCGCTGTGTGCGAGTATTCTTGCTGCCTTGGCTAGTCAGTGTCTAGCGGACTACACGCCAAAGCTTAGTGACATAGTCTCTGGTTCCAGAGGCTGGGGAGCCTATATAAAGCAGCCGATCTTCAGTCCACAAAAAAAGGGCCCCCCCCCTCACGTAAATTTCGTATTTTGGAGGAGCTAGTCGTATTCGCGTAACTTCAGCCGAAAATGCGTAAAATTACGAGCCAGCGCGTAAGGTAGGCACCTCTGCATTTTGAAGCAGAATTATCATACTTATTATCATACTTACAGTTTGAATTATGTACCCCTTTTTTTTACTTGTTTCGAATGAAAAAGTTAGGGATACAGGGCAATTTGTAGAAAATAAGTTGGTAGCTTAAAGGTTAAATAAAAAGAACTTTCTAGAATAAACTACAATAGTCTACAAAAATTTGACTGCTAATTTCAGCCCCAAATCCTAGTGTGTAACGATGTCACACAAGAGTGTGGCAGACAGTTCACAACCTTTCATAATACAAACTGACTGGCTGCTAACTTCACGCGTACAGAAACCAACTATGACACAGTTTCTTCAGCGTAGCCTTTAATGTTCCATTAAACTTTTCAACCAGCCCGTTACACATGGTGTGGTAGTAAGGTGTCGGATTCTCAATAGCCAGTTGACTTCCTCCATGCATTCGGAGACGAACTGAGTTCCTAGATCACTTGGGATCTCCTCAGGAATCCCCAAACGGCTGAACATGTCGACGAGCGCCTCTGCCACTGTTGGAGTGTCGATATCTTCTTCAATGGTATGGTCTCAGGATAACGTGTAGTGTAGTCCACCAGGGTAAAAATGTAGCGATGATCACCTTCACTTGGAGGAGATATTGGCCCCACCGCTACCCGCTTGAAGGCATATCGATCAGTGGCATTTTCTCTAGCCCTTGGGCACCTTTCCCTTGGGGATTGTTTTCTGGCATATGTTGCATGACCTGCAGAATCGGGTGACGTCGCCTCCCATATCAGGCCAGTAGAAAACCTCTCGGATCCTATCGAGGGTCTTGTTGATTCCCAAGTGTGCTCCCAATATGGAATCATAGGCCAATTTCATCACCTGCATCCTCAATGGTTCAGGAACTACTACCTGACGCACAGGTTTATCTCCACTGCTGTTGAATGTTCGGTACAGGATATTTTTCCTGGTCTCAAAAGATATCTCATTTCCCTTTCGCGTCACGGGCTCGGTCTGACCTCGGAACTTGTCAAAGCGTGGGGTCGGCTCTCTGTAGCCCCACCAGCCTGTCCCTATTGCTTGACTTCTTGTGGTAACAGCACGTTTCAGGTCTCCACTCTGGATCTGGATCGTCTGCGTTTCTGGCACCATCAATGTTTCCAATGATTAGATCGTAGACAGGGGTCTTTACACATAATGCCTTCACCTCTCCTCTCAGTTACGAGGTGTCGACGCTGACATTGGCAAGGGGGATAATCCTCACAGTTCCGTCAGCCAAAATGAGGGTGGTCCACTCCTGTAGCTTCTGGTCTTCAGTTCTAGGTCCTCTCTCACGATGATGCAACTACAACCGGTGTCTCTCAGCACTCTCACTGGTGTGTTTCCGACGAATCCTGATATCACCGGCATGTTCGGCACTTCATTCTCAGGCAGCGCAATGTTTGAGACTGGTAAAAATGTAGCCCCATCTCCTACTTGGATGCGTCCATTTATTTTTGAAAGATTCAATCAGCTCCGGTGTCACTCGCCTTTCTCCAGATTCAAAGTCACTGGATGACGTCACATCATTGGCTAGTACAGCAGCGACTGTGTTGAGACGTGGTACTACTTCTGCCTGCTATCCCGCGATCTTGGTTGGATCTTCTGGTGTTATCGCCTCAGGGAACATCTTTAGAAGGACACCGTATTGCCATGTGTCCCTTCTTTCCACAAAGAAAACATGTCAGGTTTTCCACCGGCATGTATTTCGGGGTATCTCTGACATTGTGGATTTCCTCTGCTGGTGCAGACACATGCTGCGGCTTACTGGGCCCAAACTTCGTGTTGTGGGCGTCAAGGTATCTTTTGAGCGAAATTGGCCAGGGCCTTTAGGGACTGGTCTTTTTGCTCCCTGAGGTGGGCGGCCAGGTCCTTAGAACATGCATCGAGAACTTGTTCTTTGATGATGAGGTCACACAGGTCCTGGTAATCTTTGTTTAAACCAGCCAGCTCTATCCATTTCTCCAGATAGCTCTTGATTCTTTCAGTGAATAGGTGTTTCTCCTTCTTCAGGCTTGCAGTTCTGAAATCGGCGCCTGTAACCCTCTTCAGTAAAGTCGTACTGTCTCAGCAGGGCGGCTGTCAACTGCGTATAATCTTCGGCTTCTTCTCTTGGCAAGCGGGTGTAAAATTCAAGCCCTTTGCCAGCTAGAAGTGCGGTCAGTTTGATAGCCCAAGTCTCTTGTCTCCAGTTATTGATGCTAACGAAGCGCTCAAATCGCTCCAGATAAGCGTCCATCTTATCTGAATTTTCAACGAAAGGTGGAAGCTTTGGCGCACAGGCTGTTTGCTGTCTGCTGGCTAAGGTTGTTGCTTCAGTAGCTCTCTGGCTCTGTGCCTCCATCTCCATCCGCTTTAGATGAATTTCATGTTGTTGCTGCCTCTCCGCCTCTTCTCGTTGTTTCTCTGCCTCTTCTGCTTGAATTTCGAGTTTCCTGATTTCACGTTCTTTAGCTCTTTTCAGGCATCAGAACTGTCCGATTTTCGGCGATTTTCAGATTTTCCTGGCCCCTGTTTAATAACACTTTTGACTTCTTATGTGCCAGGAAATGACTTTAAATAACTCTACAATTCTTCAAAATCGGCCGTTTTCAGATTTTTTTTGGGTGAACAGTTCTGATGCCTGTCTTTTTTCTCTCTCCAGTCTCTTTTCTTCTTCGAGTCTCTTTTCTCTTTCTCTCTCCAGTCTCTCCTTTTCTCTCTCCAATCTCTCCCCCCCACCGGGTTTGCCCTAGGGGACATTGGTGGGGTTGTCTACTTTTTAGTTCCTAGGGTCACCTTGTCTAACCCCTGCAAGGTGGGTTCTACTCTTTTGGGGGTTTGTATTTCTGTCTTTCTGGTCTATTCATCTGTATTTTTCTTTTGAAATTCTCCCTCCTGTCTGCACTTCTTGCAGTTCTTTTCTTCAATTAGCGCAGGCACGTCCTGAGAAGGCCTTTGTCGCTTACGGGACGTAAAGCAATCTATACTCACTCCAATCTCTCCTTTTCTCTCTATAATCTCTCCTTCTCTCTATAATCTCTCCTTCTCTCTCTCCTTTACAAACTCAAGGAGTTGAGCTCCTTCGAGTCTACATTCCTTTCCAATTTTCAGGAATGTCTCCATTTCCGATGTCACCATCTCTGCGTTTCACTGCTGGCTGTTTTCTCCTTCTACCCTTTCCACTGAGCCAACTAAAGAAGTCCCGGCGGAGGTGCCAATATGTTACTTGTTGAGTCGTAGTTGTAGGCACACCACAGTGTTAATTATTTTCTTAAATGTAGGGGGTCAGATCTAGCGCGGCAAATTCAGTTTACAGTTGCCAGAGGGTCAGCAGGATTTCCCAGGGGGTCACAGAAATGATGAAGTCTTAGATGATGATAATAATAATAATACTGTTACATAACATAGCATTTATATGGGCGCATTTCTCATATTTATAATATAACTCAATGCGCAGGACATAGCCATGAACTGAACCCAACAACACATTCTCTCACACACTGTACATAAACACAGAACATTCACATGGTGCTAAGGGCAAGCTCAAGCGAGCAACTGAAATTTTGGAAATTTAAATCACGTTTTTTATATTTTTGAAATTTGATTAAGTGGACTGAAATTAATGTCGAATTTTAGTATTTATATGGCGCACTTCTCATATTTATTTATAATATAACTCAATGCGCAGGACAATGCCGCGAACTGAACCCAACAAGCACGCTCACGTGAATCACGAGCATTCCCTCACGCACTGTACATAAAAACAGAACATTCCGGTGGTGCTAAGGGCAAGCCCAAACGAGCTACTGAAATTTTGGAAATTTAAATCGCGTTTTTTATATTTTTAAACTTTGATTAAGTAGACTGAAATTAATACCGAATTCGTGAAGGAGGAAAGAGCCGGAGTACCCGGAGAAAGAACCCCCGAAGGTCCGCCCGATTTAATGGTGACACTTACTAGAGGAGAAAAGTCCGAAGCCGCATCCGGGTATCGAACCTCGCATTGCATCTTGCATTGGTGGCAGGCGCTTTTACCGCTGCGCCACGGACCGCCCAACATACTTTGAGCGCTGAAAATTTATTGATCCCTTTACGAAAGTGTTTTTGACTGTGCAGCTTGGTGGCACACAGCGTAGAACATCTGCTCATCTAAATGGCGTAGCCATTTAAATTGTGTGAGCCAATCGTGCTGGAAATAATGCGTGTTCTTTTTTTCACAATCCGATTTGCTTGTAGGAACTTCAGACTGTGTAGGAGAAGCCACTGATTTAGAGCTCGAGAACTCGAATTTCATGAGTCCGGCCATGCTTTTGTGACAGGAAGTGCCGATAGCCACTTGACCGGCTCCGCCGCGGAAGAGTTATATCTGTTAAATTTCTGTTGCTGTGCGTGCGGTACTGTTGCTGCGTTGGCGTTCGGCGCTCTCACAAAAGCTTTGGCGGTTCTGCTTGGCACGCGCGGCTGTGAAACGTGTTCACGATGACGCACTGGTGAATTTTTCAGTGCGTAAAGATCAAGCTTACCGCGTCGGAGCAAAATATGTGACCTGTTCCCACGAAAGGGACCTTAAGTCGCTTTTGGCCGAATGGAGCTACAGGCCGAAAAGTGTGCAGGGGGTCATCATGGGTCAGTTCGAGTGATCAACTTTAAATGCATGTTTCTCGCTTAATAACAGGTCTACAATAATAGTTTTTGCATCAAATTAATTTGTATTGCTAGTAGATTGTAATGGTGTAAATATCTCAAAACTCAAAATTTCCGACTTATGGTCCCTTTCGTGGGAACAGGTCACATATTTTACGTCAGTCTGACGCAGAGCTCGGAAGACTAGTGCGTCAGACGTGGCTTTAGAGGGTCAGATACGCACATTTCTGCGTAATAATTATCACTGCACCAGACGCACGCACGTAAGGTTCTTTTTAAAAAAACTTCATTCAGCTGCAACTCGTCACACATGACTTAAGGATGTAGACTACACTGGAGTAACAGTTCCAACAGTATTTTATTTTAGCGATGCGATTTCCATACAATGCATTCCCAAATGCACCAACACTGATACAATGTCTCCTCTGCAAAATGTCAACACTGGCGACAATGCGTTTCTCATGCAACATACACCACCATTACGCTGAGTCTCTCACAATGTACACCCTATATGGGCCACGTACCTACAATAAACTGTGTGTCCCTACAACTGACAATGTATGACAATGTACAAACGTGCTTCCCAGCACAAACTTTTATAGCACAACAGCTTTCCAGAACAATCCAACAAATTCACAAAACTCAACCAATCAGAACGGAACAGGTAACCGAAACTCATAAATATTAAATAAAAAGAACTTTTTAGAATAAACTACAATAGTCTTACAAAAATTTGACTGCTAATTTCAGCCCCAAATCCTAGTGTGTAATGACGTCAAACAAGAGTATGGCAGACAGTTCCCGACCTTTCATAATACAAACTGACTGGCTGCTAACTTCACGCGTACAGAAACCAACTATGACTAAGAGTATTAGAGCGGCTATAATACTGTGTTGCAAAATGTTGCCGACACTTTGATGTCACACATGCGAGGTCACCAGACAGCGCGATTTTGCTCGAATGTTCTGTTCTATTCTTAGCGAATCTACTCATTACAAAAACTCACTGCTCTTCTCCGTGCGACATGCTTGAAGCTTCCAGACTAATCTTAGCGTATCATAACAAAGCCAATTCCGCTCTCTGCCAGAATGATAGAGAATCTTACTGAAAAGGTACGTGATTCGTAACCATGATAGTTCAAATAAATATCGGATCGTTTCTTACGATCAATACATGCTCTCACGGAACAACACAACCACAATCGTAACACACAGTGGTTTTTAACCCATTCAGCCCTGACGCACTACAGCTGGAGATGGGTCGACCATGATAATTCAAGGGTAGTGCCAGATTAGCTTGGCGCCTGTTGGCGCAAAGCTAATCTGACACTACCCTTGAATTATAATGGTCGATCCATCTCCTGCAACAGGTGTATAGTTAGATGACGCCTCCAAAATTTGGTAAATACGTGCATCAGGCTAAATGAGTTAAGAGGACCTGCTGTAGGCAGAAAAGGGTAATCATTTTGATAAAAAGAATATGACCCCACATCCTTCAGTGGAGAGAAGTCATACTGAGAACCCACCTTTCATTATTCTAGACGCCGATGTCGGGTGCATGTTTCAGCGTCTAGACAGCAGGAAAGCTGCCGGTCCAGATAACATTTCTCCATGCTTACTCAGAAACTGTGCGGACCAGCTCTCGGGCATCTTTACTGACATTTTCAACATGTCTCTCTCTCAGTTCATTGTTTCTCAAAGTTTCAAAAGGTCCACCATCATTCCTGTTCCGAAAAAATCCAAAGTGTCCTCTCTAAACGACTATAGACCGGTCGCTCTGACCTCAGTTGTCATGAAGGCACTTGAGCACCTCGTCCTCCGGTTTCTGAGAACACTTACCAATCCTCTGCTGGATTGTTTTCACGAAAAACGTTCCGTGGAGGATGCGGCGTCACTTGGTTTGTTTTATGTTTTGCAACACCTTGAAATCCCAAACACCTATGCCAGAATTTTATTTGTTGATTACAGTTCTGCTTTTAACACCATTATTCCATCCCAATTGTACCAGAAGATCCAGCAAATCTGAGTTCCAGAGGTATTGTGCCTCTGGACCCTCGATTTACTGTTGATGAGACCACAGGTCATTAAAAATTGGTGAAAATGTGTCATCCACCCTCATTTTATCCACGGGCACGCCTCAGGGGTGCGTGCCGTACCCTATGCTCTACTCCCTGTTTACTTATAACTGTGCTTCCTGCCATGCCAGTACTAAAGTTCTGAAATTTGCAGGTGACACCACAGTGGAAGGGTGCATTACAAACTCAGACGAACCCGCCTACCGTAGTCGGGTTGAGACTCTAATTAGCTGGTGTAATAACAACAACCTTCAACTGCACTCTGGCAAAACAAAAGAAATGATTGTGGACTTTAGAAAGAAACAGTAACCTCCCCTCCCCCCCCCCCCCCCCCCCCCCCCCCCCCCCCCCCCCTTGTGGTCAATAGTGAAATCATTGAAACAGTCCAGAACTTTAAGTTTCTTGGCACTACCCTGTCATGTGACCTTAAGTGGGAGGAAAACACTCACCTCATCGTCCAAAAAGCACAGCAGCGCTTGTTCTTCCTGTGATGTCTGAAAAGTTTCGGTCTCGGTGCCCACATGTTGATGCAATTTTACCGAGCTGTGATTGAGAGCGTGCTCACCTTTTCGATCACGTATGGTTCCATCACGTCCAAAGAGAAAATCAGACTGAGTAGAGTGGTCAAGACCGCTTAAAAAATCATAGGCAGAAATCTTCCTAGCCTGGGAGTGGGACTCACTGTACCAGCAGTGTCTCTTACATAGAGCAAGTCTTATATCCAGTGATTCCACCCACCCTGGCAATGAGCTTTTCCAAATTTTACCATCAGGGCGCAGGTACAGGTCCATCAGTACCAGGACCAGCAGATTTCGCAACAGTTTTTTTCCCCTCTGGCTGTTCGCGCTCTCTCTGATCAACCAGACTGATTGGAGAGAGCGTGAGTGGCGAGTGAGAACCAATGTGTACAGTCAGCTTTTAACTGAATCAGAGGTTACTGTCTGTCTGTGTGTGTGTGTGTGTGATTTTAGTCTTAGTAACTGAGTGACATCAAGACAAATTCCAATGTTTTTATTGTTTTGCACATGGAAACATGTGGCAATAAACTGTCTTATCTTAGTTTGCGATATCTTAGGTACCATCGGGTGTCTTTGTACCAAGTTTGGATTTAAAGTTGTGAATATTATTTGAGAGGGGAAAACAATTGAGAAAATAGCCATACTTGGTACCTATTTCCTGATCTCTTTTGTGACCCTTGACCTTTCTGAGGGGTCAACCAAATTAGTTTGCATGGAAAGATCTTACCATGAGGTGTCTTAGTACCATGTTTGGGTTTGAAGTTGTGAGTAGTATTTGAGAAATAAACATTTTGTCAAAATATGGCTATCTTTGACCTATTTCCTGACCCCCTGTGACCTCGACTATTATTTTTAAAGGTCTTACCACAAAGTATCCATGTTTGAATTTTGAAGATTGTTGCTTGAATAGTCTGTGAGAAATTGCCAGAGTTAAAGACTACCACAGACGACAGCAGACTTATGACAGACAGCCACTGGCCTATTACATAGCCTCACTTTTGCTATCGCATGTAAGCCTAAAAACAAAAGCCCCCACCCGGGTCTGCCCTAGGGGACTTGGGTGGGGTTAACTACTTTTTAGTTCCCAGGGTCACCCTGGTCAGCCCCACAGGGTGGGTTTTTCACTCTATTCTGGGGCATCTGTTTCTGTCTACCCATGGTCCATTCACCTGTATATTCCTATTTTAAACTCTCCCTACTGTCTGCACTGCCTGTAGCTCTTGATATTGGATGTGTGTTGCTAAATGGTCTTAGCCTTATTTAGACCCCTTATCGTAGGTTTATTTAACGTATTGGACCGGCTGGCGACATACATTCAATATTCTGTTGGTTTTTTTTTCACAAGCAATGCAGGCACGTCCTGAGAAAGCCTTGTTGCTGTCGGGATGTTAAGCAATGTACAATCAATCAATCTAAAAACAAAAGTGGCCAAAAGGAGAGCAATTACAGCTTAAAGCGATCTGCAAGCATACTAATTTGGATGACCTTTGGAAAGGTCAAGGGTTACAAGGCATCTGGAAATAGGTCACAAATAGCCATTTTTGACAAAATGTCCATTACAACTCCTGTCCAAAACCTAATACAGAGATACCTGATGTTAAGACCTTCCTATGCATGCTAATTTGAATGACCCATTGTAAAGGTTAAGGGTCACGAGATCAGCAAATGATGCAAAAAAGTTATTTTTTTGTAGAATTTTAGTTTTTATCAGCATTTTTTCAATCAAATTGCAGAACTTAGATAGCTGATAGTAAGACCTTTCCATGTATACTAATTTGGTTCACTATTCGCAAAGGTCAAGGGTCATGGGAGGTTGATAAAAGTGAAATTTTGAGAAACATGGATTTCACAGGTACAAAAGCCGACCCTTTGCCTATGTTAGAATGCTTGAACACTAGGTAATTTTAGTAACCTGTCATAAAGGTCAAGGTCAGATTAATTTTGTGAGTCTAAAGGGCTTTGCCATTATTTTCTTCTTTTCTCAGTAATACTAACAGTTTACAATTGAACATCTAAAAACACTTTTATGTTACTGAAGTGTATGTTCATCAATGTCGTTAGTAGAGGTAGTTGAAAATTTAGGATGGTAAAAATGAGAGCACTTGCAGTAGTTAATACTTGTGTGAATATTTTGTGTAGGATAATTCATGTTTGTAATCAATGTGTGGTATTTTTCAGCTGTTTTTATGGTTGACCTCACCAAGGCTCAGAAAATCAAGTTTGTGAAACATGTGAAAGGTAAATTTTAATCTGTGTGCTTCTTTGCAAATCATTTCACTTCAGAATCAGATACACATTTCGGGTGCATGTATGTATGCAATCAAGAATGCTGCCAATCAAATCAAGCTATGGCACATTGCTACACACACACACACACACACACACACACACACACACACACACACACACACACACACACACATTATATTTTGCATTTTTCTGTATGAGTAGAATGTTGCTTCAGTCATTTCTGGGGTTGCTTTTTTAATGTGTTGGCTGAAATTTATTGCATGTATTATGTAATATTTTCAGTCATTTAAACATATATCAGTCTAACACTTTTACATGAAAAGATACACATTTGTTTTGGGGGAACTTTTACTTGGGGATGGGGGTAATGATAGATGTGTAGGATTGCTGTGATTCATTGTAATTTTACTGTACATTGGGGTTATCATTTTGTCCATAAAACCTTCTTCCTGTACAAGGTAGTTGTTTGGAGGTTAGGGTAAGGATATTTTGAGAAATAAATGCAAATTAATTTGTGCTGTTTTCTAATGGTATTCCTTCTAATGGCATTCCCTCTCTCACAGCAAATACAGCAGATACTTTTGCCAGTACAATTGCACAAACTGAAATAAGCCAGTTGTAGCCGATTAATAGATCATTGTGTGCTTGATTAAATCTTCAGTGCTGGCACCTGTCTTTGCCGTGCACTGAGCCAATTGCCTCGACGTCACTACCAGCACTTCTCTGAGGTGCTTGTATTTGTGTTGGTATGGATTTTCCTTTCATGTCCAAACCAAACACATGACCCTTGGCTCCACAGTGAGCAAGTGACTGACTTATAGTTTCACCATGCAGAGAGCAAGAGAAAACTTGCAGGCGATTAGATGAAGAGTGTCATGCGATCTCTTCCCCTTATGACCTGGCAAGGACACCTGTCAGGTCGTAACCCCACAAGGCCACTGTGTGCAGTGGGTGTGTGGCCTTGAGAGTCAGTCACTTTGTTGTTGCAGGCGACATTCGCAGGAGGGCAGTGTTTGTGGGCAATATGCCACGGGGCTGCACAGAAGAGCTTTTCAAAGTGATATTCCCTATGGCCAATGGTATATTGTTCAGGGCCACTGATGATCCACATAAGCGGTGAGTATACTGCACTTGACCACATTTCAAGTGCTTGGGTGGGGTGAGGGTGATACTTCTTCCCCCACTACATTCAGATGGATGGTAGGAGATGTGCACTGAGGGAATGATCTCACATTTTCATGATTTTCTCTAAGAGAATACCTTGATATTCTAAAAGTGCACCTAGGTGCTGACCTAAAATGAACACACAAAGACACCCTCTGTGTAACTGTCACAGAGAGATTATTTTTTAAAAAATGGATCAGCAGGTGGCACATGGGACAATGTTCCACAGCCAGTCTCACTTTAGTGAGACAGTTGGCGCCTGAATATAGCTAGCAGAAATGTCTTTCCTTGAGTCATTGTCAAGACACGCTGATTTTTTATCAGTGAGAGAGGCTTTATTCAGCCACACAGTATGGTATCAAGATGATCTATTGATTATTCGGGTTCATGCTGTACAAGCAATGACTATTTCACAAGGAGGTGTTGAGGTAGGATGATGCTTTCATTATGTTAATCCTGTTGTGCATGCAGCCCCAGGTACTGTTTGCAGTATTACTGGTTGCATGCTCAAGGGGTTTTACCTATGCTGCAAATTGTTAAGAAAATTTAACAACTTTGTTACACGAAAGTTGTAGCACTGGGTGTTTGGGGCAATGTGCTGACACTTGCTGGTTTAGCCAAATACCCCAGGCAATCTGAGGGACAAGGTTAACACATTCTGCTCCAGGACCAAAATCCGCAAATTTTAAAGTTGCCCCCTGAACACTGTATTACACTTCTGGAAACAGATTGAGCGTGATAGTTCAAGGGTTGTTCCAGAATAGCTTGGCGCCTATGGGCGCCAAGCTATTCTGGCACAACCCTTGAACTATCATGCTCAATCCATGTCTTGCCGTGGTGTGTCAGAGTTGAATGAGTTAAAATAATTAGAACTACTAGTGTAGATTTTGCACAGCAGCAAAGTTTCTTGACTATGAACCCTTGGCCTGGTAGTCAGCACAATAGTCGTGTTAGATTTCTTATACTGCTGGCTGGTTGTCACAACTCAAGTCGTGCTTGTGGGTCACTGCGTTCAGTCAATTCAGATTTGTTCCCCTAAATAGGAAACCATAGACAGCTCGGTCTACATTTGCATACAGTAACCCAGTCTGGCCAATAACGTGAATTATTGGTGTCAAGCATCAAATTTAGTGTCTAGAGAGTAAAATACACAGGCTGCTTGGTACACATTTCTGTCTAGTACTAATGGTGGCGGCCATGACGTGGCTTGCTCGCTTCAGAAACATTTTGGAAAACTTTTGTCCATTTAAACGCAGTGAAGTTTTAGTTAGAAGACTTGAATGGCTTCCTTGAAGGGGTTGTGATTGCTGGTGATAAAAAGGGTTTGGAAAAAGCATATAGAACAATTATTTCAGTGTGATTTCAACACAGGATGGACAAGTGACCCTAACAGTGAGAAGGTAATCGTACAACTCGTCAAGTTGAATGTGAATGTCAATCTTCCAGATGACCCACACAGCCTTTAGACTTAAAGAAACTGTTTATCGGTGACCAGTTCATCGATCTTTTGTTGACAGAAACTAATCGCTACGCACAGAGATAAATCGATCAAGGCAACCTGACGAGTCTTTAACTCATTCAGCCCGACTGCCATATTTCCAAAAGTTTGGAGGCATCATCTAATGACTATGCACCAGTTGCAGGAGATGGATCGACCATGATAATTCAAGGGCAGTGCCATATTAGCTTGGTGCTGACAGTGCCAAGCTAATCTGGCACTACCCTTGAATTGTCATGGTTGACCCATCTCCTGCTGTAGTGCTTCAGTGCTGAATGAGTTAAATACCTGTAGCAATAATTGACTCTGCATGTGACAGTGAGGACACTCTGCAGTTTATCAAACACTGTTTGAGAAACTGTAGTGTAGTTCTGACTGTTTGTGGACTTCATTGAAGCTGTAGCTGATTGGTGGGTGGCACCTGTGGTTCTTAACTCACGTGGGTATTGAAGGTATTTGACCAGGTTTGTGTTCAGTTTGTACTTTATTCTTCTTTCTTCTTTTTTTTACATTTTTTTGTCTGCCATATTAAAAATGTGGTAAACTTTGAGATGGGGCTGGGTGGACCACGTTCTGTAGCATGCAATTGATTTAGGTGGGCAGGTCTCAGACTATGACGGTGAAGTAACAAGGTACAAATTACATGTCTAGTTACACAATCCTTTCTGTTGAAAATACTTGAGGCATGAAGAGCCGTAGGTGTGTAGGTATGTAAACATGAAAATCACCTAAGCTTGCGTATGTAAAAACTTGAAAATAGAGGAAATGCTTCAAACAGAGGGGTGCCTAATTAAGAAAACCTCTGAGCACAGTGAAATTGGAGGTCTCATTGAAGAGTTTAGTGACCGCTATAGAAAGTCGGTTGACCGACATTAGAGTCCTTATATCAATATATTCACTTGAAGTTTTGGATATAGCTAGTTTGGAGAAAGACATTGGATGAGTTCGTTAGCCAGCTTTGTACCTCCTCAACTTTTTCGAAAATAAAAATTGATTGCAGAAAAAATTGTCAAAAGTAAGACCCCCTTGGCTTCAGGAGAAGAGTCGGACAGTGACATAACACATCGGTGTTATACAATGTTCCTAACAGGCGCAAAACACCAGCACGTCGGTGTTATTCATGTGTATGAGTTGACGCAGTGTGAATTAGGAAGGCAGTCTCTATTTTTTGGTTCACATGCAAAGTAAAAGTGAGTCTTATGTTGTGGGCCAGTGGTCATCCGTCCGTCTGCTGTCCAGCTTCTGCCATTGTCTGGGGTAAACTGTATAATGCACTTATCTTATAATAATTATAACTCTAAGCGCGCACTCACAACTCGCACACGCATGCGCACGCTTTAGACATTGACTCACGTAACACAAATAGTGAAAATACATTACGACAGCTTGGGGCGGGGAGTGTGGTGATATAGTGCTAGAACTGTTGAAAGAGGTGAGTTTTGAGGGTGGATTGGAAGGAGGAGAGCGAGTGTTTCTGACGGAGAGAGAGAGTGTTCCAGGTGGATGGACCGTATACTGAGAAGGAGCGGGGGCCAAAAGTGCTGAGTTTGGTGCGGGGGATGAGGAGGCGGAGAGGGTCGGAAGCGGAGGAGGGAGCGGGGAGGAGTGTAGGGGTGAAGTAAGTTGGAGAGATAGGCAGGAGTGTAGTTGTTCAGGGGTTTGTAGCAGAGAGACAGAATCTTGTATTGGATGCGTTTGGGGATGGGGAGCCAGTGAAGGAGCTTGAGCAGGGGAGTGATATGGTCGAATTTTTTCTTTCTGAGGATGAGGCGGGCAGCATTGTTCAGGACGTGCTGGAGAGTGAGAGTGGTGGAGTGAGGAAGGCCGGAAAGGAGAGAGTTGCAGTAGTTGATGCGAGATAAGATGAGAGAGACGGCGAGTTTGGTGGCAGCTTCGGTAGTGAGGTATTTTCTGATCTGACTGATGCAGCGGAGGTGGAAATAACATGCCTGGGCCATGGCAGAGACGAAGCTGGTCACGGAAAGAGAGGAATCTAGGGTAACACCAAGGTTCTTGACCGAGTCAGAGAGGGAGATGGGGGTGCTGTCGAGTTGAAGGTGGAGAGAGGGAGGGAGCTGGGAAAGTTTCTGGCGAGTGCCTACCAGCATGGCTTCCGTTTTGTCGTCGTTCAGTTTGAGCTTGTTTGCTGTCATCCAGTTTTTCACATCTTCATAGCAGTCAGCCGTGCGAGTCAGTAGTGTCTGAATGTTGTCGCGTTTGTCTTTGTCTAGTAGTTGTGAGTCGTCAGTGTAGAAGTGGTGGTGTAATATGTGGTCACCACAGTGGTGAGACTGGATGATTTTGGACAGGGGGGAGGTGTAGAGTGTGAAAAGAACCGGGCCCAGGACGGACCCCTGTGGAGAGCCTGACTGGGTTGGAGGAGACGCCGTCAATGGTGACTGCTGTCTGTCGGAGAGGTAGGAGAGAAACTAGGAGTGAGAAGAGTCGGTGATGCCAAAGGAGTGGTGAAGGCGGTGGAGGAGGATAGAGTGGTCTATGGTGTCGAAGGCGGCGGAGAGATCGAGTAGCGTAAGAAGGGAGATGTTGCCCGAGTCGGTGGAGACAAGCAGGTCGTTAAGGATATGTAGAAGGGCTGTTTCAGTGCTGTGATGTTTGCAATAGGCAGGCTGGAAGGGACTGAGGAGGTTGTTGTCGGCGAGGTGGAGGTTGAGTTGGTTGAGGACAACCTTCTCAAGAAGCTTGGACTGGAAAGAGAGATTGGAGACTGGGCGATAGTTCTTGAATTCGTTTGGGTCGAGGTTGTGTTTTTTGAGGAGAGGACGGATGATGGCGGACTTGAAGATATTGGGGACGGAGCCATTCTCTAGAGATGTGTTGATGTCGGTACTTACTTACTTACTTACGCCTGTCCACCCCTACCCGGGTATAGGCCGTCGACGAGAGACCTCCAGCGACTCCTGTCCTGTGCTTCTCCTTCGATTCTACTCCAGGTGGTTCCCAGTCTCTTGATGTCTGCTTGGAGGTCTCGACGCCAGGAGTTTCTCGGCCTACCTCTTTTCCTCTTTCCCTGGGGGTTCCATGACAATGCCTGCCTAGTGATACTGGAAGCTGGCTTTCTCAGACTGTGACCGATCCATCCCCATCTTCTTCGCCCAATTTCATTCTCTGCTGTTATCTGCTCTGTTCTCTCCCAGAGTCTGACGTTGCTGATCTTCTCTGGCCAGTGGATTTTCAAAATTCTTCTAAGGCAACTGTTCATGAGGGTCTGTACTCTGTTGACTGTGGTTTTTGTCAATCTCCATGTCTCTGCTCCATATAGGAGAACTGCTTTTACATTGGAGTTGAAAATCCGGACTTTGGTGTGTTGTGACAGCTCTCTGGAACTCCACACTTTTTTCAACTGGAGAAAGGCTGCTCTGGCTTTACCGATTCGTGCTCTGACATCTGCATCAGTGCCGCCTTTTTTGTCTATGATGCTCCCGAGATAGGTGAAGGACTCCACCTCCTCCAACGGGGTGCCAGCAAGCAAGACTGGTTCTTCCCTGGTTGCGTTCAGCCTCATTGTCTTTGTTTTCTGTTTGTGAATGGTGAGGCCCACTTGGGACGAGATGTCAGCAAGCCTCGTGGTCTTGTCCTGCATTTGTTGATGAGTGTGGGACAGTAATGCCAAGTCGTCTGCAAAATCGAGGTCGTCAAGCTGTGTCCACAGTGTCCACTGTATTCCACTTCGTCTGTGCTCTGTGGTCATCTTCATGACCCAGTCTATGGCCAGTAGGAAGAGGAACGGAGACAGCAGACACCCCTGCCTGACACCAGTTCTGACCTGGAGCTCTCTGGTGAACTGCCCTTCGTGGATCACGCGACATGTCATGCCATCATAGCTGCTCTTGATCAGGCGGACGAGCTTTGTGGGTACACCGTAGTGTCGTAGGAGTTTCCACAGAGTCTCTCGGTCCACGCTGTCAAATGCTTTCTCATAATCCACAAAGTTGACGTACAGCGGGGAGCTCCACTCCAGAGACTGTTCCACGATGATGCGGAGAGTGGCGATCTGGTCTGTACATGATCGGTTCTTCCTGAATCCTGCTTGCTGGTCTCTCAGCTGGGGGTCAACGGAGCTCTTCATTCTCTCTAGGATGATCCTGTTGAAGACCTTTCCTGGTACTGACAGCAGGGTGATTCCTCTGTAGTTGGTTGATGTCGGTAATGAAGGGTAAAAGTTTTGGGAGGCCGTCCCGGTAGAGGGAAGCTGGGAGGGGGTCTAGTTCGCAGGTTTTGAAAGGCATGGACTTTATGGTCTTGAGGACTTCATCCTGAGAGACGGGGCGGAAGGACGAGAGGGGAGTGCCGGAAAATGGGGGGGTCAGGAAGGCAAGGCGGAGAAGGCAGAGTGTCGACAGTGTTGCGCAGAGTTTGGATTTTGTCGGAGAAATAGGAGGAAAAAGCAGACGGAAGTTCTTCTTTGCTGTGTGTGTTGGGAAGAGGAGAGTCTTTAGAGGTGCCTAGGAGTGTGTTCATGGTAGCATAGAGGGTTTTGGAAGAAGTGGATTCCATGATTTTGTTTTGAAGGTGTTTGCGTTTGGAGTCGGAGATCATTCTGCAGACTTTGGATCTGGTGGTTCGGAAGATCTCTCTGTGAACGGTGGGGTCAGATGATCGCCAGCGGCATTCCACTTGTTGACGCTCGCGCTTGGCCTCGGCTATGTCGTCAGTGAGCCAGGGGGAGGGGAGTCGTTTGGGTATGGAACAGGTGGTGACAGGGGCGTGGATGTCTAGAAGTTTTCGAAGGGAGGAATCAAAATGGGATGCAAGATCGGGAGAGGAGGCGGGGTCCAAGAGAAGGTCGACAGCTTCGTCGAAGAAGCTCTCGCGGTTGACAGATTTTAGTTTGCGACGAGAGACAAAGAGCTTGGGTTTTTTCGGGGGAGGTAGGTTGAGGGCGACGAGAATAGCGAGGTGGTCAGAGGGAAGCACAAAAGAGGTGTCAGAGTCGAGGAAGAGTTGATCGGAGGTGCGGGTGATGATCCAGTCGAGGGTGTGGCTGAGTCGGTGGGTGGGTTTAGTGATGTGTAAGATTGTGGTTTGAAAGTGACGTGCAAAGGCGTTTTGTGTCGGGGTGGTCGGGTTTGTCGAAGTGGAAGTTAAAGTTGCCAATAAGGATGTGTTTTCCGGGTCGTGTGCTGTAGTGGTCAAGGAGGAAATTGAACTCGGTGAGGAACATGGAGCTTGTGAGTTTGTTTTGAGAGCTTGGAGGGGGGCGATAGATACATGAGAAGATGAGGGACTGGCCAGGGAGTGTTGCTACGGCCTCGACAGATTCAAAGGAGGGATGAGCAAAAGGGAGAGACTGAGAGAAGGAGAGGTGAGCAGAAAGACGGTCCCTGTAGATGATGGCAATGCCACCCCCTCTGGAAGCACGAGGGAAGGAGGCAAGGCGGTAGCCACTCGGAGTGACGCTGGCGATGATGGGTTCATCGCCAGCTGAGCGGAGCCACGTTTCGGTGATCACGACAACATCTAGGTCATTGTCTAGGATGAAATCTGAAATCACGTCGGCTTTGCCATCTTTGCAGACAGACTGTGCATTGAACAGACACAGTTTTAGGTTGGATGAGCCAAAGGAGGAAGAGGGAGAAGAAACGGACGAAGAAGAGGACCAAGGAAGAGGAGGGGGGGAAAGGGGATGGAGGGGGGGAGGAGGAAAAGACGGGGAAGGAGAACCGGGCAAGAAAGAGTATGCGAGAGGAGGAGGAAGGGGAGTAGGAAAAGCTGAGGGAGGGGGAGGGCGAAGGGGAGGAGAAAGGAGGGAGAGGCAGAGGTGCCTACCTTACGCGCTAGCTCGTAATTTTACGCATTTTCGGCTCAAATTACGCGAATACGACCAGTTCCTCCAAAATACGCAATTTTACCAGAAAGATTGGCAGCTTTATATAGGCTCCCAGCCTCTAGAACCAGAGACTATGTCACTGAGTTTTGCGCGAGTAGTCCGCTACACACTGACTAGCCAAGGCAAGGCAGCAAAAATACTCGCACACAGCGCGCCATGCTTGCACTGAAACACTGAACTCTGACTCGCGGGTAGTAACTAGCGATACAAATGCATACAACGTGTGCAGAAAGGACTTTGGTGTTGCTCACAGTGGTGCGTACAAAAGTATGACATTCAAAGACATTTGGAGTCCGCTGGGCACAAGGCCAAGGCAGTAGTACATCCCAAAGCTGACATAAAATGAGCACTTTTTTGTTAACCGTTTCGGCCCGGCAAACCGCTGTACTGGTTGGCGGTCTCGTATACCGTGCACTTTGCACTGACACATCACTATGTTTACACTACAGGATCCTGACAGTGCATGCGTACTTTTGTACGTGGTTTGCGGTCACTGAGCTTTGCAGCGCTAGCATGCATATTACGGTCGAAATGGCGAGTGAATGTGTAGATATTCGGAGTGATAAAATTTTGTGTTTGGAGACATAGTTTCAAAAGCAGATAGCTTTGATGTATTGGGACACGTGTGCCCACTACCGCGTGGCAGCATAACCACGTGTTGGCAGTGTCAGCTGGAGCGATCGACGGTTGAGGCACTGACAACGGCAATGCCGTACAGCTTGATTCCGTGAAGCTGAATTGGAGGTTTAGTCTAATTGATATTCCCTTCCGTTCCGTTCTTCTGATGTTCCACCTTGGTGCACCTGTAGGTGACTCTGTGGACACTGACACACATTGGTCACATGTGTAGTACGTGCATTGTCTTTACAACACTGGTACTTCCATCCGATCGTGTATGAGACACAACATCGTTCACGCGGCAATGCCGCTTATTACATGTTGCCGGTCTAGACTGTGGATATACCGTACAGTGGCAGGTGTAAACCCGGGCATTGACATCTGGTGACCAGGTTGGAGCCTTACAGTGTATCGGCATACTGGAAATGCGTGGACACTAATGTGTCGCAGTAACAGATGCCCTTAACTTTTTACTGATGCATGTTAAGTAACAGTGACCTGTCGTGCACGAAAGACATTTTTGGCTCACGTTCAAAGCAAAAGTGAGTATGTTCTGAGCCAGCGGTAGTCCATCCGCCGTCGCACGTGGTAAACTTTAACGTTGGCATTTTCTTGGAGACTATTAAAGCTACAGTCTTCAAACTTGGCCCAAGGATACTTTGTCGCAAGACCTTTCTAAACATGTATATTTTAGTGACAGTTTCTCACAAAGGTCAAGGTCACAGAGGATCAGGAAATATACAAAATAGCTATTTTGGGACATAATTTCTTTTTTCTCAAATACTATTCACAACTTCAACCCCAAACTGGGTACAAAGATACCTGATGAAAAGACCTTTATAAGTACACTAATTTCGTTGATCCCTCGGAAAAGTCAAGGGTCACATGACCTCAAGAAATATGTCCAAAATGACCATATTTTTACCCCCCAATTTTTTTTTCGCAAATACTATTCACAACTTCAAACCCAAACTTGCTACATGGATACCTGATATTGTGTGACTAAAATAGCTAATAGTGTCGATAAATGTCTTTATTTTTAATTTGTTTGCTGTGGTGTATTTTTTTTCGTTGTGTGTTGCGCTGAAATGATTACACAAAATACACATTTTTAAGCAGCCCATTACACAAAACGGTCTAAGAGGGGTAGGCACCTCTGGAGAGGGGACGAGGAGGAAAAAGCAGGCAAAGGAGGAGGGGGTGAGGGGAGGGGGGCGGGGGAGTGGGGCGGCCGAGGAAAGCAGTAGATGAGCAAGAGAGGAAAGGAAATGGGAGAAGAAGGAAGGGAGGTGGAGAAATCGAGGAGGCGGAGGGGGTGGAAGGGCATAGGAAAAGGGGAAGAAGCGTGTGTTTGTGGTGGTGAGTCCCGCCTTTTGCTAATTCCGCCCCTGTGGCCTCTCTTTCGCGATCGGATGCCGCGTAAGGCATCTGCAACACTGTCAGCGGCACCGGCCGCACAGTAGGTGGCTTGGTGACAGAGATGGCAGTTGTTGGCGTGTGTATTTGATGAGCATGTTTGTTTGTGAGGACAAGAAAGAGGAAGACGAGAAGAGGGTTCAGTAGGGTGTGTGTGTGTGAGTAAGTGTGTGTGTGTGAGCGGTGTGGTAGGGGAGCGACCTGATTTCCGGTCGGTCACCGGCGAGATCGGGCAATGGCGCTGAAAGTGGGGAGTATACAACAACCAAGCAGCAGATGCAACCACAGGTGGCAAACAGACTCACACAGTAAACATATCACACACTAGCACGCAGCACATGAAAACAGGGCGCAGAAAGGCCCGGCGAACCCACGCTGCGGAAGAAGCAAAATGGCGACGTAAACAAAAATTCAAATGACAGACACAATTCAATACGCTACCACTCAAACAGCAACCAGATCCGATGAAACACAAGCATAATCCTCATCAGCGCACTCTTATACGATACTCGGCAGACTTTCAGCACACGAAACACAGTACATCCAACGAAAAACCACTAAACACTGGGAGCGAAAACACATGGTAGGTCGCACAAACAAGATGGCGCCCGTAATTTTATTCAAGCCAGTCTTTAAACTTGGCCTAAGGATACTTTGTGTCGTGTGTCAAGACATTTCTAAACATACCAATTTGAGTGACCGCTCACAGGGGATCAGGAAATAGTTTTTTTTTTTTTAAAAGCTATATTTTGACAATACTCAAATACTATTCACAACTTCAAACCCAACTTGGTACAAAGACATCTGATAGTAAGACCTTTCTATGCATACTAATTTGGTTGACCCCTCAGGAAGGACATGGGTCACAAAAGATCAGGAAATAGGTCAAAAATAGCCATATTTTGACAAAAGATGTTTTTTTCTTAAATACTGTTCTCAACTTCAAACCCAAACTTGGTACAGAGATACCTGATGCTAAGTCCTATGTATGCATACTAACTTGGATGACCCCTCAGAAAGGTTAAGGTTCACAAGAGGTCATCAGAAGTGTTTAAAATGCTAATTGTTTTTAGAATTGTAGTTATTATCAATATTTTGCAAACTTTTCAATAAAGTTTGGCACACAGGTAGCTGAGCATACACCCTTCCTTTGCATACTAATTTACCCGAATCATCACAAAGGTCAAGGGGTTTGACAGATGTGTGAAAAATGTTTAAATTTTGAGAAAACATGAATTTTCCTGGTGCAGAAGCCAGCCTTTCACTTGTCACAAAGGTCACGCATACGTAAATCGGTCATACACGTAAGCCATAAGGGCTTTGTCTTTCTTGTTTATTGTGATGTCTGCGAATGTATTGTGGAAAATGTGGGAAAATGCATGCAAGCTCATATATAACAGACTTTGTGGGCATGGGTCACCCCATCTTGTTCTCCAGAACGGCTGTGGCTATGCCAGCCCACAGAATGTATAACTGGCGCGAAGCCCTGTGTGTCAGTCGGTGTTAGTGTGTTTGTGCAGATCTTCTGGTAGGGTGGGTTAGGGTGGAGAGCGATGAATTGCAAGGATAAGCTTAAAAATAGCAACAACTCTGAATGTTCCTGAAGAAAATCGCATGTGAGCTTAAAACAGTATGGTAGATTTTGGGATGTAATCATCATCTTGTTCATCTGGGGTTCATTTTTCAAATACTAAGTCTTTAAAAGACACAGACGCAAGAAAGATATTTTCAAAATGTACTTCTGTTAAATCACCAGTCATAGTTACAGTGTGTATTATTTAGTGCTCCAGTGTAAGGATAAGTAACTTGATATCAAGCTGACTGGCACATGTATGTACTGTTGAGTTTCTGATTATACACATGCTTTTGATGTAGAAGTTCATTGATTAACATTACAGCCAAAGACAAGGCAATGTAGGGATTTTAGCCTTATGATGTAAGTTGTGGATTCTTGATCTCCCTCAATCCACTGTGCACGATTGTGCACAGTGGTTTTAAGGGAGGTAACCAATGTGCCCCTGATAGCAATGGGTGTAAATGTTATTTACTATTGAGACTACAGAAGCTCTTGAGAACCTATGCTTCCTGCAATGAATCGAGCTGGTTGAAGGACTGTTCGTGTTGTTTACAGGAAAGCCTTCATAGAGACGTGTCACCGGTTCAATGCGATGGGCTTTGTACAGTCTTACCCTGCACTGCGCATCAATGACATGGACTTGAAGCTCAGTCTGGAGGAAGATGAACTGGAAAGTCAGTCAGAAACATTTCTACTTTCTTTTTTTTTAATCCCCCCACACCTCCTCCTTCCCCCATTCTCTGTTTCCGCAACTCCACCCCCACCCTCCTCCCCGCATTCAGGTTTACAAAAATTAGAAGAATCTGATTTTCTTACATTATTAAGAAGATACAGAGTAGATGCACGTCTCAAACCCATGCAGAAAAAAGTCCATCCTGTAGAAATAGGTAAAAATTAGCCACGTTTTGACAAAAGCTAATTTCTCTCAAAAATTAGTTTCAACTTCAAGCCCAAATTTGATACATAGATACTTGATGGTAAGACCTTTCTATGCATACTAAATTGAATGGCCCATCAAAACAAGGGTCACAAGAGGTCAGTAAATGTGTGAAAAATGGAGAATTTTGGGTTGAATTTTGGTTTTCTTCAGCATTTTTGCAAACTTTTGGACCAAACTTGGCACAAAAGTAGCTGATGATAAGACCTTAGTTGACCCCCTGCAAAAGCGAAGGTCATGGAGGGTTGACATATTTGTGAGAAATGCATAAATTTTTAAAAAGCATGGATTTTGTTGGTACAAAGGCTTTTGTGTTAGGACTTTTTATCACTTGCTTGTTTCAGTGACCTATAGGAAAGGTCATGGTCACACAGGTTAGCTTTTCCATTCTTGTCATCTGTTACAAGCTGACATACAGCAGTGCTGGAACATCTTACCTCTGCGTTTAGTGTGCATGTTTCTGATTTTTTTCAATTCTTATTTTCTTTCAAGAACTTGTAATGAATGAAGATGCGTCGAGCTCCGGACCATCTACTGGGGATGGGGAGAAGACAAAGGAAGAACAACCAGGGAAAGTAGAGAAGGAGGAAGAGGAGAAAAAAGGGGAGACTAAGACTCCCGAAAATGAGAAGAAAGAAGATCCAAAGGACAAACAAAATGGGGAGAAGAAAACACAGGGTAGTTCGAAGCCACCCCATGTCCTGGCCAAGAGGAAACAGAAGCGCAAACGTGACTTTCAGGATGAGATTCAGCGTGAGTGGCACGGCCAGATCACCTCACCTCATGGCCAGCAAGCCAGCCAGCAGGGCATTAGAGGGCATGGTGGGTCAACAGGTCAAAGCCCGAGAGGCTCCATGACAAGGGGAGGGGTGGGAAGCAGAGGAGCAGTAGGAGCTAGAGGAGGTATTGGAGGTGCAGTGAGAGGCAGGGCAGAAGTGGAAACCAGGGGAGGGATGAGAAACAGGGTAGGGCCTGGAGGAAGGTCAGGATTGGGAGGCAGAGGAGGAATGGGAGTCGGAAGGACCATGGATGTAAACAGAAGCTTGGGTGCCATGCATGCTGGTGCAGGCATCATGGGCCAAGCTCCACAGCCTCCACTGATGTCTAACCTGGAGGGCAAGATCCAGAATCTGATGCGTCTGCAGAACCAGCTGGAACTGACCATCCACAATCAGATGAACTACCTGGACCAGGCCCAGCAAACCAGACAGCAGCTAGCAATCTCTGGTCTCAGCGCTCTTGCAGTTGGTAATGTTGGTGGAGGCATGAGTTTGGGCGATCAGAGAGCTGCTAACTTGAACACTAGCGGGTTTGGCAGCCAGGCCAGCAATGGAAACAAGAGCCGTTGGAGAAACCGGAACAGGAATAAGCAGGGTGGTAAGGGTGGTGGTAACAACCAGGGATCTGTCAGGAGCAGTAGTGATGGTGTCAACCAGGGCTCTACCAGGGGTGTGGGTAGGGATGGGAGGGACCAGCACAGGCTGAGTGGTGGACAGCAGGGGGGCAGGTTCGGCAGCCCGTCTGGCGAGAACCCCAGTCCCAACAAGAGGTTCAGGAGAGATAGCGCAGGTAATGCAGGTGTCGGTGGAAACAGGTTTGGTGGAGGTGATGATAGATTTGGCAGCAGTGACGTGGGTCGGGATATCAGTAGCTTTGGAGAACGTGACAGCTTTGTTAGGAGCAGTTTTGGAGGAGGTGCTGATAGTTTTGGGATTGGCAACCAGAACAGCTTAAGAGAGAGGGACAGATACGGGGGTGATGTTGGGGAGTACAGTAGTGGAAATCTAAACACTTCCTGGGGCGCAGGATTATCTAGGGATTATGGCCTGAGGGACAGTGTGGGAGGAGGAGGGGTGGGTTATAGCTCCAGTAGCTATAGTGGCGGTGGCTTGAGTGGCGGAGAGAGCTACCTGGGCAGCATGAGCAGAGACTATGGCGGAGGCAACCTGTCATCCAGCTACCTGGACGACTACGCCAGACCATCCTTGAGCACATACAGGTCAGCATAAATCCCAGTATGTAAGAGGTCATGGGGTTGACGTTGGCAGCAGTCGGAGCATGCACAGTTGTGCGCTGACTGACTGGGACCAGTGTCAACCCAGTAACATTTGCTAAACTTGGGTGGTACGAGGTATGACCAAAAAGTAATGATAGTGTAACTGATATGCTGCTACCAAGTCGCGACCCCAAAACTAACAGAGTTCTCTTCAGTCGCGGCGCTAATGATGTAAACGGGTACTGGTCATGTTGCTGAATCGCAATAGATGGCGCTATCTCAATAGATCGATGGTATTACACCTTTTCCCTTCCTAGTGCATGTTCTAAATTCAAAATTGTGATAGTCTAGTGATAATTTAAACATTTCACACGCACATTTATTCTTGCTAACACTAATAGCAACACTCAAAGAAAGGTCAATGGTTAACAATACAATTTATTCCTAAAGCTTCACAGGTTTCTTGTTTCCATCTTGTTTCTTGCATACCACACACACCCGTTTTTATTACTTTCATACGACAAACATGAATCTAAGCGACCATGATCGATCTAAGACGAGACAAACATCATCACATTCTGATTCACACGATGGCAAAGGACACAGAGAGAGAAAATCCACCTAACAGCCCAATCTAATATGAGGACCCCTTACTCCATGGGAGATAGATGGGATGAGGACCCTGGCTAACCTACTTCCTAACCATACTGACCCCAGCCCCTTTTGAGTGGGCGGCAAGTCCAACCTCACTATAACTACAGTTACTTGAGGGTGACTAAGAGCTAATGGAGTTGCAGCAGTCCCAACAAACTCAAACTAAACAAGGACTGCGCAGGATTTATATACCCTCCCAACCTTCCACAACAATCTAAGATGGCTTCTGTACCTGTTCACAAACGCACGTTAACTGACGGAATATAGTTCTACAATTTTGGTCCTTAAAAAAAGAATGGATGAAGCGCATGCGCTAATACTAAAACATACATGTTCAGCCAACTGGTAAGAAGCCGCCAACTAATAAATGACGTGAAACCACCTAGGGCGAGTTCACTACGTAAGTGGGAATGAGAATTACGTAATATTCACTAATACGTATTACTGTAGAACTCTATCCAGCAAGTACACATGAGAAGGCATAAAAATTCAAGCACTGCAGAAAAAGAAATATGGTTAAGGTTATTACCAATGTCGAAGAAATTAGCATTTTCTGACAATAAAAATACAGTGGCCTCTGCCACAGTAGCTTGGCTGCCAATTGTAAACTACTCAAGTCACATAAATAAAATTAGTATCAAAACAAATTTCAGCATTTTCCCTTTATTCGTGCACATTATGCGGCTGGTGTCTAAAGCCATGCTTGTCTGTGACACCACTAAATCAGTGTTGTAAACAGCTGTGCTGGAAATGGGGAACTCTCCAAGATAATAAATTTATTTCTACATTTTTAAAAGAGTGAAACAGTCCTATCAAAATTTCAAACAAATTCAAAAGTTGTTTGATATGGTATTTGTGTATTAGTCAGCACCGACTGCAAGTGGATTGTGCTATTTAGCTCTGAAAGAGAGGACTTTGAAGAGGATTACTGGTCTGTCAAATTTCAGCCAGGAATGAGCAAACTTTGCTCTTTATTTACACATCAATAGAAAAATATGCACATAGTTTAAACTTCTTCTCTATCTTTTGGAAAAATTCAAATGATAGTGTGCAATGACCTTGACCTCCAAAAACCATCTGCAGTAAGGACACCCCATTTCTTGACAGAAGCTCAGATGCAACAGAAAGTTGATCACTTGGATTAACCACTCAAAATGTTTAGTATAAATGGCCTCAAATGACCTCAAAATATGTAAGAAATTCTTTTTCCAAAAGTGTTCGGAAGTCTGTTCATGAGCAGTGGCCAACTTTCAGTGGCCAGAAGATCTTTTTTTTTCTTGAAAATGCCAGTGATCACACAGCCAAGGTCACTGTCCTACACAGCAGATCAAAACATTCATGTTCTTCCTGAACCATTATACAGTCCTTGCCTCTACCAATGTGACTTTTGGTGAAAAAGAGGCTGGCAGATCAGAGTTTTGTTGCATCCGGGACTTAAAACTAGATTCACAAGTCCAACCCTGGCCTTCATAAGAATACCACCTCGCCTTTGAATCTTGCCTGAAGTAGGTGAAGCAGCGAAGGATAGTGCTATGAAAAAAATGTGAAAAAATCAACTGCACAATTAAGTAAACGGTTTCAGTTTTACTACACAACTTTACTGCGCAACTATCCTTACTTTCTGATCATACCCCATATTAATCTTACCACTTGCAGAATTACTATTTAAAAGCAAGAAGTATAGATGATCATGCGCCTGTGTGGAAGATTTGTGTGCCTTTGTTGGCAGGGATGGTCCATTGGCCATCCCATATCCATGTGCACCTTATAGTTGCAAGAATCGACCACAATAGGACAATGGTGGTGCCATCAATATTTGGTATCAATTTCGGCCCGCTTAACCCACTTAGCCCCGAGTCCCTACAGCAGGAGATGGATTGACCATGATAATTCAAGGGTAGTACCAGAGTAGCTTGGTGCCTTCAGGCACCAAGCTAATCTAGCACTACCCTTGAATTATCATGGTCAATCCATTTCCTGCAGCTGATACATAGTCGTGAGGCAACACCTCCAAAATTTGAGAAATGGGACCTTGGGGCTAAAAGGTTAATCAAATTCAAATACAAACTATTTAAATTTCCATAATCCTCAGTAGCTTGCTTGAGCTGGCCCTTAGCACTACGTGAATGTTCAGTGTTTATGTACAGTGTGTGAGTGAATGTGTGTGATTAACTTGAGCGTGCTTGTTGGGTTCAGTTCACGGCAACACTTTGAGCCTATTTTCAGTTGGGACAAGTCTCCTACATAATGCGCCGATTTATTTATTTATTAATCTTGTGCTACATGTGCCTTCAAACTGTCATGGTAGATCCATGTACCATTTAGTTTTGTACGTGTGACCTGTTTTTTTTAATTGAAGACCTAGACTTCAAACTTGGCTTACATTGTACCAAGACCTTTTATAAACATACCAATTTGAGTTATTTATCTCAGTCCTAGGTCAAGGTCACATACAGACATGAAATAGGTAAACAGAAACAAAAAAAGACCTATTTTGACAAAGTTGTGTTTTACTTAAAAGTCAAACTTGATACAGAGATACCGGATGAAAAAACATTTCATGTGCATATTTTCGCCAACTCCGCATTTTTAACTCTTTTCATCCTAAAACACTACTGCGTGAAATTTGTCTATGATAGTTCAAGGGTGGTGCCACAATAGCTAAGCGCCTTTGGTGCCAAGCTATTCTGGCACCACCCTTTGAACTAAATTGGTTATCTATCTCCTAATCTGCAATGTGGCCTTCGTAGGTCAATAAGCAAATTTTTTTTAATCAGCCTCGGGATGTAATGCGTTAATCAAACTTGGCACAAAGGTAGGTCACGCAGCCAACGGTACAGTGCTGCTTGCTGTATGCAGGAGGGGGTAAACAGCTGTGCTTTGTTTTACTCTGTTTCAGTGGCACCCAGAACCTGCTTGGAGGGTCAGCCTTTGGCAGTTCCTACAACAGATACTGAAGTGTGCAGTACTACACTGCACTGTACCTTGCCTGACATTGTGGACCATACAAGTCATCATATATTTGTGTTGTGCTGTTGTTGTGAGATAACAGTTTATCCTCTTTTTGTGACTGATGTTAGTTAATCTTGTAACTCATTACAGCAGTGACCCGACATATCGCAGTGGTGGGGGTCTACAAAATGAGACAGCGATACATCCATCTGTGAGATAACGGGCTGAGGGGGGGGTGGGGGGTATCCGATGAGAATCGGGGTGTGTGCGTAGGCATTACTTATCGCCTGTGCGTTCTTTCTTTCAAAGCCGAGTACAATCAGAAACACTTGCTTGCACTGTTAGCATCACAGAAAAAGCACGTACAAAGGATAACTAATGTTCTCATTTATGGCAGTCACACACATCAATAGACAATTTCTGATACAAGTTAGGTAGCCTTTATTTTTCAATGAACAGGTTGATCAGCTCGCTAGTGTGTTTTGTTTGAAGTCATCATGCATGGAGAGAAAATCCTATTACGACGGTGAGCAGCAGAGTAGCACACCTAACTTCAACAGTGGACCGCCTAACTCTGCAGCAAGCATAGACATTCATTATCCTTCGCAGCTGTGCCTGTATCATTGCCTGTGTTCTTCGTTAGAAGAAGCGAATGAGGTCAGTTTTCGCACCCTCCAGATCATAACCGCCAGCTGCCGAGCATGGCGAAACCTGACACCTGTGAAAAGCATAGACCTTGATGCGCATCAAATCAGTGTTTCCTATTAACTCATTTACGTGTGTGGTCATATCTAGGAGGAGGTCATGTTGTAGTCTGAGTGAAGCTGCTCCGACATGCCCAGCTGCCAGTCAAGTGGGGAGACGTCTGCCATGTGCCCGAAGCCTAAACCCTCATTATATACTGACTCTTGTCTTACTTACTTACTTACGCCTGTCACCCCTTCCCGGGTATAGGCCGTCGACGAGAGACCTCCAGCTACTCCTGTCCTGTGCTTCTCCTTCGATTCTACTCCAGGTGGTTCCCAGTCTCTTGATGTCTGCTTGGAGGTCTCGACGCCAGGTGTTTCTCGGCCTACCTCTTTTCCTCTTTCCCTGGGGGTTCCATGACAATGCCTGCCTAGTGATACTGGAAGCTGGCTCCATCTTCTTCGCCCAATTTCATTCTCTGCTGTTATCTGCTCTGTTCTGTCCCAGAGTCTGACGTTGCTGATCTTCTCTGGCCAGTGGATTTTCAAAATTCTTCTAAGGCAACTATTCATGAAGGTCTGTACTCTGTTGACTGTGGTTTTTGTCAATGACTCTTGTCTCCTACCCTCTTTTTGTACATACATGTATGTGCATGTGTTCTTCATCTGGAGAAGGTTTGTGGGTGTTCAGTGTGTGGACACCCTCCCAGCTGTGCATCAGGCGTGTGTGCAGCACCCAAGGAGCGCAGTACAGCCAAGGCAGGTGACAAATTATTTCACGGTTCACCGCCATCCGCGGTTGGTCCGATTTTGGGGGGGGGGGGGGGGGGGGGGGGGGGGGGGGGGGAGGGAATCCAAGGTACCCCTGCGATATATATCCGGGTTTGCAATGTAACGATTCGCGATATGTCGGGCGAGAGCTGTATTAGTTTCTGTAGTATGTGTGCACATCTGACATTAACCGATGAAGTCCCGACACGATTTGACAGGATGTGGATTGGCCATGATAGTTCATGGGTGGTGTAAATGGTTTGGCACCCACAGGCGCCAAGCTATTCTAACACAACCCTTGAACTACCATTGTCGATCTGTCAATAGAACTATGATGTAGACTACATAGGATATCTCCAACATTTGATAATTTTTACACTCAGCAGCATCATTGTAACCACAGTAGGGTAAACATGTTTCTTTTTTTTTTTTTTCAAATATGCCTTCAGATTAAATACCTAGATATGCAAAAAGTAATGCCTTTAACGAATTCCTGAAACAATTAAGTTTGAAGGCATTTCTTTCGTATGCTTATGCCTTTAGGTTGGGTTTCCTGCTTTGAAATACATTGTACATGTACTGCATTTAGCGTGTACGGTCAAGCAGTGATAACTCATTCAAGGTGACACTTCTGCAGCAATAGATGCTGGGCACCTTGAATGAGTTAAGTCCTGAAGCACAAAAGCAGTAAATAATTCCAGCCTCAACAGTATTGTGATCAGTTTGTCATCTCTCGCACTATAGGATCACTTAATCTTTCCTTGTAGATTTTCTTCTTAATGTGTTGTCATGAATGTGTCTTCAAAGTTATGTTGTTTAAAATGTTTAATTTTTTTTACGATTATCTTTTAAAAGCACTCATGAGTTCGGTTACTGTATCGTGGAATCCATCATGGAATGTTGGCGGTTTGTTGACACATGGTCCAAAACTGAGTGGAACATGCTTTTTACATGTACTAAATAAAAAGTTGATTTGTTCTAATGCTGCAAGTGTCATTTGCTCTTTTCTGCATTTGTGTGTGATTCTTGAGTTTGACAAATGAAAGTGTTACCAGACCTGAATACCCATACATATTTTGCATATTTTCTACGCAGTTTTTAGGAATAGTACATCAGTACGCAAACGAAAATCAATGCGATCAACAACAAAAACAAAAAATCTGGGGAAAAAAATTGATCCACATTTTCAATCTTCATTACCAAAAAAACGATAACTCTTTTTTTTGTTTTACCGCCATTTTGGCATCCGTCAAGATGTCGAAGTGTCAAACAAGCGACTGTGTTGCCTCTACAAAGCCTTTTTCGAAGAAAAATAAGAGGGAACAAATATTTCTGGACAGATACAAGAAGATTCAAGTGATAGTGGCTTCTGCTGCAGGAAACTTGTATGCACGATGTGCCTACAGTACTGCACGGCTGCTTTTTCCATTGCGCACTCGGGTGTGTTGCCGGCGCCATTGCGAAGAAAAAAAAACGGGTGGACGTGAAGTGGTGTGCAATTGGAGAAATAAGGATGTTGCTGGAGTGGCTTTGTTCTCCAACTTGAGCAAAGTTTGCCTGGGGATCCTGTCAATTCCTCACAGCAATGCAGGATGCGAACAGATTTTCTCTTGCATTCGTAAAAACAAGACCGACCAGCGGGCTTCTCTTTCGGTCAAGGCACTTTACGGCATGATGGTAGTTAAGGCAAAACCTGGACCAGCACTTGGCAGAAAGTACACCAACTCTCAGCTCGCCAAGTTCAAGACTGCATACTACAGGTCACTCAAAACACAATAATGGATAATGCTCAAACTATGAGTGAAATATGAGCCTAGCCGGTAGCCGCACAATCTGATTCTGAATGTAAAGCTTACATTCATTTCACCACCTACAACCACAACTGATTATCTTGAAACTTGTAAAGATAATTGGTTGTGGCTCAAAGGTGAGAATTTGCTCTTCCAACAGAAGTTTGTGAGTTAACCAAAAACGTTAATAAGCATTGCCCATCCCTGTGATTTTGAATGTAAAGTTGATTCATAACTGAAGTGAGCTGATTTTTCGTGTTCAGCAAACTGTAACTGGTATAATGAGCCTATCTCTGCCCTCTGATTTTTAGCACAAATGTTACAATTGGCGTAAAACATACTGTGACTAAAATGTATTGAGCTTCGCCTTGTCTTCTGATTCTGAATTGTAAATGTGGTCGCATGGAGAGATTGGACATAGAAGATGGCATATCCTAATATTTTGCCAAGTTAGTTTTGGAAGCGTGTTCACTAGTAGTAGTACACAATTTTTTTGACAAGTACACAATTTTTTCCCCATGAGTACACAAATCTAAAATGGGGGGTAAACAGGTCTGTGTTACAGCTAGATAGAACCACTGTTTCGGTGCATGGAACCTACATCCTCATGAGATCTTTAGGTTGAACAGGGTTCATGAGATTTTAGGCGTCATGTGGTCTGTGAGTGTGATCATGAATCCTTGCAGATGTACACACAGGGACAGCATTAACACAAAAAAAAAAAAACCAACAAAAGCAATTTCCAATGTTTGGGCCAGATCAGTTATATGAGTGGCATTTCCTACGCTCCTGCAAACGGACATCGGGAAACAATCTCTGTCACAGATAATGTGATTGGCAACTAGGTCAGCCAGATTTTAGCATAATAATGTAGGCCTACCGATGTGCTAAGTATGCCATTGAACATGTGTCGTACCTGTAGCTTTTAAAGTGAACAAAGATTTGTTGTATGTATGGGCCTGATGATGGTGCTTTGACTAAATGCAAATCTGCCGTTCTACCACATCTAGCTCAATTCATAATACTGAATTGAGCTAGATGCAGTAGCGCGCCAGTGTGGTGCAGCGGATATGCATTTAGTCAAAGCACCATCGTCAGGCCCCTATTATGTATACAAAATAATTAACCCATTTAGCTCCAAGGCGACTTCCTAAATTTTGGAGGTGTCGCTTAACGATTATGTATCAGTTGCAGGAGATGGCTGGACCATGATAATTCAAGGGTAGTGCCAGATTAGCTTGGTGCCAGAAGGTGCCAAGTTAATCTGGCATTACCCTGGAATTACGGTCCAGCCATCTCCTCCTGTAGGGTGCATAGGGGCCCGATGATAGTAGTTTTGACTAATGCAAATCCACTGCACCACCGCCTACTAAGCTCAAGACAGAATACAAGGGAGGAAACGAATATCGCACTGATTCCAGAGCAGTTTTCAACCCTCGAAGCAACCATCCGCCTAAAACCTCGAACTGAACAAACTCGGTAGATATTTTGCCACAAATCTATACCAACCTTGTCCTCTGATCGAAACTGATAGTTCAGCATCAGTCGAGGCTTTTTGCACTGTCAACCATCATTATGGCAGATGTTGAGTCTTCTTCTCGAACGCCGTCGCACTTGGAGTTTGGCTCACAAAATGAAATCTGTGGTCTTCTGTAGCACCTCCACAGGCCCGTACAGTTTCTCTTGTAGAGTGGCGGGCTTCTGCCATATCTCCTCCCTCAGCAGCTGGTGTTTCCCACAGTCCTGGAGGATGTGGTCTGCTCTGCTTCTCCACAAGGGCACAGGGGAGATGGCATGAGGTGAAAGCGTCTGTGCAGGTGGAAATTGAGTTGGTTGTGCCCGGTCCGCAGACGGAAGATGGTCACCTGCTCTTGTCTGGACAGCTGATGGTAACTGTCTAGTGGCCGTTGTGATGGTCTGTACACAGACTTAATGATGGTCTTCATCTCTGTGAAGCTGACTCCATTTTCGTCTTGTTCTTTCTCTGCGCCCACTTTTGCCATTCTGTCAGCTTCTTCATTGCCGTAGATGCCACAGTGTGAAGGGGTCCACTGCAGCACCAGTCTGGTGCACTTGATGTTTTGCAGTGCCTCTTGTAGACGTGGCAGTTTGCTTGCTGTTGCTGCCTCAAGGACACATGGCATCAGTCAGGAAGACAATCTAGGCATCGGGGTCTGCAGTGCCACTAAGGGTGTTTGCAGCACGGACCAGGGCTTCCACCTCAGCTCTGTAATTTGTGCAGTGTAGGCCTGTTGATACTGCCTCTGCCTGCCATTTTCCGTTCGGGTACTGAATGTACACCCCAGCCCCTCCATTCTGAACTGCATCTGTGGCTGATCCATCGGTGTATGCCCGTATCCATGCTTCCTGGGGATACTTTTCTTCGAGCATGGCCAGTGTCAGGGCTTTCTTGCTCACAGTGCTGTGCTCATCTTTGGTGGTGATGTAGGGTACCGTGGAAGAGATGGTGATGTTTTCTGGCTTACTTTCCCAGGGTGGAAGGTCACTAGCAGGATTCAGAGCCTCTACCTGCGCAGGGAGCTTTGCCTGGTGTTTTCTCTGCAGAGCTCTCGTCTCCTTCACAAAGCTTGATCTTTTCAGTCTCCCTGAGGTTGGCTGTTTCATCCTTGCATTCAAGGATGGTCTTTGGAAGACTTAACCTTTGTGGACTGTATCAAGGCTTTGCAATCTCTTCTCATGTGCAGGGGTGGGATGCCTGTTGTCTCTTTCATCTTTTCAATTGGTGTGGATCTCATTGCGCAGACGTTGAGTTATAGGGTTTTAAATGCCGCCGGAAATACGCCCTGTGCTCATTTTTCACTGGTTTATGTAAATTAGCATATCCAATGAAATTAAAACAAAAGTGCGTCTTGCTGTCAGGTCACGTTATATATTCAAATGAGGCAGTCCTTTCCGGCCTCCCTCACTCCACCACTTTCACTCTCCAGCGCGTCCAGAACAATGCTGCCCGCCTTGTCCTCCGAAAGAAAAAATCCGACCACATCGCTCCCCTGCTCAAACTCCTTCACTGGCTTCCCATCCCACAACGCATCCAATACAACATTCTGTCTCTCTGCTACAAATCCCTGAACAACTGCGCTCCTGCCTATCTCTCCAACTTACTTCACCCCTACACTCGCTCCGCCTCCGACCCTCTCCGCCTCCACATCCCCCGCACCAAACTCAGCACTTTCGGCCCCCGCTCCTTCTCAGTATACGGTCCATCCACCTGGAACACTCTCCCACTCTCTGTCAGAAACACTCTCCTCCTTCCAGTCTGCCCTCAAAACTCACCTCTTTCAACAGTTCTAGCACTCTATCACCACACTCCCCACCCCAAGCTGACTGTCGTAATGTATTTCACTATTTGTGGTACGTGAGTCATTGTCTAAAGCGTGTGCGAGTTGTGAGTGCGCGCTTAGAGTTATAATTATTATAAGTGCATTATAAATACCGTAATTATTTATTATTTTTAGTGCAAGGACCGGTGTTTTAAAAAAAAAAATCTTTTGCCTTCTTTGGCATTTTGTACAGAGGCAGCATGCTGGAATTTGCTTAAAATCTCTTGATAGATGAGTAGAGACATGTTTGGTGCTTTGATCCATACCAGCCTTGGTTTAACCAGCGGACTCTTTTTGTCCTAGTTTGAGTTGCCAAGCGGAGTTTGGGGCATTCTGTTTTCTAAATGCATAAAAAATATGCACTCATTCAGTTATTGAAGTTGTGGGAGGGGGGGGGGGGGGGGGGTCTAAGGTTAAGATCAAAACTAAAATGAAACGGTGTCAGCAGGTTCATTTCATCAGACAGCTGACAGTGAAATCAGCCCCCCAAAGAATGGGACATGCAGAGGTTATTTTGCATTATCCAGCTACATTTGTCTACAACATAGGCCACATCTGAGGTGTCATTCTGCTGTAACTGTCATGAGAGATGTCTCTGGTGTCTATTCTGAGCCCGAACACAAGCACTTTTACACTGCGTAAAGCTGATTTCAGTGTGTTATGGTAATAGCAGCTGTACAGCGTTTTACAGGAGTGTTCACAGGTTTGACACACACATGCTTGCTGCATTTGCAACCTGAGTTGAGGTGTTTTGAGACTCTGACAAGAGTGTTCTAGATAAAAATGAACTGTACATAACCATTTTTCAAACACTTGTTTGGGTATGGGTTG
This sequence comes from Semisulcospira habei, assembly GCA_036245525.1. Lineage (NCBI taxonomy): Eukaryota > Metazoa > Mollusca > Gastropoda > Semisulcospiridae > Semisulcospira > Semisulcospira habei. The sequence continues at coordinate 95,719,474 of BTPG01000008.1, read as the reverse complement.
TGTCCCGCGTAGCATAGTTTTGGCTGTTTTGTGTGGTCTTTTGGCTGTTGGTTAGCTCAGTAGACAATGTTTAAATTGCACAGCTGTTTTATGACTCCTTTTGCCTGAGGAAAAGATTGCAAGCAGCATATAGGGCATGGCAGCTGGTTACAGGCCTCTTCCTGCTTGCTGTCACAAGACATCGGGGTCAATGAGGGTGCCTGGTTGTTGTCTTTTTGGCTGCCCTGAGATGGGAAATGGCCTTGGATCTGAAAGCTCATTTTTCATCAATGTCGGTGTTATGGTAACCTTTTGCAGTTGTTCAGCCCACTGGGACACAGTTTGACTGTATTGCATATTTATGTCTCTCTCTTGGCTTGACTTCGCGAACGAAGATTTTATAGGAGTTGCCCACGACGTCTGCAGGCTTGTTCGTGGCTGCGGAGGCCAATCCGAGAGAGGCAGGTTCGACCGCAGTGGCTGCAGGGGAAGGTATGGCCAGGGTTCTGAGCTGCGGCATCTCTGTTTTTTCTCCTGAGCCGCTTGTCCTTAAGGCTAGCTCTGTGAGAGTCCTCAAAGGAGACAGCTGCCTTGTAAATGGTGGAGCGCCAGGTGTCACGGTCCGCAGCAAGCGAAGACCACTGGTGGTGGTCGATTTGGCAGGCACTAAGTGACTTCTTGAGACAGTCTTTGTATCTCTTCTTTGGTGCCCCTCTGTCACGGTGTCCAGTAGCAAGCTCGCCGAACAGGGTGATCTTTGGTAGGCGATGATCCTCCATCCTGGAGACATGCCCCGCCCAGCGGAGCTGTGTCCGCAGCAGCAAAGCCTCGATGCTCACAGTTTCAGCCTGTTCAAGGACCTCGACTTTGGTGACATAGTCACTCCAGTGAATGCCCAGGATGACCTCTTTCTCTGCTGCTGGGAGGAAGGAACACTACCAAAAGATCTCCGTGATGCAGTCGTTATCACCCTGTACAAGAACAAAGGCGAGAAGTCTGACTGTTCCAACTATCGGGGAATTACCCTGCTGTCCATTGCTGGGAAAATCCTTGCAAGGCTGCTCCTGAATCGGCTGGTACCTGCCATCGCTGAAGACCAACTCCCAGAGGGCCAGTGTGGCTTCAGAGCAAACAGGAGCACCACCGATATGGTCTTTGTGCTGAGACAGCTACAGGAGAAGTGCCGCGAGCAGAACAAAGGGCTGTACGTAACATTTGTCGACCTAACAAAAGCGTTCGACACTGTGAGCAGGCAAGGCATGTGGCAGATCCTGGAGCGACTTGGCTGTCCCCCAAAGTTCCTCAACATGATTGTCCAGCTACACGAGGACCAGCAAGGCCAGGTCAGACTCAACAATGACCTCTCAGAACCATTCCCTATTCTCAACGGCGTAAAGCAGGGCTGCGTGCTGGCACCGACCCTCTTCACCATCTTTTTTAGCATGATGTTGAAGCAGGCCACAGTGGACCTCGATGATGACGATGCAGTGTACATCAGGTATCGTCTCGATGGCAGCCTGTTCAACCTCAGACGACTGCAGGCCCACACGAAAACCCTAGACCAACTGATTCGTGAGCTGCTTTTTGCTGATGATGCTGCCCTCGTTGCACACACAGAGAGAGCCCTGCAGCGCATCACGTCTTGCTTCGCAGATGCTGCCCAGCTCTTTGGACTCGAGGTCAGTCTGAAAAAGACAGAGGTCCTCCATCAGCCGGCACCCAAGACAGTGTATCGCCCTCCTCACATCACCATTGGCGAGTCTGAACTAAAGTCAGTGCACCAGTTTACTTATCTTGGCTGCATTATCACGTCGGACGCCAAGCTGGACAAGGAGCTTGACAGCAGGCTGGCAAAAGCGAACAGCGCTTTCGGGCGACTTTTCAAGCGGGTGTGGCACAATCAACAGCTGAAAACAGGCACCAAGATCAGCGTGTACAGAGCTGTGGTCCTCACCACCCTGCTGTATGGTTCCGAGTCCTGGGCCCTCTACCGCAGCCAACTACGACTCCTCGAACGCTTCCACCAGCGCTGCCTGCGTATTTATGTAAACTTGTAAAAACAGAAAAGGTAGGGGGGTGGGTAATGAGAAAATATGAAAAAAATACTTTCATGTGCCTGTGCTTCAAATGCAACATATCTGAGAATCAGCTATATTACTTGATGTACATGCCAATTTTGGAGGCATTCTGACCATATCTAGTCTGTTTTTCATGGCATCAGATGTGCATGATCCAAAACATAAACAGCATAGTGAACGCCACAACGACGCCCTACACATAGGGGGCCATAACATAAAGATGCAGCAACATTCAATGGTGTCACTTTGGGTTTGACTTGGCTAGTGTCTAAGGATTGCACTGATGGCAGATTAAATGGTGTTCAGGTGGGAGAATGTCTCTGACGGGTCACGTTATATATTCAAATGAGGTAGGTGAGGCAGTGCAAGGACCGATGTATTAAAAAAAAATCTTTTGCCTTCTTTGGCATTTTGTACAGAGGCAGCATGCTGGAATTTGCTTAAAATCTCTTGATAGATGAGTAGAGACATGTTTGGTGCTTTGATTTATACCAGTGTTGGTTTCACCAGCAGACTCTTTGTCCTCGTTTGAGTTGCCAAGCGGATGGTGATTTGAGGTGTGTACCAGTTTTGGCTGAGATTGTGTGTAGGGTTGGTACAGAATCATGTTGATAGCCAGGAAATGAAATGGGTGATGTTCTTTTTTTTTTTGTTGTTGGATTTTGTGCATGGCAAGTGTGCAGCAAGTGGGCGGTAGTGTTGTTTAGGGGATTGAAAAAATTAAGGGATGACTGGGACAGACTAAGGCTAGGGCATTTTAACAGATGGGACTGCAGGGAAGGCCCACTGTGTACTATGGCCTGTCGACATGAGCACGTGACAGGCAGCAGTCCCTGTAGGTACTTATAGTCCAAGAGCTAGCCCAGTCTACCGTGCACCCACCCACCCCCCACCCCCACCCCCACACTCAATAAGATGGGTTTCAAAGTGTACCTTAGTATGCCCTGAGATGTTTAAGCCATGTTACCCTAAAATCCTTAGGAACACACCAGAGACATATCTAATGGAGCAAGGGTACCCCCATTATCCTCTGCGCGGATCCTAAAATGAGCTTGAGAAACATTTTCCTCTAAATAAATCAGAATTCATTCCAGAAGCCCAAATCGGGCAATATTATGTTAAGGCAACCCTTCTGCATCCTCTGCAATAAACAAAATTTAAAAAATATTGAATCTGTGGCTCACAGAAAAGGTATTTGTGCACCCAGTAATCGGCCATTTCAGCAAAATCGCAAAAAAAAAAAGACAAAAATAATGTGTCGGATTACTTACTTAAACGTACGCCTATCACCCCTCCCAGGGTATAGGCCATCGACGAGAGACCTCCAGTGACTCCTGTCCTGTGCTTCTCCTTCGATTTTATTCCAGGTGGTTCCCAGTCTCTTGATGTCTGCTTTGAGGTCTCGACGCCAGGTGTTTCTTGGCCTGCCTCTTTTTTTCTTTCCCTGGGGGTTCTATGACAATGCCTGCCTAGTGATACTGGAAACTGGCTTTCTCAGACTGTGACCAATCCATCGCCATCTTCTTCGCCCAATTTCATTCTCTGCTGTGTTCTCTCCCAGAGTCTGATGTTGCTGATCTTCTCTAGCCAGTGGATTTACAAGATTCTTCTAAGACAACTGTTTATGAAGGTCTGCACTCTTTTGACTGTAGTTTTTGTCAACCTCCAAGTCTCTACTCCATAAAAGAGAACTGTTTTTACGTTTAAGTTGAAAATCCAGACTTTGGTGTGTTGTGACAGCTGTGATGAAGCTATATGCCCATGCATAGAGTTCACACAGGGTTTTTGTATGGTACGATCTTTTTCAGTGGTTTGTCTTGTGACAAATATCCCGTGTATGCACGAGGCCACTTGCAATCATAAGGAAAGCGTTTGCACAGAGTTTTAGGCCGCAGTTCAGTCTAACCAGAGCTCAAGGATAGGTAGTGCGGGCTACTTTGTCAGCGGACGGACCTATGTTGGATATGCTAGCCGTTTTCCAAGACTCTGAAACCTAGAATTCAGGTATGTTTTGATATGTATTATTGACAGCTGCTGAGTTAACGGCGTTGGTAAGAGTTAGTTCGGTTGTGTAGCATTGATTTGGTTCAGTTATATCGGTTTGGAATTTGTTTACTAGATAACCAGTGATTTTCCTATGTAGTTATTTACCGAGAAGGATAACTAAAAAATGTGAGGTGTGTATGCCTAATTCGTTATGAAGGTAGTACGTGGTTGGGTTAAGTATATTTTTTTCCAATGTATAAAATAATGTATGGCGAGAGTGTCAGGTCATCGTCTGTTTCAATGTAGTGACAGAGTTATGGTGTGTTATGAAAGTAGTTCGTGTTATGAAGCACGTGTGTGTGTGAATGAACGTGTGAGAGAGTTATGTGTATCAGCCAGGTTACGTAAGGTACCTCATTTTATCCAAGTTGTGTGTGTTGCAAGTGTTATGATGTCAGGACTTTGTGTACAGAGTTCTTGTGTGAAGCGTTGTCTACTTTTTAGTTCCTAGGGTCACCTTGTCTAACCCCTGCAAGGTGGGTTCTACTCTTTTGGGGGTTTGTATTTCTGTCTTTCTGGTCCATTCATCTGTATTTTTCTTTTGAAATTCTCCTTCCTGTCTGCGCTTCTTGCAGTTTTTTTCTTCATTTAGCGCAGGCACGTCCTGAGAAGGCCTTTGTCGCTTGCGGGACGTAAAGCAATCTATACTCACTCACTCACTCACTCTTGTGTGAAGCGGAGCGACGTGACACCGAGACGTCAGTCAACTGTGGCTGCCACCAGAGGACTTGTTGTAAGGTCATTTCATCATTTGAGGAGTGAGCGACCGGTGCCTAGACACCCGGGTCATCAGAGACTGGGCTACGGGAGCGAGTCCATGGTACAAGAAACGGACTACTCGGAAGCGTGCGACACGAGGAGCTACACGCCTAGACATGGAAGGACAGAACATTGCAGAACGATAACACAAATGAAACAGGTTGGATTGTGAGGACAATTACCTGGCCTGGCTTTTACGTGTGTATGTGTATGCGGTGTTGATGTGCTTGTAGTGAAAAGTGTATGGTGTAAAGAATCTTTCAAGTTTATGTTATTTGTTTTGTTAGAAGTAAAAGGGCATAGAAGAAAGAGAAATAGTGTTTGAGTTGTATGTACCGCATGAATGCACCCGATTGAGTCAGTAACGGTGCGTGGGTCTGTTGTGCCGTGAGTCTGTACGTGCGACTGGGGAGAGTCTGCATGCGTTACAACAGCTCTCTGGAACTCCACACTTTTTTCAACTGGAGAAAGGCTGCTCTTGCTTTACCGATTTGTGCTTTGACATCTGCATTAGTGCCGCCCTTTTTGTCGATGATACTCCCGAGATAGGTGAATGACTCCACCTCCTCCAACGGGGTGCCAGCAAGCAAGATTGTGTTTCTTCCCTGGTTGCGTTCAGCCTCATTGTCTTCGTTTTCTGCTTGTGCATGGTGAGGCCCACTTGGGACGAGATGTCAGCAAGCCTGTTGGTCTTGTCCAACATTTGTTGACGAGTGTGGGACAGTAAAGTCAAGTAGTCTGCAAAATCGAGGTTGTCAAGCTGTGTCCACAGTGTCCACTGTATTCCGCTTCTTCTCTGCTCGGTGGTCCTCTTCATGACCCAGTCTATGGCCAGTAGGTGGATGGTGAGGCTCACTTGGGACGAGATGTCAGCAAGCTTCGTGGTCTTGTCCTGCATTTGTTGATGAGTGTGGGACAGTAAAGCCAAGTCGTCTGCAAAATCAAGGTCATCAAGCTGTGTCCACGGTGTCCACTGTATTCCGCTTCTTCTCTGCTCAGTGGTCCTCTTCATGACCCAGTCTATGGCCAGTAGGAAGAGGAACGGAGACATCAAATACCCCTGCCTGACGCCGGTTCTGACCTGGAGCTCCTTTGGTGAATTGCCCTTCATGCATCACGCGACATGTCATGCCATCGTGTTGTAGTCTCTGATGACCCGGGTGACTAGGCACCGGTCTCTCGGTCCACGCTGTCAAATGCTTTCTCGTAATCCACAAATTTGACGTACAGCGGGGAGCTCCACTTCAGAGACTGTTCCACGATGATGCTGAGAGTGGCGATCTGGTCTGTACATGATCAGTTTTTCCTGAATCCTTCTTGCTGGTCTCTCAGCTGGGGGTCGATGGAGCTCTTCATTCTCTCCAGGATGATCCTGTTGAAGACCTTTCCTGGTACTGACAGCAAGGTGATTCCTTTGTAGTTGGAACACTTACTGAGGTCGCCCTTCTTGGGAAGCTGATTAGGTACCCCTCCTTCCAGTCAGTGGATACAGTGGGTACAGCAGCTCTACTGTTGTCTCTAGGTCTGCTTTCAGAGACTCCGCTGAGATGCCATCTGGCCCTGCTGCTTTGCCGTTCTTCAAAAATGCCACTGCCCTTCTGATCTCTTCCTGGCAGGGTCTGTCACAGCTGATGGGTAGGTCAGTCTCTGCTGGCTGGATGTCTGGGGGGTCGGGTGGGGTGGGTCTGTTCAGGAACTCTTCCAAATACTCGGCCCATCTGTCGAGTTGGTCTGCTCTGTCCGCAATAGGCTTGCCTTCTTTGTCTTTTACTGGTCTTTCTGTATGGCCATACTTGCCCGACAATCTTCTGGTAATGTAGAGCTGTTTCATGTTGCTGCTACCTGCTGCCTCTGCTGCCAGGCTGTCTATGTAGGCGGTTGCTTGCTTGTTTGCTTAGTTCCTTGGATTCCTCGTGGAACAAAGGGCCTCTGCAACAGTCCTCCAGCGCACTCGGTTCTGGGCAGCCTTTTTCAGTTCACCCCATGACAGGTTGCAGCTCTTCATTTCCTCCTCACAGGATCGTCTCCAGGTGGTCTTGGGGCGACCGACCCGTCTCTTTCCTTGGGGGTTCCACTGCAAAGCTTGCCGGGTGATGTCCTGTGGGGGTTTCCGCAGGGTGTGTCCTATCCATCGCCATTTCCGCCTGGCAATCTGCTGGTCGATGGGATCTTGGTTTGTCCACTGCCACAAATCGGTATTCTTTATTTTGTCTGTCCATCTGATCTTCAGGATGTTGCGAAGGCAGCCGTTGACGAATACTTGGAGCTTGTTGGTTAGGGTGTTGGTGACTCTCCAGGTCTCTGAGCCATAGAGGAGGACAGACTTAACTTTGCTGTTAAAGATTCGTAGCTTGTTGCGGACAGAGATGTTGACCTCCAGACTGGTCTCAGGGTAATGAAGGCGTATCTCGCTTTCCCGATTCTGGCTTTGATGTCTTCGTCAGAACCACCTGTTGCTGATACAATGCTGCCCAGGTAAGTGAAAGAGGTAACTTCTTTCATCTCGCTGTCTCCAAGGGTGATTAGCTTCTGCTGCTTCTTGAACAGGGTCATGGTTTCTATCTTTTCCAGGTTGATTTGCAGTCCAGTCTTGGATGCTTCTTGGGGCCATGTTATCTGTTTTCTGTTGCATATGTTGGTATTTCTGGGACATCAGGCACAAGTCGTCCGCAAAGTCCAGGTCCTCAAGAAACTGATTCAGGGACCACTGGATTCCTGTTTTTCCTGCTTTAGTTGCCTGTCTCATCACCCAGTCGACCACTAACAGGAAGATCATTGGGGAGAGCATGCATCCTTGTCGGACTCCTGTTTTCACCTCAAAGTCCTCTGTCAGTTTGCCATTGTGGATAACTTGGCAGGTGGCGCCTTCATAAAGTTGCTGGATCAGGGTAGTGAAGCTTTGAGGGATTCCATAGTGGTGGAGGAGCTGCCAGATGGTTTCTCTGTCTACACTATCGAATGCTTGGCGAAAGTCGATGAAGTTGAGGTACAGCGTCGACTGCCACTCCAATGATTGTTCGATGATGATTTGGAGTGTTGCTGTTTGATCTGTACACGACTTGTCTTTCCTGAAACCAGCTTGTTCTGGTCTAAGTTTTTCGTCCACTGCATCATTCAGCCGATCGAGGATAATGCGGGTCAGTACTTTGCCAGGTACTGACAGTAGCATGATGCCGCGCCAGTTCTTGCAGGATCCTAGGTCTCCTTTCTTGGGGAGTTTTACCAGGTGTCCCTTTTTCCACTCTGCTGGTACTCTTCCTTCCCTCCAGACCTTCTGCAGTAGAGGCAGCAGCATGTTGACTGTGACTGAAAGGTCTACCTTGAGCGCCTCTGGAGGAATTCCATCTGGGCCAGCTGCTTTCCCATTTTTTAGGATCTTCAAGGCTTTTAGGATTTCTGCTTTCGCGGGAGGGTTGGTGTTGACTTTGAGCGGTGAGTTTGCAGGGGGGATGTCTTGGTCTCACTGACGGTGGGGGTTGATTTAAAAGTTCCCCAAAGTGTTCAGCCCATCGTTGTCTTTGGTCTTGCTCTTTGCTGATGGGGTTTCCTTCTCTGTCTTTAACCGGTTTGTCCACGTTCGTCTTTTTGGTTGAGAGGGTCCTGGTGGCCTTGTACAGAGTGCTGAGGTCCCTCTTTTCTGCTGCCTGCTCCGCCTCTGTCGCTAGAGCGTCATAAAAGAGCCTCTTGTCTTTCCTGGCACTTTCTTGACTTTCTTGTTTATTTCGGTAAATTCATCTCGAAGAATTTTCTTTTCCGCTTCATTCTTGTTACTGTTGATCTGTTGCTTGATTTCTCTTCTGTTCTTTATCATCTGCCATGTGTCACTGGAGAGCCATTCCTTGGTTGTCCATTCTCTTTTGCCCAGCACTTCTTCGCATGTGCCTATCAGTGTGTCTTTTAAGGAACTCCAGTGTAGCTATTTCCTTATTTGCAGGGTGGGGAAGCTATCCCCACGTCCAACCCCCTTACTAGGAGGACCAGGGGTTTTTCTGTCGGGGTCTCCTTCCCTCAGACCCTGTTGGTTCACGGCATCTTATTTCATTCGGTGCACCCCTCTCACGAGGGACCCCCCCCCCCCCCCGCCCCTTATCCACCACCCAGTGGACGCGCCGCCACAACGCTGTATGGTCCCAGCGCGAGGAATGTGTCATATGCCTTCAGAAATTTTCTATAGCACTGGTAGTCCATTTTCGGGCTTACATCATTAAAACAGGATGGCACAATTATTATAAACTTGACTAGGTTATGCTGTGAGTGCCACAGTGGTTTATTTTGTATCCCTACCCTCAAGTTGTAAAAATATACAAAATTATGAAAAAAATACTAAAGTTATTCCGTTTCATTTTGACATAACTTTACCTATTAAGTTTCAATAATTTGAGCATAAAGTGCACACACAAAAAAAAAAAAAAAAAAAAATACGGAAAGTCGGCATCCTTTGCGATACGTTCGTGGTGAATGATAGCTTTTTCCTATTTAAAATTGCCAAATTGGAAAACGTAGCCTACGTTGTCTCCAATGCCCTCAGAAATATTGTATACAACCGATAGGTCATTTTTGGATTTTAATGGTTAGGATAGAGTACCACAGTTACTTCCTACCAGATTTTATGATGCTGTGATTCATTTAGGGGCCACAGTGTCTGAATCTGCTGCCCGGCCTACCCCCATTTTTCCAGTACGCAAAAGAACATAAAACGATCATAAAAATTACTTACGTCATACTCCTCTGTTTAAATATTTTTGTTGCCAGTTTTCTTAACAACTGAAGTATGATTCAGACACTGTGGCCCCTAAATGCATCACAGAATCATAAAATCAGGTTGGGAGTAACTGTAGTACTCTATCCTAACCAATAAAACCTAAAAAAATGAACAATACAACAAACCAAGGGGAATTACTCAGCGCTGGACAACAGTTAGATCCCCTGCCAGGGGATCTAACTGTTGTCCAGCGCTGAGTAATTCCCCTTGGTTTGTCAAGTTGTACAATTCTGCCAGCGCTAGCCTCACCTATCTGGTTTGTGAGTATCTAAAAAAATGAAGACCTATCAGTTGTATACAAAATTTCTGAGGGCGTCGGAAACAATGTACGTTTTCCAATTTGGCAGTTTTAAATGGGGGAAAAGCTATCATTCACCACGAATGTACCGTAAAGGATGCAGACTTTCCTCATTTTCTTGCACTTTATTCTCACATTATTGAACTTATTAGGTTATGAGAGGTCAAAATCAGAAATAGAATAACTTTAGTAATTTCTTTCAATTAACTTTGTGTATTTTTACAACTTGGGGGTAGGGATACAAAATCAACCACCGTGGCACTCACAGCGTGATCACAGCATCACCTAGTCAAGTTTATTATAATTGTGACATCATGTTCAGTAATAATGTAAGTCTTAAAATGGACTGTCAGTGCTATAGAAAATGTCTGAAGGCATCTGACACATTATTTTTGTCTTTTTTTTGCGATTTCACGGAAATGGCCATTTACTGGGTGCACAAATACCTTCTCTGTGAGTCACAGATTCAATATTTTTTCATTCTGTTTTTGTTGTTGTTGTTGTTGTTGTTTTGAAGAGGACGCAGAAGGTGTGCCTCATATCAGTTCAAAGTAGCGCCAGGCGCCAAGCTAATCTGGCACTACCCTTCAATTATCATGGTCGATCCATTTCCAGAAACTGGTAAGTCACCTATGCCAAGCTAATCGGCACGACCCGGCTTCAGTTATCACGGTTGATCCATCTCCTGAAACTCACACACAGTCGTTAGGTGACATCCAAAATCAGTTTGGCCTCGGGGCTAAGCAGTTTAATGTACCCTGCGCGATGGATCGGCCATCATCAGTTCAAAGTAGCGCCAGATCATGGCGCTTTCCGTTCGGCCACACCAGCCGAATTTGGCACTTCTCTTGAACTGTCATTGCCTATCAGTCCCTCCAACTGTGGTGTCTAAATTGCGAATGTCAGTATGCATTGCATACATAAAAGTTCTGCATGGACTGATCTCCCCAAGAAGGCCATGGCGGCAAATGCAAGTTAGCCAGTCAGTTCGGCTTTGCCGGCCGCCACTGGTGTCCACGGTCCCCGTGACCGGCGATAGTTACAGTACTTGTAATCTGAAATCCCACACCCCCCTTGACAGATCACCCCCCACCCGGGTCTACCCTGGGGACTTGGGTGGGGTAACTACTTTTTAGTTCCCAGGGTCACCCTGGTCAGCCCCACAGGGTGGGTTTTCTTCTGTATTCTGGGGCAGGTGTTTCTGTCTACCCTTGGTCCATTTACCTGTATTTTCCTTTTTTCAAACTCTCCCTACTGTCTGCGCTGCCTGTAGCTCTTGATATTGGATGTGTGTTGATAAATGGTCTTAGCTTTATTTAGGCCCGAAATCGTAGGTTTATTTAACGTATTGGACCGGCTGGCGACATACATTCCATATTCTGTTTAGTTTGTTTTTTTCACAAGCAGTGCAGGCACGTCCTGAGAAAGCCTTGTTGCTGTCGGGACGTTAAGCAATGTACAATTAATCTGACAGATCACGGGATTTGCTTCCGTAGTCCGCAGCGTCAGTTGAGTCCTAATAACTGCCCAGTGCGCAAAAGGCCATCATGCCGACGTCGCTGCCGTTGGCCCGCGCACGGCCGTGCGCGGGCCAACGGCAGCCGACATCGGCCCGATGTCCTTTCAGCGCGCATTGGGTAATCTAACAAGTACGTGGTACATGTACTTTTATTGTTTGGCTAAGGCGCACGTTTTGTGATATCTGATCGCAATACGCCTTCGACTAGCTATCTCACACTGGCTGTCTCCCTCGACTTATTCCGTCCGTGGCGCAGTGGTAAAGGCGCCTGTCACCAATGCTAGAGGTACGAGGTTTGACATCGGGTTCCGGCACCGTTAATTCGGGCGGACCAACGGGGGTTCTTTCTCCGGGTATTCCGGCTCTTCCTCCCCCTCCACTTTGGTACCGGTTTCAGGCCAATTTATAAATTTAATATACAAGGGATCAGAGTTTCCGAAACTTCAGCAGCTGAGCTGACCCCTCGCGCCAAGTGGATGTCTTTTGTTTGTCTTGTCAAATACATCAAATACATAATGTATTGTCTTTGGTCTTGTACTGTGTTTATCTTCAGAGTGAATGCCGCGTGTGTTTCACGTGAGCGTGCGTGTTGGGTTCAGTTCAGTCGCGGCGCTTTGAGCCGATTCGCAGAATTGGGTAAACTTACTTACACCTGTCACCCCTGCCAGGGTATAGGCCGTCGACGAGAGACCTCCAGCGACTCCTGTCCTGTGCTTCTCCTTCGATTTTACTCCAGGTGGTTCCCAGTCTCTTGATGTCTGCTTGGAGGTCTCGACGCCAGGTGTTTCTCGGCCTGCCTCTTTTCCTCTTTTTCAGGTGGATTGGTCACAGTCTGAGAAAGCCAGTTTCCAGTATCACTAGGCAGGCATTGTCATGGAGCCCCCAGGGAAAGAGGAAAGTTGAAGAGGCAGGCTTCTCTTGAAAATCCACTGGCCAGAGAAGATCAGCAACGTCAGACTCTGGGAGAGAACAGATCAATCTTCTTCGTCCAATTTCATTCTCTGCTGTTATCTGCTCTGTTCTCTCCCAGAATCTGACGTTGCTGATCTTCTCTGGCCAGTGGATTTTCAAGATTCTTCTAAGGCAACTGTTTATGAAGATCTGTACTCTGTTGACTGTGGTTTTTATCAACCTCCAAGTCTCTGCTCCATATAGGGGAACTGCTTTTACGTTTGAGTTGAAAATCCGGACTCCTCCGTCTGAGGAACAAGTTGACACAGCCATTTGTGAAAATTGTGATACTGCTCTATACAAACCTCCTCCATATGAGGAACACAGGATCAGATCACAGAAATAGTCATCATTCATGATGTATACCTCTTACACTGACTGACGATTACTTAAGGGTTAGTTCAAAATCAAAATCAAGACATTTCACACCTCCCCTCTGGTGACACGCATCAATGACCACATGGTTACTCTGATGGGCACTTGTGCATGTCTACGGAAGACAAAGCTATGCAATCAGTGTGAGGCTGGAGACCCACTGTGCTCAGAGAGCTTCCACAAATAACCTTCCAAAAAAAATTGTCAGGGCTGATGGGGGGTGGGGGGGGGGCACGGCCCCCTAGATCCGCCACTGAGTGTGTAGCTATCTTGTGTGACACACTAGCCCTTGTACCATCTCACACCTCATCAACAGACGCGATAATAAGACGTGTCCAGTACAACGGCCACAAATTCATTTTTATCTTTCAAAACATGTGATCACTCACTTTCGGCCTGTTCTCCATCGGGCAGTTCAGTTCTTCACTCCTTGCAATGTTGCAACGCATCATCACGTTTCTAGACGTGACTGCAGTAACAGCAGACTGAAAAAAAGGCCGAACATGGAGAATTGAGTCCGTCTGTTCTTTGTACATACATAAAGGTCTTTTGAAAGAAGCAGTTTATGCAGCTAAAGAAAACGAATTTCGTATAGAACAACTGCTGACTGAAGACCACAGAAACACGCTGATACTTAAGTCTTTTCTTTGTGCCACTGAACATCAGGTTGAAAACGGCGTGATACACGTAGCTTGTGATTAGTCACCAGGACAAAAACAAACGAGCAAAAACAGTTGCAACCCGTATTTTTCACAATGGTTGTAGCACGGGTCAACTTTTTGCCGATGGTGGTGCTAGTGGTGTGTGCGATGGCCGCCTGGACAAATGCCACTCCTCTCGATAACTATGTCAAACGTCCTGACAGCACCTACAGCTACAAACTGATCGAGAAGTTTCGCGGGCCCAACTATACACTGTACAACATCAACATGACCTCGCAGACATGGAAAACAAGTAAGTGCATTCCCCATCTGTACGTAAGCGCCTAATTTGCCTTATTCAGCCCTGACGCGCTACAGCAGGACTGGATGGATCGACCATGATAATTCAAGGGTAGTGCCAGATTAGCTTGGCGCCTGTCGGCGCCAAGCTAATTTGGCACTGCCCTTGAATTATCATGGTCGATCCATCTCAGTCCTGCAACTGGTGCATAGTCATTAGATGACGCCTCCAAAATTTGGGTAATGCGGCCTTCCGACTGAATGAGTTACAGGTAAGAGTTGGCCAACAAGAGACCGGCACAGACCCCCTCATGAGTCCCCGCATCTGTGACTGAGGGCTAATGAGATAGTCTCGTCGGAAATGGAAGAGGCCCTGCGACCCCCCCCCCCCCACCCCTCTTCACCAAATCCTCTGCCTCTATTATTGGTGGGGGGGGGGGGCAGGGGCAGGGTATCCGCACCTGCCCGCTCGCTCCCCTCCCTCATTTTCTGATTTTTGCTGAGGGCTGGCAAGTAACATGTTTTGCACGCACGTTTTACCTTCCCTCACCCCCTATTAACCTATTACACCATGAGGTTAATTTTGTATGTAAGTTTCTTTTTGTCTTATCATGTGAAGGCTACATTACATATTACATGAGAGATCGAATATGATAGCCGGTTCAAGGATGGTGCCAGAATAGCCTGGGTTGGCGCCTGAAGCACCACCCTTGAACTATCATAGTCGAATTTATTTCAAGCAGTCAGTAGTGTATCAGGATGAAAACTGAGGGGTTTCTACGCTACCGCGATGATCTATACATCTTCCAGCTGTAGATTAGCGTTCACTTTGTCCGGCCGCGGCCTGGACAATAAAGGGGTAAATGAGAAATTTGGTCTGCCAGGATCAGCTACGCATTTTTTTTTAAAAACCTGGTCCAGTTTTTAACCAGTGTCATTTTTGTCGATATGATTCACGCAAATTAATTCTTACTGAAGTGGAAATGGTGACCATCAGTTTAGTTCGTGTCGTGACGATTAGAAACAGCCGACCCAGTGCACAAAGACCCGCATTGGGCCAACGGCGGCGGACGTCAGCCCGATGGCCCGCCTTTTGCGCATTGAGTGATGTGATCTGCTTTTGCGGTCAATGTGGGGCCACTCCGCTTGTGTCGGTACTGTGGTACAGTGACGCGGGACTGGGGCGGTCTCAGATCGTGTTCCCTGCGGTTTTCAGTGGCCCGGACCCGGCCGGCGAAATCGGGCAAACCAAACGTTCATTCATTCAAAAACAAGCATTATGTACAGAATGTACGTTGTGAAATATATACTGCCCTGTAAATCTGATTACGTTTGCTCCCAGGTATAATGACCGGCTGTGCCGTGTGCCGTGTGTGTGTGTCAGTGTGTGTGTGTGTGTGTGCACGGTGTGCGCGTGTGCGTGTATGATGGTGTGTGTGACGGTGTGTCAGTGTGTGTGTGCGCGCGCGTGTTTAGGAGTGTGAGATCATCATGGGACTTTCTTTCCCTAAGCTGGCATTTTTTTTTTAAATTTCATATACATGTACATTGATATACTTAGATTTGTGTATATTGTCTCGTAGTCAGTTTTTGTAGCAACGGCAGGCAGCTTGAAAAATGGTGATGTCTGTGACGATGTATTTCAATGCCTCGACCGTTGATAAATAAAGATTCATTGAATCACAAACTACCCTTGACCGTCAGTTCTGTATGGTGACACCACCTGTCCGCATTGGTGACTGACAGTCTCCGAGTCCTGAGGTGTGATTCAGCTTTTTTTTTTTTTTCAAAATGCCAACCCAACTGAATTTCAGCTTTTCGGCCGTTCAGACAGAACGGCAATCCTTCAGGCAGCCTGTTCCATCTGCAAGAGACGCAAATTCTCTTTGAGCCGGCAGGGGCTCATGACAATTTATGTCTCTTGCTGGCCATGTGTCATAGTTAGTCCATGGACCGTTCACAGTCACTTCAATGTTTCGCACTGACACCAATGTGAAGTTACGACATCAACTTTATCGACGAAATCAGTGAGCAACACCTTCGTTAAGTGACCAATAACTTGAATGTAATGTTTGTACAGAGGCTATCCTTGACCGTCCAGTGTGGTGGCACTATCTATCCATCACCGTACCTGATGAAATCAAGCACAAGGCTGCGGTTGTCTTCATTGACGGCGGCAGCAACGACGACGGGTAAGTTCATGTTTCGTCTGGTTTGTATCAGACATACATGTGCTACAGTAGATTCAGTTCCACATTCACACTTCCGAGATGCCGCAGCGCGGGTTAACCCTTTTAGCCCCACGGGTGCATTTTCCAAATTTTGGAAGTGTTACTTAACGACTATTTACCAGTTGCAGGAGGTTGATTGACCATGATAATTAAAGGGTAGTGCCAGATTAGCTTGGCGCCTTCAGGCGCTAAGCTAATCTGGCACTACCCTTGAATTATCATGGTCAATCCACCTCCTGCCATAGGGTGTTTGGGCTAAATGGGTTAACAGATTGGCTACCATAGTGCAAAGGCCGCACCAGATTAGTTTGGCCGCGCCAGGAAGGCGTCATGCTAGTCTGGCTCCACCCTTGAGCGGTCATAGCAGAGCCATCTTTCATAGCCCCGGACCGAAAAAAAAAGGCACGAACTCTACGACTGTCAGCATGAAAGCGTAGTACACCAATTGTTCATTTTTTCAAGTTGTGTTTCTGAACCCTTTGCATAAATTCATGCATGAATCATTGCGACTAAAACTGCAACCTTCTTCTTTCTTCTTCTTCTCGTACGCCGTCATACTTGAAGTTTGGCTCTCAAAATGAAATCTGTGGTCTTCTGCAGCGCCCCCACAGGCCCGTACAGTTTCAACTCTCTTGTTGAGTGGCGGGCTTGGGCCATATCTCTTCCCTCAGCAGCTGGTGGTTCCCACAGTCCTGGAGGATGTGCTTTGTGGTCTGTTCTCACGGCTGCTAAAACTGCCGCTACCGACACACAAAGGGTTAATTGTTTCTTTGTTTGTAAAAGAAATGTTCTAGCAGTCCTTCCGGAGTCATCACTAATGCTAATTGTGTGTGTGTGTGTGTGTGTGTGTGTGTGTGTGTGTGTGTGTGTGTGTGTGTGTGTGTGTGTGTGTGTGTGTGTGTGTGTGTGTTACTGACAGGCCTCCGTCACAGACGGATAATTTCGTTGCGTTGACCACCATGCTGGGTGCCAGTACCGGAGCCGTGACCGCCAACCTCAAACAGATCCCTAACCAACCCATCGTTTTCACTGTAAGAAATATTCACAGTGTGCTTCCGTTCCAAGTTCACTTTGACGACTGACCGATAACCGTTTTCATGATCCAGTTGTCGGTCATATCCAGTTTGTTTGAAATACAGTGTACAAGAGTTAACTCATTCATGGGGTCCTGCATCAATTGCTGAAAAAGTGTCGGATAGCGCTATACGTCATTTTCGCAGCTGTTGATGCGTGGCGCCTTGAAAGAGAATGGCTGGTTCTTGTAACCTGCATGAGGACATAGATAGTACCTCTCTAACAGTGAATCGGTTCTCACTCAGTGATGTTACGCATGATGGCTGCAGGCTGACCCGACCCAGAAGAGGCGAAGCGAGGACGCCATTATAGCCTGGACGTGGAAGACCTTCATTGATGACAGCAATGACCCCGAGTTCCTCCTGCGTATGCCCATGACCAAGGTCAGTACCGTAACCTTGACGGTGTGGCCGCTGGTACTGACTCAGCTATGATATCGATAGATGCCTCTCAGATGGGGAAGTACAATTTAACATTGTGAGGGTTACACCTCTGCCGCCCGGCAACTCTAATGCAAGAGGCAAACAACGTCGTTCATGAGGTTCCTTTGCCTCTTGCTGATCTTAGTCATATCCGTTTTGATGGGCTTATTCGGTGTTGCTGTCAAAGACTTAAGTTTCATTATGTCTACAACTGAAGCTGGCCCTGTCACGGCCAGTGAAGGGGTAAGCGCTGAAAGAATACGCCGCTGTCAAACACGTGTCAATCATTCGTAACCAATATTTCCGCTCATTTCTCCGTCCTCAGGCGGTGGTGCGGGCCATGGACACAGTGACGGACTTCGTGCTGAAGCTGAATGGAAAGAACGTCAGTGAGTTCTTCGTCGCCGGCGCATCCAAAGTACGTGCTCCAGAGGCGAGTCGCCCAGCGCGCAAAAGATCACCGTTCATATGGCCTATTGCGGCTTGCTTGGAACTCTCTCTCTCTCTTTTGTTTGAAATAGATCAGTTTACAAACTTGTCCTTGTTACTCGATAGAGAAATGAACTGAAGATTCATTTATTTCTCTGTCGAGTAGCAAGGACAAGTGTGTAAACTGACGTGTTGATATTTTGTGCTTTTTGTTTGTTTGTTTGTAAATAAATATGTTGATAAATAAGGTTTCATTATGTTCATTTTTTTCGCTCTTACTTTTGCCGTTCAGCTATTAGGTCCAGTTTCCATGTATCTTTCATGGTATTCACTATACATGACTGCATTATCATTATTGCAGTTTTGCGTTGCATACACCAGCATTGCATATTTTCATGATTCAGATCTAGTCACCAGAGATAAACCAGTGACAATTCAAGAGAAGTGCCAGATTAGCCTTAGCGTCTTCCCACGCGCTTTTCTTGAACTGTCATGGTCGATTCCTCAGTCTCCTGCTGTAGCGTGTCTTTCTTTTGTGTGTGGTGTCCCTCAGCGTGGTTGGACAACATGGACAACGGCCGTTGTAGACAAACGAGTGGTGGGCATTGCTCCCATTGTCATGGACCTTCTGCACATGGTCAAGGTATGTCATATGCCAAGACTGTGTGTGTGTGTGTGTGTGAGTGTGTGTGTGTGTGTGTGTGTGTGTGTGTGTGTGTGTGTGTGTGTGTGTGTGTGTGTGTGTGTGTGTGTGTGACTGATATGCCTTTTATGGGGTTGGGAAGTTAGGGGTGGGGGGGGGGGGGGGGGTGGGGGGTGGTGGGAGAGCCATGTGACTGTGCCATGACTGTGTGCATTAATGTGCCAGCTTGTCGCCTTTGTATTTTGACTAGTGGACTTTTCAGACTTGTGGTCAGGCCAACAGAAATTTCACGTCTTGATGCTGCTTGGCTTCTATTGTGACAAATTATATAGTATTGCATGTGCTGCCTCGCCTTGTCTTGAGGAGAAAGTGTTTCCTCGTGTGCACGAATACCCACCTCCAGTAAACATACAAGTTTTGTCATTGACGGCCGGGCTTCCACAAATAGCCCCCAAACAAACAAACAAACAAACAAACAAACAAACAAACAAACAAACAAACAAACAAACAAACAAACAAACACTTGTACCGTTAACACATTCACTGTCAGTGGGCGCATATTGTGGTGTTAAAATCATTGTAAATTTATCGTCAGTGGTCCCCAACCGTCAAAGGAACATGTGTTTTCACAGAGCAAAGTTGTTTCTGAGAAAGGCATAGATCCTCATGAGCCCCCGCAGTTGCTGGGGCTCATGGGGATCCGATCCTCATGCAGTTGGCTGGTGTTTTTCATGCTGGCAGTTTTTCTCGGCAGTGTGCGCTGGTCTTTGATGCAAGAGACATAAATCCTCATGTGCCCCCGCGACTGCGGGGGCACATGAGGATTTATGTCTCTTGCTGAGGCGGAGAGCCGTAAGGTCCGTGGCAATTGCACAGACCATCACGCACACTTTGATGACGGAATGCTAACCGTTCTCCCATGTCACAGAATCCGCACTTTGATGACGGAATGCTAACCTTTCTCCCCCCATGTCACAGAACTAATCCACACTTTGATGACGGAATGCTAACCTTTCTCCCATGTCACAGAATCCACACTTTGATGACGGAATGCTAACCTTTCTCCCATGTCACAGAATCCACACTTTGATGACGGAATGCTAACCTTTCTCCCATGTCACAGAATCCACACTTTGATGACGGAATGCTAACCTTTCTCCCATGTCACAGAATCTGCACCACCATTTCCGGGCGTACGGCGGCTGGACGTTTGCTTTCAAGGACTACTACGACCTGAACTTCACCACTCAGCTGGACAACCCTAACACACAGCTCATGGCCGACATCATCGACCCTATTTGTACGCTACAGTTTGGTGTTGTCCCTGTGTACTACATTAGCCCATTCAGCCCTGCCGCACTACAGCAGGAGATGGATCGACCATAATAATTCAAGGGTAGTGCGAGATTAGCTTTGCGCCAAGCTAATCTGGCACTACCCTTGAATTATCATGGTCGATCCATCTCCTGCATCAGGTGCATAGTCGTTAGAGGACGCCTAATTTGGGAAATACGTGCGTCGGGCTGGATGCGTTAGTCGCATCAGTATGATATCAAATGGTTTAGTTGATCAGTACAGCGTTGGATTGATTGATTGATTGATTGACAGCGATTGATTGATTGATTGATTGAATGACAGCGATTGATTGACAGCGATCGATTGACATTGGATTGATTGATTGATTGACGGGTCATCCTCAGTTTTACCTGTTCCAGTGTACCGCGGTATCTGATATTTAACGCGCTTTTGTCTGTCTCGCGCAGTGAATGCGCAGCCGAGACTGCGGAAAGATCGGCCTCGGGACAATGCTCACTTTAGCTGGCCCGCGCACAGCCATGCGCGGACCAGCTAAGGCTGACTTCAGCCCAAGGATGTCAAGTTATGCTTATCAAGTAGTTTTTCCGGCTTCACGTCTAATTTCAGGCGGCACCTGAGTGCAGTAACGGGATCGCACATATCGCGGTCTGAGTTATGGTGCCGGGTACCACGATATAATGCGGCTGACCTATATTATTATTATTATTATTATATATATATATATATATATATATATATATATATATATATATATATATATATATATATATATATATATATATATATATATATATATATATATATATATATATATATATATATTAATTTAAGTATTTATTTAAATATCCATGCAGTTGGTTGTGTCCTATATTTAGTTAATCAACAGAAGTCAACTACTATTAGCGCCGCGCAACAGTTGACATTTACAGTCTTTAAAAGCCCGTTCAGTGCCGAGAAAACTTGAACGCCACCCAACTGCAAGAGGTATAGATCCTCATGAGCCCCCGCAGTTGCGGGGGCTCATGAGGATCTATGCCTCTTGATGACACCACTTTGAATCCATGTTCCTGGGACATCTAGTTTTTCTTGGTCTTGATTTAAGTGACAGTCGGTCGCGTCACACCAACTGGCACCGACTGAACGGGTTAACTTATAAACACCAGGGGGTGGACGTAAATCGGTCATAATAGTTCAACTGTAGTGCCAGACTGATTAGCTTGGCGCCTGAGAAGGCGCCAAGCCAACCTGGTGCTGCTCTTGAAGTATCATGGCTGATCCATTCTCCCAAAGATGGTGTTTCGTACCGCGGCGGACGCGGCCTTCCCGCAGAGTTGCGAAGGTCACTATACTGATTCAGTACTAGTGTGAAAGAGGTAAACCACAGGCGTTTGCCCCGGCGCAGTTTTGTTGCATCCATAGCCATGGAATATTATTCTAGATCTATGTTTCAGCATATAACTCGCGGCTGACCATGCCCAAGCTGGTGATCAGTACAGGTGGTGACGAGTTTTTTTTGCCTGATGACTCGCACTTCTACTACAACGAGATTACCAAGCCTACATACCTCAGGTTAGACTGCATACCACTACCGGGGAAAGTGTGGTTCAGTTGCAGAAAAGGTACAAACACTGAATCTGGATGAATGGATAGACGAAAGAGCGTCCAGGTTGAAATGATGTGAAGTTTCATTAACTCAGTCATTTTGAACTTTAACAGAAATGATGCATCACCAAATTGAGCAGTGATAGTTGAAATGTCCGGCCGTACCCATTAACAGGAGTCACCGACTCCCCAGGTAGAGTTCAGTTACTCGTTGAGTACGCCACAAGTACACTTCTATTCAAATGAGATGCTTCCGTACAGTTTGCGACTGCCCCAGACCTACTCGGGGAGTACGCCACAAGTACACTTCTATTCAAATGAGATGTTACACATCTCATTTGAATATGAGAAGCCGGTGTACTTGTGGCATACTCGTCTCCGTCGGAGTGGGGCTATCTAGGCCGGGAGTACCGCAAAAGATGCTGCTGTAGATCCTCTGTGATTAGCCTAAACTGGGCCTTTGTCAGGCGCCCAGCTAGTTGAACTTAAAATAGTACACCCGGCCATTTTCTGCACAGAGCTAGCACCTATAACGTCCAATTTCAGGATCTTGCCCAATGCTGAGCACAGCTGCGCCGGCCATGAAATCAGCCTCTTCTTCGCCATGCGGGCCTTTTTCCTCTCGGCAGTCACCGTGAGTCAGTTATACTCGTGTGTGTGTGTGTGTGTGTGTGTGTGTGTGTGTGTGTGTGTGTGTGTGTAAGTTTGCATAGCTGTAATGTTGATTAACCCATTACACCCTGAGACTGACTCGAATTTCTTAACATTTGCTTATTGTCCTATAAAGGTTATATTACAGCTTAGCCCATATCATACTGAGGCTAAAGCTTCAAATTTGTACACTACCATATGCAAGCTACATTATAGTACTTACAGATAAGGATATAGACCAGTGGCTTTAGTTCAAGGGTGGTGCCAGAATAGCTTGGCACCTAGAGGTGCCAAACTATTCTGGCACTCCCCTTGAACTATTTTAGTCAAACTTATTTCACACACTGGTGTATTAAGAATGATAAGGGTTAAGGGATAGATCAACCATTTTAGTTCAAGGGTAGTGCCAGAATAGCTGCTTGGCGCCTCAGGCACCAAGTTATTTTGGCACTACCCTTGAACTATCATAGTCACATTTATTTCAAGCAGTAGTGTATCAGGATGAAAGGCTGGTTACTTAGTAATTTAGTAATTGATGGGCTTAACCGTGCAAGAGTTTAGCTCACAATTAACCCATAAAATACTGAGGCTAAAAGCTTCAAATTTGTACATTATAGTACTTACAGATAAGGATATAGACCAATAGCTGTAGTTCAAGGGTGGTGCCAGAATAGCTTGGCGCCTAGAGGCGCCAAGCTATTCTGGCACTACCCTTGAACTATTTTAGTCAAACTTATTTCACACACTGGTGTGTTCCGAATGATAAGGGTTAAGTGAGTGCATTTTCTAATGAACTTGCAACAATGTTTAACTTTTACTTATTATTTTCAGCGAACTCCATTGCCACAGATGAACTGGACTCGAACAATAGTAAGTTCGTTATATTGTTATACAAGTCCGTAACACTTTTGAGCTCAGTCCCAGTACACGTTCAGTTTCAGTGACGCATGTGCCATAGTCTGCGTACCGAGTTATCTCATTGTCATCCGTTCGAGTCTGCCCATCATCCTTGGCAAACTTGAAAGTTGGCATTTCCTCAGGCTTCAAACCTGTGGAGAGACATTTCAAACAAAGCGCACTAATTCAAGTGACCCCTCAAAGGTCAAGGTCACAGGTCAAGAAGTAGGTCAAAATTGCCGTTTTGACAAAAGTTGTGTTTCCTCACATTCTATATTCTGCTTCAATTTGTTCAAAGGCAAACGCAGTATATGATTATGTAAATGTTTCATACATGTATATCCTACCTGACTATGCAGACCCCGACTGGAGGCGTCATTCGTGTCACCACAGATCGCATTCCGCTCACTGTCAAGACTCACTACGCCAAGACTGTCAGCGCAGAAAGGTAGGCTACCTGTAATTTCTAATTACATGTAATGGTCAGGTTCCGATTAACAATGCGGGCTAGTACGGTTTTTTTGTAACAAGTCACACAGTATTTTCTATAAGTCGTTTGCTATACGCCAAACACATTAACCCCTTCAGCCCTGACGCACTACAGCAGGAGATGGGTCGACCATGATAATTCAAGGGTAGTGCCAGATTAGCTTGGCACCTGTCGGAGCCAAGCTAATCTGGCACTTCCCTTGAATTATCATGATTGATCCATCTCCTGCAACAGGTTCATAGTCGTTAGATGACGCCTCCCAAATTTGGGAAACACGTGCGCCGGGCTGAATGAGTTAACCACTTCACTGCCAGTGGATGCAGATTGTGCTTCTCCAGTCTACGTTAATCCAACGCACAAGAGCACCAGACTTTGAAGATGGTTTCAGCGAGAGGCATAGATCCTCATACTGACCATGCCCATGGGCCTCATGAGGATCTATATCTCTTGGGTCATGTTCGCGGCTTATGCTCAGCAGTCAAGAGGTTACAGGAATGAACAGTCGACTGCCTTTTCAACCCATTTTAACCCCGAGTCCCTACAGCAGGAGATTGATTGACCATGATAATTCAAGGGTAGTGCCAGATTAGCTTGGCGCCTTCAGGCGCCAAGCTAATGTGGCACTACCCTTGAATTATCATGGTCAATCCATCCCCTGCAACTGGTACAGAGTCGTTAGGCAACACCTCCCAAATTTGAGAAATGGGACCTTGGGGCTAAAAGGGTTAACTGACTCAAGCCATGGTCATGCACACAATAATGACGATTTACAGACTTCAGAATTATGTCAAAGTTGACTCTTTAAAAAAAAAAAGATAACAGTATATTGAAAGCCCAAACAAACATGTGATGTCGCGGGTGAGTCTGGGGGTTTGATCCAGTTCTCTTCAAAACACGTGTAATTTGACCAGCTTCTGATTTCCAAACGTTTTTGAGCATGGTGAATGTCTTGAAGCTTGATCGACCATGTTGGTTTAAAGTACCATTACACATAAATTTGAAGACACATTTCAGCACCATTCGTGTTCATTTTGTCTTGTAGACACACCTAATGAACTTTAACAGCAGTTGGGACACGCAGCAAAAGCAAACGCGTGATCGCACTTATTTATTCTGCACAACTGCTAGCGTGTCAATCTATTTTTAGATGCTTCTCGTACTGAAAGCGTATTTATTAAACGGAGTGGAGTCATTGTCAAATTACTTGATATTAAGACGACGTGTGCTGAACTGAATTGTCCTGTGTGTAACCGAACCATAACTAGACCTGTGTGCAGCATTTTGTAACCATCAATTACAAAAGTGTATCTTTGAACAGTTAGGGCGGTAGTGGGTCTTTAAGAGCCGTGTTTCATACAAAGGGCTAGTGCGGTGCCATTAAAGGTGCCAAGCATATGTCGCAGTACTACTGGTGAACTATCACGGTCAACAATTTCTCTGCATAAATCATTACATCCTGAGGCTGATTTTGTAAAATCTGCTTATTGTCCCATGAAGGCTTCATTATAAATTAGGATAGATAAACTATTTTAGTTCAAGGGTGTTGCCAGAATAGCTTGGTGCCTGAGGCGCCAAGCTTTTCTGGCACCACCTTGAACTATCGGTAAAATGTATTTCAAGCAATGGGTGTATCAGAATGATAAGGGTTAAATGACGGCATCGAAAGTAAGATAGGCAAAACCTTTGTAACCCTTAGGAGATGCACACTTACAAAAACGAAGCACTTACTGGATCCAAGTTATATTACCTTCCATGTGTGATATTGCTAGGCGCGACTTCAGACTACTGGTGGCAAGTCCTGGTGATCCCAGCAAACCCTGGCCTCAGCCTGTCGTCTGGCACACTAGGCCAACTGACGACTTGGTAAGAACACTGCGTGTATGTGTGGGTGTATGTATCCTTAAGCGCACTTGCACAGGTGTACAGTATATTTGTTTTTACAGCAGATATTTTACATTCTGCTTGTACATGTATGTGTTCAGAATGTGATGGCAATAGAGATGCATATGATTAACCCATTTAGCCCCAATACCCGGCAGGAGGAGATGGATCGACCATGATATTTCAAGGGTAGTGCCAGATGAGCTTGGCGCATGAAGGTGCCAAGCTCATCTGACACTACCCTTGAGTTATCACGGTCGAACTATCTTTCGCAACTGGTACATGGTAGTTAGGTAATACCTCCCAAATTTGGGAAATGCGCCAAAGGGGTTAAATGGGTTAAAATTTTCATTTTACAGGGACACAACACATTCCAAGCGACATTTGATAATCCTACGTCAGGCTGGCTGGCATTCTTCATTCAGGTAAAGCTCACAACACTACTTTTTTTTGCCAGTGCTGCTCCTTTCACTTGACATTATGACTTACAAAAAACGAATGTTTTACGAAAATAATCGGATATTTTAGTATTTTGGTTGTATGTGGTGAAAGCTGATCATGCTGATGAGTCTGAGGTGTGTCTTTTAGATGCAGACCATTTGACCAAGAGAGTGTGCATTACTGTATTCATTATGAATGTGTGCAGATGACGTTCAAGGGAGTGGATGACGATACAGTGCTAGAGTTTACCACTGAGAGTCAGATCATCCCCGATACCTTCCCCTTCCCAGAATGCTCGGGCTCATCATGCTTTGGCACACTCGTGTAGACATGGCGTCTGTCACTACCAGCACACAACTCTTAAACTCCCAGAAATAAATGACTTCCATTCTATAGAATGGAAGTCATTCAGCTCTGGGGGTTTAGCCCTTTGGGCTAAAACTGCTACCAACACCAAAAGGGTGAAGAGATAATAATTATTTCTAACTGCACGAGATTGTGAGCTTGCCTTCTGTCAACTGTTACTATACAATTCACAAGTTAAAGTACCATTACACATAAATCTGAAGACACATTTCAGCACCATTTGTTTGTTATGCCTTGTCGACATACCTAATAAACTTTTAACAGCTGTTTGGGCATGCAGCAAAAGCACACGTGTAATTGTACTTATTTATTATGCGCTGCCGTTAATGTGTCTATCTATTTTTAGCTGTTTCTGGTACTGATTCCGTTGTATTTATATAACAGAGTGGCGTCATTGTCAGGTTACTTGATATTAAGACGACGTGTGCTGAACTGGATTGCCCTGTGTCCAAATGTACCATAGCTAGACCTGTGTGTAGCGTTTCATAACCATCTGTTACAGTAGTGTATTTTTGAACAGTTACGGCGGTAGTGGGCTTTCAAGGAACACTCTGAAAAATGGTCATGAGCAGGTCTAACTATGGTACATTTGGACACGGGGCAATCCAGTTCAGCACACATCGTCTTAATATCAAGTAACCTGACAATGACGCCACTCTGTTCTATAAATTCAACGGAATCAGTATATCATAGGTATGTCGACAAGGCATCTCTGTCACACTGCGATTTTGTCTTGAAATTTGTAGACAATATGCTACCAGTTTTGTTCTGTTTCGGACATGCAAATCTATTGAATCAGCCTGTTGTTTGATACAGTGGAACATCACTGAGAACTGTGGACTCAGCAAGGATGAAATCTCAGACGCATCAGAGATTCATCTTCGTATTCAGCAACTCCCCGGATATCGCACTACATTAACCCGTAACATCCTGAGGCTGAATTTGTTTAATCTGATTATTGTCCTATGAAGGCAACATTACAGATTCAGAGATAAATCAACCATTTTAGTTCAGGGGTGGTGCCAGAATAGCTTCTCACCTCAGGCGCCAAGCTATTCTGGCACCGCACTTGAATTATCTTAGTCATATTTATTTCAAGCCGAAGTGTGTTCGGATGAAAAGGGTTAAACAGCAGGCAGCTCAATATGCTACCAGTTCTGAACCCATTCGGATTAATGTCATTAAGTCCCTTCTATTTATAAAATGGACTTTATAGGATGGGGCGAATTTAATAGCATGTCCATGATGTCAAAGGCGGGCAGGCCTAAACCTCTGACAATTGAAGTAACAAGATAAAAATTACGTTATGTCTAGTTATGCTAACCTTGCTGCTGAACATACATTTAGCACGAAGCGCCTTATGTGCGTATGTATGTAAACAAGAGAATCTACAATATTTCTGTACACACAAGCTTGAAACTTGGTGAATGACTTTATTAAAGAAGTGGCTAAGAGAACCTCCGAGCATACTGTTAATTGAATGTCTCATTGAAGACATGAACAACCGTTTGTAAAAGAAGTTGGTTGACCCAAATTAGAGTCTGTAATTTTTGTCATTATTATTTACTTGAAATTTTGGATGAATTTGTTAGCCAGCTTTGTATCCTTCATACTTCTTTAGTAAAAATTCTTTTCAGAAAAGAAAACAGTAAATAACCTCGACTTCTAGAGAAAGTCGGACAGTGGTGGTGACATAAAAGAGGCAGACATTGACATAATACTCTAAATATGACATAATTCTAGCGCGCGCTCTCTCTCTCACACAGACGTGTGCATATCCAAGAGGCATAGATCCTCATGCACCCAGAGAGCGCATGAGGATCTATGTCTTTTAGGTGTTTGGAACGCCCGCGCATGCACGCACATATCATTGCGCTTTCAAAAGAGCATGCAGGTGACCCGAAATAGCTAGTTTGGAGAAAGACATTGTTAGCCAGCTTTGTACCCTTTCAACTTCTTCAGTAAAAATTCTTTTCAGAAAAAAATTAAAACAGTAATAAACCTTGACTTCTGGAAAAAGTCGGTGAGCTCTATAAGGGGTGGTGGCGTAAAAGAAGCAACTCCATCACCACGCAGACACTGACACAATACTCTAAACGACGCAAATCCCTCACTTGCGTGCGCTCTCTCACAAACATGTGCACATCTCCAGGAGGCATAGATCCTCATGTACCCAGAGGGCACATAAGAATCTATGCCTCTTGGAGATGTTTGGAGCATGCGCGCATGCAAATTAACGCGCTTTTAGAAGAGCATTCAAGTGACCCGTGTATGTAGTATATCATGTAGCTAGGTAAAGTCATCCTGCTTTCACACAAATTATAGCACGACTGAAAATGTACCATGAAATTCTAGTTTTGTCACCATTTTCTCAAGCCTATGAAGCGAAAGTGAAACTCATATCACATCAAATATAAAATTACGTAAAAACTAAAACTTTCGTCACGCCAAATGATGCTTGACAAACCAATGACACATGTCTTGCGCCCCTTATAGAGCTCACCAAAGCATTGGCAGATCTGCGACACTTTTTCAATAGGAGATATTTCAACATCAGATCACAGACAAAAGGTAAAGACCATTGACAGCGAGGACAGCTCTCATAAAGAAGGGTCTTTGTGGGTTATGGTTCATCCCATCTTGTTTTTGTGTGCACCAGTTCGCAATAATTTAATGTATTCATGCCTGCTTCAAACATTATCAGTTAGTACACACCTGTGACGATTGTGTTTACATTTAGTGGAAATAAGAACAAAAGGCACCCTGCAAAACCTGTTGTAGATGTTAACAGACCTTTAAGGTACATGTAGTACTACTGCAAGAGCCTGAAGTTTACAACAGGTTCAGGGACCTAGCTTTTGTTCTACCATACAATCAGGAGGCAATGTATGTGCCTCTATAAATTATCATCCTTGTGCTTGTACAGTAAATTATATGCACACTGTACCAAGTTCTTGTTCTTACCATTTTATAGCTATTTATCCATTACATCCCCGAGACCGATTTTTAACAATTTGCTTTTTGCTCTACCAAGGCTACATTACAGATTATGGGCTAGATCAAGCGTTTTAGTTCAAGGGTGGTGCCAAGCTATCGACACTACCCTTGAACTATCATTCAAATTTATTTTTTCAACAGATGGGTGTATCAGGATGAAAAGGGTTAATAAATTGTATGCATGTGTGTACTGGTACTGTATGTGAACTTCAACATCTCGACACATGCCATGTAAGTGTAACAGCGCGTTATTAGCACACATCACAATGATTTTACACAAACACATACACACCTTCCACTATTTTTTTTTCTAAGGTTTATTTATATATTGTACATTTTACATGAAGAGGGTGATGGGGTACACAAATCACACAAGAATGTTGCGCTATGACACACCAATGACACAGTCAGACTGTGATGACATACACAGATTATACCACCTTTGACTGTTGCAATATACATCATGCATCATGATTTTGACTTAACATGCTGATACAATGACGGACCGGCATTCCCAGTGTATTCTGAAAGAGGCATAGATCCTCATGAATACTTGCAAACGCAGAGCCGTGTTCGCAAGGGCTCATGAGACTCTATGCCTCTTACATTTGGATGGCATTTGAAAAAATGTTTGACATGAAATATTAGTCACAGTCACATCCTGTTATGCAGACCATGAGGCAAGCTATGTGGAATTGCAAGCATAAAAGTTTCAACAGATCAGGTAGCTCGGTGAGGAAGCAAGTCTTATTTCAACATTGACCAAAGCTGGTGCAAATTCTGCTAATTTAAAGCTGTGGACTATGCGAACTAAGCGCAAGTAATGATCATCAAATAGTGTGCATCCTTTATTTTGATAAAATGCAAAAACAACTGGTGAGTTCTATCGAGCTTTTAGGCTGAAAGATGCACATTTCTTAAGAATAATGCCCCGAGTCCTTACAAATAAGACTACAAAACACGCAAAATTATTACAGCCTCCAGACAGACAGACTACGGACAATGGCCTACATGCTAATAGATGGAAATCCATCTCCTCCCCACCCACCCCTTTTTTGAGCCTTCAGCCACGTGTACCGTGAACAATGTTACGCATGCACAATGTTAACTCTTTCCTGTTTGTAGCTGTTTATGTCCTGATGATTCCTGAAGGAATCATCGCGACAAAAAAATGCTTCTGCAACCAACGGGTTAAAAATGCCTGTCAGATCACTTGTTTAGCCTGTGTTGTTTTTGGGTAGACTTAATACCTGTGTGATCCCCACCCTCCTCTCCAGAGCAAAATCCTCCTCATAGTTTCTCCTTTTTTAAAAAAAAAATCCAACACTAAATCTTGCACACCCCTGGAAAAAAAAGAACAAAAATTTAGAAAACAGACTTCTCATCCAAATCAATAACATTAAATAAATCTTTCTCATAACAAGTTTTGACAGTCTCAGTGTTCAAACCTCTTCTGCCCAAACTTTAGATGAGATGAGAACAGTGGAGTAATATAAACAGTAACATCAGGACAGCGTGTAAAAGTGAACAATCAACTGCATATTTTGAAAACTAAGGAAGAAAATCTTCCTCAAACAGGAAGAAAATGATAACTGACAAAGAGTTCTCTTGACCTCTTGGCTGCAGGAATCACCTTAACCAAACAGGCTACTGACAGCCAAAGGGTTACAGTGTGCCTGTACAAAAGAGCAGCCATAAAATTCACATTTTGATTTTTTCTTACATGTATGTGTAAGCATAACTTGACAATTCTGTCCTCTAATTACTTTGGCATGTTTGTCCTGCAACTCAGAAACTTGCACTCAAAGCTCGCCAATGGTCATTAAATCCTCCATACAGCAGAGTTTTTCACAAATCACAGTTGCAGCACATAAAAGTCATTGCAGTTCAGTCAATACTAAAGAATTGTCCAAAGATAAGAAAAGAGTACTGTACATCTAGTCCGTGCAAGAGAGCATGAAACAGTCTATGGATCAACATACACAACTTCTGAGCTCATTACGATTTTCATAACAAGGTCTAGAGGTAAGCATACGAGTGACTTGTGAGCAGAAGATGTGTGGTCATACTGATTTGGTTACACTACGCATGAACACACACATACAGTGGAGTCCAGTTAACACGAACTCGCTTAACACGAATTTCCGGTTAACACAAACCGCTTTTGCATTCCCGGCTGACGGCCTTCTTATTATGTATTAAAATTTCACTGATAACACGAAATGCTTAACACGAAATTTTGCTTAACACGAAGCTGTTTTCGGTTCCCGACCAGAGCAATTTCACTATTATTCACCTGTTTAACACGAACACACATTCCAGTCTCAAACACCGAAAACCGACTCATGAAAGGGGCACTGCACGTGTCGCTCTCGTGCTGTAGTACACACGACACATGAACGAACTCTAGCCTGTGATTGGCTGAATAGCCTTCAGTCGTTGTAATCCGTCTTCTCATTGGCTAGTGTTTCTGAACTGAATTCATGCATCATTCGTGTACCAACAGTGTTTCTGAACTGAATTCATGCATCATTCGTGTACCAACACTCCCTCAATTCAGTTAACTACCAATCACGGCTACCCCCAAGGTAAAACAGAAGTCGACTACGCTTGAAGTGAAAAAACAAGATTAATGAGATCCACGATTGTCTCTCTACACGGGCTGTCAATAACGCAAGACCGACTTCGATCATGGCCCGTTTTTTAAATGACTTTGACTGTGTTGCTTTTACCGATGCCAGATGCCCGTGTTGCTTTTACTTTACTATGGATTTTACCTGATGGATTTTACATTAACTACGTGAGCTGTACACATATCCTTGTGTTTTCCTAGCGAGCTGAACGTAATGTAAGCATATATAGTACAATAATATGCACTTTTAACCTCGTACTCATTCATGCACGCATCTCTTACACACTTTTTCCTTGCCGGGAGGGCCGTGATCAATTTTGAGGCCATATTGGTTAACACGAAATACGGTTAACACGAAGTGATTTTCCGTGTCCCCAGAAATTCGTGTTAAGCGGACTCCACTGTACACACAAAAACACACAGCACTGTCCATTCTCTACAATATGTCACATAAAAATGAAGTGCACAGTCAAACTGACGTGATTTATGTACAAAATGTATGGATATGCACGCACAGTCAACTCAAATTCAATGCATCATAATAATACAAAATTATCCATAAAACAATTTCAGTCATAAAAGGCATGCACACTCACACCACACCGTACAATAAGTCACTAGTGAGAATGACTCATTCACTTACTACAGCAGGACCTGGACTGATCATGATAGTTCATTGGCAGTAGAGCCAATCTGGCACTACCCATGAACAGTCTTGTGTGATCAATCATCCTGGCTGGTAGTGTATAGTCGTTGAATCACCTGTGCAGTGAACAGTACCTATGACCACATGCACAAGGGAGTTTGCGGACTCCCCTTGACATGTGGTTATGGGTACTGTTCACAGCTCGGGTGGATGCAAGACAAGGGGGTTTAGGACACCTACCAACTTGTCTTCAGGCACAAAGACTCGAACAGCTAAAAGTAAAAACAAAACCAGAAAACACTCCAGAACAACTCTCAATCCTTTTGTGGTCAGAAGAGGTGTGTGCAGACAAACATGGTAGTGATTGAGACAGCTTGCACGACAACAGTGGAAAGTGACCTTAAAGCGTTTGTTTCAGAATTGTGTAGTGGGGCAGAATTACAACCCAGGATGAATATACACATCAATGGATACTTGGGTGATGGCTCACACTGGTTAGCTCGATCTACTGCGCATCATGCGCAGCAGTTTGAGAGGTAACCACTGTGATGATAGGTATGCAAATGAACGGTCACAAATGGCGTATTTGATTTTGTAAGATGTATCAGTTTGCATTGCCTGTGAGCATGCAAGCGTATGTATATATACGTGTGGGTGAATGTTGGAGCATGAGTATGTGTGCATGTTAACTAGAACCACAGGAGAGCTATGTGCCATAAGTGTGGGCAAACCAAATGCAGCTTCAAGCAAAGAAGTCACCTGAATACTGTTTTAACCCCCCTATACCTGCAACCTTGGGTACTGTGAACAGTACCGGTGGCTGCAGGCATAAGGGGATTAATTTAGGCACGATGCAGCATGTCCTGGGCAACTGAAACACAGAAGATGTGTTCTTTACAAACATGAATGAGACCAGCCAAAAGCATTTGTCCTCACAAGCCTCTAAGGCTCCTACGGACAGACAAAAGGCAAATGTTAACCCTTTGGCTGTCCAGAGCATTTTCTGTCAAGGTGATTCCAGCAGGATTCACCTCGACACAAAGCACTACTGACAGCCAAAGGGTTAAGCTATACACTTGTACCAGCCCTTTCATGAGCATTCATGTTTCCTATCTCACTTGACAAAATATACATCCTACACGAAATCAGCCTATCTGTGGACTGCATATACGTGCACAATGTATGTATATTTTTAATTGTCAAATGCTTATTGCTCCAAAAGTTTTCATTCCAAACAAATATTAGGCAGCTCAAATTTACCACATACTGCTGTATTTTCCTTTCAATTCATCACATTATCTACAGTGCTTCAAGTGTTTATTCTATTTATTAGCCATTGCACAGGTATTTGTCAAGTACAGTCAAGACCCACCCTGCTAACTGTTAAGATCAGTTTACCCTTTTGGGCATGCAGCCACCAGTATTGTCCACAGTGCTGAGGCTGCATGCCCAAGAAATTTAACACTTGTCAAGATTGTCCACAGCACTTTTCGTTAACCCATTCAGCCCTGACGCACCACAGCAAAAGATGGGTTGACCATAATTCAAGGGTAGTGCCAGGTTAGCTTGGCGCCTGTCGGCGTCAAGCTAATCTGGCACTACCCTTGAATTATCATGGTCGATCCATCTCCTGCAACAGATGCATGGTCGCTAGATGACGCCTCCGAAATACGTGCGTCGGGCTGAAGGAGTTCAGGCGATTCCCACAAGAATCACCTCAACAAAAAGTGCCATGGACAGCCACAGGGTTAAGAAATGTTCACAACAGAGGGACAGGTACTAACAATACAGGCCAGATGCACTGCAAACAGCTAAGCATAAAGTGGAAGTTATGATTATTTTCATAATACATTTTGAGTACCTGGATGAATCAGCACAAACATATGGCTGCTGATGTACTAACCTGCACTGGAAACTGTATGTATTTTCTGTTCATCCATCCATCCCCGGAAAGCCGAATTCATCTGGTAAGCAATAGTCTAAAATCTCATAAAAAAACACAAGCACACGTTGACAATCATTGCAAATAAGAACCATTCCAGACACACAGTGTTGACTCCATTGTTGTGGACCAAATGCCAGAGATTTTATTGGTCCAGCAAAAGGTGCAGATCTGTTTCAGGACCTGAATGCTGCAGGAGCACAAGTTCTATGTCCCTTGCAGACAGGAATAGTTTCCTGAAGGAGTGTTCAAATTGTGCAGTCAACACTTTTTCTCATTTAAGATGTGCCACCATCATGTGGGTGTGAGGAAAACAAAGTTAATGCACAAGACATGCTGTATATGTGGCATGTCTTACGACCTTCATTTTCTGCTTAGGAGAAAGTCGCACATCTCAAATGTATTATCATTCATATGCAAATATCCACCCCAAAAAATTCTTTTCATATTTTCCTGTGGTCCTTTCATCAATGGACCGCATTTTTTGGAGAGCTGTGCACCATGCTGACTGACTAAAGCATGGAAGAGTGGTGGCAGTCCCTGCTGCAGAGTTCGTTTGGACAGCTAGCTTTCAGGACAGCAGTGAGCCAGCTGCCACACAGAGATCACGCATAATGTTGGCACTTTGGGAAGGGTGGTCATTTTCGTACATGCTTGGAGGATCCTGAGCGAGCATTGTCTTCCTTTGAGGCACTGCCTCTACGCAGGCCTGAGTTTATCTGCCCCATCATCTGTCCCTGCTGCATGGGTGTGACGGACATGCGTGTCATCTCTCGCTGCATCTCTGAGCCGGTGGGGATCCCACGGTGAAGGCGCGTGCTGGCTCGACGCTCACGCTCTCTTGACATTGGACGAGGGGAGGTGGCTGAAATAAAAAAGGCAAATAGTAAACATTTAACTGAACTAAGACTTTAAATCAAATGGCTTTCAATGCTCCACTCAGATATGACCCAAAAAGTAATATACCATGCTCCGATAATGCCTTTAATTTAACCTGCTTTTATATACAAGGTGAAAAATAATCCTCTCAATTATTCAGCTAAGTCTCCACGATCTGTTTCAGCTTACAACTGGGGCAATTAACTACAGATATTCTACAATCAATGGTGTACATTTTAACAAATGTCTGCATATAAGGAAAAAAAGGAAGAAAGAAACAATTCAGTATGTTTCCTCAAGACATCCTGTCACGCAAGTTAGTGATCCTATAACAAATTAATGCTGGTCACATACATTTCTTCCATTATGAATTCAGAGCTGGAGAGTGAGTGTTCGGCAAATTCAAGTTTTTCACCGCTAATTCAAGTCCCTCAGTGAGGCATTTTTATTTGCAACAGGCAGAAATTATCTGAACCTTTTGGCAGCACTTTTTGTCATAATGATTCAAGCAGGAATCATCATGACAAAAAGCGCTACTGACAGCCAAAGGGTCAAGCCCCTAAGCTGCAGGGGCTCATGAGAATCTATGCCTCTTGCTGGCAGAAACTGACCCCGGATTGCGAAATTGTCCTAAATCTATGTATGTTACATGTTCACTGAAACCTTCAGCTGTCGGTAGTGCTTTTTGCCGAGTTAATTCCTGCAGAAATACCTCACCAAAAAGAGGTACCAGCAGCTTAAGGGTTAAAAGTTGACATGTGTTACTGCTGCTCCTCCTTCTGGCTATTGTACCTGCGGTAATACTACGGTAGCCACGTTACCCCAGTATGCTACTGTCAACCAGTACTTCATCAAAACAAGAAACTTAATACCCTCAAAGATCACATACGCGCGACTGATCTGCATACTTCCTCTAACCTTCAGTAATGTGACCGTAACTCATTCACTGCTGGAACATGCAAGTGGAACTTAAATGCAAGAGGGATAGATCCTAATCAGCCCTAGCAGTTGCAGGTGCTCATGTGGATCTACGCCTCTTGCTGATCCCACTTTGTATCCATGTTCCTTTAACACATTCTACCCCAGGACCGAAATCCCCAAATTTTGAACATGCCCTCTGAAGGACTGCATTACAATTCTAGAGACAGATCGACCATGATAGTTCAAGGGTGGTGGCAGAATAGCTTGGCGCCTATAGGCGCCAAGCTATTCTGCCACCACCTTTGAACTATCATGGTCGAGCCATATCTTGCTGTGGTGTGTCGCAGGCAGAATGAGTCAACAGATAAAGATTTTTGACGTAAATAAGTTGACAAAGATTTTGTAAACACAATCTGCGTCCAGGGGCATGGTATTACTCAAATATACAAGTGTACCAAAAACTCGCTTTAGCTATTGTATAAGCCAAAAAATAATTGTTTGAATTTGTAACTCTGTCACCTACAATTACCATTAAACCCACATTCCTCTGTCTACCATCCTTGTAAACATATTTCAAACCTAAGCAGTACATTATATCTTGTGCACAACTTCCACAACCCCCCCCCCCCCTCCCCAAATTAAATGTAGCATTTGTAGCTGCATTTATGTAACCGTTGTATACATTGCAAACAGAAAAACACAGAATATTTAACAAATACCTCAGCACAAGATATGTTGTATTTGTTAAATGTTCTTGTTTCTATTCATGCAACAAGTCTCACAAAAGAGCACACACCTTTATCACAAAAAGTACAGACTGCTGAAATGACATTATTTATTGTAACACAACCCAACAAGCATAGTAAAGCTTATCAGGCATCAAAAACGATGTGTAGCATACAGAATGAATTCATGTACAGTATTGCTCTCATGCTGTGCTCATCTTTGAGAGCAAGTCACAAATAGCAAAATGATTGATTGTACATTGCTTAACGTCCCGACAGCAACAAGGCTTTCTCAGGACGTGCCTGCACTGCTTGTGAAAAAAAAAAAATAAACAGAACATTGAATGTATGTCGCCATCCGGTCAAATACGTTAAATAACCCTAACACATGGGGCCTAAATAAAGCTAAGACCATTTAGCAACACACATCCAATATCAAGAGCTACAGGCAGTGCAGACAGTAGGGAGAGTTTTAAAAAGGCAAATACAGGTGAATGGACAAAGGGTAGACAGAAACACATGCCCCAGAATAGAGAGAAAAACTCACCCTGTGGGGCTGACCAGGGTGACCCTGGGAACTAAAAAGTACCTAACCCCACCCAGGTCCCCCAGGGCAGACCCGGGTGGGGGACAAATAGCAAAACAAATATTGCTGGCCACGAACAAATGTACCGGTACATAAAATGTTCATTATACAATTGTACACAGGTCTGTGATTTGGACACTGTGGCCTAGAGTGGTAATGTCCAAAATCACACAACAGCACACATTTAGGGACAGATGGGAGAAATAACATGGCAGAAATAACATTTAGAACTGGATTCAAAGTACACCCTTTTTTTTAATGAAGCCTTTTAAAGGTTTTCAGAACAGATCAGTAATTCTACACTCCTAGATCAGTATTGCACTTAACCCTTTGTGCTATATAGATGCTGGCAGACTGCTCTTTCCTTAAAGGCTTCCCTACACGGAGAAACGAAATGCACAAGAAACGAAACATTTTCATTGCATCAAAACGAAATGCCTTCTCCGCACACGCAGAATCGCGGTGAAAATTCATTTCGCCTGGTACAGGGGAAGTAACTGTTCACTGACACATGCTCTGGTTTGTATCGGTGGATATCGGGTCATATTTCTGACTACCGACGCTTAAAAACTAAACATATAAGACATGTGTCCCTTCACTTACACAATTAAAGTGAATTGCCGACCATATCGAATAAACATAAGCGCTTTTGAATGCGTAAACAAGGCTGGTTCAAGTGAATCGAGGATGACGCCGTCTCGAAGCGATAGCCGCCATCTTGTAGGCGGCTTCGCAGAGCAGCCGATGAAAGTGGGGTTCAGAAAACTGACCTAAAATCATATTTTGGTGGTACTTTAGTGATGATACTTGATAGATTCAATTTCGAAAATGATTTCTCCGCTTAAATCTTACAGAATCATGCGTCACATCACGCAATTCTAGCCATAATAGACCTGACTCCACGGCATCGCTTTACCGTTGCAGTCCTCAGTGTTTGGGCTTGAATGACGTCAGATTGGGGTGTGACTGAATGGACGGCACTGATTGGGCGACGGGTATAAATGTTTCGGCGAAATGTTTCACAAATAGGGACAAGTTCTATTTCGTGAAATGTGTCATTTCGCATTTCGTGAAACGGTGAAATGTTGGAGAAATGTCTGAAATGCGGACATTTCGACGAAATGTTTCGTTTCGTTTCTCCGTGTGAGGAAGCCTTAACCCATTCAAGGCGCCCCACATCAATTGCTGCAGAAGTGTCATAATGTTGCCGCAGCCAACACTATAGGACACTTCCACAGCTATTGATGCCTTGAATGATTCAAACCCATACAAGACAACACTTCTGCAGCTCTTGATGCGGAGTGCCTTGAACCTTTGTGCATGCAACAATCAGTATTGTAAATGTTACTGGTAGCTGCATCAGTGCATGCAGAACACCACCCAAGAAAAAAATCATGTTGTGAACTTGTCTGAAACAGTACAAAATGTCTCTTGCTTCTCATGCACAAGGCACCATCACCCCTGACAACACAGTAGCCAAATAAAAATGCATTTGACCGATTTTATCCTTTTCTTTAGAATAGGAATGGGATCAGTGAGAATTTTTAAACGATAATTTGAACATAACAATTTTTTTTCAATCATCCATTTCGGGGGTTGCGTTTTAAACCCTCTGGCTGTTTGTAGAAGTTTTTGTCCTGATAGTTCCTGCAGGAATACAAAACCGCTACTGACAACCAAAGGGTTAATAAAAACGTGTCAGTGTCAAGTACTTAATTATCGGGTCAGGGAAACTAGAAGTATTTTTCCTTTGCCTAAGATTACGAGTCAGTGCTTACCAGTAGGTGCCACTTTCTGACTTGCCTACTAATAGAGGTATAATACTAATGAAAAGTAGTTACTTTTGCCTTGCAGGGCATTTTTTGACTGACCCACCTGCGCATGTAGCCACAAGTACTGTCAACAGCAGGGAGCTTAGAATGACCAGTCCACTTCACTTCATTTTGCTTACATAAAACAAAATCACCAACACTGAACGCTGATGTGGCTTAGATACTACCAGAAAGCCTTTTTGTTGATCAGAGTAACTCAAATAACTCTTCAAGCACACCGACACAGAACAAGTCTACTAGTAGCTGTATTACAAAGTTGGACATCAATTACCATTTGTTTTCCAAGGCTTCAAAAGTAAAGCAAATGAGCCAAGTGTGCCATTGTATACATAAAAGAGATGAATTAACCCTTTCCATCCTGATACATCCATTGTTTGAAATAAATCTATGATAGTTCAAGAGTGGTGCCAGAATAGCTAGGCGCCTCAGGTGCCAAGCTATTCTGCCACCACTCTTGAACTAAAAGTACAGCTGATCTATCTCTTAACTCTTTCCCTACGTATCACTCCCGGTTTAGTGTTAGCCCAAACAAACCCTTAGCCAACAAAACACTTACGTTATAGTGTTGTGCTCGATGCCGTCTATAGACGAGTCACTAGTATTCTAGCGTTGTGTTTGTACAAAAATCACCCGAAGTGCAGCTATCGGTCTAAGGGAAGCAACCACTATAATGTTTCACCAACCATTTCTAAGTTATCTGAAAGTGAATGCCCTTGTCGGATGGTGTCGGAACAAGGCCAAAATAGCCGACAACGTGCCTTGGATCGTCTCCAACGATGAGCTTATTTTATTTGATCCTCATGAGCGTGGTTTCAACAGTGATTTTTAGCTCGTAATATTGTGATTCAAGAAGAGACAGTTCTCTTGTGTGATTTCTTTGCTTGTGGAATACATTTTCCTGCCATGCTGGTGAGTAAATCTGGGTTTTTCGTTGCATGTGCTTACACTGTTGCTACCAAAACCACGCTTCTCATTTTTTGCTCCGCCATGTTTGTTCTGTTGCATAATAATCAAATTGGTTCAACTTCCCACTAAACTGATGCCCAAACACATGCAGTTTTGAAAAGTACTTTTAATGCTCTGTCCAATGATACCCAATTTATGGTTGTTACCTTGCCTTTTTTCCTGCTATGTCGGCAGGGAACTGACTAGCCAATTCTGTTACGTTAGGGAAAGAGTTAATCTGTAAGGTAGCCTTCTTAGGACACTAAACTATTTTTTAAAAGCAGCCTCAGGATGTAATGGGTTAACAACCACACCGATGAAATGTGTGTGGTACTAGACGCATAAACAGAGAGAGTCAAAGCCAGCTGACACTTGGACCGACTTCAAAGATACAACGGTCATCTTTAACAAAGGCTTCACCAAAAGAACACAAAGCTGCAGTCAGAAAGCGGATTAAAAAGGCAGGGTCTATTGGTATTTTGGTTTGATTGCTAATAAATTTCATTTTCAAACTTACCCTGCGTTAATGGATCTTATTTTGGTGTAACATGTTTCATACGTAACAATAATTATGGGTTGAGGCCAATATACTTTGATGATTGTTAATAAACGTCACTTTCAAAATGACTGTGTCTAGGGATTGTACTTTGGTTAGTGCACGCGTTATGTAGACATGTGCGTGTGTGCATAATGTACTAATACACATCATTTGGAGGTACATACTTATGTTTTATACCTAACTGAATTGATGCTAATACACTTTGATATTAGCCCACAAAGCACTGGCTGGGCTGGTTTTCTGAAGAAATGCTGCAACCACTATTGTTGGAAAGCAGCTTTTAGCATTTAGTACTTTCATGCCCGAGACGGACTTGCGGGCTAGGGACCCATCGCTGACTATGCTGTGCTGTGAGAAAGCAAAATGAAAGCTTTTACTTATAAATTCATCCCACAAACGGATACACACCCGTGGACACAAATTGCAGCATTTTCTTGTTCTTCGCATCTGAATTCTTCCAAAGATGGAGGATTAAGACCTCTCGAAATGATCATGGCTTTATTGTATTAATGGAAAGAACTGACCTGTGTATACACATGAATGTGTCTGCCGCTGAATGCTTGCTGAGTAAGGGCCTATGTAAGGCTGAATGTAACTTTCATGTTTACATTCTTTATAGAAAAAAAAGAAAGAAAAAAGAAGTACTACTTTAGGGGTAAATTATTTGTACCCGAGTAAAGGAGGAACCAACAAAACCAGGTTGTGACACCCTGCAGCTGAAAACTAATAAAATATTGTGTCACATCAAGAGTATTTAGCCATAGGCGAAGTTGTGGAAGTAATTTCGTGAGAAATAGTGAAGTTTTCTGACTTAAGCTGGATTTGTTTGTCAGCTGTACGCAAAATCCAGTGACGAAGAAAACTATCCCAGACTCTGTGTGAACAGCACGTGCATGCCCAGAAAAGGCAAAATTTGATCTTGGGAAACTAACCTACTG
Organism: Semisulcospira habei; assembly: GCA_036245525.1. NCBI lineage: Eukaryota > Metazoa > Mollusca > Gastropoda > Semisulcospiridae > Semisulcospira > Semisulcospira habei. Next base: position 95,677,720 of record BTPG01000008.1, on the reverse strand, counting down.
ATATATGCATGGTGACCTGTAATTCAAAGCAAGGCTCTTTTTCCTATCATTACTTGTGAATAAAGTTATTGAAACTAGATGGGTTTACTACGGACTTGGTCACACAATTTTCCCTTGAGGATGACCAAACACAATTCAGGTCTGCACTGGAGACTATAAGAAAACAGGCTTACGAAACAAAATTCTGTTGCCTTCTAAGTATGCCTTCTAGTAACAGTGGCTGCATGCACAAAGGGGATAAACAAAATCAGACATTGTTTCAAAACCGTGCAATGACGCAAAACACAGAATAAACCATAGCCTACTTTAGTGCATAGTGCACAAACATGCAACACCAATATAACTATGGATACAACAAAACGTTAGAGGCGCAAATTTGTTTATTGTTATATCCTAACTTTGTTGTAAGCCAAGTAATTTACATACAAAGAGTGTAGTCTCTTTTCTTTAATTGACACTGTAATGTTGGATTTACTCCAACATATTATTTTACATTTAACCCATATCATACTGAGGCTAAAAGCTTCAAATTTGTACACTGCCATTTGCAAGCTACATTATAGTACTTACAGATAAGGATATAGACCAATGGCTTTCATTCAAGGGTGGTGCCAGAATAGCTTGGCGCCTACTGGCACTACCCTTGAACTTTTTAGTCAAAGTTATTTCACACAGTGGTGTATTCCGAATGATAAAAGTTAACTGCCAATATTTATTATATAGTGAATTTCAGATCTAATAAAGCAGCAAGGGGACCAAACCTTTGTGTATATTCTAGAGTGTGCTAAAACTAAGTTTGCTATGTCTGCCTTTCGTAATATCCAAACTTGTTACATGCAAAATGTATACATTACAAAAACAACAGGAGCCACCAATTTTGTTATCAAATGCTTAACTCATTCTACCCCATGCCCAAAATCCCCAAATTTTGCCATTGTCCTCTGAAGACTGCATTGCAGTGCAGGACACAGATCGACCGTGATAGTTCAAGGGTGATGCCAGAATAGCTTGGCACCCATAGGTGCCAAGATATTCTGGCATCACCCTTGAACTATCATGGTCGATCCATATCTTGCTGTGGTGTGTCCGGGGTAGCACGAGTAAAATAAGATTGAAATTATCAACTTGATTTGTGCTATTTTCTCTGACAAAGCTTGATGACATAAGCAGTGCAGCCCCCCCTCCCCCCCCAAAAAAAAAAAGAAAAAGAAAAAGAAAGCGCGTTTCAACAGCAATATAATTTTAAAAAGTTAAGCAAGAAAACCAAATTTTACTCTAAAAAATGGCAGTACAATGAAAACATGTGAACATTATAACCAACATCCCATTCATAATGAAGTGCAGCAACATAAGTAATATACATAGGAAACAGATATGAACAAAATAATCTTAATTACACTGCAGTATAAGTAAACAAGATGAGGATTTCATCCCAAAGTCTACTGTACTGTTTGGAGCTCACTTGCGTTTTTTTTTTAGTAACATTCACAGTTGTTCATATTTTTAAGCTTATCCTTCTGATCCATTTCCCTCCTCTCTTAAGCCATCGATTCTCTGATCTGTTTGTCTGTCCAGCACTGAGTAATTCCCCTTGGTATGCGTACAGTTCTACCAGCGCCAGTCTCACCTATCTGGTTTGTGAGTATTCTATAACTCGAGGCAAAATTTGTATCGTTACATTGTTGAGTATTGTCTTGTGCATCTACTGTGGGAAATCAGGGTATTTACCCAACCACATTTAGTAGTGCGCCTTCTTGTTTGTGTTTTGTAATTCTCCTGCCTACTTCCTAAGTTCCAGAAATTACGAACTCATTTAGTAGCTCCCTTTAACCCCCCCACCCCCCCCCCCCCCCTCTCTTTCCCGCCTGATCTGCACGGCAATGGCACACACAAACACAAATGGCAGAACGGTACACACAGACACAGATGGCAGACACACAGCGTTTCCTACCGGTTTTACATTCTGTGGGCTGGCGTAGCCACAGCCATTTTGAATAAGGTGGAATGGCATATGCCCACAAAGCCTCTTCTGTACGAGTAGTTGTACATTGCTTAACGTCCCGACGGCAACAAGACTTTCTCAGGACGTGCCTGCACTGCTTGTGAAAAAAAAACCTAAACAGAATATTGAATGTATCTTGCCAGCCAGTCTAATACACTAAATGTGACCCTCTCTCACAAAATCAGTCTTAACTCGCATTTTGGATGTTTTGACATATATACATTTCTAAAAAGTACAATGTTTGCTGATTACTGTGATATATGACTGTATGCTGTAGTGCAAAAATTGTAGAAGTTGTTTGTGTTTAAAGTTGTTAAAGCCTCTGGCGGCCATTTTGAGAAAACAGCCTGGGAAGTTTCTGTGTGCAGCATAATTGGGGCCAAGGGCAGACTTTAAAAATCATTTTAAACCTATTTAATGGCATATTTTATGATAAAGATTTTAACCATACGATACTTTGGTGTATGTAGAATACATTTCTGCAAAAAAGTGAAAATGACCCAGATTGACCCCCACCACATATTATTGCGTGTAGTGCTGATCGGCTCCCTGCGAGTTAAGACTGGTTTCGTGAGAGAGGGTCACAAATATACTTAAGACCATTTAGCAACACACATCCAATATCAAGAGCTACAGGCAGCGCAGACAGTAGGGAGAGTTTAAAAAAGGAAAATACAGATGAATGGACGAAAGGTAGACAGAAACACATGCCCCAGAATAGAGGGGAAAACCCACCCTGTGGGGTTGACCAGGGTGACCCTGGGAACTAAAAAATAGTTAACCCCACCCAAGTCCCCCAGGGCAGACCCAGGTGGGGTCTCTTCTGTACGAGCTTGCATGCATATTCCACCTTTTCCACAAAACGTTCGCAAATATCATACAAAAATAAACGAAGGAGAACACCGTGCCAGCTCATACACATGTAAAAACACCGATGTGCTGGTGATTTGCGTCAATTAGGAACAATGTATAAAACCCTGACGTGTTTGGTGCTTTTACATCACCGCCTGATTCTTCTGATGAAATCAAGGAGTCTTACTTCTGACATTTTTTCCGCATTGAACTTTTATTTTCGAAAACGTTGAAGAGGTACAAAGCTGGCTAACAAACTCATTTAATGTCTTTCTACAAACTAGCCATTTCCAAAATTTCAAGTGCATATAATCAAAATTGCGGACTGGAATCTGGGTCAACCGACTTTTTAAAAAGTCTTTTGTGTCTTCAATGAGACATACAATTATAATATGCTCGGAGGCTCTCTTAGCCACCTACTTAATAAAGTATTTTGCCAAGTTTCAAGTTTGTGTGTACAGTAATATCGGAGATTCTTGCATTTCATACATACGCATATACATACGGCTATTCGTGCCAAAACGACATTCAACAGCAAGGTCAGAGTTGTAGACGTGACGTCATTTTTATCTCATTACTTTTTTGCCAGACCATGAGCCCCGCCCGCCTGTTATGTCCTTTACATAACGTGCTCCGACCAGCCCCATCCTAAAGTCTACCGTTTTTTCAATACAGCAGACAAAAAGCAAGACAAAATGTGACCCTCTCTGACAAAATCCGGACAGTCATTGAAGCTAGAGGAAGATGACCGAGGTATGGGTTTTCTGCATTTTTGAGTTCTGTAGTCTTCAAATTACAATTACCAAAAAGCTTTATGCATGAATCTGCCCTTTAAATAAGTAAAAAAAGTTATATTAACCCATTAAGCCTCAAATCCCTACAGCAGGAGGTGGATGGACCATGATAATTCAAGGCCACAAAGCTCATCTGGCACTACCCTTAAATTATCATGGTCCATCCATCTCTTGCAACACATACATAGTCCTTAACTAGCACCTCCAAAATTTGGGAAATGTGGTCTTGTGGTTCAATGGGTTAATCGCCTACCACAGCATGCCTACTGATGCATGAAAAATCTTTCAAGCTGGAGTTCTCAAATCGGCCGCAACCCATATACAATACAAGCTGATTATTCTTGAGTGCTTTGGCATCCAACCTTTCATCACATCAATAGGAAGCATTTGTCATTAGTTTAATGATAAAACTTAATATGCCCCCAAATACACTTTGTCCTTGTTTCGTCAGAGCTGATCACAAATGTACTGACAGCCCACCTAGCCTTATGCTGATTTTGTTTTCAAGTTCTATCTAAATTTCATGACTATACCTGACATAAAAGTACATGACTATTTCAGACTACATGTACATTTGGTATGATAAAGGTACGATCAGGAGGTTTAAATCACCTATATATTTTTTTTTAAACTACAAAGAAGTGTTGTCAAACTACATATAGTGTCATAGCATACATAGTACAGTAAGGAGAAAGAGATCTGTATTTACTATGTATTTGTACAACCCATACACATATATAGGAAAGGATTATAATATATATAAACAATGCAAATGCATTTGTTCACATCTTATTACAGAAGATTTCTTGACAGAAGTTTAAGATTTTCAAAATGCATACAACATTAAGCTGAATAATTTACATTTACAATCACCATACTACAAGTGACAATAAAAAACACCACTTTTCACATAATTCATCACAAGCATCTATAACGCAAACAACGATGAAAAGATGTACATACATGTTGCTATTCAAATTAAATGATTTTAAAAAAGCAACATGCACATACATTAAATTTTAATACTTCATTTTGTCAAAGTTCCACACTATCCAAAGTTTCAGTCCACGTCATATACAGTCACAGTCAGCCGTCAAACTATCACTCGTTTTCACTGAACACACATATAGACATCTACAGGCATTCACACAAACCCCCTTCATCTTTCTCTCACACACACGCATGCACAATTACTCTCATGTAAAAAAAACCAAGTGATCAATCCAACTGTCCACTTTTCATACCGCATGGCATGGGCACCAAAGTCAGAACATTGAGAAATGACATCCCAAAACTCAGTGAACAGCCCCCAGAAACCCATCTGATCCAGGGAGTCACTTGTTCAAAGATTTCTGCGAGTGGAGAAATTTCTCTTACCGCTTGTCTCTGGCACCCTGTTTTACTTCTCTTTAGCCCTTTGGCTGCCGGCAGCGCTTTTTGTTGTGACGATTCCTGCAGGAATCGTCACAACAAAAAGCGCTACCGACAGACAAAGGGCTAACAAAAATAAAGAAAAAGTCAGAAACAACCGACAGACAAAGGGCTAACAAAAATAAAGAAAACGTCAGAAACATGTTCCTCTCTTTGTCGGTTGTTTCTCTGCATCTAAATGCTTGGCAGTCTTCTTTTTGGTCTGGATTACTTCTCCGTGTTCAAATCATTGGAGTGGATTGACTGATATTAAAGTTGGTGCCAGACCAAACAGGTATTAAAGTTGGTGCCAGACCAAACAGGCACACAGAATCACCATTTTATGTCCATGATGGCACAGCTCTTGAGGAAGCTGTTGTAAATTCATGAAAACCTGTTGTTGCAAATCTTTCTTTTACACATCATATATTATCATTAATTTGTCTTACATGTCATCTCATACAGTTGCTGTCCACTCCACAAGGCTGTACTTGGGGGCATAAAATGTGGTGTTTTTTTTTTAATATTTTATGTGTGAAGCCACATAAAGGCGTTTTCTGACCATTAGAGATGTAGTATAAACCATAGCTCTTTTTATCACAAGTCTGAACAATGGGGAAAATGTTGCAGAAGATTTATTCTGTACAAACAACAACTTTTAGGCAGGCTGTATGTGCATGCCCATTAAAACAAACAAAAAATTAAATGTACAGAAGACAAAAAACCCTGTTAATTTTTTTTTCTGTGGCTAAGACCTGAGGTTGAGGAGTAACATCCTGTACTGCCAATCAGCCGAACATGTGAGATACAGATGTGGAATTTATTCAAAACGTCCTTCACTGCAAAGCGACAAAGAGCTGCACAGAAGTTGAGTGAAGTGCATGTTACGGTTTCTGCTTTGGTGCTCTACCATCAGCTGTCATACGTCGCACTTTTGGTCCATCCATGCTGTCTCTCACTAGTACTGGCAGACCCGAGCCTTTGAAACTGAGCCGCCCCCCTGTGGAGGGAGTAGGCAAGCGCTCGCTGGCGCGACTATCTGTCACCCCCTCTTGGGACTCCGACCCTTTTGTAGCCAACGACAAGCGCACAGGCAGTCGGTCCTTGGGCCGACACGAAAGACCTCTAACATCTGAGGATGCAAGAAAAAGAAACAAAAGAGGCACTCAGAACCCCAAAATAACAGCAACAAATGAGCAAGATTCTTGTGAATGAAGAAGAAACAAAGAGCATAATATGAGAAAGAAAAGTGATGACAGAACTGTGAAATGAACTGAAATGATGTCACCTCTAGATGAGCAAGTTAACACTTGAAGTAAGTGATATTACACAACTGAAAGGCATCAGCATTCCAAAAGAAAAGCCCAAATGTAAACTGCATTCACTTGGAGAAGTCAAGCACATGCAATTGCAAAGTAGGGGTTAATAGAAAAGTATGGAAAATAGCCCAAAACCAAAAGCATGCAGCAAGTCAAAAGCCATTTTTCTGGTGAATAAAAAGGGCAAGGCAGACCAATAAATAGGCAAGGAAAGCAAAAGACAGTTTAATAGACAAACCAGTGTTCAACTTCTCACTGAAAACCTTAAGAATAACAATGCATGCTGGAAACTGAGACTGGAGCTTCTACCGTGGCCTATAAACCCCAACAATTTCTTGATCTTGTTGAAAGAATGCTTATCTTTCCAGCAAACCAGCAATCCGGATGCTTGCATTAGCTTCTAACCCATAGAACACAGCTACTGGTATGCTCGACTGAAACGTATGTCAAACACCAGTGCTGTCCCATGTTTTCCCATAGCACACGTGTTTCTCACAATCATTCCATGCACTTTCATCCCCAAATCACCTTACAGTGGTGTCAATCAAAACCAATTATTTCTTCAAATTCACACATCAGATTTACTATGGCCTCTGAACCAAAACATCCACAAGCTGCTGACCTTATGAGAAGACATACCAAGCAGAGGGGTCATAAAGCAAGAGAAGTGATTTGAGAGCACCTAGCAACTAAGAAAAAAACTACTATTCTGTTGGGCACAACTCAGAAGAAGACACAACTGCCCAACTTTTGCGTAAATTCACAACTGCCCAACTTTCATGCAAATTTACCACCGCATGACTGCATGAAAAACATGGATGTGAATTAATCTACACGTTTCAAACAAACAAATCATATTCTCATAAATCCAAACAGCGTGCAAGAACGCACAATTATCTATCTATCCTGCACCTCCACGACAATCACTTTCTCTATGCAAACTGATGCTCAGTGTAATGGAACTGACAAGACAGAATCCCACATAGGGAGAATAGTGTTTGACTCCAAGGGGACAACGGACACAACAGCCGCCATGAGAAGTTGGCTCAAGTAAGGTTGAAACAATGCAGAACATGCTGCACTTGTCATCTAACCCATATCATACCGAGTCTAAAAGCTTCAAATTTGTACACTGCCATATGCAAGCTACATTATAGTACTTACAGATAAGGATATAGACCAATGGCTTTAGTTCAAGGGTGGTGCCATAATAGATTGGCGCCTAGAGGTGCCAAGCTATTCTGGCACTACCCTTGAACTATTTTAGTCAAACTTATTTCACACACTGGTGTATTCCGAATGACAACGGCTAACTACATGTACCAGTAATCTAAACAAAACCCCTTATGCATGCTGCCACCAGTGCTGCTTACAGTATCGATGGCTCCATGCAAAAGGGAGTTGGGGAATTTTTCCACTTTTCAAGTCTGCAATTCAACGAAGCTCTTTTCCTCAGATACAGCAGAAATCTTTGATCACAGAGGAAACAAGTTTTCATTTCTCTGTCATGCCAAGCACAGCTGGTGAACGCAGGTGCACAAATCCTGAATTTCATCCTGTGGTCTTAATGTCTCAGATATATGCAGTATACCACTCTTAATTTTGCAGGCTTTCTGCTAGGATTTAAATTATCCATCACTGGGACAGAAAGCATGAAAACATTCTGTCAAGTACATTTTGCCTTGGCTGGTTTAAAAACATAACCAAACGTCACTATTTCCTTCAAGCTTTGGAGGAAGCATGTAGACAAAAATTAAGCCACCGACACCTTTTGTTTTGCCACCCAGTCAACTGTGTTCTGGAATCTTGATATTTCCACAGTGCCTAAATTATCAAATTTTGTCTTCAAGTCCTTTCAAGCCCTTTTCAAAATTCATCTGTAAAATACAGAGAATTTTTCTGTTAACAGGAAGCCTGTTTTACAAAGAAAAGGCAACACAGGCTAAAATAAAACAAACCTGTATATCAAATCATGTCAAAAGAACTATAAACAAGAAAGACAAAGCCCTTATGGCTCACGTGTATAACCAATTCTAATATGTGTGACCTTTGTAAGAAAAGGGCTGGCCTCTGCACCAGTGAAATCTATGTTTTCTAAACGTTTAAGCATTTCAGACCCATGAACTTTCTAAGGGGTCACCCAAATTAGTATGCATAGATAAGTCTTACCATCAGGTATCTCTGAACCAACTTTGGGTCTGAGGTTGTAAATAGTATTTGAGAATTTAAAAAAAAACAACTTTTTCTTCTTATCTGTTTTGACCCTTGACCTTTCAGGGGGTAAACCAAATTAGTATGCATAGGAAGGTCTTACCATCAGTTATCTTTGTACCAAGTTAGGGTTTAGGGTTTAAGTTGTTAATAGTATATGAGAAAAAATAAATTTTGTCAAAATATGCTCTTTTTTTTTTTACTTTTTTTTTTACCCCCTGTGACCCTGACCTTTGAGAGGTCATTTGAGAGAGGTCACTCAAACTGAAATGTTTAGAAAGGTTTTGCCACAAAGTATCCTGGGGCTATCCTTGGGTCAAGTTTGAAGACTGTGGCTTGGATTGTCTCCGAGAAAATGCCAAGACTAAAGTTTACCATGGGTGATGGCGGATGGACGACAGACGGACAACCATTGGCCCAGAACATACTCAATTTTGCTTCTCAAATGAGCCCAAAATTTCAATAAATCAAGCAGTCTTCCACAGATGGGCACACTACATAGCAGAAAACAAGCAATAAAATCAAAATTGTAACAAAATAATCAGGCCATTTCACCATATTTTTCCAAACGTGACCCTTCTGGGACATACAAAGCTGTGAAAACCATCCACACATTTTCCACTCACATCACCGCTCACCTCACCAAGAGCAATATTTGATCAACAATTACCTTTCTCACAAATGCAAATTAATACTTTGTTGTCAACGGAACAGACTTTATGGTGACATTTTCACACTCACAGTATATACCAAAAGTACTTTACTCAGTTAATATACAGTTTACTCTATTGCTGAAAGAATCCTGCTCATCACCACAGAAAAAGAGTGTCTCAAGATCTACAGACAAAACATATCTCCCTGCTACAGCCAAAGTTCACACAGAGTTGAGGAAATGTAGAGCAGTTTGTCCTCTAGCACCAATTGTCCAGTGTTGCAGCATAAACAGTGTTGGTTTCCTCATGGATGTTAAACCTTTGACTCCTAGAACGAATGATTTCTATTCCACAAAATGGAAATCATTTAGTTCTAGAATTCAAAGCGTTGCAGAGAAATGGATATCAAAGCTGTGCTGCATTTGTAAAATTGTCCAAGGAAAGCACAGTATTGTGTATCTGCTATGTGCACAGCATAATAAAAACAGCAAAATGAAAGGTTAGTTGCAGTTTTGTAATTTATTTACATCTACTAAAAATTATTTGTCTACACTTGACAATGCTGTAGGAACATAAGCACTACAGTTAACTATGAGCGTACAGAAGAAAAATACAAGATACAAGCTTTTCAGGACAATTTACTTGCACTTTTCTTCTTTCAGTTACAATCGTTTATTTGTATAAATTTGTGTAAAAGTTCATCAATAGTCAAGGCAGTTTACTCTCAGAAAATCATTCAACATCAAGATTTTGACTGCCATCGGTCACCTGAAAATGGAAAACAGTGCAATTTGCTCATTTTTACAATCACCGAAAAACCACATGTATTATATAAACTGAAAACACATCTGTCAACCATGCACGTACTGAGCGCACAAGAACATGAAATGACTTTTGACAAACATTCGTGTACAATACATTCTGATCACCTTTCACTTTGAAACATCTTGAAACAGCAATTCCCTACAATTATCTATAAGGTACACACTTAGAAAAAAATGGATAAAAAAGACAAAAAAAAAACATGCCTGATAATCATGCAAAACGCACATTTCTTCTACAGGCATTCTAATGTCAATTTAGTGCTAGACTTCAAAGAGAGCGGGCTGCAAAAAAATGCTCACAACAAGAACATCAAAGCTCTCATGGTTCACGTGCATGACTGAAACCTGTGACCTTGACCAAAGGTCACTCAAGGAGGAAGTGCTAACCCATTACATCCTGAGGCTGATTTGGTAAAATATGCTTATTGTCCTGCGAAGGCTGCATTACTGATTAGGAGATATATCAACTGTTTTAGTTCAAGGGTGATGCCAGCATAGCTTGGCGCCTCGGGCGCCAAGCTATGCTGGCACCACCCTTAAACTATCAGTCAAATTTATTTCAAGCAATGGGTGTATCAGATGAAAGGGTTAAAGTGCCTTCATATACACACCACACATAAGTTGGTCATAGAGCCTAAAAAAGTCCTGTGACTTGTGACTTTTACAAGTGGCCAACCAAAATTAGCTGTCATTTAAGATTTCATCATCACCAACCCTTGTGCCAAGTTTGAATGAAAAAATTGTCTTAAATGCTGGAATAAAATAACTTTCTATCAAAACATAGGCATTTCCCCCACATTTGTCAACCTGCTATGACCCTTGAGCTTTTAAATGGCCTGGCACAAATTTGTATGCATATGAAGATCCTATCACCAGGCATCTCTGTACCAAGTTAAGCTTTGAAGTTAAAAATAGTTTTAGAGAAAACATTATTTTTGTCAAGATATGGCTAATTTTTGTCACTGATGTCTTGCGTAGTCTTTGATAAAATGCCAACGTTAAAGTTTACAACAGACGGACAATGGATGACCCAATCCATACATACTTTTGCTATCGCATGCGAGTCGCACACAAAAAAACCCAATAAACTGACTGCCTCTGTTGTATCTCACTAACTTGAGAAAAATAATGTGTTTACTGCAATAATGCTACAGCATTAAACTCTGAAAACCTTGTCAACTAATTAATCTGGCCATCATCATCTGAAAATCCCTCAAAATCTGTTGTCATCAGGAAATAGAATAATTCTGAAGTACTTTTAATGGTTTAATACCAGGTGACTTTTCAGATTATATGCAGGTATGGAATGCATTATTATCTGTGATAAATATAAACCATTAAACCTACCTAAGTCATACTGACTTCATATTATAGCAGAAACTGAACTATGTAACGTAATCAAGATAACTAGTGGCAGATGTTGCCTCGCGTCCTTTACTATTAATCATTAATAATTCAGCTGAATCTTTTATAACACTTTCCACCAAACGGAAAAACAGTTTTTGAAGTAACCCACAACCCAGCACCCCAGGGATAAAAACAAAACATACTGATTAGGGATACTTGGGAGGTTCAACTGCCAGCATGCAAATTTCCAATCCAATTCAGAGTAGGTATTCCTCTACATATGATTACAGTAGATAAACACAGGACTAGAGGCAAACAGAAGTGTGGGTTGAGGTGTGAACATGAGATGAAAAAGTGATGGTATGCTGAACTAACGAGAGCGATAGACAGGAAGAGAGAAAAATGGTGAGATGTGATCTTCAAGTATATGACATCCTACAAATATCCTACTTCTGACTCAGCAGGCAAAGAAACTGTTTGATTTAACACTCTTCTTTGTGCACGTGCGTGTGCTTCAGTTTCTGCGAAGAGATTATCAGCACACACACACACACACAAAAACAACTTTAAAAAGACTTCCAAGGAAAATGTTGTCACAGTCACTGGCTTTAAAAACATGTCTTTCAAAATGTTAACACTGCGTGTTTTTTACTACACTTTCAGTAACGGTCTGATACTGGTAAGTCTTTTTACTTTACCTCTGTAGCCTAAGTTGACAACGTGTTGACAATGGTAACCCAATTCACCAAAAAATGCCTTAACAACAAGAGCAATGGATACTGTGGAAGCTCTTAAATGTGCTTTAAAGTAAAATGAGGTATTTGCTGTGAAATGTACTTACTTATAGTTTCTCAGACAGGAAGTCTGCATTTTGCAAAGAGACAAACAGTGCCTGAATGTTTTAGACTGTATTTTGAGTGCACTACAAAGGAAGAAGGCAAAAGTTTCTTTTGTTATTGTTAAGCCAACAGTGTGCAATAGTTTAAATCTATGCAAAGTGTGCAGCATAATATCAGCCTAAATCACCCTCAGCACAGGAGTGTAATAATGAACAGTTGCCCTTGTTCCTGTCAGCATTTACATAAACAACTTTCTACAACCACAACTGCAGCATAAGAGGGCAAACAAGCTAAAGTTTATATGAAAGGCTCATAAGTGCAGGAGAGATCACTACACATACTACTGCTGCAATAAGTGTGGCTTCTAATAGTCAGAGAGTATAGCAAAATGCCTTCTTTGGGAATTAAGATAAAAATGAGAGAGAGAGAGAGAGAGAGAGAGAGAGAGAGAGAGAGAGAGAGCAACAGGCACTGACAGGTAGACAAAAAGAGAGAATGTGTCATATGCAGGTTTGTGTTTTGCCCTATGGCTCCCGGTAGCAATTTTAGATTAGGTGACTCCTGCAGAAATCACCTCAACAGAAAGTGGTACTGACAGCCGAAGGTTTCATTTAAATGAAAGACTAGATGGTAAAAAAACATTTTATAAAAGATCAAACTTTTGACAATGAGAAAATGTACTAGTGCACATGTTTACATGTGAGTTTAAATACTGTTGAATTAAATTATTTAAAAAAAACTCACTGTTAAAATCGGCTGGAGTTGGAACTCCCTGTAGCCCCATCTGCTCCTGGCGAACACGACTGCCGGGCATGGCTGTGCCTTGTAGCCCCCGTGCTGTGGAACTGTGCAGCTTGCGGTCACGCTCCAATTCCTCTGTGCCACGCCCGCCCTGCCCACACATTCCATGCTAGAAAACATGCCAACATGCAGTAGCGGACTATAGTGTTCCCCTGAGAGATGCCATACTCGCCTATTACGACAGGCTTCAATCCCCTCGCTATTTACACAGTACAGTTTACAGAACCTCAATGATCTTGAGTGACCTCTACGAAAAGTCACTAAAATTTGGGGCGTTTTAAGAATTTTCACCAAGAACTATCATTGGGCCAAAACTGAAGTATCTGGTGTGTGAAGTCCTTTTATGAGAGTTAACCTTCACCGTACTTCATGGGGCAAAAGTGTCACACACTTACACAATTATGTCAATATCTCTCTCATTTTTTAAGACAATGCACTGTAACTCCAGGAATTCCTCAAATACATATGTAGCAGCATTGTCAAACTGAAAAGGTTTATTTATCTTAATACGGAATGGACTTGTTAACATTCAAAGTTGCAATACCCTTATATATGCAGCTGACAGCAGCTGCCTCCCAACTCACTGCTCTGAGCATGTTTACATCACCAAAGATGGTAAAAGCATCACTGGCAGATAATGATATACACTTGATGGAAAGAATGCCTGTAATTTACAAGTCCAGTGTGGTAAACAGTCTTGTACTGTCCAAATGAAACTGACATTTGAGGCACATGTATATTCAGTTGGGGAAGAAACTTTGCAGTGCCCTCACTCACAAGGTAAGAAAGCCAGTTTTTTTTTTTTTTGCTATACTGATACAAGAAAGGTTCCATATATGCATGAGGCAGCATGGCAGTCTGCATTCCATGAATGTACAATTTGCAACTGTCACTCTATATGTATACTTGTCCATGCAGAAGGCACGACATGCATTTTTTATTAGAGCAACTGAAATGCCCTGGCGCTGGGACCATGGCGTTGAGGCGCGTCCCCTGGGTGGTGGATATGGGGTCCCTCACGAGAGGGGTGCACCGAATGAAATAAGGTGCCGTGAACCAACATGGTATAAGGGAAGGTGACCCCGACAGAAAACCCCTGGTCCTCCTAGTAAGGGGGTTGGGCGTGGGGGTAGCTTCCCCACCCTGCAAATAAGGAAAAACGCCAACAAAAAGAAAAAAAGCAATTCCTTTCCTGGAGGAGGAAGGTTCTTCTACCAGAAGATTTATGACGTCCTGTGGTGAAAGCCGGAAGTCTTTGGAAGCCACAGGACCGAGCCGCCTCTCTCTATCCAGGGACACAACCATGGGCACATGGAATGTCAAGACCATGTACCAGAGCGGCAAGGCCACCCAGATATCAGCGGAAATGCAAAAGTACAACCTTTCCCTGCTAGGTATCAGTGAAGCCATATGGACGCAGTCTGGCCAGAAAAGGCTGTTAAGTGGGGAGATGATTCTGTATTCAGGTCATGAAGAGGAGAATGCCCCCCATACAGAAGTAGCAGCATTCATGCTGTCACCAGTGGCACAGAGAGCGCTGATGGGCTGGGAACCTCTTGGGCCAAGAATTATCACAGCAGCCTTTAGAACCAAGAAAAAGATCAAGCTGAATGTCATCCAGTGTTATGCGCCCAGTAATGACAGTGACGAGGAAGAGAAACAAGAGTTCTACGACCGACCGAGTGCTGTTGACAAATGTGCGGAGCGAGACATCACCATCGTCATGGGCGATTTTAATGCCAAAATAGGGGAGGACAACACCGGATACGAAGAAGTGATGGTGAGACAGGGACTAGGGGAGATATGAGTGAGAACGGGGAGAGGTTTGTAGACTTTTGTGCTCTAAACAGACTTGTCATTGGAGGCAGCATCTTCCCACACAGAAGAATACACAAAGCAACTTGGGTCTCACCTGACCATACTACAGAGAACCAAATAGACCATATCTGCATTAGCAAGAAATTTAGAAGATCCCTTCAAGGTGTTCGAGTGAGGAGGGGAGCAGATGTCGCCTCAGACCACCATCTGCTTACCTTAAGAATAAAGCTCAAGTTAAAGAAAATTTATTTGTTGATTGATTTGTACATTGCTTAACGTCCCGACAGCAACAAAACTTTCTCAGGACGTGCCTGCACTGCTTGTGAAAAAAAAATAAACAGAAAATTGAATGTGTGTCGCCAGCCGGTCCAATACGTTAAATAAACCTACGACATGGGGCCTAAATAAAGCCAAGACCATTTAGCAACACACATCCAATATCAAGAGCTACAGGCAGCGCAGACAGTAGGGAGAGTTTAAAAAAGGGAAATACAGGTGAATGGACCAAGGGTAGACAGAAACACATGCCCCAGAATACAGGGGGAAAACTCACCCTGTGGGGCTGACCAGGGTGACCCTGGGAACTAAAAAGTAGTTAACCCCACCCAAGTCCCCCAGGGCAGACCCGGGTGGGGAAGGTTAAAGAAAAGCCGCACAGAGACAACAAGAAGACAGCGCTATAATGTAGGCCTCATGAGAGAGACTGGAGTGAGAGAAGAGTTCAAACTGGTACTGTCCAACCGGTTTCAAGCGCTACAGGAGCTAGTAAATGAAGAGGAGGCGGTCACCACAAAGCAGCAGTGGAAGGCAGTTAGAGAGGCGCTGAACTCAACCTGCAAAGACACTGTAGGGTTCATGAAACACAATCACAAGGACTGGCTGTCGGCACAGACCTTGAAGAAGATAGAAGTGAGGAAGCAGAAGAAAGCAGTTGTCAACAACAGTCGCACGAGAGCGGCCAAAGCAAGGGCACAGGAGGAATACTCGGAAGACAACCGGGAGGTGAAGAGGAGTATCAGGGCAGACAAGAGGGCCTACACAGACAGCCTGGCAGCAGAGGCAGAAAAGGCAGCAGGCAGCAGCAACATGAAACAGCTCTACCACATTACCAGAAGATTGTTGGGCAAGTATGGCCATACAGAAAGACCAGTAAAAGATAAAGAAGACAAGCCTATTGCAGACAGAGCAGACCAACTCGACAGATGGGCCGAGTATTTTGAAGAGTTACTGAACAGACCCAGCCCACCTGACCCCCCAGATATCCAGCCAGCAGAGACCGACCTACCCATCAGCTGTGACAGACCCAGCCGGGAAGAGATCAGAAGAGCAGTGGCATTTTGAAGAACGGCAAAGCAGCAGGGCCAGATGGCATCCCAGCGGAGTCCCTGAAAGCAGACCTAGAGACAACAGCAGAGCTGATGTACCCACTGTTTGGAGAGATCTGGGAAGAGGAGGTGATGCCGGCTGACTGGAAGGAGGGGTACCTAATCAAGCTTCCCAAAAAAGGCGACCTCAGCAAGTGTTCCAACTACAGAGGAATCACCTTGCTGTCAGTACCAGGAAAGGTCTTCAACAGGATCATCCTGGAGAGAATGAAGAGCTCCGTTGACCCCCAGCTGAGAGACCAGCAAGCAGGATTCAGGAAAAAACGATCATGTACAGACCAGATCGCCACTCTTCGCATCATTGTGGAACAGTCTCTAGAGTGGAGCTCCCCGCTGTACATCAACTTTGTGGATGACGAGAAAGCATTTGACAGCGTGGACCCAGAGACTCTGTGGAAACTCCTATGACACTACGGTGTACCCACAAAGCTTGTCCGCCTGATCAAGAGCAGCTACAATGGCATGACATGTCGCGTGATCCACGAAGGGCAGTTCACCAGGGAGCTTCAGGTCAGAACCAGTGTCAGGCAGGGGTGTTTGCTGTCTCCGTTCCTCTTCCTACTGGCCATAGACTGGGTCATGAAGAGGACCACAGAGCACAGACGAAGTGGAATACGGTGGACACTGTGGACACAGCTTGACGACCTCAATTTTGCAGACGACTTGGCTTTACTGTCCCACACTCATCAACAAATGCAGGACAAGACCAGGAGGCTTGCTGACATCTCGTCCCAAGTGGGCCTCACCATCCACAAACAGAAAACGAAGACAATGAGGCTGAACCCAACCAGGGAAGAACCAGTCTTACTTGCTGGCACCCTGTTGGAGGAGGTGGAGTCCTTCACCTATCTTGGGAGCATCATAGACAAAAAAGGCGGTACTGATGCAGATGTCAGAGCACAAATCGGTAAAGCCAGAGCAGCCTCTCTCCAGTTGAAATAACGTGTGGAGTTCCAGAGAGCTGTCACAACACACCAAAGTCCGGATTTTCAACTCCAACGTAAAAGCAGTTCTCCTATATGGAGCAGAGACTTGGTGATTGACAAAAACCACAGTCAAAAAAGTACAGATCTTCATAAACAATTGCCTAAGAAAAATTTTGAAAATCCACTGGCCAGAGAAGATCAGCAACGTCAGACTCTGGGAGAGAACAGAGCAGATAACAGCAGAGAATGAAATTGGGCGAAGAAGATGGGGATGGATTGGTCACAGTCTGAGAAAGCCAGCTTCCAGTATCACTAGGCAGGCATTGTCATGGAACCCCCAGGGAAAGAGGAAAAGAGGCAGGCAGAGAAACACCTGGCGTCGAGACCTCCAAGCAGACATCAAGAGACTGGGAACCACCTGCAGTATAATCGAAGGAGAAGCACAGGACAGGAGTTGCTGGAGGTCTCTCGTCGACGACCTATACCCTGGGAGGGGTGACAGGCATAAGTAAGTAAGTAACTGAAATGCATTGGGGACAGATGGCACATACACTTATGTACATCAGTATACGAAACACATACGGACCCTGCATATGGACCAGCGACTGTGCATGCGTGTTTGTGTTTTGCATTTGTGTGTGTGCAAGTTTTGCATCCAAGTAAATTATGTATGTGTCATGGTCAGTGGCTGGCCGCGCAGTGAGCCAACCTTGTGTAAATTTGGTCTTCACTATATGAGCGTTATGGGGATTTATTGCACTGGTAAGTGCAAATCGAAAGTTTCAGCACAAACTACATTTGTACGGCGAAGGTTGAAGTGGGTACGGAAAGTACACCTCTGGTTTAGCTGCAGAGCAATTAGCAACATGTTTTCCCACCGAAGCTAGGGTTCAAATGACAACAGGACTAAGCACGTTTTTTTCTCGGCTAGCCGACGGTTAAAAAAAACACAACTTTAATGTCTACGAACTGAAGACAATACAAAGGAAGGATGGTTCACTAATGTAGATTTAGCAAATGTAGGTGTCAAAAGTCCCTATTTAATATTCATTTTTTTCAGCAAAGATCAGCTACTGCATCAGATAAGCTCTTCATGTACATAATAAGGAGGCTGGAGCCCTTGTAATGGTTCACATTATGTTAACAGTAGCTAAATGTTATTCCACTGCTTTAAAATAGATCACCCATAAAATAAACTTAAAACACTACTGTAAAACTGTGCATGCTGGTTGCCTCTCCTAGTTAGTAGTACTAATATTTTCATTTTCAGAAACTGGAAAAATAGCATAACTTCACAGCTGAAGTCAAGTGCAACTCATAACAACCAGATGTAATCAACAACACACCAAACACGTGCAGAGAAACTTGTGTACATGTATGAATGAAATCATGAAAACAAGATTTCTCAAGACAACCTGTAATTATAAATGAAATAATACTGATACTGTGAACATACTCTTGAAGCTGGATGTAAAGTGGAGCATGTTTTAAGTTTGATGTCACAATGTTCGTAATTATCTCCTTTGTGCATGTAGCCAACAGTGCTGTTACTGTGTGAAGAGTACAGGTGGCTGCAAGTGTACGGGTGGCTAAACTTCAAAACTTTACACAGAATACCAAAATATCACAAACATGCTGGCATGCCTTTCAAAGTCTTAAGTGTCAGGTTGTGTTGTTTAACTGTAACTATTAAAACAAATATGCAAGTGTCAAAGTGTGCACTCACAAGACAGATGGGAAACTTAGCCCACGATTTCTTTCAGTCCTTTCAAAAAGCTGAAAAAGACTGAATTCAACAATCACAATGAGAGAAACATGTCATCCTTTTCATCATTGTGATTTCTGACTTAAAGGTGTACCACCATTGCACCGTCTGGTAACACCCATAGTTTCCAGTCATTTTTTCTCTTTACTAAATAAATAATTTACAGGTCAAATCTACACATGTAATTGTAAATACTTGCAGCACGCTAAAAACCAGCACCAAAGTGGTGCAAAGAAAATCGGCATTTAAAACAGTGTATATGTGTGCTCTCCGAGTCTGGAGGGCACAGAATTTTGAATTTGAACTAGCCGCTTGTCAGTCAGTTTCCCTTTCCGGGAGGGAGGAGCCAATCCTGTCCCCGTGCCAAGTCAAGTTCATCGCGCGCGCCTCAAGCTTACTTTCGAATCTCGCAGTGGCAACCAACAGCCGATCTTCTGTACAGGAGATCTAACGGGATGGAAAAGCCGCTGTGTAAACACTGCAAGCCTACTAAGTCTGCCAAAGGAGTAGGCCGTGATGCCAATTGCGCAGCGCACTAACTAGGATCTGTTATGAGCATCTGGGCCGGTTACTAGCCTCACATTGATAGATAGCGCCACCGCGAGCTACGTCCAGAATCCCAGGCCATGTGCCCAATATGAGGAAATGTCAGCAAGAAAAGAGGCCAGCATCAGATGTAGGTTGGCAGGAGACCCCTGCATCCTGCAGGTATCACGAGGATCTATGCCTGTCGTGCATTTTCTTGTTAGAATTGTGCTCTCTTGCGCTGTCTGGGAACAACTACAGGTACATATTTTCCATGTCAGTGTCAGACCGTGTGAATGTGTGTGTATGCATGTGTGTCAGTGTGAAGGCAAAGGATAAGCAAGTCCAGTGTTTATCACTCAGTTACAAATCAATTACAAGAGATGCAGATGCCCCCCCCCCCCCCCCACCCCCCAAAAAAAATAAAAAAAATAAATAAATAAATAAAAAAAATGCATGCAAGAGAGCTGCAAAAGCCTACCTCCATCTGTAATTAGTTCCGTAATTATGATACGTGCAGCATAATGCTGCACAAAACTATTATCTCCATGGTTTGGTCTGCAGACGATGAGAAGTACCGGCAATTCAACGCAAAAAACTTCCTCGAAACAGACATGAACTAGACATAAAACTTCAGACTGACATGTGTTGCTCAAGCGTGTACGGCCTGCTGATAAACAAGCCAATGTATCATATAGTGTGCGATGTCAAACATATCTTTACATGCTTTCGACCGTAAATGAAATTTTACCTAACAGTTTTGATTATGCGCGCGTGTGTGGAGATTGTGGGAGATGTATATTCAAGTTCACGTATGGAAGAGAAATGTGCTACACTGAGCAAAGGGAGAATAAATCCCGTCTGTCAGAGAAAAATAGCGCAAGATGTTTTTGCATGCTGTAACTCAGTAACAGATAGGCATACTTATCTGTAGGTTTTCTCTCCTACTTAACCTCCAAGTGCATGCAGCCACTGGTTCTGTTCATAGTACCCATAGTTGCAAGCAAATGGAGGGCAAATTGCGAGTTGTAGGGAGGATGGGGATATGGTTTCCTTATCAAGTTTGTTATTTACTTTTTCCTTAACAGTTCTTAATATTTCTATCACTATAACATCACCACACTCCCCACCCCAAGCTGACTGTCGTAATGTATTTGTGGTACGTGAGTCATTGTCAAAAGCGTGCGTATGTGTACGCGAGTTGTGAGTGCGCGCTTAGAGTTATAATTATTATAAGATAAGCACAGTATAAATACCGTAATTATTATTATTTATTAACAAGATTGTTATTTATTAGTATTATGCATAAAAAGGTCTTATCAGCTACCTTTCTGCTGTATTTTTTTTAAAAGTTTGCAAAATTCCTGAAATAAATCTACCAAACTACAGACATCATTTGCTGATCTCATGACCCTTGACCTTTCCTATCCATGTGGATACTGATAGTTTATTGAAGAGGAAGATATGTACACTACAATAACTGCTTTTAGCTAACAAAAATGTTTGCAAAATGCTTGAAAGGATATATACAAAAATAATTATATTCAAACTAAAACATAGTCCAAGTAAAGTATTTTCAGCCATGTAGAGACTTACAAGTAGTAGGCACTCTTGAAGTCACTGTAATCTTCAGACTTATAACTAACCTGTGGCAGAGCCTTCACACTTTGGACTGGACATCAACTCCGACCTCACTGTCAGATCGAAGGAATCTTATGTACGAACCATGATAGGGAACAGTTAGTTGTTGCCTGCGTTGTTACTTTTGTCCGTTGATATGGTGAATAGCTGCGTTCGGAGTCGATCAGCAATGTTATTAATTTTCTTTGCCGAAATTTCTTTCAGAATTGCAGTTCCTTTGCTTCGCCCACACTGCATATTCTTGGCGATGTTCTGAGTCCGGAAACATGAGAAAGTGCTTTGTTAAAAGTGTCAAGAGAACTGATGGGAAGATTTAATTCTGTTATCAAATCAACAAGCATAACTTCTGTTTGTATCACTGAAGCACCATCATTTTCATTTGCTACTTTCAATGCAGACGCAGCCTGATATCTTTGCACACTTTTTTTGTTCTGAATCTTTCTTTTCATTATCCTTGTGTTTCTTGGACTCACAGTGTCGATGACAGTCATCGTCTCTGCCATGTGCAATAGAAAACTCAGAGTCACACTTGGCAGTAAAAAGCAGTTGCAGCTTTTCGTCCAGCTGACAGAGTAGGAAACTTTCTTGTATAATCCTCGCGAAATGACTGAAGTCTTCTCGGTGTCTTAATCTCTGCCGTCTTTGGTGGTGTTTTGTCTGGGTCTTCTTCATCACTCACAGTAATGTGCTCCGCTGTACGCGTTGCCATGCTTTTGAAAAATCAAACGGCAGCCACAGCATGCCGTAAACAGACTGACTGCGCATGCTCGTAAGCGGCTTCTGTTTCATTTGGGGATCATTGTAAGCTGCTTCGGTTTCACTCGGGTTTCGGGAATCATCGGTAACTTCCGCCAACGTTACAGCAAACAATAGGCACGTGAAAAAAAATTCTAGACGAATTTTCAGTTTCTGGAATGCTTGTATAATTCCCATACTTTCAGGAACGCAGCCTTCTGGATTCAATTTTCAGAAACAAAATACGGAAAATCATAACGATAGGCAGGTCTGCTTTTGACCTTTGACATTTCCAAGGTGTCATTCAAATGAGTATGCATAGGTAGGTCTTACCATCAGGTACCTCTGTACCAAATTTGAGTTTAAAGTTGTGAATAATATTTGACAAAAAAACAACAACACGTTTTGTCCAAATATAGCCTTGATATCTTGTGACCCTTGACCTTTCTGAGAGGGCAACCAAATTAGTATGAATTGAAAGGTCTTGATCAGGTATCTTTGTAATAAGTTTAGATTTGAAGTTGTGAATAGTATTTGCGAAAACATAAATTTTGTAAAAATATGGCGATTTTGGACCTGTTTCCTGATACCCTTGTGACCTTGACCTTTGAGAGAGGTCACAAATTGGTATGTTTAGAAAGGTCTTGCCTTAACTTAAAGTATCCTTGAGCCATGTTTAAAGACTGTGGCTTGAATAGTCTCCAAGAAAATGACAACGTTAAAGTTCGACACACCACAGTGGATCGACCACCAGTGGCCCAAAACATACTCACTTTTTCTTTGCAGGTGAGAAAAAAGCTTTCCAAAAAGATCTCAGCTTTCTTAAAAATAACATGTGTGTGCTTTTTTTCAACAGGGCATTTGTATTGTCTCCGAAGGCAAGTTCATCATCTTGTGTCCTTAGCCAAAAAAGTAGACGATAAACCATGAGGCACTGGAGTCAAAAGGTTACCCTTTACTCTTTAGTATGAAAATATTTCATAAGCCTGTATAGTGTAGTCACTATGTAAAACAACACATTGGCTACTCTTTTATCTTAGGTTAGGTCATAGACCATCACGAGACCCTGCGGGCTGCAGGGATTCACTAGAATACATGCCTCTACACTGCATCATTCATTCTCATCTTGGGCCTCTTGCCTAGGAAATCGTTACAGCTTTGTCCGAATCTGTGATAGTGACCAGATGCCAAGGTGACTAAACCCGCCACCTGTTGCTGGGCATGTTACGCACAATACCAGATGGCCTTGACCTGAGAAGTGGGTAGTGGTGATGGTGAGGAGGAATGGGAGGAGGGGGGGGGGGGAACGTAGTCACTCCCACTAGCTGTCTCTGAGTGTCTGTTACTGCTAGTTTGGCTGGTCACTGCCATGGGACGCTGTGGCAAATGGAGGGATGGCTTTAAAAGCAACATATTTATAATTATGTTAAGTCTAAAATTAAAAAGTGGGTAAATATTGTACATGGCTACACTGTGAATAAATGACTTACAAATTTCAACATATTCCAGTCAAAGACGTAGTCGTAGGTGAAGCCCTGTCGATGGAACAGATTTCTGAACAGCTGCCTCAAGTACGAGTAGTCTGGCTTGTCATCAAATCGCAAGGAACGACAGAAGTTGAGGTAGGTTGCAAACTCAGCTGGGGAGAAAAATAGCACAAGATGTTTTTGCATGCTGTAATTCAGTAACAGATAACCTCCATGTACATGCAGCCATGGTTCTTTTCATAGTACCCCTAGTTGCAAGCAAATGGAGGGTAAATTGGGAGTTGTAGGGAGGATGGGAAGTGGTTTCCTTATCAAGTTTGTTATTTACTTTTTCCTTAACAAGATTGGTTTTTATTTTTGTTTGCTTTTATGTTGTAAAAGTGTTCTCTGTAGGACTCTTTCCTGAGATTCAGTCTGTTGAAATATTGGAGGGAAAATTTCTCTGCATCAGATCACTTGTCTAAGCACCTCAGGCACAGAGCTTTAAAGCTGAGGTTGAGTCTTTTTGTTCTGTCCCACACGTTTTTGTAAAACTTTCCAGGAACCAGTTAGGGCCATGAAATACCTTGCGCAATGAGCTGGCACAGTCTGAACTCTGTCAGCAGAGGGCCTAAAGATAGTATGCAAAGTCATTCCAGTGCACACAGAATATGAAATACTCTGCAGACACAAAGTGAACCCGTAATGGCTTTAGACCTACACAGGAAAATATCCACTTCATATGCAGGTACCTGTGGAACAGGTCTGTGACAACTGCTGTTAGGAATACAGATGCATGGAGTGTGGCTCACAAGTATTTCGCGATTTGTCATTATTGCCTGCTACAGGACTGGTTCCGGTGTAAGCTGATAGGAGTTCTCCTGTGACTTCAGTTTATCTTATGCTCTGTTCATGGCGTGCACTGGACCAGACTTTACAGCTGCTGTTTGCCTTACATATGCCCTGTGCTGATGGAGTTCAATCTGAGCAAACTCAACCAGAGAGCTCAGGGCCCTAGATGGGTCCTGGAAAGTTTTTTTTATAAAATGTGCTGGATGGAACAAAAATACTCAATCTCAGCTTAAACCCTTATCATTCGAAATACACCAGTATGTGAAATAAGTTTGACTAAAATAGTTCAAGGGTAGTGCCAGAATAGCTTGGCGCCTCTACAGACCCTTGAACTAAAGCCATCCTTATCTTTAAGTACTATAATGTAGCTTGTATATGGTCAAGAGTACAACTAAGCGTCGAGTGCCGGTTTCGCTACCTGACTGACAAAACAAAGCCTTCAAACTAAAAATCGGGCATGCATCTCACACAACCATATCTCAACTGGTTAGAAATTGAACATACCTTCTAATCCTATGTCATTTTTGCATACGTCCGATGGGATAAAAGAGTTATTCATTGTTTTGTGTGATCGAGCGGCGGAAGCCAAAATTTCGAAATGTGACATCACTCACGTGTGTTCGCTTTCAGATAAAAAATTCCGGGGAATGAAATAGAATTTCGAAATCAAGTTTAGGTCTATAGTCAGCCAATGCAAGTTACTATTTTCTTACCATATCGTCGAGTTTTACATGTGTCTAAGTTTAAAGTAGTTTGAGGGCAAGCAAAGGCTAGAATGAACATAACATGTGTCGTCAATTTCACACGTGCAAATCTTGCTGTGAACCGGAACACAAAAAACTTACCGTGAGGCACCTAATTAACATATCCTAGACAACATTACTCTTCATTCTGATTACTATAAACAAATTCGAAATCCTTTCGAGAATTGAAAGAAGGCTGCGTTTTAAACTTCTTCAACCCAAAAGTTGTAAATTTTGTGTTGCGTTCAAACACGGGAAAAAATCTCGCAATCATCAACGCACGTGATTTTCTGGAATCAGCAGCCATTTTGAGATTTGCATTTGGTCAGTCCTATGTACCTCATACCTACAGGTGACATCGATGGAGCGGGTAAGCGACAAAGTTGAAAGTAAGTGTTGGTTGTAAATGGTTACGTTCATGCAAAATTGATGACTGAGCACCATAAATGTTTAAAAAAAGCAATGTAAGTGTACTGCTTTTCTAATTACTTCAAATGAATGTTGACGCAAACAAATGTAAAATCAATCGGCTCAATAACCACGTGTTTTGAATAAAGGAAGGAAACATTACTTGATGGAACTTGCCTCCATCCGACGATGATGGTTTAGTTTTGGTTGTAACAGTTACGTTCAAGTTTCTGAATCAGTGAATGCGATATTCAATATTTTGAAGGATAAAACAGAACAAGTAATGTATGTTCGGATTAGTTTTGTAGCGCAGCAACACTTTGAAACAATAATTATTACCTTTTACCGTCACCTTGCCGTTGTGTCCGCTTGTACATAACTTTACACACGGTTGAAGGTTTTCACTGTTACATTCAGGCAAATACAGCTTTATTTTTAAAGATTAAAAAGAACACTACATATCACACATTTTCATCGATTCAGTATTGTTGTCTTTAACGTTCCTGATATAAAAAAAATAGAGTAAATGTCTTTTGCTCCTGCTGTTTGATTGTTCATAACTTTACACAGTTTGGCCAGGTAAATCTTTACGTAAAGTTATGTTCAAACCATGAGTTTTGCATTTTGGGGGAAGGACAAGTCATACATTTGTTGTACCAATTTTTGTTGGTAGGAAGGGATTTTGTGCTAATTTGATTTATACTTCTGGTCATAGATTATGAGTTGCTGAATTATAGCGTTTGTACATAACATGACGCAGTGCAAAAGGAAACAGACATAGCACCTTCAATCAAAAAATGGTCGTTTTTCTTATCTTAAGCTGTGATAATGTTCCCATTGTCTGTATGTACTTTATATTATTGTTTCTTTATTATGTAACATAAGATTAAGTAAGAATAACCCTGTTCTGGCAGTATTGGACTGAACATAACATGACGTAACACTTACGGTGGTTGGGTTGTAAAGTTATGTTACACTGTGCTTCGTGCTATTTTTGTATGGTTTAGTGTTCTATGATAAGTACAGATAGTCTGTGCATTTTTTAAAAACTTTTCTGCACCCAAGAAATGACAATTTTTAAGAAATATCTTGAACATAACTTGACAACAATTATGTTGTCAAGTTATGTACAGTTAAAACAGTGCTCAGCTAACATTTTCCTTCATAGTAACAGTCTCTTTTAAAGTGGAAGACTGGTTTGATTATTTTGTCTTTTCTAACTAATATACAAACTATTATTCTAGCTAGCTGACTGTGTGAACATAACTTGACAAACTAGACTGACACGTAAAGTGTAAAGCTATGTTCATTACTGTAGCACAATTCTAAGTATACTGTCTTTGGGATGCCCACTTTGCTAGTTGTTATTTATCAAAATACAGCTTGGGTACTAAAATATAAATTGTTAAACCCAGAATATACATTTTTCTGTTTTAAGTAGTTTGTACATAACATAACAACATCATGTGTTGTCAAGTTATATTCAACCACAGTTGTGTTTGGTTCACACATTGTCTTCCATGTTACAGTCTGATCATGCCTTTTACTCTTTGTTGTGCTGGCCAAGCTTGATAGCTGACATGATAATTTAATAATAACCAACCATTTTCGTACAAAGCTGTTGAAAAATAACCAGACATATTAGGCTGATGCTAGCTTAGCTAAAAATAAATCGCAAACATGGACACAAATTGAAATTATCTAACCCTCTCTGTTTCAGTTCTTCGGGATTTGTTCCTGAATCAAAAGTTTTTGAGGCTGAAGGGTCTTTCCCAGCCGTGAAAGCACCCAGAAAATGGATGCTAAACACCTGTGGTAGTGCAGTACCCTGACAGGTAAGCAAGATTATCATCATTATGTCAGCATACTTCATTACTTGTGCTTACGAATGATAGCAGCCAGAAATCTTTTTAAAGTATTCGAAACCAGAAAAAATGTGGATTTTGAACATGTTTTAGCTCCATTTAAGTTTGAGATGGAGACATACAAGTGGGACTAGTTGTCACTGGCCAATAAAGAAAAGGAGTTTGAAGTTTCCTTAGAAAACTTTATCAGCAGGAAGCTTGTTATAGGTTGCTTCAAGAAAACGCTGTGATCATTATGCAACATAAATACAGCAGTCTCTTTTTTTCTGTTTCAGGAGCGACTGTCGGAATAGATCCTCCGAGGGTCCAATTCCTCAAGCCTCGCCAGACAAAACAAGGAGTATTTGTTTACCCTGAAATAGATGACATCCAAGAAGTAGGGAATGATATGATTGTAGTGTCAGCTGTAGATTTCCTGCCACTCTCCAACAGTGCACGCGAGTGGAGAGTGGTTGGGTTTGATAAATTTTTAATTGTTTCTGCCATGTTTAGCTCAAGTATGAAGCTAAAGTGAGTACTTTCTGTGCCAGTGGTCTGCTGAAAACCATCGGTCATGATAAACTTAGGTCAATTGGTGATAAATTATATTTGTTTGAAAGTGGTACAGAAAAGTGTTTCTTTGCGGAGGTATTTGGGCAAAAGGTAGGCTCCGATGTCACACAGCCCATAGCAAGCATGAGCAATGGCTAACTAACGTCAGTTTTCAAGAGTGTTAAATGTATTGTTGGTGTTCTAAAATGTATTGAAAGTTTAAACTTTTTTCACTTGGTGCTTTCTCACATTGTGGAACGACATTGTGCTGAGATTTGAACCCCATGTTGTGAAGTTATGTACAAACATGTACTGATTTGTTTTGCTACTTGCTTTAAACTGTAGACACAATTATTAGAGCTGGTAAATGTTGGGGTTTACTGACCACAGAATTTGATGTAATTTCCCATTTTTATCTTTTATTTTGACTTCAGTGTTGATAATACCAACATGTTTGGTTGTAAAGTTATGTTCAAACGTGCCATTTTCACACATTATTCCCATGTATTATCAATTTCAAACCTGGTAATTACATCACTGCTGTTCTGTAGTGTAGCAGAAAGCTACAGGTGATTGTGATTATTATTTTCTGGTTCTTGTCCATTTGTGGAGGCACTTTTTTGATGAAATTTGAAGCTCGTGGTGTAAAGTTATGTACAAATAATTACAATATGTATTTGCTGCTTTCATTACTCGTTTAGACACAATTTTACTTACTTACTTACGCCTGTCACCCCTACCCGGGTATAGGCCGTCAACGAGAGACCTCCAGCAACTCCTGTCCTGTGCTTCTCCTTCGATTCTACTCCAGGTGGTTCCCAGTCTCTTGATGTCTGCTTGGAGGTCTCGACGCCAGGAGTTTCTCGGCCTACCTCTTTTCCTCTTTCCCTGGGGGTTCCATGACAATGCCTGCCTAGTGATACTGGAAGCTGGCTTTCTCAGACTGTGACCGATCCATCCCCATCTTCTTCGCCCAATTTCATTCTCTGCTGTTATCTGCTCTGTTCTCTCCCAGAGTCTGACGTTGCAGATCTTCTCTGGCCAGTGGATTTTCAAAATTCTTCTAAGGCAACTGTTCATGAAGGTCTGTACTCTGTTGACTGTGGTTTTTGTCAATCTCCATGTCTCTGCTCCATATAGGAGAACTGCTTTTACATTGGAGTTGAAAATCCGGACTTTGGTGTGTTGTGACAGCTCTCTGGAACTCCACACTTTTTTCAACTGGAGAAAGGCTGCTCTGGCTTTACCGATTCGTGCTCTGACATCTGCATCAGTGCCGCCTTTTTTTGTCTATGATGCTCCCGAGATAGGTGAAGGACTCCACCTCCTCCAACGGGGTGCCAGCAAGCAAGACTGGTTCTTCCCTGGTTGCGTTCAGCCTCATTATCTTTGTTTTCTGTTTGTGAATGGTGAGGCCCACTTGGGACGAGATGTCAGCAAGCCTCGTGGTCTTGTCCTGCATTTGTTGATGAGTGTGGGACAGTAAAGCCAAGTCGTCTGCAAAATCGAGGTCGTCAAGCTGTGTCCACAGTGTCCACTGTATTCCACTTCGTCTGTGCTCTGTGGTCATCTTCATGACCCAGTCTATGGCCAGTAGGAAGAGGAACGGAGACAGCAGACACCCCTGCCTGACACCAGTTCTGACCTGGAGCTCTCTGGTGAACTGCCCTTCGTGGATCACGCGACATGTCATGCCATCATAGCTGCTCTTGATCAGGCGGACGAGCTTTGTGGGTACACCGTAGTGTCGTAGGAGTTTCCACAGAGTCTCTCGGTCCACGCTGTCAAATGCTTTCTCATAATCCACAAAGTTGACGTACAGCGGGGAGCTCCACTCCAGAGACTGTTCCACGATGATGCGGAGAGTGGCGATCTGGTCTGTACATGATCGGTTCTTCCTGAATCCTGCTTGCTGGTCTCTCAGCTGGGGGTCAACGGAGCTCTTCATTCTCTCTAGGATGATCCTGTTGAAGACCTTTCCTGGTACTGACAGCAAGGTGATTCCTCTGTAGTTGGAACACTTGCTGAGGTCGCCTTTCTTGGGAAGCTTGATTAGGTACCCCTCCTTCCAGTCAGCTGGCATCACCTCCTCTTCCCAGATCTTTCCTAACAGTGGGTACAGCATCTCAACTGTTGTCTCTAGGTCTGCTTTCAGAGACTCCGCTGGGATGCCATCTGGCCCTGCTGCTTTGCCATTCTTCAAAAATGCCACTGCTTTTCTGATCTCTTCCCGGCTGGGTCTGTCACAGCTGATGGGTAGGTCGGTCTCTGCCGGCTGGATGTCTGGGGGGTCGGGTGGGCTAGGTCTGTTCAGTAACTCTTCAAAATACTCGGCCCATCTGTCGAGTTGGTCTGCTCTGTCTGCAATAGGCTTGCCTTCTTTGTCTTTTACTGGTCTTTCTGTATGGCCATACTTACCCGACAATCTTCTGGTAATGTCGTAGAGCTGTTTCATGTTGCCGCTGCCTGCTGCCTTTTCTGCCTCTGCTGCCAGGCTGTCTGTGTAGGCCCTCTT
Source organism: Semisulcospira habei (assembly GCA_036245525.1). Lineage (NCBI taxonomy): Eukaryota > Metazoa > Mollusca > Gastropoda > Semisulcospiridae > Semisulcospira > Semisulcospira habei. Next base: position 95,647,493 of record BTPG01000008.1, on the reverse strand, counting down.
GTCTGCCCTGATGCTCCTCTTCACCTCGCGGTTGGCTTCCGAGTATTCCCCCTGTGCCCTTACTTTGGCTGCTCTCGTGCGACTGTTGTTGACCGCTGCTTTCTTCTGCTTCCTCGCTTCTATCTTCTTCAAGGTCTGTGCCGACAGCCAGTCCTTGTGGTGGTGTTTCCTGAACCCTACAGTGTCTTTGCAGGTTGAGTTCAGCGCCTCTCTAACTGCCTTCCACTGCTGCTCTGTGGTGACCGCCTCCTCTTCATTTACTAGCTCCTGTAGCGCTTGAAACCGGTTGGACAGCACCAGTTTGAACTCTTCTCTAACTCCAGTTTCTCTCAGGAGGCCTACATTATAGCGCTGTCTTCTTGTTGTCTCTGTGCGGCTTTTCTTTAGCTTGAGCTTCATTCTTAAGGTAAGCAGATGGTGGTCTGAGGCGACATCTGCTTCCCTCCTCACTCGAACATCTTGAAGGGATCTTCTAAATTTCTTGCTAATGCAGATATGGTCTATTTGGTTCTCTGTTGTATGGTCAGGTGAGACCCAAGTTGCTTTGTGTATTCTTCTGTGTGGGAAGATGCTGCCTCCAATGACAAGTCGGTTTAGAGCACAAAAGTCTACAAACCTCTCCCCGTTCTCACTCATCTCCGAGCCTAGTCCCTGTCTCCCCATCACCTCTTCGTATCCGGTGTTGTCCTCCCCTATTTTGGCATTAAAATCGCCCATGACGATGGTGATGTCTCGCTCCGCACATTTGTCCACGGCACTCTGGAGTCGGTCGTAGAACTCCTGTTTCTCTTCCTCGTCACTGTCATTGGTGGGCGCATAACACTGGATGACGTTCAGCTTGAGCTTTTTCTTAGTTCTAAAGGCTGCTGTTATAATTCTTGGCCCAAGAGGTTCCCAGCCCATCAGCGCTCTCTGTGCCACTGGTGACAGCATGAGTGCTACTCCTTCTGTATGGGGGGGCATTCTCCTCTTCATGACCTGAATACAGAATCATCTCCCCACTTAACAGCCTTTTCTGGCCAGACTGCGTCCATCTGGCTTCACTGATGCCTAGCAGGGAAAGGTTGTACTTTTGCATTTCCGCTGCTATCTGGGCGGCCTTGCCGCTCTGGTACATGGTCTTGACGTTCCATGTGCCCATGGTTGTATCCCTGGATAGAGAGAGGCGGCTCGGTCCTGTGGCTTCCGAAGACTTCCGGCTTTCACCACAGGACGTCATAAGTCTTCTAGTAGAAGAACCTTCCTCCTCCAGGAAAGGAATTACTGTTAATCTTTTCGTCGGCGTTTTTGTAGCTATTTCCTTTTTTGCAGGGTGGGGAAGCTACCCCCACGCCCAACCCCCTTACTAGGAGGACCAGGGGTTTTCTGTCGGGGTCACCTTCCCTTAGACCATGTTGGTTCACGGCACCTTATTTCATTCGGTGCACCCCTCTCACGAGGGACCCCCTATCCACCACCCAGGGGACGCGCCTCAACGCCGTATGGTCCCAGCGCGAGGAGACACAATTTTGGGAGAAATAAAAGTGTATTTGTTAAAAACACATCACTTGAGTAGTGTTTTGTTATTTTTGGATTTATGCATGTTAGTTAAAGAGCCTCAAGTTTGTTCGTCACGGTGTAAAGTTATGTTCAAGCATTGTGTTTCTTGTTTTTAGCCTTCATTTCATTTTATATTGTGAATGGTGTTTTTTTCCTAAATTATTCTGTAATCTACAAGAGTTTAGTAAACAATAAAAGGAAAACACACCATCTTAATTGACTTTCTTTGATGTGTTGTCAAGGATTTCAAAATTTTTGTTCATAAGTCGTCCAATTTTGTTTAAAGTTTATAGCTACTGTGTTCACACTTATCTCAATTAGGATAGTTTAGAATCAATCACTGTGCAATTGAAATTGTTTGTTTAGTACCACACACAATTTTTTTTAATATAATTTATGCATTTTTGGGCATAAATGTATAGCTGAGTGTAAAGTTATGTTCAAACAATTTCAGTGTTGCACCATTGTGTATCTATTGACCCCATCAAACTTTCTTTGAAGTTTAAGCATAGCCTTGTAATGAAAGAACAACATGATAATTTATACAGCATGAATCTACTTTGTGAAAGCTAGAAAATGTGTTTAAATGTGCGACGGTGTAAATGTTATGTACAAACCATAAAACGGTTTTTCGCCAATTACATCCAAACGACTGCTCACGGGGAAATTCTTTCTTTTTTTTTTTTCTTTTTTTTCTTTTTTTTTTTGGGGGGGTGGGGGGGGGGGGGGGGGGGGGGCATGTTACTCATGACTAAACACATCACAATCATGCTCATAATTATGTTTAAGTTCAAAATCAGAGACCCATGTCACACTCTTTGGACATCCAGTCATACTCTTGACCATATGGCAGTGTACAAATTTCAAACTTTTAGCCTCAGTATGATATGGGTCAAGTCAGAAACACTGGTCTGGATCATGCACAACTACTGTTGTCTTGATACTTGTGTTTACTTCAGAATTCATATATGAAGAGCTCGGCCAATTCAATCAATGGACTAAATTTCAGACATTATGACTAGGTGAACAATTCAGTGGAAATATAAACGAGTCAATTACATGTTAGTAAGCAACTCACATGGGAATCCTTTGCACAGCTCTTCAATAGGTGTGGACATTTTCTTCTCGCTGATGCGTTCATACTTTTGCCGCTTAGTGGCTGCCTTCAGCCCTTGCCACGGCAAGCTGCCCCGCAAAAAGTACATGAACACATAGCCTAGGGACTCCATATCATCTCTTCGACTTTGTTCTACAAGAAAAACAAAAGCCACTTCATTTTACATCACAATTCACAGTTAACAAACTGAAACATGAATAGAAAAGCTCTCATGGCTCTAGTACAAATTTCCTGAGCTTTTAAGATAAGAATACTTTATTGATCCTGCGAGGGGAAACGTCAGGCCTCCTCTGATACAAAACAAACTTGATAATATATATATATATATATAATATACTTATCAAATACAAGATCATAAATTTCTCAAAAATCCCATGCCATATCATCATGGCTGTGACTGTCGTTGGCTTCCCTTGCAATCTTCCTGTGATTATTGTTCATCAAGAGGATTAATTATCATTCATCAGATGGATTGCACGTGGTACGAACAAATTACTGTAGCGCTGCATTCACTGGATTGGGACCCTGAACGTTCCACTTTCTAACTGCCGGCCGAGGAACTCATCAATAAGCATGGGTGCAACTGTGCAAAAGTGTAAAAACTGAAAGGCAGGGGTCCAGGGGCCGCCTAGGCCCCGGCGGGGTCCGGGGCAGAGCCCGGGAAAGGGGGCCCAGGGGGGCTGTGCCCCCCGGAAGAATATGATGTTTTAGCATTTTAAGAGTTATTTTTTTATATAGATTTGAAAGGTCCTCTGTGAATCTGAATGAAAAAATAAAGCAGCAAACCCACCCCTCTTTCATCCCACCAAGCAATACAAACAACACAGATCCACAAAGATATAGACATACACTCTTATACTTCAACTTGTTTAATGCTACTTACCAAACAGCAAGCAATGCACAAGATTGATTTCATCAATCTGTCTTTCTTCTCTCCTCTTTCCTTTAGAAAATACTTATTAAGTAATAGTAGAATTGTGTATGAAATTATAACATCTTGCAAAATAACTGCTCCTTGGAAGCTGGGAGTGTAAAAATAGTGATCATCTAAAAATAAAAAGTATCATGTCATTCCCAATAACAATTCATCAGGATGACTGTGGCTTTCACCTCTACCAGCTTGAACTAATCTTGTTGAATATTTGGCTTCTTAAAAAAACATCTGATATCTGCAGGAGAAGGTTGTTTTCGTTTGACACCAGCAATGGTTTCAGTTTTATCAATACTGGCAAAAGCACTATGGGTAGTAGCAACACTAACACTGGTGGTGGTAGTAGCAGTATTACTGTAAGAAGCAACAAAAGCCCTGTGAGCAGTAACAGGAGTAGTACTGAGAGCAGTAGCAACAGAAGCACTGGGTGTAATGGTGGTAGTAACAACAGAAGCAGTTGGGACAGCAACACTAGTGCTGGAGGTAGTACTACATGTAGCTGAAGCAGCAACTCTGGGACGACATCTAATCACTCTATTGGTAGCCTTTTCGATGGCTGACAGCTGCTGAACAGCATCTTGCATCTTTCTTTTCTTTTCTTCCTGCTTGCGAATTTTTTTCAGCTCCATATGTTTGTTGTACCTTCCCTTGCTGGTTCTAATGTATGCGCCAATTTGTCTGTGACATTCATTGTTGTCGAGGTCACTTTCTGGGATTTCAGCGTGCTTCGAATCAGTGCAGTTGCCTCGTAGTTCTCCACCAACAAACTGCTCCTGTCTGCTCGGATACAGTCATCCATTAGGTTAAATGACGATTCCACCAAAGGGCCAGTAAAGATGGACAGTAGTGCCTTGACAAGGCGAGAGAGAACGGGAAACCTTGAACTTCCCTCTTTCTTCAACTGAAAGATTTTAGCCCAGTAGTCAACATCAATACGTCCCTTTTCAGCAAATGTTCCAGCTAAAGCTACAACATTCTTGTCCACAGTGTATTCCCTGGCCTCAGAATCTAGTGTTCCCATGTCTGATGATGGAATCACATTGGGAAGAGAACTGGCAAGCTTGGTGATTCCAAGGTGAAACGAATCATCTTTGTACGAGTGTGGATGCAGACAAGAAAGCCATAAAATAGTTTTGTTGCCCAGAGGAAGTTTCTCAAGTAGCATGTCAGCACACTGTTCATAACCAATTCTCAGTTTCTTGGCAAGATCCTTGGCCCAGTGGCAGCTTTTGTGATCTTTTAGTGCACTTGTATAGGACACGAAACTGTGTGGTCCAACACTAAGCTTCTTGTCAGACACCTGCATGTCACGTTTACTAATGTCTGGCTTGAGTTTCAGAAGTTTTTTGAAGCTGTCTACTTTGGGGACGCACTCACTCTTCATAAAAAGCATCAATACATTTTTCACCAGAGAAAACATCTGCTCATGGTACATGTGCAGAGTTGGCTTCTCGCTCTGCATCAGCTTGGTATATCCTTGAAGTTTCTCCAGCAGACCCCGATATGTGTTGACAGTGGTGTTGAACTGGTCAAAGTTTCTGAACGAGGCGGTGAGCAACCTGTCCTTTCTGCTGTCACTGCATGAGGATCTTGCTTGTTTCGCCTGGTCCATTTGAATAACCTTGATTCTTGCTTTTGCACCAGGGTCCACATCATGGCTGCTCATGATATCCGCAACTACCATTCTGGAGAGAGAAAAAAATGTCTACAAGTGAAATTTGTTATTGTTTTTGTTTTTTTCAGGGAAAGGGGGAAGAGACAAACACAAGCAAAAAGACAACTTAAATTTTTTAAGTTCCTTAAATACACTTAGAAGAATAATGCTATGGTTTGTGCTTGAATCACAGCATTGTCATGTATTTATTTAATTATTTCTGAATTACCAAAAAAAATCTGATGGCGATTTATTCACTTCTTTTTTTCATTACCTTACTCTTTAGCCAGGTAGGTATCAGCCGCCTGCAGCCAACCATACGAGAAAGTTGGCTGCAGGCTAAAAATACTTCGTTTTCAAAGCACGATCGTTAATTTTTTGTTGTTGTTTTGAATCAATTTAATGGTTTACTATCCTCTTTTAAATAGAACAACCCATCCATAATTTAATACTGAACTCCAAACAAAATACTCCTAATTAGATAATATTGAACCCTCCTTCAACTCATAATTTGTTTTAAATTTCCCAGAATAAATATACAATTAATAGGATTGGTATAGTTTTACAAATAACATCATCGTGCCAGTCTACCTTCACTTCAACAATAGTAAAAAGATTCATACCTGTGATAGTCCTGTTCTTTCTTCGTCAAGAAAGCATAATAATAAAGGCGAAGAGGGTCCATGAGTGTATGCAATCGTTCTGTAATGGCCAGCATTTGCAGAAAACGACTGGGGCAGGGTCGCAGAACATGCAGGACTGGTTTGCCAAGCAGTGATTGAATTTCACCAAGCAAGTCTTTCGCCTTTGGAGACTTTTCAATGTCGTAATAAATGTCACTGGCTATATTTTCAACATAACCATCAAAAGGTTTGAACAACGCTTTGGCAGCGTTGGCAACAGTGTGCACACTGTCACCGCAAATGTCCAGGAGATTGTTATTATCGTTTCTCAATAAAGTTTCAACACCCCCCCTAACACCACGCATGGTGGCACAGTTGTCCATGAGGCAGGACACAATCTGTGTTGAAGGCACAATCTGTAACATCTTTCGCACACCAGCCTCACCAATTTCTTCTTCACTTAAAGACTCCACAATTGCAGCATAAATGTTCTTTGATGTTGCTTGATTGACCTCTTTTGAGGCAAAATGTACAGTCTTCACCTCACCATCACATTCATCAAAGTACCTGACCATCACATTCACAATTTTATTCATGGCATTGCTAGTTGCTTCATCAACATTCATGCTGAAAAACATGGTTTTAAGCAAGTCTTTTAATTTGTCTTTCATTGATGCTGCCAGACCATGGGTCATACTGTAGGTGGCACACTGTCTTGATATGTGAAGCTTTGACAATGCCTTGTTTTTCTTGTCAGACATTACCTTGCACAGGTCAAGCAAGTCTGGAACCAAACTGAATGGTAGGGAGTGTTCAGCAGCAAAGGCCAAGTCTTGCCTTCTTCTCGTCAACACTGCTCACGGGGCGTTCTGGCCCAAAGCCTTCACAATTTCCATTTACAATCACAGGGATGTCTTCATTTGCAAGTCGAACCTGAAAAAAGAACTACATAATAACAGACTTGCCTACCAGCAAAAACTGTTGTCAGTACTGCAGGCAGCTCAAAACCATATTTTGCAAGCTCGGACCATATTTGTTAGTAATGAATATATCGTCTTTATGTATCACACTTATATAATTAACATTTGACATTGTGCACGAATTGTAGTGAAATACTTGTACAAATGCATGTTTAGTAGCCAAAGATATTACTAAATGAAAATGCCCTAGGAGCCAGGAGGGGTCATTTTTGCAGGCATAAAAGTATGGTGTTCATCACTTGATCTCAACTTTTTGCAACAACTCAAAAACAAAAGAGTAGATGAAGTAAAATACAAACATATATAGCAAGTTAGTCACCTTCACGTTTTTCAAGTGATGTGGGTTGTTGGCATGCTCCATCAGCCGTTTCTTGCCGTTCGATCCATATTTGAGCTGAGCATGACACAGTATGCAATAGCACACTCCTCCGATGTCAAGTTTCACACACCAGAGCCTAAGCGGATTCTTCTCGCTGTCCGTTTCATTCAGCCACTCCCATCGCCATTTGTTTTTCACATTGGCGTCAACTAACGCTACCGAATCGCCTTCTTTCATTTGCGGCATTGTGAGCTAGCTAGCACTACGGGGTTTCCACAAGGTGCCAGGAAGAACAAGGGTTGTTGTCTCCGATTCAGAAGAGCGCTTCCGCTGTTACCAAAACCAGTTCCACCAAAACCAGTTCCACAGTTAAAAGATCGTTTCGCTGTTTGCTTTAAAAGAAAAAAAAATGTCTCCTCAAATTCTCAAAAACGGAACGTCCGTTTTTGACCATATTTTCAGAAACGGATTTCCGTTCCTAGACGGACGAGTTGCACCCATGAATAAGGGATGGGTAGGGTCACTGGCAATGCAAGACACCTTTGACATCAGACGAGTACCATAAAAAACTGAAACATTCCTGCTTTTTTGCCAATGACCCCACCAGCCTTTCTAATTATTTTGTCTATTCTATTTTATTTTTGTCACTACTTAGTCACGTTCCCACCCCAGCAAACAGCCTCAAATGTAAGAACACTATGGATAGCACAGGCATTAATACAATTCAATACAAGGCAAAGCCCTTTAAGGTTCAAGTGCATGACCTATCAACATACGTAATCTAACTTTTGGGACTTTTCCTTTGCAACAGGTCAAATGATTTCTCGAAATATCAGGGCTCCCACTGAGGAAAGGCAAAAATCCCTAAAATTCGGGGGGGGGGGGGGGGGGGGGGGGGGGTACCACTGGATTGAGAAAAATCAAATTGGGGGTGGGGTGGGGGGGGGGGGGGGGGGAACTTCGACGTACCAAAGGGAACAGTAAGCTTTCCCTGCTTCCTCCAGCTTGCAAAACCAGGCACTGAGAGGTGTATCATCCACTTCCCGGTCCAACCACGACCACTTATGCATACAACTTTTGTCAACCTCTTTCATTTTTGTAGTGTCTTGCCGACGCATGATGTCAGAGCGCAACATTTTGCCTCCCTCTCAGGTCAACAAAATGGTGACTTCCCATTCTCGCGAAGGAGTTTACACAAGACCCAATGTCGTCTTTTAGCTTCTGGAAAACGCCAAAATTGCTCTGCAGATTCCAATACCGCTTTTTTATTTTTTTCCCCTGAATTTGTTTTCGCGGAAATATATTTTTTTCGCGGATTCACTTTAACATTTTGCGGAAATACGCAAATTCGCGGAAAAGCGGGAGCCCTGAAACATACACATTTTTCACTTTTGTCAACCTCTCATTACCCTTGACGTTTGTGAGTAGTGAACCAAATAGTATTTTGCATAAAAAAGTCTTATCAGCTACCTTTCTGCTACATTTCTTGAAAAGTTTGCAAAATTCATGAGAAAAAGAAATTCTACCAAACTAGACATCAGTTGCTGATCTCGTGATACTTGACCTTTCCGAAGGGTTGTCCGAATTACCATACATAGGAAGATCTTACCATAAGGTATCTTTGTACCAGGTTTGGGATAGAAGTTGTAAATAGGATTTGAGATAAAAACAATTTTGTCCTAAAAAGGCTATTTGTGACCTATTTCCTGATTTCTTCTGACCCATGACCTTTCCGAGGTGTCATCCAAATGAGTATGCATAGGAAGGTCTTACCATCAGGTATCTCTGTACTAAATTTGGGTTTAAAGTTGTAAATAGTATTTGACAAAAAACCCATGTTTTGTCAAAATATAGCTATTTTTTAAATATTTTTTTAACCTATTTTCTTCATATCTTGTGAACTTTGACCTTTCCGAGGGGGCAATCAAATTAGTATGCATTAAAAGGTCTTACATCAGATATCTTTGTAATAAGTTTGGGTTTTAAGTTATCTTTGTAATAAGTTTGGGTTTTAAGTTGTGAATAGTATCTGTGAAAAATAATTTTTGTAAAAATATGGCGATTTTGGGCCTGTTTTCTGATCCCCTTTTACCTTGACCTTTGAGAGAGGTCACTCAAATTGGTATGTTTAGAATGGTCTTGCCACAAAGTATCCATGGGCCAAGTTTGAAGACTGGCTTGAACAGTCTCCAAAAAAAATAATGACAATGTTAAAGTTTACTACGGAAGACACACCACAGCAAATGGATGCCAAGTGGCCCAAAACATACTCACTTTTTCTTCGCACGCGAGCCAAAAACTTTTTAAAAAGACCTCAGCTTTCTTAAAAATAACATGTGTGTGTGCTTTTTTCAACAGGGCATTTGTATTGACTCCAAAGGTAAGTTCATCATCTCGTGTCCTTTTATGGCCTTAGCCAAAAAAGTAGACGATAAACCAAGAGGCACTGGAGTCAAAAGGTTACCATTTAGTATGAAAATATTTCATAAGCCTGTATAGTGTAGTCACTATGTAAAACAACACATCGGCTGACTCTTTTATCTTAGGTTAATGTTGAAACAAGAATGGCAAAGCCCTCATGGCTCACATGCATGATCAGTCCACATAATTAACTTGACCTTAAGTGACCATGATCCGACAGATCACTGAAATGAGCAAGTATTTAACCAAGTGTCTTAACAATAACATAAGCAAAGGTTTGATTTTTGTACCTGTCACGTTGACTCAAAATGTATGCATTTTCAAACATTTGCCTTCCTACCTCCCATGACCTGTGAGCTCTTTTATTAAGTAGTTTGCAGAAATGCCAGTAAAAACTAACAATGTACCACAAAATAGACATTGTTCATACATCAGCAGCCACCATGGCTCATGACCTCGTCCAAATTATTAAGCGCAAGGTCATACCATCAGGTATCTCTTTACCAAGTTAGACTTCGAAGCTGTAGTCTTTGAAAAAAAATAATTTAAATCATAATATGGCTATGTTTAACATTTCTGACCCCCCCCCCCCTACCACCCCCCCCCCCCCCCCAGTAAAAAATGCCAGTAAAAACTAACAATGTACCACAAAATAGACATTGTTCATATACATCAATACATCAGCAGCCCCCATGGCTCATGACCTCATCCAAATTAGTAAGTGCAAGGTCATACCATCAGGTATCTCTTTACCAAGTTAGGCTTTGAAGTTGTAGTCTTTGAGAAAAAATAAATTTAAATCATAATATGGCTATGTTTAATGTTCTTGACCCCCCCACCCCCCCCCCCCCCCCCCCCCCCCCCCCAAACAGATAAGAGACAAATGACCAATGGCTCAGTTCACAGACTCACTTTCACTAATGCACATCAGCCAAAATTTTTCTGTGCAATGCAAAGAGAGAAAAGCCAAGATATGCTTACCAATGCCAAGGTGAGTGTTAATGCTGGCATAACGGGCTGTCCCTGTGAGATTCTTGTTTTCTCGGTATGGTATGTGCTGGTGTGTACGAGCATCTCTGTACTTTTTGGCAAGACCAAAGTCAATGAGATAAACCAAGTTCCCTTTCTTCCCCAAACCCATCAAGAAGTTGTCTGGCTTCACATCACGATGAATAAAATTCTTGGAGTGAATGTATTCAATTCGACTGATCTGAAACAAAAAAGAATCCAATTAATTCTTAAACAACAAAATGTTTAATAATACAAAACAAAATGAGGAAGAAGATAATGAGTCACTAGTATTGCACAATACAATATGACCGATCCACATAACTGATCTGACCTATGTGACTTGACCTTTCACTAGTTTCAGACTCCTTGGCCTTTTTAACAGGTCACTGAAATGACCAAGTATTCAAGCAATATATCTATGTGAAATCCAACTTTTCACAAAATGTATGCACTTTCCACTCTGTCAACCTCCTGTGACTCTTGACCTTTGTAAGTATTGAACCAAGTTATTAATTTTATGCACAGACAGGTCTTATCTTCAGCTACCTTTTTGACAAATTTTATTGAAATGTTATGAAAAAAATGCTGATAAATGTTTAGTTTTTTTTAAATAAACATTTTCATATCATCTGATGATCTTTCTAAGGCGTCATCCAACTTAGCATGCAGGGCTTCTGTTTTCATAACAGGTTAAAGGGTCTGTAGACCCCCAGGTATAAATTTTAGAGGGTACACAGACCCCATCTGAGCATAACAGAGGGTTGCAAATTTATTTAAGAAAAACTCCATCATCTGTATGTTCTTTAAAATAAACTAACTCATTTCGCTCTCTCCTCTTTAAATTTGTTGTTGTGACAGTGTGTGTGCGTGTCCTTTACATGATACCGATTCTTTAACTGGTGAGCTATCATGCAAAAGCCTCAATGTCTCCCTCTCTGTCTCTCTCTCAAACACACACATTGAAGAACACATTATATGTATTTATTTGTATGATCATTTGATAATGTATTGTAACAGAGAATATAGCCTTTTCTGCTGCTGAATGCAGATTGACAACCAAAGTCTGACTTGTTTAAACTCTGTGTGTGTGTGTGTGTGTGTGTGTGTGTGTGTGTGTGTGTGTGTGTGTGTGTGTGTGTGTGTGTAAACTGATGTACTTAAAAGTTGCTTTTAACCCATTTAACCCGAAAGATGTATTTCTCCAATTTTAAAACTTTTGCCTAATAACTGTGTACCAGAAGATGGATCGACCACGATAAAAATCTGACAATTTTATTTCTGTTCAAATTTCTGGACTTGCTTTTGGAGTTTGCCTCCATGCATATTGTGCATGTCATCCGTGTGCCATCTTGCTTTAGCCATGGAAATACACGCAGCCATGAACTCTGAAAACTGCATCGCAGCGGCGGTGCACACACGGCCCAGGGGTATCATTTCTGGTACTGTCGCTTGTCGATGGAGACGGCGGTGTCGAAGTGCAACTTTTTTCTAAGCGATTATCATGGTCAGACCGGGTCAGATTGAAGAATCCGAAGCATTCCAGCTTCGTTTGTTTTTTCTCCACCATTTACAACTTCGTTCAAGATCGAAAGTGAAACGCACAATGCGGTATCCAATAACAGTATGAATGGTGAGGTCACAGTAAATAACGCGTTCAACATGTAGCGCGCACTTTGTAATAACATGCTGATACCACATGTAAACTAACAGTTTGCCCATCCAGTTACACTTGCACGGATCCCGAGTCAGGATGATTCTGAACGCACCCGCGACCAAGCGAGCGGCTAAATGAACCAACTCGTCACTAAAAGTAGAACGACTGTCACCGACCTGTTAGGGTACACACGGTGGCACAAGGATAATGCGTCTCGGACACAGATGCACTGAATTTTAGTGCGTCTAACTAACCCTTGGTTACATTTTCAGTACGTGATTTTGAGTTTAAGTGCGACATAGACACACCAAAACGGAAGCCCTGGCATGCATTTCTGGACCAATTTTCAGTTTGAAGTAGTAATTGGGTTTCAAGGGGAAAAATTTGGGTGAAAAAAGGCTATTTGTGAGAGATTTCCATATCTCTTGTGACCCTTTATCTTTCTGACATGTCATCCAAATCAGTATGTATAGGAAGGTCTTACCATCAGGTATATCTGTACAAAGTTTGCATAATTGTGTTAATACTGAAGTTGTAAATATCTGTTTAAAAATGTCTATTTGACCTATTTTCTGGTCTCTTGTGACCCTTGACCTTTCCAAGAGTGCATCCAAATTAGTAATAGTAGTAATAGGCAGGTCTCACCACCAGGTATCACGTTTGAGTTGTGAACAGTATTTGAGAAAAGACAAATTTGGCCAAAATATGGATTTTTTAAACCTATTTCCTGATTCCTTGTGACCTTGACCTTTGAGAGGTCACTCAAATCGGTATGCCAGAAAGGTCTTGCCACAAAGCATCCTTGGGCCGAGTTTGAAGACTGTGACCTAAATAGTCTCAGAGAAAATGCCAACCTTAAAGTTTACTACGGACGATGAATGCCTGACAGACAGATGACCACTGGCCCATTACAAACTCAATTTTACTATCACATGTGAGCCAAATATTAAAATAACAAGAGTAAAATGCTATGATGAGTGTGAATGTGTGATACATTCTTAATTGTGGTGCAAGCTTTCATCCCCTCAATCACAAACAAGAAAAACATATCTTTAGGGATACAACTGGAAGTTTCCATATTAGGGGTCATTCTCTGCAAAGTAATTTGTAGAGTACAAAGTAACAGAGTAACAAAAAAGTAATCGGACATAGATGTCCCTGAAGCTGCAATTTTAATAGGACACTGACCTACCGGCAGCTACATATTAATTGGACATTTTAACCACGCAATCAGACTATGACTATGAGTATGACCAATGCCTAGTTGGCTTGCATAACTCAGAAAAAACACACTAACATAAGTGTTAACTTACCAGCTGATCAGCTAACAGTAGAACTGTTTTGAGACTGAACTTTCGCGAGCAAAAGTTGAAAAGGTCTTCCAAGCTAGGTCCAAGCAGTTCCATCACCATCACATTATAGTCACCTTCTGCTCCACACCATTTGATAGTCGGAATTCCCACTGTGATATAAAGGGATGATGTTATTATAGTAGATAATCAAGAGTTAGAATTTGACTAAAAACATATTTGCTATGAATCTTCCTGTTTTAATGCAACAGTTTGAAAATGTGCCCACTTAAACAGATATACACTGGCTCTTCTTAATTTCAATGAAAAGGGACCGAGCTCTTTAGAGTATGAGGTATGAATAATGTGCTATTACTGTTGGTTCTATTCTTAAATGCATTAACTCATTCAGCCCTGATGCACTACGGCAGGAGATGAGTGACCATGATAACTCAAGGGCAGTGCCAGAATAGCTTGGCACCTGTCAGTGCCAAGCTAATCTGGTACTGCCCTTGAATTATCATGGTCGAGCCATCTGCTGCAACAGGTGGATAGTGTTTAGATGACACCTCCCAAATTTGAAAAATATGTGCGCCGGGCTAAATGAGTTAAATTAGGTTGGTCTAATAAATGAACATGCATCAAATACACAGTCTTCCATGTGAACTAACATTATGTCTTCAAATGTATGTTTGTATGCACTATTCAAACTATACCAAACATTAACAGTAACACTAAGTAAAACTGAGCAGATAAATTATGCAACAATAGCAAAGTGATGAACACAACACTTGCCTCCTCCCTGCATCATTCTATAGATCTTGCTCTCAATGTGGAGCTGTGGATGTTTGGTCTTTACACATTCCAACTTGATAGCCACCTCCTCCCCATTAGAAATATCTGTGCCTGTGATGAGAGAAATATTTATTATCATCGGATTCAGAAAAATAGCCATGGGATATTATCACCTTATGCTATTGGGAAAAGAGGGCTATTCCTGCCAAACTGAACCTGAAACTGTGTGTTGACATGGAAATTTTGGCGGAAATACTAAATTAAGCAGATAGTCTGGAGACCTAAGGAACAGACAGCTGATGGTTGCTTCAAGGCTGTAACTACCACTGGCACTTCTAAACTGATAAAAGTAACAGGAAACATTACAGAAAACATAATGTAATTGCCTGCAGGTCACGGTATACATTTAAATTGGGAAGTTCAGGCAGTAAGAGGTCCCGTGTTTTTAAAAATAATTTTTGCCTTGTTTGAAAATTTGCAGTTGGGCTGAATGTGGGAATTTGCTGGAAATTCGTGGTTAGCTGAGAGGAGACATGTTTGGTGCTTTGATTCATACCATCCTGAGCTTATCCAGTGGACATTTGTGGGCCTATGTTGAGTTGCCTTTGGCGTAGTGATTTGAGGGGCACGCTGATTTCAGCTGTGCTTGGGTGTGGGGTTGGTAAGGAACCAGTTTCATAGCCAAGAAATGAGACGGGTCATGTGCTGTTTTTTTTTTTGTATTTTATGCATGGCAAATGTGCAGCTGGTGGGTGGTAGTGCTTTTTAGGGAATTGAACAATTAGGGGATGACTGGGATTGACTAAGGCTAAGAGACTGGACAGTACGGAAACACCACTGTGGTCCGTGGCCTGTCAGGTGCACCACATACCATATGTGACATAGACCGGAAACTGGTTTAGTGTAACCAGATCAATGAGTTTGGATGGTTGCAGTTGGAAACGTAAGAAAATCATGAAAAATTTGAAATTTTGCCAAAAAAAAAAATCGCTGTGCATGCAGTTTATAGGCGTTTTGGCATGTTTTGCGTGGCAACACCCTGTTTACCTGCACTGTGAGCTAGGTTTAGTGTGTTTGCTCATTTATTTTTTTGTCTTACAGGTAGTCATGAGTCTTTCCTTCGACCATGAGCTGTGACCTTTGACCTTTGACCTTGACCTTGAAAGGGGTGGGGTTTGGGGTGTTCAGTTTGATAAATGCGTTAAAAAAATTCACTCTTTCAGTTATTGAAGTTGCGTGGGGTGGGTGTAGGGTGGGGTGGGCAGGGGTTTGGGTTGGAGGCCGGGGGGGGGGGGGGGGGGGGGGGGAGAGGGGGGGGGGGGGGAGAGGGGGGGGGGTTGGGGGCTTAAGGTCAAAGGTTAAGATAAAAACTACAATGAAACAGTGTTAGCATGTGCATTTCATCAGACAGCTGACCTCAGAGTGAAATAAGCGGCCAAAATAATGTGACCTGCAGAAGTGTTATTTTGCATGGTACTGCTACACTGGTTGCATCTGAGGTGTCATTCTGCTGTAATTGTCATGAGGGATGTCTCTGGTGTCTATTCTAAGCCAAACACAAGCACTTGTACACTGAGTAAAGCTCATTTGAGTGCATTGTTATGGGACCAGCAGTTGCAGGCACCAGTACAGGGTTTTACAGGAGTGTTGACAAGTTTGGCACACACATGCCTACTACATCTGCAAGATGAGCTGAGGTGTTTTGAGACTCTGACAAGTGTGTTTTATATAAAAATGAACTGTACATAACCATTTTTCTATGCTACCTCCTAAATCAGCACTCCAGACACTAATTAGCGTATGTGGCGTGTCCCGCGTAGCATAGTTTTGGTTGTTTTGTGTAGACTTTTTCCTGTAGGATAGCTCAATAGACTTAATGTTTAAATTGCAGAGCTGTTTCATGACCCCTTTTGCCTAGGGAAAGATTGCCAGCAGCACATAGGGCATGGCAGCTGGTTACAGGCCTCTTCCAGCTTGTTGTCACCAGACAACAGGGTCAATGAGGATGCCTGGGTGTTGTCTTTTGGGCTGCCCTAAGATACACAAGGAAATGGCCTTGGGTCTGAAAGCTCATTTTTCATCAGTGTCAGTGTCATTGTAACTGTTTTAAGTTGTCCAGCCCACCAGAAGTCAGTTTGACTGTATTGCATGCGTGTGTAAACTTGGAAAAACAGAAAAAGTAGGGGGGTAGGCAATGGAAAAATATGAAAAAAAAGCACTTTCATGTGCCTGTGTCTCAAATGCAACATTTCTGAAGATCAGATATATTACTTGATGTACATGCCAATTTTGGAGGCATTCTGACCATATCTAGGCTGTTTTTCATGGCATCAGATATGCATGATCCAACACGTCAGCAGCGTTGTGAACGCCACATCAAGGCACTTCACATAATGGGCCATAACATAAAGATGCAGCAACTTTCAAGGGTGTCACTTTGGATTTGACTTAGCTATTGTCTAAGGGTTGCACTGATGGCAGATTGAATGGTGTTCAGGTGGGACAAGTTTCTCTGACAGGTCACGGTATACATTTAAATTGGGAAGTTCAGGCAGTAAGAGGTCCCGTGTTTTTAAAAATAATTTTTGCCTTGTTTGAAAATTTGCAGTTGGGCTGAATGTGGGAATTTGCTGGAAATTCGTGGTTAGCTGAGAGGAGACATGTTTGGTGCTTTGATTCATACCATCCTGAGCTTATCCAGTGGACATTTGTGGGCCTATGTTGAGTTGCCTTTGGCGTAGTGATTTGAGGGGCACGCTGATTTCAGCTGTGCTTGGGTGTGGGGTTGGTAAGGAACCAGTTTCATAGCCAAGAAATGAGACGGGTCATGTGCTGTTTTTTTTTTGTATTTTATGCATGGCAAATGTGCAGCTGGTGGGCGGTAGTGCTTTTTAGGGAATTGAACAATTAGGGGATGACTGGGATTGACTAAGGCTAAGAGACTGGACAGTACGGAAACACCACTGTGGTCCGTGGCCTACATGCCAGACACAGTCAATTTGTCACCTGGCTGAAGATTGTATCAGACACTGATTACAATGTATGTGAGCCAAAAGATGGTGGTAAAATTGTGTTCAAATTTCCCTGTCCAACACTAAATCACGACAGTGGCAATTTTTCTCTTGAAAACAAACATGTTTGCAAATTTAACTTGCTATGCCATTATCAGTCATAATGTCGATAGAGACCACACTGGTTAAAGAAAAACACAGATACTGCCAGAGGGATAGGCTGTTCTGACTCGAGTTACTTGTGAATCATCTTACTCCTGTCAACCGATTTTGCTGCCTCCGGAGAGCAATCCAATCAGCAGAACATACTTAGTGACAGAAGCAATATACTACAACACTGACAAACTTTCTGAGGTATGCGAAAAATTCAAAGCAAAGCCTTTTGGAAAAAAATCATATCAAATTAAATATCGTAGCCTGCCACAAACCAGCTGATCCCTCCCAGCCTTCATCGAACACCAAAAAAAGGAAATTATTCACTCGTCCGATCAATTCTCACCAAGATAGATGTCTCCGAAGGATCCACTACCGATCTTCCTTCCAAGACGGTACTTGTTTCCGACTCGAAGCTCCATTGCTATAAAAACAAAGAGAGCGGGTCCAAATTTAGCACAATGAACGAACCTGTCGACGAAGCAGTCAGTACAACCGAACATAAACAAAAATCTTGACGGATGGGTAGTGTGAATAATCATCGAAATAAACGTACCTATGGTTTCCTTTGGTTCACAAAATGCCTCTCATCAGTGAGAATGATGATCGAGTTTATCAAATCAGGCGCTCAGCCAATCGCAAATGGTACCTGGACTGACCGATGCCGACGATAAAATTTGGGTTTAGCTCTTTCCTTTGGCAGCCATTATTTACTCAATGGTTGCTCGACACAGACTACGCAGGCGCCGGAAGGTTATTTCCGCTAAAAAGGCCCGGATGAGAGACACAAATTTTGCTTGACCCAAAAAGTTATCTTAGTAACAGCTGATCAAATAATGATTAGTAAGACTGTCGATCATAGTTGCAATATTATTAAATGCATATCATATTAGAAAGGTCTGTCTGCGATATATATCATCCGTGTTCAATGACACCGTCAGTTCCGACTTCCTCTACCTCAGCGCGTCATTAGTTACAGCAGGGCGTGGACAACAGTTCTCAACAATTAAAACAGTAGGGGTTTTATTGCTATATAACAAGCGTTTTGAGTTGCAATCTAAAGTTCGGAACTTAATGTCTGCGCCTTTCAACTATGTAAGATAGTACCGGTACAGGAGGACCCGTCACGGTGATTCGTCAAAACTGTACAACAAACCAAGGGGAATTACTCAGCGCTGGACAGACAGTTAGATCCCCTGCCCCCGCCTATCAGGCACCCAATCGCCAGCCCACAGAGAAATACGCAGGTATAGAATAAGACGATCATTTGCATCTTCAAAAAAGATGCATCAGGTCTCTTATATAACCCATGTCTTTCTCCGGAACTTAGGAAGTAGGCAGGGGAAACATACATACGTCAAAACTCTGCCCATGACCTGTATAATGCGCACAATGCACAGAGTGAAATTCACCAATCCCAAATTGGACCTGTGAATACTACATACCAGTTCAGGAAACTGGTTAACTATAGTAGTGCTAGGACGATGCCACACTGGTTATCTCCCACGATTCGCCGTCTCAAGTTGTGTCGAACAAATACATCTGGGCTGTAAGAGGTTTTGCAGCTTGGTCAGTGGGGTACCGGACGTGCCCATGCACAGAAAAAATGAACACCAGTTGTGCAATAAAGTTATATCTTCATGTATTTGATAAATCTTTGTTTGTTGATGTGTACTTTGGTGCAGTGTGCACATATGTGTGTATGCTGGTAAGGGGGTATGGGTGGGGAGATAGACACACACTGCAAAAGAAAGATACACTGAAGCACCACAACCACCATCTTGGAAAAAAAGAAAGTGAAAACTATGCATACACACAAACGAGAAAGAGAGAGAGAGAAAAGCTACCAAGAAATAAAATGCGACAAATTACAAGAAAATTGGGTAACGTATCACACAACCCTTTATTTTTCACATTCTTGCATGTCAATCAGCGAACAATGTGAGCATCAACAACCACCAGTAACGATGAAGACTGCTTCCCCAATGCAGACCTCTCTACATATTATCTGCATAACCCTGCTTTTTTTAGTGATCAGTTCAATGTTTAATTCAATGGACAATACATACGACAGAAAGAATGAGCTTCTGTAACCATACAGATTTAGATTATGCAGATTCTATTTTAGCTTCCTCTTGCTTGGCTACAAATCAAAGAGTAGCACAAAGCCTGTGCAGCACAAGTTCGCTCCCATGCAAAATGGGTTGAAGAAGATGGAAAAAAAAAAAAAAAAAAAAAAAAAAACATTCTAAACCTGGAATGTGATACACTGTTTCACAAGCATAACACACACTTGAAATAGACCAAAAACACAAAATAAACCGCATTAGTGCAAAGGTTCTTCATATGTCACATAGTTCATGTATGTTGGCATAAGTACACTATTTTTACATCAATGTATACAAGGTGAACGAATTGTACTCCAAGATTTAGCATCATTATTGCTGAAATGTTATGTTTGCATCATGAAGGGATCCATAGAAAATCTCATGAGGTGCGTTTTTACAGGCACATGCAATTTTTTTTTACACTTAAGCATAGGCACGAAAGTGTCAGATTAAAATTGCAGATTGACTGAAATGCATATCTCAATGAGTCTGTAAGGAAAATAAACTTAAAAACAACTTCTTCCAATTATTTTAACCCTGGGCATTTGGGATATTTTTGGTTCTTATGGCTTTATATCTCTACAAATTGTATGTGTAGAGAAATAAGAATAGACATTTCTAGACCACCCCTTTCATAAACATAGGGTATCTCTGGTTAATTGCCTATTATCATCCATCTTTTCAATCACCCACCCCCCCACCCCACCCCACCCCCAACCCCCCCCCCCCCCCCACCCCTCCATCACCTCTTTGTTTTTTTAAGTACATTAGGTTTATTTAAAAAAAATCGTTGAAGCAACGTTTTTTTATCAGCTGTCAACCCGTGATTATTAAGGCAGATCTATCACCCCACCCCACCTGTATCAATAATGCCGCATTAACCCATTAAGCAAATTAAGCTGCAAATCAAAAGCTTATCTCAGAAAAAGTACACAACAGAAGATATAGAATCCCTCACCGCTGATGAGGTAATTAAACTACATGCTAAATATGAAAATCACATTGGTTCACTAATTACTCGTGACTTAAGTCGATCTCTTGTCTGTCTATACACAAAAGCTGTGAGTTACTTTTTACCTGTCGATAGTGACAGTCTATCACATGATCTCGAAAGCAACCCTATTGGGTCAACATAGCCCTGTCTTGACGCAGGTTCAAACGGTGACTAAGGCTAAAAGACCGGGTAGGGTTGAGGCTGGAAAAAGATTAGCCGAATATAACAGACAAAAAAAATTACAACTTCAGTCGCTAACAGAAAAGGTACCACCGTCAGGACTGCCAACAACAGCCTCAACACCGGTGGCAACACTACCGACCCCACCCCAATCACCCCCTCAACAAAGTGAGAGACTAACAACTGAGACTAAACCTGAAATAACAAAATATATAGTTGCCAGATTTGTTGTTGGATTTGGTTACATAGGTTACCAATTTTACAAAAAATACAAGCCACAAACTTGAGCAGTGTGTCCAAAAAATTAGACACTCCAAAAACAAAAGAAGAAGTCTCCACATTACCAGCAGTGCCAAAACCTTTTGATCCATTTTCATGCAGTAAATAAAATTAATATTTTAATTTTTATAGCATAAGAAAATGAGTGACATAAAAAAAATAATAAACCTTGTCTATCACTCTGCGGTATAAAGTGGTCTAGCAGTAGCTTACACTATGCTGGGACGGAGTCTGCTCAAAATGTGTTCTGCTGACCTGGGTAAACTAGATTTTGAGGACAGCGCTAAGCTAGTTGCAGTTGTAACAGCGTCAATTGCAACAAAAGACTTTCTCGTCAAGCAAGGAATTATTCCAGAAAATGTATCCATGTAAATAAAAAGTATGGCTACTTTAGCTGTTATCATTGGCGGGGCTGTTGTTAATGCATTAGCATTTAGCAGGTCAAACTTTCTCTTTTCAAAAGTGAGTAGAGAGGAATCTGCAGAAGAAATGAGATGACACAACGAGGCATCTTACGAGAAGCAAAGAATTGAGAAACTTGATTTTATCAATGAAAAACTTAGCCTGGAAGGTCACGCACAGCACACATTTTGAAATGTTGATGACGCTATCAAAGAATACGTTGTTACTGGTGAAGACATGTCCATCCCATAGCCGAAGCTTAGCGACTACTACCAACCAATCCCAGAACAAAGAAATGGAGAAATAATTTTTGTTCTAGTAGGAATGACTTTTGTATATTTTACAGGAGTTTTTTTATTGCTAGAAAAAATTAAAGACGTCGGGGCTAAGCTATCCAAAATATATTACTCCCTGATTGGCTACTGGAAAGGAAAAACAGCAATAGATAAATTGCATGCAGCTGTAGGAGGCGATGTCACACTTGATCAAATAAAACAGTGGCAGCAAAAACAGGCCATTTGGCAAATTTATTTACATGCCCCAAGAAAAATATCAAGACCTCATTTTGAGAACACTACCCCTAATGACACACATCAAATGAATCTTTTGTTTCTTCCACACGATACAATAAGAAAGAAGTGATACACATATGCATTAACTTTTCTCGAAATAGCTTCAAGGTACAAGGACACCAAACCCATAACTGACAAGAATGCTAGTATGGTAGCGACAGCCATATCATCTATTTTTAGTCGAGGTCCTTTAAAATACCCCAGGCTTGTGCAAGTTGATGACGGATCTGAATTTAAAGGCGCCGTTAATCAGTTATTTGCGAAGCATGGCGTGCTAGTGCAGCGAGGCATACCGGGTGTGCACAGATCACAGGCAATTGTTGAGAACTTTAACAAACAATTATCAGAGAGACTTTTAGTTACCAGTATTCAAAGGAACTCATGCATGACGCACGTAACACTGAGTGGGTTAAGAGATTACCATCTGTGATAAAAGCAATGAATAATGAGGGCCACCCCAAACCCGCTGATGCTATTAAAATGAAAACAATACCGTTAGGACCATCAGGGCCGGGGCTAAAAACAACACCTCCTGACACAAGCTTGTTTACAAAACAGGTGAGATATTTGTATCAACCCGGCGAGGCCGAAAATGACGTAAGACGCAGGGCATCTGATCCAATATGGTCCACGTCTGTTCACAATATATAAAAAAAATCCCTGGTAATCCATCGATTTATTATCTATATGAGCCTGCCCCGGAAAGGGAATTTCTCAGAGAAAAATTACAGATTATTTCCCAAGACACTGTTACTCATTTTTAATTGTTTGGGCCATTTCGTTAATCAGCTCATCAATTAGTTCATTGGCTATTTCTTCAGATATCTTAACCCTTTGAACCCTGAGTAAATAAGAAGTCTATATACCCTTCAGCCCTGACTTTGAGAAATTTCTGTTGGAAATGGGTGTGCACTGTAAAATATTTGTAAATAATACATTACAACAGATATTCCCATATAGGTATATATGTACAGATTTGCCATTAGATGGACTACCGTTTTATGGTTTTGACCACACTGTGTCACCTGTGTCGTAATGCCTGGTGACAAAAATAGTGACAGGTGACAATAAACTTGAATAAAAATGTCTTTCTTGCATGACAGGTCGCTGGTACTTAACATGCATCACTAAATAGGGTGTCTGTTAGTGTGACACATAAGTGTCCATGCATTTCCAGCATGCCGATACAACGTAAGGCCCCTACCTTGTCACCAGATGTCAATGTTTACACCTGCCACTGATAAGGTATATCCATGGTCTAGACAACATGTAATAAGCGGCATCGATTGATGATCAGTATGTCTGTGTTGTGTTTCATACACGATCTGATGGAAATACCAGTGTCGTAAAGACTATACACGTACTACACATGTGACCAGTGTGTGTCGTTGGTGTCCACAGACTTACCTACAGGTGCACCAAGGTGTGGCATAAAAAAAAACGGAATATGAATTACAACCTCCGAATTCAGCATTAGAATCAAGCTGTAAGTCATTGCCGTTGTCAGTGACTCAAACCGGCAATCGTTCCAGCTGACACTGCCAACACCTGGTTATGCTGCCTCGCGATAGGTAGGCACACATGTCCCTATACATCTAAGCTATCTGCTTTTGAAACGATGTCTCCAAACACAAAATTGTATCACTCCGAATATCTACACATCCACTCACGATTCCGACCGTAATTCCCACGCTAGCGCATCAAAACTGACCGCATACCACAGACGAACATGTCAGTGCAAAGGGCGAGGTCACCACACACGCAGCGAGGCTAGCGCGTTACCGGGCGCGCGATACGAAACACCTGACACCGCTGTAGCGGTTTGTCGGGTTCAACGGTATACGAGGCCGCCAACCGCTACATCGGTTTGCCGGGTTCAAAGGGTTAAGCCTGTAATGCCCAGGTGCATAAGCCAATTCCTTACTGTGAAATAAACATTTTGTTTCACCAACTGCAAGTGACTTTTTATGTGTTTGGATCGTTTCTAGATTATGTCTATTTGATTTCAGTGTCTTGTTTGGATAATCAGTCATTAGTTCTCCATCTAAAACTTGCTTGTAGTGTTCATGACGAATATCTTTATTTTTTTTTTTTTTTTTTATACCTTTGGCTTTCGACTGACTGCCTTTCTGGTGCAATATGGAATACATCTTTGATCTCAGTCCAACGTGCTCAACTATCGGCACTCTATTCAGTTCATCTTTAAACTTCCCAGGCACTTTCTTGTTTTGTGTGCTATACTGCGGGTGATTCTTAGGATAATCAGACGTGTCATACATATGTAACTCTGTTTTCATATCTTCATAAAAATCTTCAGTAGGCACATCAATGATTATAGAGTGTATAGCAGACGACAGTCAGGATACTTTGGTTTAAAGTAATCATAGTAGAATTCAAGCATTAATAATTTTGATAACTGAAGTATTGCCATACCAATGAATACTGGCTTGTCCAGTTTAACAATCTTTTTTTTTAAGTGTCACTCAATACAAGGATGGATGAAACTCTTTATGCCCTGTGTATTGTGGCTTGCCTGTAAGCTTAATTGCGCCTGATTCAGTTGTGACCAGTCTCACATCTTTGTGGTGATGAGGATTTTCCATTGTCTTGCCAAAACAGGCATTGTTCATAAGCTTAAAGAAGTCTTTGTCAAATGCAGTGTTGCCATCCCTTTCACAAAGGGTTGTGTTCTTCATTATGTAATCTTTCATAAAAGCACACTGATCAAATTCAATGCCTCTGTGAACTTTCTTTAGTACTAACCCTCCCCACCCGGGTCTGCCCTGGGGGACTTGGGTGGGGTTAGGTATTTTTTAGTTCCCAGGGTCACCCTGGTCAGCCTCACAGGGTGGGTTTTTCTCTCCATTCTGGGGCATGTGTTTCTGTCTACCCTTTGTCCATTCACCTGTATTTGCCTTTTTAAAATTCTCCCTACTGTCTGCACTGCCTGTAGCTCTTGATATTGGATGTGTGTTGCTAAATGGTCTTAGCTTTATTTAGGCCCCATGTTGTAGGTTTATTTAACGTATTTGACCGGCTGGCGACATACATTCAATTTTCTGTTTGTTTTTTTTTCACAAGCAGTGCAGGCACGTCCTGAGAAAGCCTTGTTGCTGTCGGGACGTTAAGCAATGTACAATCAATCAATCAATTTAGTACTAACCCATGCCTGATGTAAAACTGCAACAAGTAATAGTGACAAACGTAATTGAATTTGTCATTGAAATTTGGCACAAGTTTAGCGTCTTCTTTTTCCCCCCTTCAAACTCATTTTCTCAACAGCTAATGGATAATCATTGTGGCAATCATGTAGATGGTGTGGGTACTCTAGGTCGACTTCAAAGATCCAACCTTTCTCGTCATTTTGGTCATGAGTCATAATACAGTTTGTTAGGTATGTTATATCACACTGTAACAAATCATGCAGATGAAAGTTTTTCAAGGGCAAGTACTCACACATTGCCCATCCATAAAGATTTTTAGCGTCAAGGTACGTAATGAGTGACCTTGACCCGCCAAGGTCAGGTCAAAGTCAAGGTCACCATAGCCATCAAGATATTTGTTATTTACTTTGGTAAAGTTGTTCGCGGCTATACTTATGCCTTCCCTCAATCCACGTTCCACCATGTCAACCATCGTGCAGTCAGACAGCAGGTCTATATATATCTTACTGGATTTACAAAATGCATCCCATGTCATGCCAGGACTAGTTATGTAGCAAGCTGGGTCAAGACTGTAGTGCAACAAACACTTTTCACGGTAACTTTCAAATACATCTGCTAGCAAGCAAACGTCAGCTTTCAAGTACTGGTCATGGTAATCACCAATCGTTTGACACCCTAGTTTACCCCATGCATCAAGAGCATGTTGGTATTCAGAGTCGGAAATTCCTTTACCATTTAAGGTAGAATAAAATGCCTCTTTTGGCAGCAGACTCCTTTCCTCAAACACAACCCAGTGATCAATGTACTCATAGGGGTAGACTCCTTTCTTTATCAACTCTGGCTCAAAATATTTACTTGTTATTGGAAACGATGTCATACCTTCTGCCAGACTAGCAAGCCCTAAAGACAAATGTTGCATTGCATCATAAAACACTAATTTGTTGTCTAGCCTAAAAGTCAAGTATTTCTCAGTTGTCTGGGCAATACAACTAATGTTCTTATAAGACTCATCTACAGCACACATAATAATGTGTGAATCATATCCTTTGAGATTGTGAAAAAAGATAGGCAGTTTGTATGTCTTGGGATCTATTTTTAGTTCAAGTTACATGCACCATGTGCAGCACCTCTGTAATGCCCAGCATTACCTACCAACGGGCCACTCAGACCGCATCATGTCCATGCGCCTCCCTCTGAGACACCAGCAGCACGTCACCCTTCTCAGTGTGTACTCCCCAACCCTCCTGGCAGAGCCTGCTGAAAAGGACAAGTTTTACACTGACCTGCGCAGCCTCCTACAGAGTACCCCTGCAGACGACAAAGTCATCATCCTTGGCGACTTCAACGCCAGAGTGGGCCAGGACTCTGAAGCCTGGAAAGGAGTCCTCGGCAAGCATGGCGTGGGGAACTGCAATGACAATGGCCGCCTACTGTTTGAGTTCTGTGCGGAGCAGCAACTGGTCATCACCAACACTACTTTTCAGCAAAAGGACAGTCGAAAGACCACCTGGATGCATCCTCGCTCCAAACACTGGCACCTTATCGACTATGTCCTAGTGCGTCAGAGGGACCGCAGTGACGTCCTCCTCACCAGAGTGATGCCCAGCGCAGAGTGCCACACTGACCACCGCCTTGTCCGCTGCAAACTCAGGCTCCACTTCAAGCCAAAACCCAAGAAATGGGGGCCCCCCAAGAAAAAGCTTGATGTTGCCAGCCTTCAGCGTGACGATGTGAAAGCTGCCTTTCAGACAGATTTACAGCGCAGGCTCAAAGACACAGCGGACCCAGTAGACTCCTCCCCTGAAACACTTTGGGAACAACTGAAAACTGCTATTGCAAAATCCTCTGCAGAAGTCTTGGGTTTCGCCAGAAAGAAGAACAAAGACTGGTTTGACGAAAACGATGTAGAGATCCAGGAACACCTAGCAAAAAAAAGAGCCGCCCATCAGGCTCACCTAGCCCAGCCTTCCTGCCCTGTGAAGAAGTCTGCCTTCCGCCTCGTCTGCAGCAGTCTCCAGCGCAAGCTCAGAGATCTCCAGAATGAGTGGTGGACCAGACTTGCACAGAGGACCCAGCTTTGTGCTGACAATGGTGACTACAGGGGCTTCTACGAAGCACTGAAAGCAGTGTATGGCCCCAGGCACCTGGTACAAAGTCCCCTGCGAAGTGCGAATGGCCAGGCACTCCTCACAGATAATACCTCCATCTTGAACCGCTGGTCGGAATACTTTCAGAGCCTCTTCAGCGCTGAGCACACTGTTCAAGAAGCAGTCATCCTACAAATCCCACACCTCCCAGTAAAGGTTGAATTGGACGAACCGCCCACCGCTGAAGAGACCCTCACAGCCATCCACCAGCTCAAGAGTGGCAAAGCAGCAGGCATTGATGGAATACCGCCAGAGATCTGGAAACATGGAGGCACAGCACTGCACAACAAGCTCCATGACCTCTTTCTCTGCTGCTGGGAGGAAGGAACACTACCAAAAGATCTCCGTGATGCAGTCGTTATCACCCTGTACAAGAACAAAGGCGAGAAGTCTGACTGTTGCAACTATCGGGGAATTACCCTGCTGTCCATTGCTGGGAAACTCCTTGCAAGGCTGCTCCTGAATCGGCTGGTACCTGCCATCGCTGAAGACCAACTCCCAGAGGGCCAGTGTGGCTTCAGAGCAAACAGGAGCACCACCGATATGGTCTTTGTGCTGAGACAGCTACAGGAGAAGTGCCGCGAGCAGAACAAAGGGCTGTACGTAACATTTGTCGACCTAACAAAAGCGTTCGACACTGTGAACAGGCAAGGCATGTGGCAGATCCTGGAGCGACTTGGCTGTCCCCCAAAGTTCCTCAACATGATTGTCCAGCTACACGAGGACCAGCAAGGCCAGGTCAGACTCAACAATGACCTCTCGGAACCATTCCCTATTCTCAACGGCGTAAAGCAGGGCTGCGTGCTGGCACCGACCCTCTTCACCATCTTTTTTAGCATGATGTTGAAGCAGGCCACAGTGAACCTCGATGATGACGATGCAGTGTACATCAGGTATCGTCTCGATGGCAGCCTGTTCAACCTCAGATGACTGCAGGCCCACACGAAAACCCTAGACCAACTGATTCGTGAGCTGCTTTTTGCTGATGATGCTGCCCTCGTTGCACACACAGAGAGAGCCCTGCAGCGCATCACGTCTTGCTTTGCAGATGCTGCCCAGCTCTTTGGACTCGAGGTCAGTCTGAAAAAGACAGAGGTCCTCCATCAGCCGGCACCCAAGACAGTGTATCGCCCTCCTCACATTACCATTGGCGAGTCTGAACTAAAGTCAGTGCACCAGTTTACTTACCTTGGCTGCATTATCACATCGGACGCCAAGCTGGACGAGGAGCTTGACAGCAGGCTGGCAAAAGCGAACAGCGCTTTCGGGCGACTTTTCAAGCGGGTGTGGCACAATCAACAGCTGAAAACAGGCACCAAGATCAGCGTGTACAGAGCTGTGGTCCTCACCACCCTGCTGTATGGTTCCGAGTCCTGGGCCCTCTACCGCAGCCAACTACGACTCCTCGAACGCTTCCACCAGCGCTGCCTGCGTACCATCCTGGGCATTCACTGGAGTGACTATGTCACCACCGTCGAGGTCCTTGAACAGGCTGAAACTGTGAGCATCGAGGCTTTGCTGCTGCGGACACAGCTCCGCTGGGCGGGGCATGTCTCCAGGATGGAGGATCATCGCCTACCAAAGATCACCCTGTTCGGCGAGCTTGCTACTGGACACCGTGACAGAGGGGCACCAAAGAAGAGATACAAAGACTGTCTCAAGAAGTCACTTAGTGCCTGCCAAATCGACCACCACCAGTGGTCTTCGCTTGCTGCGGACCGTGACACCTGGCGCTCCACCATTTACAAGGCAGCTGTCTCCTTTGAGGACTCTCACAGAGCTAGCCTTAAGGACAAGCGGCTCAGGAGAAAAAACAGAGATGCCGCAGCTCAGAACCCCGGCCATACCTTCCCCTGCAGCCACTGCGGTCGAACCTGCCTGTCTCGGATTGGCCTCCGCAGCCACGAACAAGCCTGCAGACGTCGTGGGCAACTCCTATAAAATCTTCGTTCGCGAAGTCAAGCCAAGAGAGAATGCCCAGTTATGTGGTCATAGTCGCGAACTTTATCAACTCCTAGAGGTTGTTCACAAATCCAACATGACTCCGCTGTATCAAAATTCAGTTTATCTTCTTCTGTCATCACCAAAGCCATCTGACAGTTTTCCAGATACTGTAATACGCTATTATGCAGTTGTCTCATTTCTGTTAAAAACTCAGCTGCTGCATTTTCACCTCTGCAGATACAGTTTCTGTATGCTCACAGTCTGACCTAACAAGAATGTATCCAAAAGAACACACCACTTGGTCAATCAATTTTAGAGTCTTTGGTAATGATTTTGGAACAGGACCCTCATATGGTACAACCAGTGATTCAGAATCAGCATACACTACAAACGGCAGCTTTTGCTGATTAACATAGTTCTTAAAATATATCTGACTACCAGGATCTGGATACCTAAGTATTGTTTGAATGTCATCAGCTGACCTACAGTGCTGAACATGATTGTGTGCTACTTTAATAGAGGAAAACCTTTGCAAACATCTCTTACAAAATTCCTGTTTCCCATCATGTTTTGTTGTATGTCCATGAATTAGTCGTGACATATTTCTGATAATTGTGTAGTGAAAGTTATCTCCATGGCTTATTAATAATAGGTCAACATGCTTATCTTCTGGCTGTCCATAGGTGGGGGAAAGTAGTGATGCTCTAATTGGTTCTAACTTGTTAGGAAAGTCATTATCCCATACATATACATTCACAGATATACCAGGATTTAGTTCTTCAAACAAGTCTATATCCTCCTGTTAAGATAGGGAATTGTATACCACTGAAGTTGAGTTCGTTTACAAATTTGTTATAGTTAAATACACGCTCAGGTTTTGTTTTTATAAAATGCAGTAGGAGGTTTAATAACGTGCTGACAGTAGGAGGTTTAATAGCGGGTTATTTAATTTAACAGATAAAGAAGTAATATCCCTAATCCAGTAAGGCCTATTACCAATGCATTTCTCTCCGACTCATGTGTGTTTACTGGGGAAGGGGCTGGTGTTACTGTCTGTATGGGTGCTGGTGTTGGGGCTGGGGTTGTTACTGACTGTACGGGTGATGGCGTGACTGACGGTTATTAATGGTTTTAATGACTGTAGATGTGTGGTTGTTAGACCCAAGTTTACAGATTGATTGAGTCCTAATTTCTGATCACGCCCTGCAACAATTATTTCATTATTATAATTTTTTTTATTGTCCCCATTTGGTGTTGAAGATCAGATGGCAACATGTATAACCCAATGCCAACTACAAAGCCAACTTTTGATCTGGCATATCTGAGAACATCATGGTAGTGTTGTATGCTTGATGGGAGATCTACTGCTGAATTGATGGAGTCTTCCAGGTTTGCAAGAAACTGTTTTTGTGCTTTAAATCTGCCACTCCCGTTTAAGATGTTTAATTTTGTTTGAGCTTGTGCTCCTAATATACACCACACATACGTTCTGATATATTCATTTATGCGTTTGACTCCCGCTTGAGTAAACCCGTCACTCCTGTCTAAGACAAATGTGGTCCAGGTATTAGACTGTTTCTGTTCTATTGAGCCTAACCAGACTTCAGATTTTGATAAAGAATGAGGTGTAACCGGGATAGTAATCTTGAGGGTATTGTCTGTGACTCATAGCATATACAATGTATCCATGCCGTGGTGATCATCAAGTTTTTGTGTAAAGTCATACTTACAGCAGATGTTAAATTCATTACAGATGCGTTCAAACGCTTTCATATCCATGGGGTTGTTATACCGATTGAAACTAGATTCAGTGGGCAGTGGGATATGGAGTTCTAACAGTATTCTTCTAAGCTGGCAATACGTGTGAAAATGATAGACAGACCTAATCAGTTTGTTTAAGTGATTCAAATGGTCTGTAAAAGAAACACCACAGCCTGTAGTTGAGCATAGTATAGCAAAGTTAAGATGGTTTTGGAACATCTGTAGTGGACTTGAAGACCACTTTAGTGCAGTTGCATCATCTGTTATTGGAGGGTTTAGGTAATGCTCATAAGGATTTGGAACTTTTACTTGAAATAAATCTCCTTCGGACACAGCTAAGTCGAGCTGATTTAGTTGAATTATTTTTTTGGTCATAAGAAGGTGCAACATTGTACTTGGCATCTACATTAAATTGAAACGTGTTTACGCTAACAATTGATGGTGATTTAAATTTCATTGTGCTTTTTTATGTGATAATAAAAATGTTTATAACCTTAACAAATCTTGATACAAGTAAACCAGTGTGGTTAACTAATGGGATTGATAATTGTGATGGTAACAAGGCTGTAGCTATCCATGAAATGTTCTACACTGTAAAGTGGTTTAATGTAACAGATGATACAAGTTATCAAATAATTTATTATGGCAAGACTGTGGCTATACCAGCTGGGTATTATGACTTTTGTACAATAGCTAACTGGTTTCAAAATGAATTTAAAATAAAAGCAACTTTAAATCCAACCAACTTGTTACAATAGAATTTCCAAAACAAAATAGGATTAAAATGTCCAGGCGAATTTGCATATTTACTTGGTTATTTAGATGGCGATGATTTTTTTTTCTAATACTATACCACTGATAACAAAAAAACCCTTAAACTGGAAAATGTCCTGTTTATTTGTCAGTACACACAGTATTTAATTAATTTAAAGAACTAAACACGACTGAAAATGTGCAAAATGGAAAGCCTTAGACTTTGAGATGTGCGCCAGCTGGAACTGCTCCCTATTGCGAAAGTGTAGTTGTTAGATTTCCTAATTTACAGTTTAAAAAAAATTAGGTTTTAGTTTCTTTGAATCACTGTGTTTATCTGTAACTAATCAAGATGGTAAACCAGTTCTGATGCATGATTTTTGTGTTGTTTTAGAAGTTAAATAAATTTTATTTTTTGCTGAATAAAAAATGACTGGCGGTCCAAAACCAAAAATTATACCAGTTACGTGTCCAGTAACAGAGTTAAAAGATTTGGCTGATGTACAGGGTTTTGATAAAGAAAGTGAGGTGGGAGAAGTGTATGGTCTTGAACTTGATTCCTTTGGATTGTACCGATGGAAGGTAATTGATAATGTGAAAGATGATGCAGAAAAAAGGTATCCTAAACTTAATCAGCTTCGTGATGTCACTGTACCTACTCCTGTAAATAATGTGCTCTACATCTTAAAATATGTGGGGAATAAGTGGGTAGTTGTTCCTGCTCCTCCACCTGCACCCACAATTGACTGGGACATAAAGTTTGAATTTATTAGTCCTTATGTATATACTGATGAAGGAGCCTTAGTATTCAGGAAAGCTATTAACTCTGGGCCATTGCTTGCGAGTCTTGTTGCGAGCTTTGCTGAAGAAAACAATAGCAGAGATAAACTAAAACTGCAAGAGTATAAAAACGGAGGTATCTTCTTACAAATAGAAAGGGTAGATCAGATACTTCTGTTGTGTTTGTTCCAGCAAATTTTACCATAGCAAGAGAAGTGACAATAGTATTTGAAATTATCATGAGGTCTTTAGATGCTGCCAAAGAAGCAAATATCGCACAGGGAATTACACTTACGTGGGATAGCTCAGTGTCAGAGTCTGCAAAGGTCTTTATTGCTATTAGAAGAGGTACAGATATAGAAGTATCAAGTAGTAACCCAGCTGTTAAGGTAGTAGTCGATAAAACAACTCTAGTTTATTTAAGTTACATAAAACTAGAACACATAGATCTTGTTTCGTTTTATTACGCCAGCAAATTGGTATACTCTTGAAGAGTTGCAAAATGTAATCGCTGATTAAATTAAAAAAATATTTGTCATAAAAAAAATGGTAAACTTGTATCCACAACTATCTCATGAGCCGATTGTGCCCGATAAAACATTACAGGCAGACTCATTCCAATTAATAAATATTACAGAAGCATTAAAGTATTTGGAAGGTGAAGAGGCAAAATATTAAAGGTGTAAAAGACGGTATAGCACAGTTTTCAGTTCTGTACAAAACACATCAATGGCTGTGTGTGCAGTTTCAGCTGGATGTTCTATAGGGGGTATTGTTCTGTTTGCAATGGGAATTGGTAGTATAATTAGGATCACTATTGAGGGTGTTAGCGTTGCCTCATGCCTGGCATGCTTTGGTTTGGAAGCCCTTAACAAAAGATTTCATAAGAAGTTGGTTGGTTGTACATTGATTAACGTCCCGACAGCAACAAGACTTTCTCAGGACGTGCCTGCACAGCTTGTGAAAAAAAATAATCAGAATATTGAATGTATGTTGCCAGCCGGTCTAATACGCTAAATAAACCTAAGACCATTTAGCAACACACATCCAATATCAGGAGCTACAGACAGCGCAGTAGGGAGAGTTTAAAAAAGGAAAACACAGGTGAATGGACCAAGGGTAGACAGAAACACATGCCCCAGAACAGAGGGGAAAACCCACCCTGTGGGGCTGACCAGGGTTCCCTGGGAACTAAAAAGTAGTTAACCCCACCCAAGTCCCCCAGGGCAGACCCAGGTGGGGCTTCCATAAGAAGTTGCAGAAGCATGAAGCATTGAGCACACTCGCTGGTGCAAAGCTGAGTAGTATCAAAGACAATACATTATAAGACAAATCACTCGCCCCGAGAGTGCGAGGACGTGCTTTGAGAGTTTTCTCCCTTGTAATCGTGTTGAATCATGGCTGACCGAACGAGGCAAGGACTGACTTTTGCAGCGCAATTTCTTGTTCAAACGCCCACTACAAGCCAAGTTTCACCGGCATGTCAGTTTTCCTTTTTCCCAATGAAGAAACAAGGTAAGCTGATTACTCTGTGGTCGTATCTTTGCATAAATTTACGACCGTATAATAATTTCATGGCGCAAAGAATGTCTATCTCGAAAATTTTTGATTCTGAATTAGAGTTGCCAGGGCGATACTCAGGCACAGGTCCCTCGTGTGATATGTAGTCTTCGGGCTTAAATCTGGGAGAGTGGAAAACTGATCCAACTGCAAACAGACCCTAGCCAGCTCTCCACGCCGTGAATTCCGAGAAATGTCAGTGGAAAAGTGATCTAACGACCATTTAGATCCAGAGTAATTATACGTTTCTATTAATTTTGTTTTCAAACATAGAAGAGGGCAGTATGTACATAGACCAGTTTTCCTGTCCCATTGCATCCACTTTATGGTGGACTAACTCAAATTAGATCTAGTCATTTGTGCCACACGTGCTTAACTTGGGTGAGAAAAAGTATTCTTTAGGCTACACGGACCTTTCCCTTTCGTTCAAGGCAATACGACTGATAAGGAGAATCCTGTGTAAGTTTCACGTTCTTAATCGAGTTGTTTTAAGACCGATGTTCCGATCAAAAAGAGGAAAGTACTGGTGAGAAATTAAGCAAAGAAACCTCGAGTTGTAAGGTCATTGATAAAATTCAGTCGTTGCAAAGTTACTTCGCTTTCATTGTCTATCAAGACTTAAAATACAAAAGTATAAAAGATCATGCAGAACTCTGTCCACTGTACTGTTCTCACGAACTACGCCTACAGACTACAGTATTTAGCTGGTGGTGTTTTAGTACTTGTATTTCAGTCTTTGTTATTCTCCCAACAGATGTCCGGGTGCAGAATTCGCGCAGAGATCTGTTGGGACCTTTACCTGCTGAGCTGCGTTCACGTTCATACAGGCTGTGCAGTGCCCATTTTGAAAACAGCCACTTCACGTGCGCATACTGTGTTTTCGGTGCCCAACCCACCCCCACAACTAACAACAGAGACGAGGGATACTGCTACACATTCAGAAGCGCCGCCTCACAAGCAGGCACGCATGTCACTGCAACCAGGTATTTTCAATGAATAAATATAATTTGATTTATAATTTGTAAGCTGAAATTTTTAATGTATACAAAATTACCAAACAATGACAGCACAAAAGATTAGTTGTGTGAGTTGTTTTCACAACTGGGGTCGTAAAATCTGTTGACTATTAAAATCAGACAAGCAGATTTTAAATTTGGATGAATTTTCGATGGCCTTTTTGTGTGTGTTCGCGCCTGCATGTGTGTGTGAAAATACATTTTTTTGTCAGTCATATGAAATGTGAATTAATTTTTTTGATCTGAGTAAATATGCTGTGGATTATCATGATATCATTAATGATTTAATGCATGGTTGCTTGTGTGTGTGCAGATGAGTCCAGTGGAGAAACTGGTGTGGGGGGAACTGCAGCAACAGGACTGATGGTCAGGACAGCGATTCACCAAGAAAGCAGGCTTTGAAGAAAAGTCTCAAAACTGTGCGCAACAGATTGTACTGCCTTCAGAAGAAATGTAATTACGACAGAAAGACGGCAAACAAGGAAAGAAAAGACATTAACACTCAAAGAGAAGAAGGATGCAGCAGCGAAGAGCCACTTGGCCCATTTTTTGCCTGATTCGTTGTTAAGTTTATTTCAGCACAGTTGCGTGAAATACACAAAAAGAAACAAGGCCGGAGACAGAAAAAACAACAGCTTTATCTTTGTTTCATGCAAGCCCCAAGGCATATCGTATGCTTGCAAAATTCTTTGTCCTCCTGTCAGTTTCAACCTTACGGAAAACTATGCGAAAGGTTTCAGTCTGCCCCGGCTTTAGTGCCAAAATTCTGAAAGCACTTCAGATTAAAGTGGCTGTACTGCCGCCAAAGTCAGATCTGTGTGCAATAGTACTAGATGAAATGACAATAAAAGAACAAGTCACCTACAACAACAAAAAAACGTGATCAAATAGAAGGGGCAGAGAATTTTGGGGAGGACGAGAGGACAAAGGTTGTGTAAAACCATGCGACTGCCTTTGTTGTAAGGGGTTTAGTTTCCCACTGGAAGCAGCCGAAGGTCTGGTGGGGGAGGAGGGAGTTGTTGGAGAACATAATTCTGATCGGTGATGACATGTTTAACTGTTTACCTGGTAATGACTTTTAGATCTAAAGGCGGTGGCCATGTGACTGATGGTATTGTCTGTTGTACTTCTTATAATTCAGCCTAATGCGTATATTCATGTTGACCTGCTATTTTGTGTATGATGAATAATTTTGTGATACATTTACATGTGTTGGGTGGATGGATGAACTGAGAAGAGGAGACAGAACAGGTAATCAGTGATCATTTCTTATTAATCTCTTTGTGCATACTATTGAAGGTACTGTTTACAGTTTCTAACGGGTGTATGCATAAGGTGGTTAGCGTGGCCTGTGTATAATCACTATTTGGTTTTCTTGATAACACCTGCTGCAAGTTGAACCTGTATTAATAAACCGATCTTTTTGTGAGATTGTTCAAAACAACTGATATTTGCTGTAAATTATTTTTTATTTAGTCCTGTGTTGGTGGTTTGTTTGTATCTGTGTTCGTTTGTGTGCATGTGTGTTTGTTTGCATGCACGTGTGTGTGTGTGTGCACGCGCGCGCGTGCGTGTGTACTAGACATCAACTCACACTCACGGCAACAATGAAATGCCTGATTTATTTATTTTTCTTTACGTGCTAATTACCACTTTTCCGAAAAATCTTTTGATTAGGAATAGAAAAAAATATATTAGAAGCAGAGCTCATGTGATTTTAAAACAGTTTTCCGCAATGCACACACAAAAAGCACCTGTTACCCTTCAAAAAGCCTCGCGTCAGAGCTCGAGCCCATTACCAGATAGTGATAGACGTATGGCCACAACACGATTACACCATGGGACGCAACTGCTACACTGACCTCGCTTTTTTCAGTAAGCCTTATGAAGGAGTGATCTGTCTTATAATGTATTGTCTTTGGTAGTATGAAACTTATTATCAGCAAAGCTTTGGAGGACAATAAAATCGATGATGATGAGTTTAAGAGAGTGCAGGATGATTTGACCAATTATAAACAACAGAAGACTGAAATTCAGAATAAGATGCATAGTCAACCCGTGAATGTTGAAGAACTAAAGGCATCTTTTTTAGAAGAATGGAAAAAAAAAAATAGGTGTAAAAGAAACAATGGAAAAAGTGCAAGGTCTTTTAAGCAAGTAAAATTAAGTTTGGGTAATCAATAATTATTTCTATCATACACTTCACAGAGAGATGACACGCCGCTCACGCCTGTCTATTTAACCCTATCAGCTCCACCGCCAGACTATTACTGAGAAAAAAAATTAATTTGTTGTCCATTAACTTGGCAAATCTGTCTAAGCAAGTTGTTGACTGGAGTCAAGAACTTATAAGAACGTATGTTTAGGTTTTTATAAGTTCTTATGTCAGCCAACTTATACAAACTTATGCCAACTAATTTATAAGAACTTAAAAAGTTACCTGTAAAGTTAGTTGGCAGTTGAAGGTGACTTTGGAAATTTATCAAGTATCTGTAGGTAACTTTGAAAATTTGTTATGAAGTATCTGTAGGTAACTTTGAAAATTTGTTATCAAGTGCATGTAGGTAATTGATAACAATGTTTTTTTTTTTGAGTTGTGCATGGTCATTTAAAAAAAAAAAAAAAGCCTTGTTGGGTATTGGCTTAGAGATAATGGCAAAGATGGCCAAGATTACCCTTTTTCTTATCTCTTACACACAGAGAGACACACACACACACACCCACCCACCAGGCACACAAACACACATACAAACACACGAGCAAATACAAAATCTTTATTAAACATGTATAAATATTGATTGTAGACTCCAGCCCACAAAACACATCACCACACTTTAGTTTCAGATTTAGTTGTTCGACACATGTAGCATGTAACACGCTAAGGCTGAAAAACCACCAAGCCCACACGCACGCAGTCAATATGGTTGTCACCGACAGTTCTGCGTTAGCAACTGCGTTCCCGCATGAATGCGGTTGCTAAGGCCCTTGTAAACAGAGTCATTCAATTCTGAGTCACCCTTTAACACACCTTAACGTATTTCACAGGCCTTCCTTAAAAGCTGGGCACACGCTACCACAAACACTGGGCGCAATTTTGTTGCGGCAATGTTGCCGCCTCAATTAGGGGCGCCTACAATATTGCCACCACAAATTATGACCCGATACAAACCGAGTCTATTTTTTTGTGGTAGCCGGCAAGGCTCGAGCAATGTTGCCGCCTCTCAGCCAATCAGCGGTGTCCTTGTGCCACTTCCCATTTCCTTCATCTTCCGAGCCGGAAAAAATGGCGGAGAAGCTGAGCGCAGACGGCTTTGAGACTGTTCATAGTAACTCATTGGAGACGCAGCGCATGCGGAAACGCTGCGAATAGCTGCGTATCCGTATGCGGCATGTCTCCAGTAAGTTAATTGATCAACCTTGTCCGAGAGTTCCCATACATATGGGACTCCCGCAGCTCCGAATATTTCAACCGGGCGCGTGAGAGGTGTTCCATATATGGTAATGGCAGGTCAGTCAGTACAAACACATTGCGCGCACATTGAAACGTGTGCCACGAAGCCGATGTGGTAGGTGGCAAATTGTTGCTTACCATACATTGCTAGTGGCAAATTCTGGTAGCGTGGGCCCAGCCTCTTAGCAACTGCGTTCACGCGGGAACGCGTGGTATAAATAGAAACCACGCTGACAAGCTGTCAGTGACTCGGCAGAATTGAAGGATTGTCGTGACTCGGGTTACTACGCAGTAGATTTAAAAGGCTTAGCGTGACATAACCTAGTTAAATCAAACAACTGACGAAAATAACTGTCCATATTGGATAGAGACCGTCATTTTTTTTTTGTTCAGCTGACGCCGTTAGTGCCAAGGGTGTAAACAGATGATTGAGGATTTTTGTATCAAGAGTTATTTAGCTCTGTCTTTTGTCTCTCATTTCTTAGTTGACCACAGCACGGAAGTGATAGCAATTGGTTCTGTTTGAAAAGGCTCAATCTTCTGTTTACACCCTCAACACATGATATCATTACTCAACACGTTTGACAGGCATGGTGTAACACAGCCTAGCTAAATCCGCACAACTGACGAGAATAACTGACCATATTGGATAGAGGCCAACACTATGCTTTTTCGTTTGGTATACTGTAATAAGGTAGCAAATGTTCGTTTAGGCAA
The DNA here is from genome assembly GCA_036245525.1 of Semisulcospira habei. NCBI lineage: Eukaryota > Metazoa > Mollusca > Gastropoda > Semisulcospiridae > Semisulcospira > Semisulcospira habei. Next base: position 95,608,168 of record BTPG01000008.1, on the reverse strand, counting down.
ATCACATTCGGCTACTCATACAGTTAGCTGTAAGATTTTCTTTTTTCGGCTCACTAACCTTTTTGTTGTTTTAAATAACACTAAGTACAACAGTCAATTTTAACGATCTCACCGTATTAATATTCTGCAAGATTTAGTGATAACACTAAATATAAAGTCCGTCATTTAGTGTTATCTCCAATGAAGCTATAAAACACGTCTCACTCACTCACTGTCGCATTATAAACTGAAACAGAATAAACCAAACAGGTTGGGTGTGTTGTCAGATTCCGACATCACATCAGAGTGCCACGCGCGCGGTGTGTATGTGTGACTCAGTGTTGCCGGCAGTTAACAAGGGATTTTTCCAGTCTCAATATGTCTATCGGGAATTCCCACAATACCGTAAGCAGACAGCTAGTCTAGTCTCGTCATTTCCTGATAACAGCTGATCGCTGATTTGCGCACATTTGGGAATGTAAAGGATTACAGCATTGATAGACTAATTACCTTAATTTGTTTAATGGGTTAATGCGGCATTATTGATACAGGTGGGGTGGGGATCTGCCCTAATAATCACGGGTTGACAGCCGATAAAAAAACTTTGCTTCAACGATTTTTGAAATAAAACCTAATATCCTTAGAAAAACAAAGAGGTGATGGAGGGGGGGGGGGGGGGGGGCGGGGGGGGGGGGGGGGGGGGTGATGGAAAAGATGGATGAAACTAGGCAAATAACCAGAGATACCCTATGTTTATGAAAGGGGTGGTCTATAAATGTCTATTCTTATTTCTCTTGTGTTCTCATCGGACACAGTCCAAGTTGTATTTAGAATACAATGTTGTCATTGCAGCTGTGCTTCAATTACTGCACATATCACCTGCACTGGCTATTGCCAACAATGACTGACGGATGTGTTTTGAAACTGTTCAAAGCCAAAGACTTTATACTGACTTTGGCTATGATTAAAAAAATGAACTCTGTGCAAAGAGAAAATTTGACACACAGTACTGGTCACTTCCTTATCTGTCATCAAAACATTTTGCTACGTCTCTATTCTGTGTATGGCATTCATGAATCTGCTTTATCGTGGTTTAGATCATATCTGACGGACAGAACTCAGTGCATAGTTGCTAATGATAAACTATCCAGCCCATCCACCGTGCGCTTCGGTGTCCCACAAGGTTCAGTTCTTGGACCAGTCCTCTTTACCCTGTATGTTCAGCCACTGGCCAGTGTCTTTAACCGTTTCTCTATATCACATCATGCATTTGCAGATGATACTCAACTCCATGACTCATGTTCACCTGATCAGATTATGGACACAATCGAGATCCTTCAGGAGTGCGTCTTGGATACCAAGATGTGGATGACTTCAAACAAATTACAGTTGAATGACGGAAAAACTGAGGCCATGATCATTGCTTCCCCGAGGTTGACGAAGACGCTGACACTCCCCCAGTCATTACAAATCTGTGGTGCCACTGTCCCCTTCTCCCCCCATGTAAAAAATCTGGGTGTCACACTTGATAGTAGCCTGTCCATGCGCCTTCATGTGAACAACGTTTGCAGATCCGCCTATACTGAACTGCGACGTATTGCTTCAGTCCGCCACTATCTGACACCTAAAGCAACTAAAGTACTTGTCTGCGCTTTTGTTTTGTCTAAATTAGACTATTGCAATGCTCTTTTGGCTGGCTGTTCCCAGTGTCTGATTGGCAAACTCCAGAAAATTCAAAACTCAGCTGCCAGGTTGATTCTTAGAGTCCCTAGATCAGATCATATCACACCCCATCTGTCTGCCCTACACTGGTTACCTGTTACAGCTAGGATTCAGTACAAAATTTCATGCATGACTCAGTTGTATTACCTGTTCCTGCCCACACTACCTTGCCTCTCTTCTCCAGCTGTATACGCCCTTGAGACGGAATTTGCGCTCTGCTGCCGACTCTCGAGTTTTACGTATCCCTCTTGTCAAAACAAAGTCGTTTGGTGAGAGGTCATTCAGATACCAGAGCCCAGTTGTTTGGAATGATCTCCCACGCGAACTGAGATACGTGGATTCGAGAGAGGCATTCAAGCGTGCCCTAAAGACCCATATGTTTTCTGTCAGCTGCAAATGACTTTGTCACACACCTGTCATGTTAAAGTCATCTCTATCTATTTATAGAAGTAGTGTGTGTGTGGGTGTGTGTGTGAATGCCAGTATGAGTCCATGAGCGTAGCACTTTTGAATGGTGACTTTATAGTGTTTTGTACTTTTTGTAAATTCCATTTTTGTAATTAGTTATTTTTTGTACATTAGTTTTTGTTAAGCGCCTAGAGCTCTAATCTGAGGTTAGGCGCTATACAAGTACTCATTATTATTATTATTATCAAAGAAACAAGACTCAGGGTATTACAGGTACAATGCAAGACACTCCACAACATATATCACACTAATACTGCGCTGCACAAAATGAAAATTGAGAAAAAGCGCCTATATAATAACGGTATAATAATTATTATTAAAATTAAGGAAAGTCACGTGTTCTGTTTTGAGGTGGATGATTTCATTGAGCAGGGTTTTCTTTGAGAACCCCATTGTCAAGAACTTTATAACTACATATATACAGAAAAACATGTTGCACACATGTACAATGTTAAAGCTACATTCTTCTGTAATTGATGTATTATTTGCATTCAGATGTAATGATATTAAGTCTGTTGTTCTCAAGAAAATCAACATCATCATGTTAATTGCCAAGATGTGTATAAGCATATATATACAAAAAGAGAAACTCGCTGCTTGCATTGTCCATTTTTTTTAAAAATCAACTTTAAAAAAAAAAAATGTAATTTTTAGTTCAACAGCTTAACCTTTGATTAATGTGGAATATTATGGTGATGATAACTATTAATGCAACCTGTCAAATGTGTATAATAAGGCATACAGCCTGTACCTGCGAGAGGCATGGACTCTTTCCTTGAGCCGAAAGAACCGAGCACATAATTCTTGCAGGAGACAGAAGACAAGAAATATAATTTTGACACCAGACAAACAATTCACCAGACGCTGTATTCTTGACTCTGGGACATCATCAGCATGTCCCATCTGCGGTTTTGGACCTCACGACTGCAAGCTTGAAGGCCCAAAATCACAGACCAGCATACACATTCAGTCGGACCATTTGGTTTTCTCCAGGGGAACTGAACGATATGCTGGATCAGAAAACTGATTGAACTATAAAGTTCCTTGGCTGAACTGAACACATGGAGATCCATTTGCAAGGTCTGAATTCATGTTAACCCATTACATCCTGAGGCTGATTAAAAAAAAATGCTTATTGTCCTAAGGCGCCAAGCTATTCTGGCACCACCCTTGAACTATCATAGTTAAATTTATTTCAAGCAATGGGTGTATCAGGATGAAAAGGGTTAAATAGCAACCCCCCCCCCCCCTCACTCACTAATGACTAGTACTATCCTACTATACTTTACAATCATAAAACAAGTGATTGCAGATAGCTTTCAGGGTCCTTTGCACTGAGCCTTTTTGCCTCTTCATCTGCTCCTTCATATTTCACTTAATTAATCAATTGTACGTTTATCCTAAGACAACATCCTCCAATTAAGGAACAGTCACATCAAATTTTGGGCAAAAGGCATGGATTTATATGAGCCCATGCAAATGCAGAGGCTCATGTGGATCTATGTCTCTTGCAGATGGCTTAGGCTTGACAAACATCTGTAACATTTATATTGTTTTATCACTAAGGAGGCATAATTAAAATTTAAAGATTGTATTAATTATGGAGGGCTTGTTGCCCAATCAGCCTGACACCTTCCGAGGCACCAGGTTGGTATTTCACTGCCTTTGGACTGTCATGGCCGATACACTTTGTCCTGTTTTCTTCTGAGTGAATGTGCTATACATACTGGCATTGACACGGATCTGTTGCATGCCAGAAATAGTGTTAAACATATTTTTTTCATTCATTGAACTTGTTTTGTACAGTATCACTCGCCAAAAACTCTCCCAGCTCCCTCCCTCTCTCCACCTTCAACTCGATAGCACCCCCATCTCCCTCTCTGACTCGGCCAAGAACCTCGGCGTCATCCTCGATTCCTCTCTGTCCATGACCAGCTTCGTCTCCGCCACGACCCAGGCATGCTATTTCCACCTCCGCCGCATCAGTCAGATCAGAAAATACCTCACTACCGAAGCTGCCACCAAACTTGCTGTCTCTCTCATCTTATCTCGCATCGACTATTGCAACTCTCTCCTTTCCGGTCTCCCTCACTCCACCATCTTCACTCTCCAACGCGTCCAGAACAATGCTGCCCGCCTCGTCCTCAGAAAGAAAAAATCCGACCACATCACACCCCAGATGCCAAGAAGATGGGCCACACCTGGGGACAGCTGGAGAGACTCGCCCAGGACAGAGACGGCTGGAGGGACCTTGTCGGCGGCCTATGCCCCAGGGGGGGTGATGGGCGTAAGTAAGTAAGTAAACATCACACCCCTGCTCAAACTCCTTCACTGGCTCCCCATCCCCCAACGCATCCAATACAAAGTTCTGTCTCTCTGCTACAAATCCCTGAACAACTGCGCTCCTGCCTATCTCTCCAACTTACTTCACCCCTACACACCTTCCCGCTCCCTCCGCTCTGCCTCCGACCCTCTCCGCCTCCACATCCCTCGCACCAAACTTAACACTTTCGGCCCCCGCTCCTTCTCCGTCTACGGTCCATCCACCTGGAACACTCTCCCACTCTCTCTCCGTCAGAAACACTCTCTCTCCTCCTTCCAATCCGCCCTCAAAACTCAGCTCTTTCAACAGTTTTAGCACTATATCACCCCACTCCCCACCCCAAGCTGACCGTCGTAATGTATTTCACTGTTTGTGGTACGTGAGTCATTGTCTAAAGCGTGCGCATGCGTGCGCGAGTTGTGAGTGTGCGCTTAGAGTTATAATTATTATAAGATAAGCGCATTATAAATACTGTAATTATTATTATTATTATTATCAAAAACTCAATAACTCACTTATGCATACAGCCAATGGCACTGTGAACAGTACCGTTGCATGCATGCACAAGGGGTCTCATGTGCATTTTGCGTATTTGTTGTGTACATTGAGCAGCTTCGTCTCCTCCACGGCCCAGGCATGCTATTTCCACCTCCGTCGCATCAGTCAGATCAGAAAATACCTCACCACCGAAGCTGCCACCAAACTTGCTGTCTCTCTCATCTTATCTCGCATCGACTATTGCAACTCCCTCACTCCACCACTTACACTCTCCAACACGTCCAGAACAATGCTGCCCACCTCATCCTCAGAAAGAAGAAATCCGACCACATCACTCCCCTGCTCAAACTCCTTCACTGGCCTCCCATCCCCCAACGCATCCAATACAAGATTCTGTCTCTCTGCTACAAATCCCTGAACAACTACGCTCCTACCTATCTCTCCAACTTACTTCACCCCTACACTCCTTCCCGCTCCCTCCGCTCCTCTTCCGACCCTCTCCACCTCCACATCCCCCGCACTTTCGGCCCCCGCTCGTTCTCCGTCTACGGTCCATTCACCTGGAACACTCTCCCACTCGCTCTCCGTCAGAAACACTCTCTCTCCTCCTTCCAGTCCGCTCTCAAAACTCAACTCTATTAAGTTCTAGCACTATATCACCACACTCCCCACCCCAAGCTGACTGTCGTAATGTATTTGTGGTACGTGAATAATTGTCTAAAGTGCTTAGAGTTATAATTATTATAAGATAAGCGCATTATAAATACCATAATAATTATTTATTATTATTACACAGCAGACACAAAATCAATGGACAAACATTTATTTAACGTCTACTAGTAAGTTAAGCCTCTGGCTGTCAGCAGCACTTTTTGTCGCTATGATTCATGCATTAATTGTCAAGACAAAGTGTTACTGACAGCCAACGTGTTAAGACAACTCCCTGGATAATCAAAGGACTGCTACATTTGTTTTGTCACCACATTTGAAGACACACACACACACACACACACACACACACACACACACACAATCATACAGGCACCAGCAGGCACACACACACTACTATCCACAAGAATGCACACTGACACTTGGATGTTATGAATTAAAGGTGAATTTGAGTAAAGATTCAAAGTTTGGAGTGCAGATCATCCTGTGCTGTAAATGTCCCAGGACCGTCATCCGTGAGTCATCTTCATCTGTTCGTATGGACACCACATCCTGGTGATTATTAAAATAACACAATGATGCACTTGGCTAGTAACAACATTTCTACATTTACCCCTTCATGCAGTCACTGACGTTAACCTTCTTAACCCCAAGGCCCCATTTCCCAATTTTGGGAGTTGTCACCTGACAACCATGTACCAGTTGCAGGAGATGGATGGACCTTGATAATTCAAGGGTAGTGCCAGATTAGCTTGGTGCCTGAAGGCACCAAGCTAATCTGGCACTAACCTTGAATTATCATGGTCCATCCATCTCCTGCAATAGGTTCTTGGAGCTAAATGGGTTAACAGTGTCTGTAGCAGCATACACAATGGGGTTAAACATAATCACAATGTGCGTCCCAATGCAACCCCGCCCCCACCCCACCCCAACCCACCACCAATGGAGCAAAGAGGATACGTTAGTGATCATCAAGATGCCAGCATTTCTACACAGATCAAATGACAAAATCAGCATCTTACCCCTTGTGTACAGTACACTTTTTGCAAAAATGTTGCAAAAGCTGGCTTCAGTTACGGTTGTCTATAATCTGCTTGCAATCCCACCCCAGAACCAAAGAACTTGCACCAAAGAAGTGTCCTCTAAAATGTACATATTAGTCACAAGAGATGGATTGAATGTGATGGGTGAAGAGTCCAACTACACTACAAAGAAGGCAAACATTTGTAGATACAATATCCCTAGGGAAATTTGCCAATGCTAAACAAACACATAAACGCAAGGTGAACTGTTTGTTTATACGTCTGTCCTGCATTGAAGAGGCTAAGGTAAGCAGGCATCAGTTATGAGATATCACCACCACTAACCCACCTCGATCATTCAAGATAGTGAAGGGAACTGTCTTACGGAAGACCAAGACATACTGAAGAGATGGACAGAGTACTGCTCAGATTTGTACAACCACCGAGCTGCAGGGGACCCAGGCATACTTGTCAACCCGCCCGTGACCAACAATGGCAACTATCCCATCCTCCGAGAAGAAGTAGAGGCTGCAGTGAAGTCGCTGAAAAAAAGGGAAGGCAGCAGGAGCAGACAACATCCCTGCAGAGCTAGTCCAAGAAGGGGGAAAAGACACGATAAGCGCCTTATTAACAATCTGCAATAAGATCTGGCAGTCAGGGGACTGGCCCACACCATGGACCCAATCACTTATAATAACTCTCCCCAAAAAAGGCAACTTACATCAATGCCAAAACTATCGCATGATCAGTCTTATATCCCACCCAAGCAAAGTCATGTTAAAGATCCTACTGAACAGGCTGAAGCCACAGGCAAAGGAAATCATAGCTGAGGAACAGGCAGGCTTCAGACCAGGGCGCAGCACAACTGAACAGATCTTCAACCTGAGAGTTCTATGTGAGAGATACCTCCAGCACCAGCAGGAACTCTATCATGTCTTTGTGGATTTTAAGAAAGCGTTTGACAGGGTGTGGCATGCAGCCCTTTGGTCCACCATGAAGCTATACAACATCAATGCCAACCTGATCAAAGTCATAGCAAACCTTTACAAGGCCACTAGCGCAGTCTGCTTCAACGGCAAAAAAAAACAACTGGTATCTACAGTTGGAGTCAGACAAGGCTGCGTGCTCTCACCTACTCTTTTCAACATCTTTCTGGAAAGAATCATGACGGATGCTCTGAAAGATCATGAAGGAACTGTCAGTATTGGATTGATTGATTGATTGTACATTGCTTAACGTCCCGACAGCAACAAGGCTTTCTCAGGACGTGCCTGCACTGCTTGTGAAAAAAAAACTAAACAGAAAATTGAATGTATGTCGCCAGCCGGTCAAATACGTTAAATAAACCTACAACATGGGGCCTAAATAAAGCTAAGACCATTTAGCAACACACATCCAATAGCAAGAGCTACAGGCAGTGCAGACAGTAGGGAGAGTTTTAAAAAGGCAAATACAGGTGAATGGACAAAGGGTAGACAGAAACACATGCCCCAGAATAGAGAGAAAAACCCACCCTGTGGGGCTGACCAGGGTGACCCTGGGAACTAAAAAATACCTAACCCCACCCAAGTCCCCCAGGGCAGACCCGGGTGGGGAGTCAGTATTGGAGGCAGAACAATCACGAACTTGCGCTTTGCGGACGACATTGATGGCCTTGCAGGAACAGAGAAGGATTGATTGAGTGATTGTACATTGCTTAACGTCCCGACAGCAACAAGGCTTTCTCAGGACATGCCTGCACTGCTTGTGAAAAAAAAAAAATAAACAGAACATACAGAGAAGAAGCTAGCTCAGCTGGTGGAAAAGCTGGATAGTACAGCCATTGCATATGGGATGGAAATCAGTGCAGAGAAGACCAAACTGATGACCAATAACACCAGTGGCATTGGCACTGAAATCATGGTTGGAGGCCAAAAACTGGAAACAGTTATTAAATTCAAATACTTAGGAGCCATTGTGACAGATGAGGGATCAAAACCAGAAATACTGTCCAGGATTGCGCAGACACCAACAGCACTGACAAGATTGAAGACCATATGGAAGGACAGAAACACCACACTCTGCTCCAAGATCAGACTGATACACTCCTTAGTCATCTCAGTGTTCTTGTATGCCTGCGAGTCATGGACCCTCACAGCAGACCTTGAAAGGATACAAGCCACTGAAATGAGATGTTTTTGAAGGCTGCTTTGCATCTCATACAGAGATCACATCACAAACGAGGAAGTGGGAAGCAGAATCAGGCAAGCCATCGGGCCCTATAAAGACTTATTAGCCATTGTGAGAAAACGCAAACTGAAGTGGTATGGGCATGTCACGCGTTCAGCAAGGCTTGCCAAAACAATCCTGCAAGGCACTGTGCAAGGAGGACGAAGGAGAGGAAGACAGAGGAAAAGTGGGAGGACAATATCTCAGAGTGGACAGGACTGAAGCTGGGCGATACGCTGAGAGTGAGAATGGCAGAGAACAGAGAGGATTGGAGGGAGCTGGTTGCCAAGTCATCAGTGGTGCCCCAACGGTCGGCAAGACTACGGGATATAGAGAGATAGATAGATAGAACCCACTGCAGATGGTGATGAAAGTAAACAAGTTAGTCGTATATAATATATACGAATTTGTCTTACTGTGTGTATATATATATATATATATATATATATATATATATATTTATATATATATATATATATATATATATATATATATATACACACACAGTAAGACAAATTCTCACCTGCAGGAATCCACAAGGTGTTCCCATTGAGACGTCAAGCACGATGTTGCCCAGAACGAGCTCTGTTTTGCCAGACCTGCGCACCCGCAGTTTTCCTACATAGCCCTCTGAGAAGTCGGCAAGTGAACATGATGCAGGCTTATGAGCATCCTGGAAATAAAGCCAATGAAAAGAATCACTTTTGCACAACAATTTAACCCCTTTGTGCATACAGCCACCAGTGCTGTGAACAGTACTCACAGATGACAGTGTGAAAACTTGAAATGAATGAAAATAGTCCACAGACTAACTCTGCCCCATAATCCATGGCCAGCAATAGATATAAATTGTCATATGAAAATTCAAGCCTCTTGCACATGGAACAAGCTGGATAGGCTAAAAGGATGTTCTGTCTTAACCAAAAAGCTGAATTCAGCTTGCTGGGATGAAAGAAGCTACATGAGCTTCCCAGATTGAAGGCTGTCACCTACAAGTATTGGTGGCTGCATGCAGAAAGGGGTTTAACACATATCATAGTGAGGCTAAAAGTTTCAGATTTGTACACTGCCATATGCAAGCTACATTATAGGTCTTACAGATCTACATTATAGTACTTACAGATAAGAATATAGACCAATGGCTTTAGTTCAAGGGTGGTGCCAGAATAGCTTGGCACCTAGAGGTGCCAAGCTATTCTGGCACTACCCTTGAACTATTTTAGTCAAACTTATTTCACACACTGGTGTATTCCGAATGATATGGGTTAATCAGATATCAAAAGGTGTCACTATTTTGGGTGAAAAAAGCAATCTAAGTTTACAAGATGTAATTTCATAACAGATTTTCCACTCACACATAGATAGTATCTGTTAAAATCTAAAAGTACAACTAATTTCAGGGCTCACTACCGTAATCTACACACATGTGATTTAAAGTACAGTTAACCCTCTTAACCCCCCGGCTGCATTTCCAAACTTTTGGAGGCATCGTCTAATGACTATGTACCAGTTGTAGGAGTTGGACTGATCATGATAATTGAAGAGTAGTGCCAGATGAGCTTGACACCTTCAGTTTCACTAATATGGCAATTCATTTTGCATGTTTCTTGGTGTCTGTTCTCTATTCATATCTGTGCATATAGGAAGGAAATTTTGAAAGTATGTAGACACCGAGAAGTATTTCATTACTAGCGTGTATAAGGAACTTTTAATTGGGCAACCGCAAGTATCCAGATTGTTTATTATCGACCCACAAGAGTTTTGGAGAAGGAAAGTGTACTAAGCAATTTCATGAAAATTAATTTGCTTGTTATACAATATATCAGTACAATACAGTACAATATATCAGTACATGTATGAAAGAAGGAAGAACTGTATAGAGTGGGTACATAAGTTTACAACAACAAATTTAAGTCTGTAGTACCTCATCTGCTTGCTTGTCATCTTTATGTCGAGCTTCGTCACCCTTGGAGTTTGGTGCAGCTGGTAGGATCTCAGTAGAGGGATGTCCTGGCAACACATCTGGTAATTGCAGAAATATTAGCTGCTCTTTCTCTGTAAAAACAAGAAAGGCTCATATGGATGACTGATGCACATATGTGTGACCTTAGTGACAATAAATAAAGGGCTAGCTTCAGCACCAGCAAAATCCATGTTTTCTCAAAATGTAAGCATTTTTCACACATCTGTCAAACCTCTTTCACACATCTGTCAAACCCCATGACCCTTGACCTTTGTGATAAGTTAGTATGCATAGAAATGTCTTTCCATCAACAAACTTCATGCCAAATTTGATTGAAAAGTTTGTAAAAACTGTGATAAAAACTACAATTCTAACAAAAAATAGAAGGTCTTATCATCTGGTATCTCTGTGCCAAGTTTGATTTTAAAGTTAAATATAATATTTAAAAAACAAGATGGGGTGAACCATAACCCACAAAGAATCTTCTATATTAGTTGTCCTCACTGTCAATGGTCTCTAAATACTGTCTTTGACTTGATTCTGAAGTTGAGATAACTCCTATTGAAAAAGACTTTATATTTGCAAAGCCTCAGTATGCTTTATGAACAGTGCATATGCGTCACTGGTTTGAAAGCGTCATTTGTCATGAAGTAACATTAGTTTTTATGTCATTTTAGAATTTATGTGATATGATTATGACTATCACTTTGGCTTCTAGTCTTGAGACAAATGGTGGAATTTCAGTCTTGCTATAATTTTTGTGAAGTGAGATTGACTTTACATGATACATGATATACTACAGTACATGCGCATGTTCATCTGACAGTGCGTCGATGCGCAATGGTACATGTATGTGTCCGCATGCATGTGTGTGTGTATGTGAGAGAGAGAGAGAGACACACACACACACATCAAATCTAAAGTACTGCGTCAATATTTGTATGGTGACGAAGTTAATGCTTTTACGTCACTGTCACTGTCTGGTTTTCCCCAAAAGCCAAGTTTTTTAACAAACTTTAAAAAAAAAATTTCTGCAAAGAATTAACTTTTACTGCTAAGTTAAAAAGGCACAAAGATGGCTAACGAACTCATCAGTCTTTCTCTAAGCTAGCTATATCCAAAATTCCAAACGAATATGCAAAAATTGTGGACTCTAATATGGGTGAACCGACTTCTATAAGCGGTCTTCCTAAATCAAAGTGTCAGTGAGACACAGAGAGAGAGAGAGATTAGTGACAAAATCATGTATAACGATGACGTGTTTGGTGCTTTGTGTCAGTTCAGCTGTAATCTGCCCGCAGACCTTCCCTAATGACAGGGTCTGCAAAACTGTAAATCATGCGACCTTATTGCATCATACCTCCTACTCACGGATTGACCAGAATGCCTCAGGGTTTCCCAGTGTTGTTATAAATATATGCCACAGATCATGTGCCGGACACTAGGTAGCGCAGGAGAAAGAATGCCACCAGGGAGGACCAAATGTCCTACAACCCTAGTAGCCATTCGCACAAAATCCAAGTGAAATCTGGGAGACCAAATTTTTATCTGGTAGCCCGAACAACGTCATGTGTATAGGGGTATAGAAATTTGCTTTCCCCATTTGGGTTCCTGAAAACATAACTTTGACTTGCTCAATGAAAAATCTTGTAGCATTTGGCGAGTGGATTTGGTCCTCGCTGGCCACATGCAGAGAATGTTTTGTTGCTTCCTCCCAAAAATAAGCCCACAATAAACACATTAGGCCTTCATGAGAAATGTTTGAACATCTGAGTCATCAAGCAAGATCAATTTCTCCATCTGACATCATTCTGTTTGCTAAATGTAGATATATATATATGGGTGAATATGGAAGAGCAGGTACTACTAGGCTACCTTTGGATGTCGGTAGCACTCTGTGTCTAGATGACTCCTGCAAAAATCATCTTGACAAAGAGCACTACAGACAGCCAAGGGGTTAACCTTTGCCTGATTTTGCAGTTTTTTTCAGCAGCTGTTTGCAGGTAATCTCTTTTCCATCATTAGACTCAGGAGATGCACGACCACTGCTGGACGCAATGGATATAGCTTTCTCTGATGATGTTGTGCTGACAGCATCAGTGTCATCCATGGGTTCCTCTGCAACAAAACCGTGAATTTACATCAGATCTACATACAGTGTACAGATCAACATAGAATGATTGTACAGTTACTCGCGCAGCATCTAAATTGAAACCAAGTGGAAATATATATACACACAAGGTGTGTGCCTTGAAACAATGTACACCCCTTTCCTTCATCACCCGACCAATGTGCACCCCTTCCCTTCTTCCCCCCCCCCCTTCACACACACACACACCCACACCCACAATTTTTTGTGCACCCAACTGTTCAGCACTGAGGGACACTGACTGCACAAAAGTTTATAAAACATGGCCACTATGACCTGACCATAAAAGTAGTGACATGACTTTGGTCCATGGTATTGAGGTCAGGTATCATACAAAATTTGGATCAAATCTGTGCAGTGGCCTGTATATCAGGTCAAACAAAAAGAATTCATTTATAACTACCTTAAGGCGGGACAAGGCGGGATTGTTGTACATTCACTGACGTGCTGAAAATGTATTTTTCTTTAAAATGAATTTTTTCGAAAAATACTTGCCGATGGTATTACTAATAGGAATGGTCTTTTAGCTAGACTAATTTTAGCCAAAATTGTTGTGTACGAATATGGCCATGGTGGCAGGTGAGGGGCGCCATAGCCTAGGCGGTAACCCGAGTAGCCTCCCTTCCATCCCAACCGCGCATGCGTCCAGCGGAAGCTTACCAGTCAGTTTCTTAGCGGACCAGCGGCAAGCGGGGCAGGTGGGAGGGACTTTGAGTAATACCATCGGTAAGTATTTTTCGAAAAAATTCATTTTAAAGAAAAATACATTTGTTTCCTCAAAACACATTACCGATGGTATTACTAATAGGAAGAATCCTGAAGAGGAGGCGGGTGCCGCTATAACGCCCCTAACCCACCCCCTTGGGACTGCTAGCGCCGCCCTCCCTACGCAATCTCCCGCTAATTTGAGCAAAGATACTTACGGTGCCTAGGGCGCCGAGAGGGAGTTTGCGCCGCCACGATGTCCCCCACCAGCGAAAGGTTCTCAGGTAGAAGCAGGCGAAGGTAGTCTCCGCATGCCAACCCACGGCTGCCACAATGTCCTTGACAGCACAGTTGCGGTCGAACGCAAGGCTCGTGGCCATGGCTCTGACCTCGTGCGCCCTGATGATCATACGTTTGGCCGTGTCAGGGGAGAGGTCTTGGTAGGTGGAGCGTATCACCCATCAGAGCCAGGAGGAGACCATCTGGGCTGAGATGTCATGTCTACCTGGGGACAAAGGGAGGAAAAGGCGGGTGCGTCCCCCGCGGAGCGGCTTGGTCCGGCGCAGGTACACACGTAAGGCCCTCACCGGGTCCTGTTGTCTGGACTCGCGGGCGGAGCCTGGGTCACTCAGTGGATGTATGGTGACCAACTGCGGGGCAGCCAAAGGAGACCGGGTCTTGGCGAGAAATGCCGGGTCGGGCAGCAGTTGAACTGAGCTGTCCGTCCGGAACTGCAAACAAGCGGGTCGTGCAGAGAGGGCGTGCAGCTCGCTGACCCTAGAGGCAGACGTGAGGGCCAGTAGGAAGCAGGTGTTGCGCGTCACGTCCGGTAGTCTTGTTTAGCACCAAGAGGTCAATCACGGGACGCCACCTGCTGCCCAGCTTGGGCACTACGAAGAGTCGGCTGTAGAAAGCTGGGGAGTCGAGTCGCGTCACCACCTCTGTGGCGGCCTTCTGAAGTAAGGCGGCTACCTCGCTGCGCAGGGCCTCGGCTTTGAGTTGGTCTGTCGGAACGAGGGTCCATATGGGCGAACGGCGCAGGGGGGGCGGGGACCGAAAAGAGATCAGCAGTCCCTCGGAGATGGTCATGAGAATCCAAGGGTTGTCCAGTAGCAGCGACTGCCACGCGTTGCTGCGAAGCGCCAGCCTCCCGCCGACTGGAGACCCCAAAGCGGTCGGCGAGGGCCGAAGAGCGAGACAGTCAGTGGGCCCGGCCCTGCCCCGCCCAGGGCGCCGGGTGGTCTTGGGCCAGAACCTGGGAGTGGGGGCGGAGGCGCAGCCGGAGCGGGGACGGGCACGAGGGAAAGCCGGAGGTCTGGGGGGCAGATGTGCACCTCTGGTGAAGGGACGAGCAGCGGGTCTGGTCGCCCGCAGGGAGCGACCCAGGGCCCTGCGGGTAAGCTGAAAGGAGGCTGGGACGGCGCGGCTGGGCCAGATGTCCTTATTAGCTTCCTTGACTGCAAGCCACGTGGGACCGAAAAGCCGTTCTCCACCGAGGGGCGCCTGACGAAGTTGAAGCTTCACGTCATTAGGGAGCGGGCAGGCGCGGAGGAGGGTATCCCGACGCAGAAGGTTAGTTAGAGGCCGCTGCCATGGCATTGACACAGGTGTGGTAAGCGGCGCGGTTACCTGAGACGACCAGGGCTAGCAAGTCCCCCAGCAGCGGCGTGAGGGACGGATGCCATGCATCTTCGACGTGGTGAACGATGGCTTGCGTCAGGAGGTTGAGGAATCCCGCCGAGGCCAGAGCGTTACGGATGAGTGTCGCTGTCTGATCCACCCCAGGGAGGAGTACCCGTCGTGCGGCAGTAGCCGCCAAGGACCAGGCCGGGGGGTCCGGTTTCGGCAGGGGGCAGGAGAAGCTCTGTGTGTGTCCCGCATACCAGGACTGCCGAAAGTACATGTGCAAATCTGTCGGCCACCTGGTGTCTGAGAAGAATCCGGAGGGGCCCAAGGAGCCCTGCGTGAGATGCGCGGAGAACGCGTCCCGTAGGTTGCAGAAGCCCGGCGGCTGGGTGAGAGACTTGAACCTCTTGGATTGGCGCTCCGCGTCGACGAAGGCCGCGACTTTTCTCTTCAGCGGGGGGGAGGGTGGGCAGTCCTCCGCAGGGAGGCAAGCCGAGATGAGTCGCGCCGCCTCGTCAAGGGCGTGGAGAGTCTCTAACCTATGTCCGACCGAGGACGGCTGCAGATCTTCATCGGCGTGAGAAGGACTAGACTGTGAGGGGCTGTCATCTCGAAGTAGGGCCGAAACCGAGTCCTCAGGGGCCAGGCTGATGGCGTCAACCTCTACCGGGGAGCGCAGGGGAGGGACTCGGGTCGAGGAAGGTGGGAGAGGTATAGATCTGTAGAGGGTCGGGAAGAAGTCGACGCCTTGGGAGGAGACCTTGCTGCAGGGGAGCGGTGCCGTACAGAGCGAAACGGCGATGGCTCCCGTGAAGAATTCCGCAACGAAAGCGAGGTACGTCGTCATGACCTGCTGTCCCGCGGGGAGCGGCTCCGGCGGGGGGAGCGGGAACTCCTGGAGCGGGCGTGTCGCCGAGGGTGGTGTCTAAGCGTGGAAGACGAATGCCTAGAGCGGGGCGGCGAAGACCGGTGTGCCCTACGTGTGGTCAGTCCCGAGTCCGGGGAACACGGTGTGGTATGACGACCAGCCGGTGACGGGTCGTACCGGGAACTCGTCCGCGAGGGCCGGCTAGCAAGTGAAGCGTGGGAAGTAGACCGTCGGCGCGGTCACCTGTCCCTCGAGTGCGAATGGTGGCGGATAGCGCCGTGCCGCGCCGTCCGGAAATGGGAGGAGTCGTCTCGTCGGGACGCCGCGTCTCGCCTACTCTTTCCTGATGAGCGGGAGAGCGTCCGGCGCGCCTGCTCATCTGGTCGAGGTCCCTGAAAGTCCTGTCTGGAGCGCTGACCTCTAGCGTTAGGAGTGCGTGGAGGACGAGACTCCACAACCTTGCAAGCAGCAATTGTCGGGGCTGTGACGGCTACTGGTGCTGAAGCTTGCTCTTGTGTCTTATCTCGCGCCGATGAAGGCGGCAGAACCGGGCAGAGACCACTAGGCTGGACTGTGGTAGCTGTCGGCGCAAGAGCTCGGGCTCGCGGCCGAAGTCGCGGCGTTGAAGGCTCTGTCACCTGGTAAGAGCCACTAGATGGGTCTGTGGGGATTACCGGTGCGGGATCCTTGTGCTGAGAAGGGGTTCTGTCTCAAGGCCTAGCTCTCGGCACTCCAGGATCTGCGACCGGACATAGACCACTAGGCGGGACTGTGATGGCTGCCTGCGCTATAGCTCAGGCTCGCGGCTTAAGCCGCGGCGTTGAAGGCTCTGTCACCTGGTAAGAGTCAATAGTCGGGTCTGTGGGGCTTACTGGTGTTGGACCCCTTACCCGTGCTGGTGTCGGCCATTTGCGGCGGTAGAAGCTCCATAGTTGGGTCCACTGTTTTTCCAGCCAGGGGGCGCAGACCAGGCACGGGTGAGAGGAGGTGCAGGAGGAACAGGGTAGGCAAACAGGATGTCCGTCACTCGGCCATTGGAACTGTCCACATCGTGTGCAGGTGCGGATTTGCCAACTGCAAAACATAGTGCACAATGAAATGCGAGCGAGCGTGCCCCCGCTGGCACGCAATACGAAACCGCGTAAACGAACGAAGTGAAGTGCACGGCGTATGCCGACGCCCAGCGCTTTACCCCTTCCCTGGAGCACCGGACGGAGGCAGTGATCAAGGTTTTACCTTGCCATAATGACGAAGCAGAGGAACCCACAAAGGTCGCAGACCAACTAGTGCACCGAGGCGAAGCCCCCCCCAAAATGGCGCCGAAGGCCGGATCCCCCCAGTCCAAGGTCTGTGAACGACGAACACGCAGACTACACAGGCACAACCGGTCCCCGAAGCTGGGAACACCACCGCGACTAACAGGAAGTGTCCAAGCCTAAATAGGGTCCTCGAGGCTAGCAGTAGAGTGAAGCAGAGATAGGACACACTACGGCCGGACCGGCCTCGAGCGAGTGAGCACAGTTCACAAGGCGCCGCTGTCTCGTCAGGACCAAGTCCCAAAACTGACGAGGGAACCACATGAAAGCGTCCAAGCCTAACACAAGGCTCACAGCGTAGGGGAACCTCCAACTAAACACTAAAGCTTCCACACTGAAGAAGACACAGTCCGAATCCTAGAGACACCGACGTACACAACCTTCTATCGTCTAGCAAAGAAACTGACTGGTAAGCTTCCGCTGAGCGCATGCGCGATTGGGATGGAAGGGAGGCTACTCGGGTTACCGCCTAGGCTATGGCGCCCCTCACCTGCCACCATGGCCATAATCGTACACAAAAATTTTGGCTAAAATTAGTCTAGCTAAGAGACCATTCCTATTAGTAATACCATCGGTAATGTGTTTTGAGGAAACAAAAGAAGATCAATGATCAAAGATTTGTTCAAGTACTCCTACCTTTGACAATCCCATCCACCATAGAGACTTTCTCCATCTTATCCTTCTTGACCTCAGCTTTGATCATGGCACACATGGGCAGCATCACAGGCAGCAAGTTTGGGTCGTCTGCAGGACCATCCGCAACGAACTGATGCAGATTGATGAAAAGGTGTTTTCTTAACTTTCAAAATGTTTCTCCATCTCTATAGCTGCAAGTCAACAGACCTCCTCTCCACCACACCCCCCCCCCCCCCCAACCAATTAAACACTTTGCCTGATTGTGCATGGAACCAGTTCTGTTAACCCTTCAGCTGACATAGTGCAATTAGTTGAGGCTATTCCTGCAGGAATTACCTGAACAAGACACACTACTGATAGCCCAAGGTTAACAGCACTGGTGGCCGCATACATAAAGGGATTAAATAAAACAAGAATGGCAAAGCCCTCAAGGTTCGCGTGCATGACCAATCCACATAATTAATTACTTTGTGACCTTGACCTTGCAACAGGTCACTGAAATAAGCAAGTGTTCTAACATAAGGAAATGTTTGGCATTTGTACCCAATTTGTACAAAATCCATGTTTTCTCAAAATTTAGACATTTTTTTTTTGTTGTCAACCTCCTATGACACTTGACCTTTTTAAGTATAGATAGTGAACCAAATTAGTATGCATAGAAAGGACTACCTTTCACCTACCTTTCTGCCCAATTCGGTTAAAATGTTTTGCAAAAAACGTGATAAAAACTAAAATTCTTAAAAAAATTAGACATTTTTCACATCATTTGCTGATCCCTTGACCTATCCAAGAGGACATCCAAGTTAGTACCATAGCTGCCAACCTTGGAGAAATAAAAATCCTGACTGGCCGGGGTCCAGGGGCCGCTCAATTTGGATACGAACGGGAAATCCTTGGAATATGCATCACTATAACTTGTGAGGATCTTTTCTTTTGTCATTTTCGGCGGCATCTTCACAAATTCGCTAAGATAATCGATCACGATGTGTGTTCACGAGTGCCTCACAAGTGCGACCGACGGTGATAAACAACGGTGGCTGTTGAAATCGGATATTGTGTAAAACATGCATGCGCAATAGCGTCCGGTTCGAGAAACGTGGACCAGCTGTCAGATCGGTCCTCCGGATTTTCCCCATGGTTTTTAAACTTTACTTAATTTTTTTTTAAATCGGGGAAAATATGCCAAAAATGTATTTTTCTCGAAAAATACTTACTGATGACATTACTATGTGGAATATACCCCTTAGCTTACCCGATTTCAGCCTAAGAGCCCTTTGTGTGTACCTACACGACAAGGGCCGCAACTCAGAGAGTTGTATCCAAGTGGCTGGGTAGTCTCCCCTCCCTCCATCTGGTCACGTGAGCCGTGCGTTCCTGCCAGTCTTACTCTTAGTGTAGAGGCGGCAAGCGGGGTAAGTGGGAGGGTTCTCTGAGTAATGCCATCGGTAAGTATTTTTCGAAAAAATACATTTTAGAGAAAAATACATTTGTTTTCTCAAAATACATTACCAATGGCACTACTATGTGGAAGAATAGCGAAAAGGAGGAGAGTGCCGCTCAAACCCCCCCCCCCCCTCACGGCAATAAGCTTATGTAACAGAGTGAACCAGATGTTCCTCTGTGTACATAGGCCAATAGCACTTATGACCATTGCTTCTCGGATTTCACTCGTATCGACTGCTAGCTATGACGTGCACCACTCACGGTACCTTGCCAAACGCAGCGTTAAGTGTTGTGTACACGATAGCTCAGTGTACATGTTGCAGTTCTTGTATATCAGTTTTTGACTGTGTATTGTAGCCAAACTGCAACACCACTTGCTTAGTATTTAGTTGGTCAGATTTGGCCCGGTGAATATTTTTTTTTAAAAATGTATATGTCTTTTGGTCAATTGTAACCTATCAGGGTGATAATTGCGATTTAGTAGCCTTTTTTATTTTTTGTGGCCCTTCTGAGACCGCTTTAAGAATAAATATAAACTTTCCGCTAATAGCCCGTAATCTCAAATTAAATCCAGAGAAAAACTGGTAAAATTTCTTAATATTCATATTCAAAGATTATATTTTTGCATTATGTAGTTCAGAGGATATTCTAGTTCTTAGGGCTGGCAAGAAATACAGATTTGCCACTAATACAACTGCCAGATCCCCGTGGACTTTGCACCGACGCGGAGACGGCGGGAGCAGGTAGCATGCATCTATAAGTAGCAGGCATCAGAACTGTTCACCCCAAAAAAATCTGAAAACGGCGATTTTGAAGAATTGTAGAGTTATTTAAAGCCATTTCCTGGCACATAAGAAGTCAAAAGTGTTATTAAACAGGGGCCAGGAAAATCTGAAAATCGCCGAAAATCGGA
Organism: Semisulcospira habei; assembly: GCA_036245525.1. Classification (NCBI taxonomy): domain Eukaryota; kingdom Metazoa; phylum Mollusca; class Gastropoda; family Semisulcospiridae; genus Semisulcospira; species Semisulcospira habei. The sequence goes on along the minus strand of BTPG01000008.1, from coordinate 95,587,660 downwards.
CAGTTCTGATGCCTGAAGTAGGGCTGCCTGCGTGGCGGACTTTTTTTAAAATATCAAACGCGCAAGACTCACAGTACCAGTACTTGTGACCACTTATTAATTTTTGGCATCGGTGCCGTGGAGGAAACAGTTTTTTTATCAACCTAAACTGCGTGGGTTTTGGAGACCCTGTACTGCTTGCTGTTTTGGCTTTCTGCTTTCTAGTTTTGTTAGAAAATAAAGTTTAGCTCAACATGACCACGTCTCAGAATAACTAAGTCCAACAACCACCATCCTAATCCTACTCCTAAAGTTTTAACTCACCCCATCACACTTAGCTACGATGGGCAACCTCCCGACGATTTCAGATACGAGGTACCTATGGCGCCAGTGGCGCTTGGAGGGAGTGTTGCGCTGCCGAGAGGTCTCCAACGAGGGCCAGGTTGTCTCGTTGGCCGGAGAGAATTTGGAGATAGAAGCGGGCGATGGTGGACTCTGCTCGCCACCCGACCGCCACAACAATGACTCCGACAGCGCAGTTGTGGTCAAACGTGACGCTGGCGGCGACCACTCTGACTTCGTGAGCCCGTATCTGCATTTTCTTGGTGCCCTGCGGGGAGATACCTTTGTATGTGGAGCGATGGTCCATCGCAACCAGGACGAGATCGTCTGGGCGGAAATGTTGGCTTGGCCTGGGGCCAAGGGCAGGAAGAGGCAGGAGCGGACTCTCCTGAAGGGCTTCACTCTGCACAGGTAGACTTTCAAAGCTCGTACGGGTCCTGCAGTCGCGACGTCTGGGACTGGTCAAACCGCGTGAGGGGGTGAAGACTGAACACCTGGGGCGCAGGCGAGGGGAGTCTATTCTTGGCCAAGAAGGAATGATTGGTCAGAAGTTGAACTGATCCGTCGGTCCTGAACTGCATGCAGGCTGGGTCCACTGAAAGAGCATGCAGCTCGCTCACTCAGGCCGCTGTGGTGAGGGCCAAGAGGAAGCTGGTCTTTCTAGTCACGTCCGTGAGGCAGGCCAAGGGAAGAGGCTCGAACCGATTAAAGTGCAACCAGGTTAACACCCACGAGAAGTACCAGTGTGGAATGAGAGAGCAAGCGACTGGGCGCTGTAGGTCGAAATGGGACATCAGAGAAAGGAAGTATGAGTCCCGATAGACAATGAATTCAATAGAGCCGCATCAGTCATTAATTTACATCATTTTTTAATATCAAAATTTTGACCCCAATTTTACCCCCGTTAATTCTGAATCAACCCTTTGATTTTTAAAACTGACAAGCATGACTGATGCGGCCTTATTGATCTGATTATCTATCGGGACTCATACTTCCTTTCTCTATAACTATTGTCTCTGTCAATACCTTAATTAATTACTAATTACGGTCATTAAGGTCCACACTGCCGTTTTCTCAAATTAAACCAAAACCTGATAGTGCACTAGAGTGGCGGGGGGGTTGTCTCTTAAATCTGTGGCGCGCACTATTTCATAAGCCACCTGTTTACCCACCTGTGTAGCCTAATCGTTTCACAGTTGAATGCTCTTTGTGGCACGTCGCTATTCAATTTAAGTTATGCGAGAGGGGAACACTTCCTTTTAATGCAGACATGCTTTTATGAATAAGCGACCACGTCACTGAAGGCTTTTGAAAGGCTGTTACTGAGAGGTGTCAATATAGTATTCGCATAAACACATGCACAAACAAACACACACACACACACACACACACAAGACACACATAACTACAGACACATACATACGCATTGACACACACACACACACACACATACACACACACATACGCGCACACACACAGACACGCCAGTTGCAAACCAAGATAATTCAAGGGCAGTGCCAGATTGTCATACAAGTTATATACATAGGCATACACACACAGACACACACACACACACATACCAACACGTAAACACACACACGCACACGCACGTACGTACATACATATAAACATACTAACATAAAACATGTATAAACAAAAACATTAAGTACAAACCTTGCAACACAGGTACACATTATTTTCACAAGGGTAATATCCCATGACAATCACACGCCTGACAGAGCTGGTAGACCATGCCTGCCACACACACTCAGTATGCTGTTGTGGCCTATACAATTTCAGCTATGTTATACATGGGCCCTTGCATGCGTAGGCTTTTGCTCAAAATTATGACGAGATTTCAAACAGACTGGTGTTCATGACTCACTGCAGGGTAAACAATTAATGACAGTTTAAATATACACATACTTAAACAGAACAGTATCACCTTTTCAGCACAGGTATATTGTTCTCTTTATATCTCTTTGTGAGTAGACTGCTGGTTTTTAGCAACATATGTTTTCCACGAGCCAGTCCAATACACTCCCGCACTCCCTAGGACTACCTGAAAATTGGGTCTCGTTGACGTGAATGAGGACAAGTGAGGACTATTGTCTGCTGAATGGTCTGTCCTGTCTGTTGCTCATGTTGCTAGGTACTGAAGTGACGCATTTATACATTAACATACATGTCTTCATAGTCACCTCACATAGAGAAATAGGTCTGATTTAAAAGTTTATATAGATGTGCTATTACGTACCTGTCTCTTTAATCCAGTGTACAGTAACATGAAAAAGCTGTAGACTTGTTTGCCTACAGTGAGTCATAGACACCTGTCTGTCTGCACCGAAATTGGTTCTCGTCATACACACACAAACACTCTCACACACACACAAACAAAATAAACACACAAACAAACACTCTCACACACACACACACACAAACACACACAGACACACACAAACAAACAGACGCATAAACAAACAGACACACTCACTTACACACACACTTACAGACACTCATGTCAGTATAACTGTACCGTAAGCCTGAGTCTAAAGACCTCGCACTGCTATTGAATAGCAGGGGACACATTTCATTCCTTTTCAATTTAGTCCCGTTGCGGCTTGCGCCTGAATTGAAAAGCTCTTAGCCGTCAAAGGTCTTTTCATAAATACAGCCGTTTAAATTGCTAGATAATGTCAAAGATCAACAGGGGGACATCATAATTTGATTTTTGTACAAGTCTTAATGTACTTATGCCTGGTATGTGAGGAAAATCAAATGGTGATCTCTCTCTCTCTCTCACACACACACACACACACATATACACACGCACGCACACACGTCCCAACACACACACACGCTAACACACATACGTACACACGCACACACACACACACACACACACACACACACGCACGCACACAAGGTTTGTACACCGACTCACTCCAATGCAATATTATTGTAAGATTTTACTTCCGGGGTGTATACTGTTTATACATGACTGAAAAGAGCCTAACCCTACATGACTGTAGACTTTTTACAACAGATCCTCAAGACCCCCCCCCCCCCACACAGACACACACTGACACACACACACACACACACACACACACACACACCAAGAGTTTTCGGTTGATTGATTTGTGAAAAATCATTGTGAATTATTTTTGCCTTGCGCCACAACACAAATTATTGTCTTGTTATTGCACCCTGTGTCTAGAGCTTCTCAACTATAACCCAGTGCCCAGCAACCTCTCAGCTAGTCAGAGTGGTGGGGTTGTTTCTTAAATCTGCATGTCATTTATAGTCTAAGGGAAACAACTTCTGTATAGTGGATGTCTCTTGAGTGATTATGTCCCATGAGCAGAAAATAAAGTGTGTTTTCTGCTATGGTTTTAATCTAAATCTATCTAGATTACATAAAGCGGTAACACGTCTGGGGTAAACTCAAAAACTATTGACTACATTTGCTGGAGTGGTGCAAACGTAAAAAGTTACTATTCAGTGTAATTTCCTAGAAAACATGATTTTGCTTGATAACAAAAAACAATATTATTTTTTTTTTTTAAAAATTATAATAAAATGAATCAAGACGAATTACTCCTTCTAAATGATATCAATGCTGTAGAGAACAAAGACTTAGACTCCAAAAAACAGCGGCTTTTGTCTGTAATTGTCTCAGGCAAGTCAAAGACTTATCTCGGGAAACAATACATGACAGAGGATATTGAATCTCTAAGCTCTGACGAACTAATCAAGCTTCATTCAAAATATGAGAACCACATTGCCTCACTAATGACACGTGATTTAAGTCGATCACTTGTATGCCTATACACAAAAGCAGTGAGTCACTTTCTACCTGTGGATAGTGACAGTCTATCACACGACCTTGAAAGCAATCCTATTGTTTCAAGTTCAATTGGCAAATTAGCATGTGTCATGTTTTACAAGTTCGGAAATTACCTTGCACCTGTTGTAACCCTTCTTGTTACTGGGAGTCATATTGATTTTTCGAAAATAAATTTTACTGCAGAAGAAAATGGACGAAACCCAGACGACTCCACAACCGAACCCCAGTCCAGTTTTGACGCAGGTTCAAACTGTGACTAAGGCTAAAAGTCCAGGCCGCGTTGATGCAGGAAAAAGATTAGCCGAATGGAACAGGCAAAAAAAATTACAGCTTCAAACACAAACAGAAAAGGCTCATGTGACTGACCAGGCGTCAACACCTTCAGGACCGTCAGGACCAGTGTCAATACCGTCAGGACTGACACACCCTCATCAAAGTGAGAGACAAACAACTAAGTCTGACCCTGACCCCGGCCCTCAAACAACAAAATATATAGTTGCCGGATTTGTTGTCGGATTTGGTTACGTAGGTTATCAATTATACAAAAAATACAAACCACAAACTCGTACAGTGACCAAAAAATCAGACACTCCAAAAACAAAACTAGAAGTCGCCACATTATCAGTAACACCCAAAGCCGTTGACCCATTTTATATGCAGTAAATAAAAATATTATTTTAATTTTTCTTGCCTAAGAAATGAATGACACAAAGAACTTGATGAACCTTGTCTATCACTCTGCCGTAATCAGTGGATTAGCAGTAGCTTATTCTATGCTAGGAAAAAATCTACTCAAAATGAAATCAGCAGACTTGAGTAGACTCGATTTCGAAGACAGTGCTAAGCTAATTGTAGTTGTAACAGCGTCGATTGCGACAAAAGATTTTCTTGTCAAGCAAGGAATTATTCCCGAAAATGTTTCTATGTAAATAAAAACTATGGCGACGATAGCTATTATGATTGGTGGGGCAGTTGTTAACGCCCTCGCATTCAGTGGCTCTAATTATCTCTTTTCAAAAATGGGTAGAGAAGAATCTGCAGAAGAATTGAAGCGCCATAATGAAGCGTCAGAAAAACTTGCTCAAGCCCAGCAGGATTATGAGAAGAATAGAATTGAAAAACTTGATTTCATCAATGAAAAACTCAGGCTAGAAGGTCACGCACAACATACGTTTTCAAATACAGACGAAGCAATCAGCGAATATTTTCTTGTCACGGGTGAAGACATGTCTATCCCAAAACCGAAACTAAGTGACTATTACAAACCAAGCACACAACAAAGAAATGGAGAGATAATTTTTGTTCTAGTGGGAATGACATTTGTTTATTTTACAGGAGTTTTCATTGCTAGAAAAAATGGCAGCCGAAAATAAACTATCAAAAATATATTACTCTCCATCAGGGTATTGGAAAGGAGCAACAGCTATTGAAAAATTACATGCCGCTGTGGGCGGAGATATAACACTCAATCAAGTCAAACAATGGTTACAGAGACAAGCAATTTGGCAGATATATCTCCCTGCTCCAAGAAAGATATCTAGACCTCATTTTGAGAACACTACCCCAAATGACACACACCAAATGGACCTCCTGTTCCTACCACATGACACAATAAGAAAGAAACGATACAAGTATGCACTGACTGTTGTAGACATTGCTTCAAGGTACAAAGACGCTGAACCCATATCTGACAAAACTGCTACCACTGTTGCGACTGCTTTATCAAGTATCTATAAAAGAGGTCCTTTAAGATACCCCAGACTAGTGCAGGTCGATGACGGATCAGAATTCAAAGGTGCTGTTAATCAGTTATTTGCGAAGCATGGCGTACTGGTCAGACGCGGTATTCCAGGTGTGCACAGATCACAGGCAATTGTAGAGAACTTTAACAAACAGTTGTCAGAGAGACTTTTCAGTTACCAGTATTCTAAGGAACTCATGCATGACACCCGTAACACTGAATGGGTTAAGAGTAGGTAGTGGCAGCCAAAATTTCATTATAACTTGAGACCTTCCTTACATTGTTTTATTAATAGAGCATTAAGAAACAAACAAACAGCAAAAAAGATTTTGTAAATATGTTGATTGGTTCCTGAGATACAACATTTTAAACTTTTAGGCTTTCGTCCGTGGCCCGCCAACCTAATGAAAAGCCATTTTCAGACAAGGGATACAGAGACACTTAAGAAGATACAGGCTTCATCTTTTTATTTCACAATCTGTATTATCAGGAAAGTATCAGAAACAAATATGAAAACCATAATGCAGTACAATGATGTGCAACGAGTTGCTAAAAATGGAAAAAAATAAATCGGAGCCGAGTTGACATTGCACAGAAGTCCAACTTTGTGACCATATTGTGAACAATCTTTCGCTTAAAATAACCTTTTGTGAGATGATTTTAACAAATATATATACAAAAAGTAAGCCTATTTTTTTTCAGACTGTAATATACATAAACCGTTCTGATAGAATGTGCCAAAGTCCAGAAAATGCTCAAAATGACATGTCGCGGACATGAGCAACGAAGCGCAACACAAAAATTAGCATAACTTCTGAACGCCTTGATGGATTTTCATGCGGTTTGGACACAAGTCAGAATATATATTCTGCTGCAATATTAGAGAAAATCACTTTCATACATCATGTCATTCATGTTGAACATGCTACAAATAAAATAAAAGTATCATCGACAACATGTTGAAAGCACAAATATGACTGAAAAACTTTAACCAGTATGCAGATTTTGAGGCCATTTAGCACAGAGGAAAAAAAGGATATTCAGTTATGATTATGAACAGAAAAAAAGATGTAAAGAGAGACCTGGAAATAATGTACGTCATAATTATATTGATGAATATATGTCTAAAATAGCAGCTCGGCTTGATCTGAACCTTGCGAGACAGTCTGCACAGTCAAAGGACAGATGTAAGGACCAATGAAACCAGCTCACTGCTTGAGCAATGCAATCAGCACTGAACAAAAATGCACACTACAGCAGAGTGTTTTTGAAATGTTGGTAATGGTCTCCGTTGTTTGCGGCAAAAGTAGTTGCGTCATCGACACTTTCTTGAAGCTTCATCACTTTGTTTGCCGTATGGTTTAGTTTTCTGGAAAGTGTCCCTTTCGTATACTGTCTCAAGCGAGCTGTGATGCTGTCGTGGTTGATCTGGAGTCCCTCTAATCTCACTTTAACAAGTCTCAGCTGATGTGTCCTTTTGGTTAAAACTTGCTGCAAAGTCCTCATTTCAGCCTGAAACTTGATATTAAGTGTTTGATTTTCCTGCTCCACTTTTTTAATGCGATGCCGCACACTGGTCAGCTCCTTCCCCAACTGCTGAATGGTCAGTGTCATGCCTTTTCTTTCAGAATCCAATGTCGTGGTGGTGTTACCTAGTTCTGCTGGATTAAACGCTGCCACAATGCTAGAATCCAGTGTTTCCGCCCAAAACGAATCTACATTCCCCTTTTTCAGCGAATGAGTCGATTCTTAAAGTTGCCCACTTTTACAACCCTCCTCCTCATTGCTGCAGCGGTCACAGTCTGCTGGGTCAATCTGAACCACCACCTACACATCATTTCGAATTTAGAGCCTTCGCATTTTCTAAATGACTCCAGGTCAAGAAGTAAGCCTTTTGTTGGCGACTGTAGTGATGCCAGGTGGCAATCGCCTGTCAAAAGTTGCTGTCTGGTGATGCCAAGTTGGTGTAGGTGTGGTCCTACACGTCGTGTCATGACGCTTCTTCATAAAATCCTCTTGCAGTTGTATAGTGTTCTGCTTTTCCCAGTTCAGCTTTGTCTCAGGCACCAAACATCTCAGACGACTCTCTGTCAAGTCCGGAAAAAGGTTCCAAAGAAATGCTGGTGCGTCATCAAAAGTCTTGTCACACTCTTCATTCAGAAGATAAACTTGAAGAAGTGAGTTATCCAGTGCACTGAAGGTGGGCAGGTCAGGGCGCCTCCCCCTCCCTTTGGCTAGGAAGACTTTCTTGAGTACAGTGTACGCCTCATCACCACCTTAAACAAAGGAGGTTGTTTAGTTAAATATAATGTTAATCAGTTTAAAAATACTGGAGGTTGTTTTGTTAAATATAATGTTAATCAGTTAAATAATACTGGCGGTTCACTATCAATATGATGACTGAGTATGGCTCTTTACACAAACAGTACTATTGTCATTATTTACCTTAAACATCTTTTGAGGAGGAAGATTTAATTAGGCCTAGAGTAAAGAAAAATAAAAAGCAGGGTATTTTGATCATGCTGAGTGTGACTAATTATTTATCTCAACAAAAGAAACGAAGAGAAATGATGAAATACTGGCCGCTCTGAGACCTATTTTGTCAATGCCGCATAGTCGCTCATCAAATTATCTGCCCCTGGCTGTTATCACTCGCTTCGATGCCCGACAGTTAAACTTGAATATAACCATAACAGATGAGCATCGACGTTTGAAATTAAATAGGAAAGTGATAAATGCATTTACAAATACATTACTAAGCAGCTAGTAAAGCTAACTGACTTCTGTAGTGAAGTATTTTCCTATATTCAATGGCACTTTCCATCCAAAGAAAGATGCGATGATCAATGAGGCTGAACGCAGTGATAGAAGGATGTGTATGCAAGAATTCCGAAGAATAATAAACGAAATAGCTTCTAAACCATACAAATGACAATATAGCATAAATCTGCAAAGCGATTAAGCTTTTACTTACGTGGTTTTCTTGCAATTTCCTCGAAAGTGGAAGTACCGGTTCGTCTTCAGTCGACGCCATTTTGAATTGCGGTCAGAAGAAGTCGCGCGCAACGTGAGTGGGAAATTCCTCAAGCAGATTTTCCACCACATTTGCATAATTTAGCCTCTAACACCATTCGATAGATTTGACGTTCCTCTACAAAATGGTACCCAGATGTGTGTTTTTATACATTCTGTTTTGCTAAAAAAAACGAAAATTTGTTCTTATTTTTGTGGAAAAACTACAATATTTCATGTGTGTATACAAAAATCACCAAACACCTTATATCAGTTTGAAGCTGACATCATGACCCACATTTTGATACTAAATATAGCTGTGTAGCGTGTGTGTGGTAAATCTGCTGGCTTGTTGAATGGAGGGATCGTGTAGGCGCTTACGCGAAGCAATCGCCGGGAAGTCAGCTTGCGGCTCACGCAAGCCGAAACACATGCTTTAAAGTTTATTTTTTCAGTTTTTTCACACAAATAAAACATATATCATATTATGATCATTGGAAAGAGGAAAGGACGTATATTATTTTGACATATGAATGAAAACAATCGGTGCAGTAGATGCATGATAAATTTGAGTTGAAGTTGGCACAAAATGCAGCGATTTTATGCTTGATGGTAGCCTACTGGCGAGGCTGCCACTACCTATTAAGAGATTACCACATGTGATAAAAGCAATGAACAACGAAGGTCACCCAAAACCTGCTGATGCTATTAAATTGAAAACAATTACAGAGCCAAAAACAGGACCAACCCCAACCCCAACCCCGGCACCTGACACAAGTTTATTTACCAAACAGGTGAGATATTTATATCAGCCAGGGGAGGCTGAAAATGACATAAAGCGCAGGGCGACAGACCCCATCTGGTCCATATCCGTTCATAATATAAAAAAAATAGTCCCTGGCGCTGATGCAACAATATATTACCTGTATGACCCTGCACCCCAGAGGGCATTTGTCAGAGAAGAATTACAGATTATTCCCCCAGACACCGTTACTCATTTCAGTAACTAAGTCATCAATTAATTCATCAACCAGTTCATCACAAATGTCTTCAGATAATTTGAGCCTGTAATGTCCGGGTGCATAAGCCTTTTCCTTACTGTGAAACACTCGTTTCGTGTCTCCAACTGCCAGTGACTTTTTGTGTGTTTGAATCATTTCAAGATTATGTTTATTTGATCTCAGTGACTTGTTTGGATAATCAGGCATTAATGCACCATCTAACACTTGCTTGTAATGTTCATGACGAATGTCTTTATTTTTTATTGCTGTTTTTTTAATTCCTTTGGCTTTTGACTGACTTCCCTTTTGGTGCAGTATAGAATACATTTTTGATCTCAGTCCAACATACTCAACTATTGGCACACCATTTAGTTCATCCTTAAACTTACCAGGTACTTTCTTGTTTTGTGTGCTGAACAGTGGATGATCTTTAGGGTAGTCAGACGTGTCATACATGTGTAACTCTGTTTTCATGTCTTCGTAAAAGTCTTCAGTACACACATCAATGATCATAGAGTCAGTGTCGGTGTACAACAGACGGCAGTCAGGATATTTTGGTTTAAAGTAATCATAATAAAATTCAAGCATCAACAGTTTTGACAACTCAAGAATTGCCATACCAATGAATACTGGCTTGTCCAGTTTGACAATCTTTTTTTTGAGTGACACTGCATACAATGATGAATGAAATTCTTTGTACCCTGTGTACTGTGGCTTGCCTGTAAGTTTAATTGCGCCCAATTCAGTTGTGACCAGTCTCACATCTTTTCTGTGATGAGGATTTTCCATAGTCTTGCCAAAACAGGCATTGTTCATAAGCTTAAAAAAGTCTTTGTCAAATGCAGTGTTGCCGTCTCTGGCACGCAATGTTGTGTTCTTCATTATGTAATCTTTCATGAAAGCACTTTGATCAAATTGAATTCCTCTGTGAACTTTCTTTAGTACTAACCCGTGTCTGATGTAAAACTGCAACAAGCGGTAGTGACAAACGTAATTAAATTTGTCATTTAAATTTGGCACAAGTTTAGTGTCTTCTTTTTTTTTCTGTCATACTCATTTTCTCAACAGCTAATGGATAATCATTATGGTAATCGTGTAGGTGGTGTGGGTACTCCAGGTCGACTTCAAAGATCCAACCCTTCGCGTCGTTTCGGTCAAGATTCATAATATTGTTAGTTAACCCTGACTCTGTTACATCATACTGTGACAAATCATACAGACAAAAGTTTTTCAAGGGCAATAACTCACACATTGCCCAGCCATAAAGGTTATTAGCGTCAAGGTACGTAATGAATGACCTTGACCTCGAGGGGTCAAACCCAAGGTCATCAAGATATTTATTGTTGGCACTCGCGTAGTTATTTGCTGCAATACTAATACCACCTCTCAATCCACGTTCCACCATTTCACCCATCGTACGATCAGACAACAGGTCTATAGATATCTTACTGGATTTCAAAAATGCATCCCATGTCATGCCAGGACTAGTTATGTAACAAGCAGGGTCAAGCTTGTAGTGTAACAAACCCTTTTCACGGTAACTTTCAAATACGTCTGCTAGCAAACAAACGTCAGCTTTCAAGTACTGGTCGTGGTAGTCACCAATTGTCTGACATCCTAATTTACCCCACGCATCAAGTGCGTGTTGATATTCAGAGTCAGAAATACCTTTTCCAGTTAGTGTGGAATAAAATTTCTCTTTTGGTGGCAGTCTCCTTTCTTCAAACACAACCCAGTGATCAATGTACTCATACGGATAGACACCTTTCTTAATCAAGTCTGGTTCAAAATATTTACTCGTTATTGGATACTCAGTCAGTCCTTCTGCCAGACTAGCCAATCCTAAAGACAAATGTTGCATGGAGTCATAAAATGATAATTTGTCTAACCTAAAAGTCAAGTATTTCTCAGTTGTCTGGGCAATACAACTTATGTTTTTGTACGACTCGTCTACAGCCTGCATGATAATGTGTGAATCATACCCTTTGAGATTGTGGAAAAAGATTGGTAACTTGTATGTCTTGGGATCTGTTTTTAATAATAAGTTACAATTGTTATGTGCAGCGCCTCTGTAACGTCCAGTTATGTGATCGTGGTCACGAACTTTATCACCCTGGAGGGGTTGTTCACAAATCCATTGTTTGATTGATTGTACATTGCTTAACGTCCCGACAGCAACAAGGCTTTCTCAGGACGTGCCTGCACTGCTTGTGAAAAAAACCCCAACTAAACAGAACATTGAATGTATGTCGCCAGCCGGTCAAATATGTTAAATAAACCTAACACATGGGGCCTAAATAAAGCTAAGACCATTTAGCAACACACATCCAATATCAAGAGCTACAGGCAGTGCAGACAGAAGGGAGAGTTTTAAAAAGGCAAATACAGGTGAATGGACAAAGGGTAGACAGAAACACATGCCCCAGAATAGAGAGAAAAACTCACCCTGTGGGGCTGACCAGGGTGACCCTGGGAACTAAAAAGTACCTAACCCCACCCAAGTCCCCCAGGGCAGACCCGGGTGGGGGTGTTCACAAATCCAACACGTCTCAGCTGTATCAAATTTTAGTTTGTCTTCTTCTGTCATCACCAAAGGCATCTGACTTGTTGTGAGATACTGTACTACCTGACTATACAGATGTCTCATTTCTGTTAAAAACAGACATGCTGCATTTTCACCCCTGTAGATAACAGGCTCTGAATGAAGACCGTCTGACCTAACAAGAATGTATCCAAAAGAACACACCACTTGGTCACTTAGTTTTTTAGTCTTTGGTAATGATTCTGGAACAGGACCGTCATACGGAACAACTAATGATTCAAAATCTGCGTACACTACAAACGGCAGCTTTTGCTGATTCCCATAGTTCTTAAAATACACTTGACTACCAGGCTCTGGATACTTAAGTACAGTTTGTATGTCATCAGCTGACCTACAATGCAGGACGTGTTTATGTGCCACTGCAATAGAAGAAAACCTCTGTAAACATCTATTACAAAATTCCTGTTTGCCCTCGTGTTTTGTTGTATGATTATGAATTAGACGTGACATATTCCTAATAATTGTGTAGTGAAAGTTATTGTCATCGCCGATTAATAACATGTCAACATATTTATCTTCTGACTGCCCATAGGTTGGTGTCAGTGGTGATACTCTAATTGGTTGCAACTTGTTCTCAGATTCATTATCCCACACAAACACATTCACAGATATACCAGGATTTAGTTTTTCAAACAAATCTATGTCCTCTATTTTAACAGGGAACTCAATGCCACTAAAATCGAGTTCATTTACAAATTTGGTGTAGTTAGATACACGTTCAGGTTTTGATTTTACAAAGTGTAGTTTAGCAAGCACACACCACATGAAACAATGATTGTCATTGTTCTGTATGTTGACGACAGCCTTTTTGTTTGCAACCTCAGTTGGTAGTGGCAACCATGATTTACCTAATATAGGATGATACCTAGACTGCTTTAGTTGTAGTTCATGTACATGTCCTTCGTGCCAACCAGACCCCTTCATTTTTGCACTGTCAATCGCCTGGAGAAAGTCTGGTAATAGTCTGTCTCTAAACACGTTCTCCAATTCTCTTCTTGTGTTAACAGTGTGTTGTCTTGTTGATATATACGATACAATTACCTCACCGCCCATTCTAATGAATTCGATTTTCGCAACAACCTGAATCTTAACACTGCCTGTGAGAAGATTTTGTTGTATGACAGAAAAAGAGTTTTCTATTGATTCGTAAACATTATTAGTATTAGTTATGGGTAAGTTTGTTGTGTGAAACACATTTCTTAAACTAGATGAGCCAGGGTTTGATGAGCCAGGGCTTTGTGAATTATCCGTCATTTTTATTTGACCGACAAAATAATAAAATAAAAAATATTAACGTTAACTCTGCTGACTCACCTTGTGTAATACCACTTTATTAACTGTAACACTGTCAATATAAACATTTAGTTTGCGTAGTTGCTTAAATATGCTATAACAAACTTCCCCTAACCAACCATAGTTGGCATCATCAACTTTAAAAGTAGGTGTCTTTAAATCAACTGTCATGTGCTCCACATCTGGATGCTCATCGACATATTCCAAAGTCACACTATATGTAACATATATTTCTGATGGTGCTGAAAGGCTTATGTAAGTCTGTTTGGGTGATATTAAGTCAGTAAAGTGCATAACATCTTTGAAAAGGTGTGAGATATCAAGCACTTGTATGATTTGACCGTCTGTCATTTTTATTGGACAAACAAATGTATAAATTAATTTACATCAATTTACTAACCTATACCCTGTGGGCTGATCTGTCTTTAAAATGAGCTTTAGATGCTTAGTTGATTTCAGTTTATTTTTCACATCATCTCGTTTATGCTTATTTGGTATCACGTCATTTTCTCTGAGACAGTCTTCAAAGCTGTCACGGTCCTTACAGTAAAACAAACAGATAAACTTTAACTGTTCACGAAAATCTTTCAGTACAGCATTATATTTCTGAGTGAGAATCCATACACTGATGTTTGCGTGTCTGCCACTGAAAGCAAGTTCTGCTAGAGTGTTTCTCTTTTTGACAATGTCTTTCTCTGCTGAACAGTCATCGACTATGAACAATGTTGGCTGTCCTTCAAATTGCTTGTAAAAATATTGTAGGTAGTCATTCAGTTTTTTCTCAGGGTCAACTAAATATATGTTGTTGTCAGTCCAAATGAATAAACGATTGTGATAAGCTTTATTGTGTTTGGTTACAAAGTAAAGTAGATTATAGCACTGTCAGGGGAGAGAAATGTGCATGATCGACCAGTGATCATAGATCTACTGTGGCCAAAGCACCAAAAAAAGAGATAGGAAAGAGAGGGGGCGCTAAAAAAGTGACTGAAAGCAATGCATATGGAAGCCCCCCCGAAGGGGGGCGTATCACATATCCCACTGTTCCAGCCACTCAGTGCATGGAAATTTAAATCTAGGTCCCCCCGAGGGGGGTCCAGATATTTAGCCGGTGTGGACAGCTGTTTCGGTCTTGGCGACCTCCTCAGCACACCATCGGCGATACTGGAGGAGGCAGGAATTTCTGCCTACCTGCAAAGACAACCACATTTTACTGTGGTGTCTGCAAGGGCATACATTCCATGCCACCACCTAGAGCCAAATTTCCATGCACCCTAAAAGAGAACCTACCAAAAGGGGGGAAGGGGTTGCAGTCGATATTGTAGTAGTAAATGAAAAGAAAAGGGGAGACTGCCAGTGCTAATATTTTAGGAAGGTTACAAAGTAAAGTAGATTATAGCACTGTCAGGGGAGAGAAATGTGCATGATCGACCAGTGATCATAGATCTACTGTGGCCAAAGCACAAAAAAAAGAGATAGGAAAGAGAGGGGGCACTGGCAGTCTCCCCTTTTCTTTTCCTTTATTGTGTTTGATTGTAGGACAAAATATTACAATGTTTTCAAAGTGGTGTATGTATCTTGTTTGTAATAAGTCAAGTACGAATTGAGTCTTTCCACACCATGTGGCACCAACAAATAAGCCACAGTGTGGATCAAGTGTCATTAAGCCCCGGTTCATTTTAATACACAATATAATTTTAATATATGTGTCCACTCAGTCTGCTTTCTGCAATATTCAGTTGTGCATCATATATCAGGTACAAATATATGTTTATGGCTTCGGCTTTTTCAACCTTCTTTTGTATCTGAATTGTAATCCCATCACTACCGTTCTCGACAGTTCGTCCTGACCCATGAAGGTAGTCGTCGTCTGTACTACGAAGGTCTAGCCACAGTGCATACTTGTTTGTAAGGTATTGTCCGATCCTAACGTCATACAGATGTAAATCTTTGCACACAATGTTTGCTGGTTTATCTCTAATCCTTCCACCCACAAAATACTTTGTGATCTCATTGTAGTGTTGATAAGGTAACATTCCTGAAGCGTACACTTGATTAGGGCGGCCTTCAATTGTACAGGACAAATGTGTAATCTTAGGATTGTAGAATTTTTCTGAATCCCGTTTATATGGATCTGCTGGTTCAACAAACAACATAAGAATACCTTTCAGTGACCTAGCAGGTGTGTTCAAGTTTATGTTCCACATTGGGTCGCTCTTATCTTTGGGTATTAAACTATGTCTAATCACACGGTCATAATAAATTGGAAGTCTTGACTGGTATTGATTTTGAATGAGTCTGGCTAGTTCAGTGTGTGTGACAATTTCATATTCCAAGGAAATGTTAGAGATCTTGTATGTTGCATCTGTGGCAGATGATTTTATAACTTTGGAGTAGTCATTGAAGGTTAGTTCAAAACTCAGACGGTCATTCAGTGCCCCTTGATAATAAGGCAGATGAGCTGTGAGGATTTCAAACTCGAGTGGAATGTAAAATCTGGTTCCATATGTTTCTGCTATAATAACGTCCTGGGCTGCTGACGTTGATTTATCTCCAGCATTGATTCGAAGTTTACAAACATTATCTGGCTGTATGCCTTGGTAAATACGGTCCTCTCGTTCTTCTCTTGTGAGCCAAAGGTCTTTGTAACAGTAGAACACATCTGAGTCGTCAAGACTAAACACTTCCTGTCCTTCAAGTTTTACTTTAATAGTTCTAACAATTGCTCTGCCAAGATTGTCAACCAGTGTTCTGTTCACATCTGCGTCTGATGAAAGTTCAATATTAAATGCTAGGCGTGCAGTGCCAGGAACAATAACGTCACTGGGACCTAGGTTTGGAAACTTGACTGTAAGTGTTTGATTCTGGTCTATGGTACTTGGATTGTTCGTGATGACTATCGATTGTCTAATGCCCTTAACACCCAGAGGCTCACGTAGTTTTCTGTATGGGTCTAACTTTGATCCGTAAGACTGTGTCATTTTTATTATGCACAATAAAAAATAATAAATTAATAAAACAATGGCCGCGGGAGGATTTAATCATGAAGATTTTGAAATGGATGACACGTATGATTTTGGTAATACAACAGATATGACAGATATGACAGATATGACTGGTACAAGAAATATTTACAGTTTACGTCACGAACTTTTAGAAACCAAAGTGAACTCATTTTATGATCATGTTGGTGGCCGCCCAGACAACGTAGATCCTAATCAGTTTGAACTTGATGGCAAGGGTCATTTATATTTAAATACTGTTGACAAAGGAAAAGTATTATTGACTAACAAAAAAGACCCTAGTAGGTTTAGGGCTCTAAGTACAATAAAAAATGAAGGTGGTGTTGGTGCCTTGCGTCAACTTGGATTGATTGATTGATTGTACATTGCTTAGCGTCCCGACAGCAACAAGGCTTTCTCAGGACGTGCCTGCACTGCTTGTGAAAAAAAAAAATAAACAGAACATTGAATGTATGTCGCCAGCCGGTCAAATACATTAAATAAACCTAACACACGGGGCCTAAATAAAGCTAAGACCATTTAGCAACACACATCCAATATCAAGAGCTACAGGCAGTGCAGACAGTAGGGAGAGTTTTAAAAAGGCAAATACAGGTGAATGGACAAAGGGTAGACAGAAACACATGCCCCAGAATAGAGAGAAAAACCCACCCTGTGGGGCTGACCAGGGTGACCCTGGGAACTAAAAAATACCTAACCCCACCCAAGTCCCCCAGGGCAGACCCGGGTGGGGGAGCGTCAACTTGGAATTGGAGGGTCTCCTGTCACGCCAAGACTGGTTAGTGTTCTTCAAGACACACAAACAAAGTTGCCAACAGGGCAACAAATTGAAATGGCACCAGTAACAAGCCTACCAGAAATAGCAAACACAGTGATACAAGAAACTTCATTTACTGAAGGACAAATAAATGATGCTTTGAAAACAATAGATGATCCACCTTTGTCAATGAGGGAGATTATGGGATTGGATAAATCACTGCAGACAATAAGAGGTGAGATGGTTAATAATCTTGCCAAACTAGGTGAGCTTGATAAACACATAGAACGTGAAAAAGAGAAACTGGCTACAGCAGACAATGGGAATCTTGACACAGAAATGAAAGAAAGAATACAACTCAGATTAAATGATTTGCAGATAGAAAGATCAGGACGGTTAGAAACAATTAGTATTGGGAGGGAAAAACTTAAAACCCAAGTTAACAGAATTAGAGCAACTATTCAGAAAATACTTCACGAAGACACAACTCTGGCTGAAAGACTTAAAACACTTTTCAGAGAGTAGGGTATCACAATTGCTAGTTTAATTACAGCTCTTGGATTTATTATCAGTACTGTTGTGTTGGCTGTCTCCGGCAGTGGTGGTGGTGGTCCAGCCCCAGCACCAGCACCACCAACCCCGGGCCCCCCGACTCCAACAGACCCAAAAGATTTACAGACGTGGGTAAAGAAACAGTTGTCTCACATATCAGACCTGCTTAAGAAATTGGCTGTGAAAGCAATGGACGCTTTGCCTGGCATAATTGGCACTGTTGTCAGTTGGCTGATTAGTACAGCAGCAAAGGCAGTAGGGTTTATGGCAGAACATGTGTGGGTCTTTTTGGTTACAGTAGGAGGGTTGATGGTGGGTTATTTAATGAAACAGATAAAGAAGTAAAACCCCCAATCCTGTTAGACCTATTACCAATGCAGTTTTTTCTGACTCATGTGTGTCTGGGGTTGGTGTTAGATCCGGGGTTGATTGTATGAATGCCGGTGTTGGGGCCGGGGCCGGGGGTGTTACCGTCTGTAATGATTTTAATGACTGAACGTGTGTGGTTGTGGCCCCCAAGTTTACAGATTGATTGAGTCCTAATTTTTGACCAACACCTGCAACAATGATTTCATTATTATAATTTGTTATTGTACCCATTTGTAATTGAAGGTCAGATGGCAACATGTATAACCCAATACCAACTACAAAGTCAACTTTTGATCTGGCATATCTGAGAACATCTTGGTAGCGCTGTATGCTAGATGGGAGATCAACTACTGAATTTACTGAATCTTCTAGATTTGCAAGAAACTGTTTTTGTGCTTGGAACTTTCCACTTCCATTCAAAATATTTGATTTTGTTAATGATTGTGCACCTAGTATACACCAGACATATGTTCTGATTGACTCATTTACGCGCTCGACTCCCGCTTGAGTAAACCCGTCAGATTTATCTAAGACAAATGTGGTCCAGGCGTTAGACTGCTTTTGCTCTATTGATCCTATCCAAACTTGTGATTTTGATGAGAATGAAGTGTAACCAGGGTAATAATCTTGAGGGTATTGTCTGTGACTCATAGCATAATACAATGTGCCCATGCCGTGGTGATCATCAAGTTTTTGTGTGAAGTCATACTTAGTGCTTATGTTAAATTCATTACAAATGCGTTCAAACGCTTTCATATCCATGGGGTTGTTATACCTGTTGAAACTGGATTCAGTGGGCAGTGGTGTATGAAGTTCTGACAGAATACGTCTAAGCTGGTAATAAACATGGAAATGATACACAGATCTAATCAGTTTGTTTGAGTGATTCAAATGGTCTGTGAATGAAACACCACAGCCTGTAGTTGAGCATAGTATTGCAAAGTTGAGTTGGTTTTGAAACATCTGTAGTGGACTTGAAGACCACTTTCTTGCAGTTGAGTCATCTGTTATTGGAGGGTTTAGGTAATGGTCAAACGGATTCGGTACTTTGACTTGAAATAGATCTTGTTCAGACACAGCTATGTCGAGTTGATTTAGTTGAATTATTTTCTGTTCATAAGTAGGTGCAACATTATATTTGGCATCCACATTAAATTGAAATGCGTTTGTAGTGGTAATGGTTGGTGATTTAAATTCCATCCTTTTTTATATGAGATAATAAAAATGTTTATTACCTTAACAAATCTTGACACAAGCAAACCAGTGTGGTTAACTAATGGGATTGATAATCGTGATGGTAGCAAGGCTGCAGCTATCCATGAAATGTTCTATACAGTAAAATGGTTTAATGTAACAGATGATATATATAATAAAGTAATTTTTGATGGTAAGACTGAAGCTATACCACCTGGGTATTATGACTTTTGTACTATAGCTGAATGGTTTCAAAGTAAATTTAAAATTAAAGCAACTTTAAATCCAGCTAACCTACTTGTTACATTAGAATTTCTGAAACAAGATTGGTTAAAAATTTCAGATAGATTTGCATATTTACTTGGATTTTATATTGACGAAGATTGGTGGAGATCAGATGATTTAGATGAAGCTATGTCTGGTATTATAACAATGAAGACCAAAAAACTTAAAATAACTGGAAAACGCCCTGTCAATTTGTCAGTACACACAGTACTAAATGTTTATTTGAAAGAACTAAACACATCTGAGAATGTTCACAATGGAAAGCCTTCAACTTTGTTGAGATGCTTACCTACTGGAACTGCTCCGTATTGTGAAAGTGTGGTTGTTAGATTTCCTAATTTACAGTTTAAGAAATTAGGTTCTAGTTTCTTTGAGTCACTGAGTATATCTGTAACTAATCAGGATGACAAACCAGTTCTTATGCATGATTTTAGTGTTGTGTTAGAAGTTAAATAATTTTATTTTTGTTTATAAAAAATGAGTGGTGGTCCAAAGCCGAGAATCATACCAGTTGCATGTCCAGTAACAGAATTGAAAGATTTGGCAGACGTCCAGGATTTTGAGAAGGAAGGGGAAATTGGAGAAATATATGGTTTTGAACTTGATTCAAATGGCATGTACAAGAGGAAAGTAATTGTCGACATGAAAGACGGTGAAAGACAGATTCCTAAACTTGGTCAGCTACGTGATGTTACTGTACCTACTCCACCTGTAAATAATTCGCCCTACAACTTAATACATGTGGGTAGTAAGTGGGTTGTTTCACCTGTGCCTGTTCCACCACCCACAATTGACTGGGACATAAAGTTGGAATTTATTAGTCCTTATGTATACACTGATGACGAAGGTGCCTTAGTGTTTAGGAAGGTTGTTAACTCTGGGCCGCTTATTGTAAGTCTTGTTCCAAGCTTTGCCCCAGACGACAATAGCAGAAAAAAACTGAAAGTTGAAAATTATGAGAGACGGAGATATCTTCTTACACATAGGAAGGGTAGGTCTGATGCGAAGGTCGTGTTTGCACCAATAAACTTTTCCATCGCAAGAGAAGCGACAATAGTATTTGAAATTATCATGAGATCAGTAACTACTGCTAAAGAGGCTCAAATTGCACAAGGAATTAAACTTACATGGAATGACACAGTAACAGAATCATCAAAGGTCTTTATTGCTATTACAAAAAATAATGATGTTATTAATGTTTCGAGCAGTGTTCCAGCTGTCAAGGTGGTGGTCGACAAAGCAACTTTTGTTCGTCTAACTTACATAAACCTTGAACACATTGATCTTGTTGCATTTTATTATGCTAACAAATTGTATACTTTTGAAGAGTTGCAAAATGTAATTGCTGATTAAATAAAAAAAAATATTTGTCAATAAAAAAAATGGTAAACTTCTATCCGCAACTACCGACGCTTGAGCCGACTGAAACAAATGTGACGACTAAAACAACACTTGCGCCTGATACACAGGTGACAGCTGTGCCAATTGCTTCAGATAAAACATTACAGGCAGATGCATTCAGATTAAATAATATTACAGAAGCTTTGAAATATTTGGAAAGTGAAGAGGCTAAGTACTCACGGTGCAAAAGGAGGTATAAGTCAGTATTTAATTCTGTTCAAAACACTTCTATGGCTATTGGTGCAGTTTCAGCTGGATGTTCTGTGGGGGGTATTGTTCTGTTTGCCACGGGAATTGGAAGTTTGGCTGGAATAGCAGTTGAGGGTGTTAGCGTTGCTACATGCCTGGCTTGTTTTGGTTTGGAAGCTTTAAACAAAAGGTTTCACACAAAATTACAGAAACATGAAGCATTGAGTACGCTTGCTGGTGCGAAGTTGAGCAGTATGAAACTTATTATCAGTAAAGCGTTAAATGATAATTTTATTGATGACGAAGAATTTAAGCGAGTCCAGGATGATTTGAATAATTACAAAAAACAGAAGTCTGAAATACAGAATAAAATGCGTAGTCAATCTCCAGTGAATGTTGAAGAACTTAAGGCCAGTTTTTTAGCAGAGGGAAAAAGGATAGGGGTACAGGAAACCACAGAAAAACTACACAATCTTTTAAACAAATAAAAATCAGATTTGGTAATCGTTTATTAATGTCATACACTTCACAGAAAAATGCCATGCCACTTACACCACTTGTGCCTGATTATTTAACCCCATCAGCACCACCACCTGAGTATTACTGAGAAAAAAAAGTTTTTTATTGTCCTTGTATCTTGTCAAATCTGACCGATTGATTGATTGTACATTGCTTAACGTCCCGACAGCAACAAGGCTTTCTCAGGACGTGCCTGCACTGCTTGTGAAAAAAAAAAAAAAAATAAATAAACAGAACATTGAATGTTTGATTTGATTGTACATTGCTTAACGTCCCGACAGCAACAAGGCTTTCTCAGGACGTGCCTGCACTGCTTGTGAAAAAAAAAACCTAAACAGAACATTGAATGTATGTCGCCAGCCGGTCAAATACATTAAATAAACCTAACACATGGGGCCTAAATAAAGCTAAGACCATTTAGCAACACACATCCAATATCAAGAGCTACAGGCAGTGCAGACAGTAGGGAGAGTGTTAAAAAGGCAAATACAGGTGAATGGACAAAGGGTAGACAGAAACACATGCCCCAGAATAGAGAGGAAAAACCCACCCTGTGGGGCTGACCAGGGTGACCCTGGGAACTAAAAAGTACCTAACCCCACCCAAGTCCCCCAGGGCAGACCCGGGTGGGGAGAACATTGAATGTATGTCGCCAGCCGGTCAAATACGTTAAATAAACCTAACACATGGGGCCTAAATAAAGCTAAGACCATTTAGCAACACACATCCAATATCAAGAGCTACAGGCAGTGCAGACAGTAGGGAGAGTTTTAAAAAGGCAAATACAGGTGAATGGACAAAGGGTAGACAGAAACACATGCCCCAGAATAGAGAGAAAAACCCACCCTGTGGGGCTGACCAGGGTGACCCTGGGAACTAAAAAATACCTAACCCCACCCAAGTCCCCCAGGGCAGACCCGGGTGGGGAAATCAAATCTGACCGAGTAAGTTGTGACTTAAGTCAAGTTGTTGTAAGAACTTAGGGTAAGTACTTGTAAGAACTTAGGGTAAGTACTTGTAAGAACTTAGGGTAAGTAAATAATAAGTTCTTATGGCAACACACTTAAAGGTTACCTCTGCAGGTTCCTAAAAGTTAGTTGCAACTTGTTAATAAGTATTAAGTTTCACTTGGCATCACTTGATCAGGTAAATGATTAGGTATTGACAGAGACAATAGTTATAGAGAGAGAACAATAGAGACCCGAAAGATCTCTCTCTCTTGGCTTGACTTCGCGAACGAAGATTTTATAGGAGTTGCCCACGACGTCTGCAGGCTTGTTCGTGGCTGCGGAGGCCAATCCGAGACAGGCAGGTTCGACCGCAGTGGCTGCAGGGGAAGGTATGGCCAGGGTTCTGAGCTGCGGCATCTCTGTTTTTTCTCCTGAGCCGCTTGTCCTTAAGGCTAGCTCTGTGAGAGTCCTCAAAGGAGACAGCTGCCTTGTAAATGGTGGAGCGCCAGGTGTCACGGTCCGCAGCAAGCGAAGACCACTGGTGGTGGTCGATTTGGCAGGCACTAAGTGACTTCTTGAGACAGTCTTTGTATCTCTTCTTTGGTGCCCCTCTGTCACGGTGTCCAGTAGCAAGCTCGCCGAACAGGGTGATCTTTGGTAGGCGATGATCCTCCATCCTGGAGACGTGCCCCGCCCAGCGGAGCTGTGTCCGCAGCAGCAAAGCCTCGATGCTCACAGTTTCAGCCTGTTCAAGGACCTCGACGTTGGTGACATAGTCACTCCAGTGAATGCCCAGGATGGTACGCAGGCAGCGCTGGTGGAAGCGTTCGAGGAGTCGTAGTTGGCTGCGGTAGAGGGCCCAGGACTCGGAACCATACAGCAGGGTGGTGAGGACCACAGCTCTGTACACGCTGATCTTGGTGCCTGTTTTCAGCTGTTGATTGTGCCACACCCGCTTGAAAAGTCGCCCGAAAGCGCTGTTCGCTTTTGCCAGCCTGCTGTCAAGCTCCTTGTCCAGCTTGGCGTCCGACGTGATAATGCAGCCAAGGTAAGTAAACTGGTGCACTGACTTTAGTTCAGACTCGCCAATGGTGATGTGAGGAGGGCGATACACTGTCTTGGGTGCCGGCTGATGGAGGACCTCTGTCTTTTTCAGACTGACCTCGAGTCCAAAGAGTATTGACAGAGACAATAGTTATAGAGAGAGAACAATAGATTGATTGTACATTGCTTAACGTCCCGACAGCAACAAGGCTTTCTCAGGACGTGCCTGCACTGCTTGTAAAAAAAAATAATAAACAGAACATTGAATGTGTGTCGCCAGCCGGTCAAATACATTAAATAAACCTAACACATGGGGCCTAAATAAAGCCAAGACCATTTAGCAACACACATCCAATATCAAGAGCTACAGGCAGTGCAGACAGTAGGGAGAGTTTTAAAAAGGCAAATACAGGTGAATGGACAAAGGGTAGACAGAAACACATGCCCCAGAATAGAGAGAAAAACCCACCCTGTGGGGCTGACCAGGGTGACCCTGGGAACTAAAAAATACCTAACCCCACCCAAGTCCCCCAGGGCAGACCCGGGGAGAACAATAGAGACCCGAAAGATAATCAGATCAATAATGCCGCATCAGTCATACTCATCACTTTTTTAAAATCAAAGGGTTGATTCAGAATTAACGGGGGGTAAAATTGGGGTCAAAATTTTGATATTAAAAAATGATGTAAATTAATGACTGATGCGGCTCTATTGAATTCATTGTCTTACGGGTCTCTATTGTTCTCTCTCTGACATCAGGTCCGAGAGGTCCTTACACGCTCCCGGTTCTGGTAGGCCTAAGTGCCGATAAGTGTCTGCAATCATTGAGAGGTAACCTCTGATCGTGATCGGGGCTAAGTTCTGCTCACTAAACAGCCACAGGAAGAACTCAGCCAGCTGAGGCATGGTCAGCGCCGTGGGGGAGAGGCGCTGGCACTCGCACTAGGACTGTAGGACCCTCCACTTTCCTTCGTACACATGGCGGGTGGATGGTCTGCGGGCTGCCGCGATCGCCTCCACTGCTGCATTCGAGAAACCTCACGCTGTGAGGGCTTGCCGCACAACCTCCAGGTGGGAAGCAGAAGTCTCTCCGGGCAAGGGTGCAAGAGATTCTGCCTGGGCTGCTTCAGCATAGTGCGAGGCATGGGGAGCTGGAGAGGAGGGTCGGTGGCGAGGTTCAAAAGATCTGTCGTCCAACTCCTGTTCCAACTGAAAGGGGTGACAAGCAGTAGGACCGTGTTGGAAACCCCGTAGCTTGAGGAGCACCTTGGGCACCAGTACTAATGAAGGATAAGCGTAGGCTACGAGGCCCTCCCAGGAGACTGACAGCGCGTCCACTGCCCAAGCGAGGGGGTCCGGGATGGGTGAGACAAAGAGCGGAAGCTGATTGTTCCATCCGGTCGCAAATAGGTCTATCATGGGCGTCTCCCAGAGCACACAGATCATCCGGAAATGTCCCGCCAGAGGGACCACTTGGTGTGGAGGAGCTGTCCTTGCCACGAGAGGGAATCTGTGAGAATTCAGGTGTCCTGGGATGTGTCGTGCCCTGAGTGCAATCCCACAATCTCTGCCCCACAGGAAGATCTGGTAAAGTAGCATGCAGAGGTCCGCGGACCGAGTGCTACCTTGCTGCTGAATATATGCTACCACAGTCGCATGTCAGACAAGATCAGGACTTCCTGGCCGCAGAGCTGGGACTCCCAGTTGACTAGCACCAACCACACCGCCTTCAACTCCAGCCAGTTGATGTGCTTGTCTCGGAGGTCCGGTGGCCACCGACCCAAGGAGGTGCTGAATTCCGGCAGTAAGCGGGCACCCCAGCCGACGAGGCTTGCATCCACACAAAAGGAGAATTGAGGCGGAGGGGTGAAGAGTGGGACTCATGTCGCCAACCAAGAATGGTCCGTCCATCTGAGCAGATGCAAACGGATCAACAACGGGACTGGGATCAAGGCTGTGAGATCTCCTGAGGACAGACGCCAGTGGAGCAGCAAATGGAGCTGTAGCGGCCGCGAGTAGAGCCTGCCGAATGGTAACAGGTCTGCTGCCGCGCTGATTAGACCCAAGAGCTGGAG
Organism: Semisulcospira habei; assembly: GCA_036245525.1. NCBI lineage: Eukaryota > Metazoa > Mollusca > Gastropoda > Semisulcospiridae > Semisulcospira > Semisulcospira habei. The sequence continues at coordinate 95,561,485 of BTPG01000008.1, read as the reverse complement.
CCAGGTCCTGGCCGGGACCGCGTCCACTAGAGAGACCTGGTGTGCTAAGGCCACCACCTTCCGAATCCGAGCCTCCGGTATACGCACTCTGTTGAGGTCGGTCAAGAACTCCATGCCAAGGTGGACGAACTTGCGAGACGGAACCAAGTCCGATTTCCCCTCATTGATGATGAACCCGAGCCGGCGAAGAAGTGCTAGGAGCACATCCCTGTCCGCCTCTAGCGAGGCCGCGGCCCGATTCTTGAGGAGATAGTTGGAGGTAGGACTCGAAGAAGCGTGTCTGGCCCTGGCGACTATGGCGTCCATAATCCTCATAAAAACCCAAGGGCTGAGTTTGAGACTGAAGGGTAGGGCACGAAACTGATAGATGACTCCGCGGAAGGCGAATCGCAGGTAACGCCAAGAGGCCGGGTGCATGGGAACATGTAAGTACGCGTCTGAAAGGTCGAGACTGACTGCATAGCCCATAGGCTGTACCGAGGCTCGCAAAACTCTCGCCGTTTCCATGTGAAAAGAGGGGGCTTGCAACAATAAACTTGTTCAAGGCCGAGAGGTCTATGACTGGTCGCCACTTGCCGCCGAGCTTCAGAACTACAAAGAGTCAACTGTAGAACGCCGGGGAGTCGTGTCGAGCGACAACTTCCGTGGCAGCCTTCTGGAGTAGGGCAGCGATCTCTCCCTGAAGAGCATCCGCCTTGCACTGGTCGACCGGTACACGCATCCAGTCTCCAAGAAAACTACCCCGAGGGTTAGGGGAATGGCTGCAAGGAGCGGAATGCTGTTAAGCATGAGGGGACCGGTTACGGCCGGGAAGCCGGGCTGTCCCGGACGGTGGAGACCAACGAGGCAGAGACGGGTTAACATAGTAGCTGTGTCTGCAACTTCCCGAGCGAGCCTCAGTGCTAGGCGGCCTCGACTCAAAGTGCCGCGAACTGAAACCCAACACGCACACTCACGTAACAGACACGGATTTACGCCGTTTAAGACAAACACAGTACAAGACAGACAAAGGGCCAGTTCAGCTACTGAAGTTACAGAGATTTTTGATTGCTTGTATTTGAAATTTGTAAAGTGGCCTGAAACCTGTACCAAAGTGTGGGAGGTGGGGGGGGGGGGGGGTGGAAGAACCGGAGTACCCGAAGAAAGAACCCCGACGGTCCGATGGTCCGCAAATTAACGGTGACACTTACCAGAGGAGACAAGTCCGACGCCGGAACCCGTTTTCGAACCTCGCACCTTTGGCATTGGTGGCAGGCGCCTTAACCACTGCGCCACGGACCGCCATGTGACCGGATGGAGGGAGGGAAGACTACTCAGCCACTTGGATACAACTGAGTTGCGGCCCTTGTCATGTAGGTACACACAAAGGGCTCTTAGGCTTAAATCGGGTAAGCTAAGGGGTATATTCCACAGGACAGGAGTCGCTGGAGGTCTCTTGTCGATGGCCTATACCCTGGGAGGGGTGACAGGCGTAAGTAAGTAAGGGGTATATTCCACATAGTAATGCCATCGGTAAGTATTTTGAGGAAACAAATCGGGAATTTGGGACAAGTCTAAAAAATCGTGATTTTCCCGATAAAATCCTGAGGATTGGCAGCTATGTAGTACACATAGGAAGGTTTTATGATCAGGTATCTCTGTACCAAGTTTGGTTTTGAAGTTTGAAAAAAAACATCTTTTGTCAGAATATGGCTATTTTTGATCATTTTCCTGAGCTCTTGTGACCCTAGACCTTTCTGATGGGTCAACCAAAATAGTATGCATAGAAAGGTCTTAGCATCATCTATCTGTATACAAAGTGTGGGTTTGAAGCTGTCAATAGTATTTAAGAAAAAAAAAATCAATTTTATCAAAATATGACAATTGTTGAACTATTTCCTAACATCCTGAGGTTGATTTTGTAAAATTTGCTTACTGTCCTATGAAGGCTACATTACAGATTAGGAGATAGATCCACTGCTTTAGTTCAAGGGTGGTCCCAGAGTAGCTTGGCGCCAGGGTGCCAAGCTGTTCTGGCACCACCCTTGAACTATCAGTCAAATTCATTTTAAGCAACAGGTGTATCAGGATGAAAAGGGTTAAGGGAGATCACTCAAACTGGTATGTTTAGACAGGTCTTGCCACAAAGTATCCTTGGGCCAAGTTTGAAGACTGTGGCTTAAATAGTCTCTGAGAAAACGCCACGGTTAAAGTTTACCACGGACGACAGACAACACCCTGGTCCAAAAACACTCACTTTCGCTTCGCATGAGCAAAAAAAAAAGAAGTATGCAATACCACAAATTTGGAAATCATGAGTTTTTCTTGCAGCTTTAACTGTCAAGCTGGCACAGTTTCCACAACTTACATCGTCCCTCATCAAATGTTCAAGGTTGCGACTGGCTGACTCGTCTGCTTTTGCATTCTCTTGTTTCACTCGTGGTGCAGAGCTGACTCTGTCCCCTCCTCCTCCTCCACCTCCCCCATCATTGCCGCTCCCCCAGCCTGAAAAGCGAAAACATGTTTGCACTTCTTCAGAAACAAACCATACAGAACATACCCAATCAACAGTTAAATGGTATTGCCTGAATAACATTACCGCTGATGAGGTCCCATGCTAATCAGGAAGTGTCTTATTGTCTTGTGCATGTAACGTTGTAAACAATACTGAGGGCTGTAATGCACAGGGGGTTTAACCCATTTATCCCTGAAGCGCTACAACAGGTGATGGCATTACCCTTGAATCATCATGGTTGATACATCTCCATGGGGTTACGGTAAATGGGTTAATATGGAAATCCATCTCTTGCAACTTGTGCATTGTACATAGCAGACAACCCTAAGTGTAAAATGTTGCTGTGAAAGCAAAGGCAAACTTTTTCATATCCATAATCATATCTGCTGAGGTAGTGCTCAACAAAAGTGGCGGCAATTCCCTCCTTCACGTACTGAAGACAAAAGCTGAGAAATGTAGCCGAGGCAATCACTACTTGAAACCTGGTTATGCACATGTGATAATCATTAAAAACAGGTCAGCCTCTGCATTATAGCAACCCATACCAGTATACATGTATCATGAAATCGGATATGAAACGGGTGAGTCTCTGGTTCCTAGTTAGACAGCCAGTTTTGCAGAAGGTTCTCTGGCCAAAACCAGCCTTACTAGGCCAAGCACAACATCTGCAGGCCAACTAAGGTTTACACTTGAGGATTTTTCATTTACAGGATGATTAATCTTCATAAGCCTACAGAAACTCAGCACCACTTTAATGTATGCTGGTAACATGGTCTGACCATGTAGCTCCCACTTCCAGGTAATAATACAGAGTAATACAGAGCATTATGTAGATGCTTTGTCCCAGCACAATTTGACATTAACAAGATAAAGCACTGCCGTGAGCTCAGCCCAACAAACACACTCATATCATGTGAAACGCAAGCACAGAACATGGGCTACCCCATGTATTGCGATATACTGTGACTGAGCAATATACACACCTTTGCGTGGTCCAGTCGGGCCTTGCTCAAAGTGAGAGTGGATCTGGATGAGATTGTCTTGACCCCTACCCCTTCCTCGACCCCGTCCACGACCTCTTCCTCTACTGGAATCATGGTCATGGGACTTTCTCCTTTGTTTCCCATCAGTCTGGTCTTTGGAACCAGATGCCCTAAAAATGTTTTTCAGTAACTCTGATGAAACACTAGTTTTAATAAGGTCAGGAATGCCTTTATGGCTCACGTGTGTGACCGATCCATGTAATTAGTCGGACCTTTCTGACCAGTCATGGAAATGAGCAAGTGTTCAGGCATCTTAACACAAGGGTTGTTTTTTGTACCAGCGAAATCTATGTATTCTCAAAATGTAAGCATCTTTCTCACATTTGTCAACCCACGTGACCCTTGACCTTTGATCGGAGTCAACCAATTCAGTATGCTTAGAAAGGTCTTGTGACCCTTGATCTCCCTCAGGCATTTTCCAAATGAGCATGCATATGAAGATCTTACTACTATCAGCTATTTCTGCACCAAGTCTGGTTGAAGCTGTTTAAGAAAGAAAAAAATAATTGTCAAAATATGTTTTTAAACCTATTTTCTGATCTCTTGTGACCCTTGACCTTTCCAAGATGCCATCCAAATTAGTATGCATAGGAAGCTCTGATCATCAGGTATCTTTGCTGCAAATTCAGGTTTGAAGTTGAGAATAGTGTTTTGGTTTGGTTTTTTTTTTTTTTTTTTTTTTTTTGTGGGGGGGGGGGGGGGGGGGGGGCAAAATACAGCTATGTTTGACCTATTTCCTGATCCCTTGTCACTGTGACCTTTGAGAGAGGTCACTGGAATTGGTATGCTGAGAAAAATCTTGCCACAAGATCTTGAGCTAAGTTTGAAGACTGTGGTTTGAACAAGGAAAACAGAAAATAGAGGTTGAAAATCCTTTAAGTTAGAAACAGCGGCAACAGTTTTACTACAATGTTGCTTGAACAGTCTCCAAGAAAATGCCAATGTTTACGTTTACCACAGACGACAGTGGAGGGATGCCGGACACTGGTAGTCAGAGGGATGAATACTGGCCAATACATAGACTCGCTGATGCAAGCTTTCGCATATGAGCAACAACAAAAAAAGCATCCAATGTATCAAATTATCAAGATCTATGAACATGATCTATAGCCCTGTTTATCCTGATACAGTATTGCTTGAAATAAATTTGACCATGATAGTTCAAGGGTGGTGCCAAAACAGCCTGAGGTGCCAAGCTATTCTGGCACCACCCTTGAACGAAAATGGTTGATTTTTCTTGTATCAATGCCTTGTCTTTCATGCTTTCTCAAAGTTGATCCCAAGTACAGAATATACAATGCAATATTCAAAACAATTATGTACTCTGTAACACATAATAAATCTGAAGTGATAAACTGAACAAAAAATATAGTAGACTAACATAAATATTCAGTAAAACATGCAGGAACAGTTTAAAAGCAATTTAAAAGAAAATTTGAACAGAATGGAAAGTTCTTTGTGTGGGACTGAAAGTCAAATAGTCCTTACTCTTCTTTTCCCTTTTCTTTGCGCACAGGAATATTGGGCACAAAAACCTTTCTCTGTACACCACCTAGTGTCAGATCACGTGGTCCTCTTAATGAAGGTAATCTGAAAATGAGAGAAAAACATACATTCCTACTGAATAAAAAGTTACTAAACCTCTGTATGCATGCAGCCATCAGTTCTTTAACCCATTCAACCCCAACGCAATACAGCAGGGGATGAATCAACCATGATAATTCAAAGGTAGTGCCAGATTAAATTGGAGCCATCCAGCACCAAGCTAATCTGGCACTACCCTTGAATTATCATGGTCGATCCATCTCCTTCAATCGGTACCTGCTAACATAATTGTTAGGTGACACCTCCAAAATTTTGGAAATGCAACTGTGGGGTTAAATGGGTTAAACATGCTGTACCATAGGCTGCATGCACAAGGGGGTAAGAAATGTGTCCCATAGTGCCATCAGAGCAAGGCTGCATTATGTGTGATCATCTGACCGGCACACTTAGGACAGAGAATCAAGATCAAAACATTCGTTAAATTAAGCTGTCAGCATTCTCTTTAGCCAGAAATTCCCAGTCATTGGCCAACTGTGAGGCATTTGAGGCATTAAGTCTACTGGTGGGAATATCTGCTGTCAGTTGTGTTGGACAATATATATATCGCAGTGGGTGGTGCCTGGCTATAGGTGTGGAGTGAGTGCCTCTTTGACAATATCCAGTGCATTTGATGCGAGTTATGCACTTAACCCAGATGATTTCTGGCAAGCAGATACAAACAGTTGATCTTGGTCAACAAAATGCACAGATTGTCAAGAGCCCCTGCAACCTGCAGAGGCCATGAGAATCTATGCCTCAACCCTCCCTAGCTGCAAATGGTGTGAACAGCTGTGAACCAGTGCTGCTCCTTCTATTTGCAAAGAAGAGGGGCAGAGATCACAAGGGAAACAGATCACATAAGCTCCTTTTGCGGCAGAGGCTCATGTGAATTTAATTTTATCACCTTTTGGTTGATGTTAGCTCCAGCTGTTCCCTCAACATAGGGCGTTACATCACAAGGTCAAAGGCCAGTCTGCTAAGCCATGGTGTAAAAACTATTCCACTATAAATAGGCTCATACAGTTTTAAATTATAACTGTTTCACTTCTAGTACTTTTATTAATCAGTCCATTATTATTTTTCACAAGCAAAAAGGATGAAGGCCTTAAAAGTTTACATCTATTTTCACATTTAGGTAAACAAATATTTCACTTCAAAAGTGTTTTTTCAATAAAGGCTTCTCACCATTGCTAATTATATAGGCAGGTTGCTAGGGATGTTCGGCCAGACTTATGACCGTTTTTAAGTCTCTTCTATTTATAGAAGAGACTTTTTAGGATGGGACATGGTAGAGCGATTTCAAACAAACACACACAACATCATAGGCGGGCTAGACTAAAACTCTGAGAGTGAAGTAACAAGATAAAAATTACGTCATGTCTAGCTACACAAACCTCACTGTAGAACGTACTTTTGGCATGAAGCGCCGTGAGTGTGTGTGTGCAAGTACATGTATGTAAACAAGAAAATCTCCGAAGTTTGCATACGTACAAGCTTGAAATTAGGGGAGACATTTCATTCGGGGGTGCTTAGGAGCCCGTCTGAGCATTTTGAAAATGGATGTCTCATTGACGAGTTAAATGACCATTTATAGGAAGTCAGTTGACCCACATTAGTCAAGTTATTTTCATGATATTCACTTGCAGTTTTGGATATAGCCAGTTTGGAGGAAGACATTGGATGAGTTCGTTTGCCAGCTTTATATCTTTTGAACTTTTTCAGACAAAATTAATTCTATGAAGATACATTTTTAAAAGCAACAATCAGACAGTGACAGTGACGTAAAAACAGAAATGTCGTCATGACACAGACATCGACACAATAGTCTAGATGTGACATATTTCTCTCTCTCTCTGAGTCTCTCTCTCAAAACAATGATGCGTATGTACTGTGACCCTCATAGTTATAGAGCTCACTGATGCATTGGCAAATCTGTGAGGCTTTTTCAAGTATATTTCAAAATCAGAATCAGGTCAAAGACATTAGACAACAGGTAAAGACCCCTGACAGCAAGTACAGTTCACATATATTATATAAAAGGGACTTTGTGAGTTACAGCTCTTTATATGAGAGACTTTGCGGGTTATGGTTCATCCCATCTTTTTTTTTTTCCAGGTTGCCGGCCATGATGGCCAGCTGTCAAAATTGCTAGCAGGGATACTGAACTGTAGACATGTAATTTTTAGACTATTTTTTCCTAGGACTAGGACTAGTTTGATATTACACTAATTTACGCCCCACAACTCTCTTGCCTACAATGTGCACGACCAGTCATGAAGAAATCTGTCACTAGGGTCTAAGTGGAACACTTGCTGGTCTCATCAGCCATTGAGCCTGGATGTAAATTATAATAAGTACATGTATGTATGTAATGGGTCAGATCTATTTTACATGTCCATATAATGCTTCACCTGGCTTTCCCTGCTGGCGCACCTCTTCTGTCAGTTAGTCCTTTCGGCAAATCAGAGTGTTTGCCGTCGTTTGAACCAGACGCCATTTAATTTTTGCTTTATTAGGTGTTGTTTCTCACAGCACAAGCGCTGTTCACATTCAATAAAATAAATCGTAATTTCAGCAAGGATTTCTAATACTCCACCATTACACTGCGAGAGTTGCATGCCACTTGTGTTGTCATCAGTTATTTCATTGGTTGATGGCAAAACATTATCCAATCAAAGGTTTGTTCATGTTGCAAGGGAGGTAACGCTTACAAAACATCATGGCTGCGCCCTTGTCAGTTAGGGCCGTCCGAAACCTCGCTTTAGCATGCTCTCTCCGCAGGTATTTGCACCTTCCATTGTCTTTTACATGCAGTCTATGTGTAAGTCACGTAACTGTAGACTCACAGTGTAGCAATAGTATGCTAAGCATATCTCTTGGCTTGACTTCGCGAACGAAGATTTTATAGGAGTTGCCCACGCTAAGCATATAATAATTCACGTATGGCATTTCTCTCGAGCTCTACTTTGGGTCAACCAACAGCCTTCATAATAATGATTGCAGAATATTGACAGGATTTACAGTGCATGCTTCTTGCCATTTTTGTTTCAACGTACATGCCCAGTTGGGACATACTTTTTTCATTTCTTCATAATTGGGTCATGATTTCTTCTTCTCTCACTTAGATCGATTTCTTCAAGAAACGTTGAAGGTTCAGTGGAGATTTTTTAACTTGCGCACAAGATTCAGAATATGTAAGTGCACGTAGTTTACATTTTGACTTGGTTAGAATGAGGAAATATACCAAGACATTCCGGCCTACCTGGAGATCGAAACACCAGAATGCATTTCTACTGACAGAGCTGTCTTTGACCAGCAGTGGTAAATACACTTGAACTTGAATTCATTTCATGCGCAAACATTTATGGTTTGTTGCAAATATTTGACAGTCAGCAAATACAGCCGACTGTTGTCCTAGTGACTTTGTTTAGCTGTTTTTGTCCCTACACATGAAAGACTTCATCCGCAAAGTACATAATGCAGATGGACAGTGGTCAGTAGGCTGGCCAAAAGCAAACTCTTTCACATCGTAACATTATCAGCGAATCAGTTCCCTGCAGACGTAGCAGGAAAAGGACGTGTGTTCCCTGGTGACGTACATTTTTGGGGTAGATTGAATTAATTTTCACAGCCTCCCAAGCTAACAACCATAGATAAATTGGGTATTGTTGGAAAGAGCATTAAAAGTACTTTTCAATTCTGCGAGTATTTGTGCATCAGTTTAGTGGGAAGTCGAACCAATTTGATTATTATGCAACAGAACAAACATGGCGGAGCAAAAAATGAGAAACGCGGTTTTGGAAGCAACAGTGTAAGCACAAGCAACGAAAAAACCAGATTTACTCACCAACCTGGCAGAAAATTGTATTCCACAAGCAAAGAAATCACACAAGAGATCTGTCCCTTCTTAAATCACAATTTTACAAGCTAAAAATCACTGTTGAAACTGCGCACATGAGGATCGAACAAGCTCATCGTCGGAGGCTATCCAAGGCACATTGTCGGCTACTTTGGCCTTGTTCCTACACCATCCGACAAGGGCATTCACTTTCAGATATTTAGAAATGTTTGGTGAAACATATTATAGTGGTTGCTTCTCTTAGACCGATAGCTGTGCTTCATGCGATTTTTTTTTTTAACAACGCAACCCTAGAATACTAGGGACTCGTCTATAGACGGCACGAGCATAACGCTATAACGTAAGAGTTACGATGGCTAAGGGTTTGTTTGGGCTAACACTAAACTGGAAGCATTCCGATTGGAAAGAGTTAAATTCGCAAGGATTAGAGTTGTACTACTTGAAATTTATCCCCGAGTGTCACTACAATTATAGTACAGTAGAAGGTCCAATGAACGGTCACCCGTGTTGCCAGGAAAAAGTGACTGTAAACAATAGGTGACCGTTCACTGTAGGTTTGATGGAAATGGACCTAGGCATGCTTATGACACTCAGTGTCGTCACCAAAACGGGGCCTCCGTCAACCTCTTCACGCTTCTGTGAAGTACTATACATATGTACTAGTGACGCCAATGTTTCCATAGCTTCAGTGATGAAAGAAAATAAAATTGTGCTTGTGCATACTAGTAAGGGAGGGATAAAGAGCGATCACGCATGTCAGTATGTGTCGCTGCTGTGTTCTTGTCTTAAAGTTAAACAAATAGGAAAGGTGGAGGGGGCTGGTGGTGGAGTAAGGGGGATGTGGCACCAACACAAGCCGAGGTCAATATCCAGTCACATTTTTCACCCGATAATTACCAAGCGGAGGCAAAATGCATTACACTTTTTTTCTGGCCTTTGTTTTATCTGTTTCTTTTTCACACCTTTTTTTTTTCCTTGGCTAATCACCCATGGGTGTAGCATGGAATCGTTAGAACTGATTTCATGGTTTGTGGCCAGTCATTCATTTCAGTACTAACTGACCACCGCTGATTTTGTTTTGATGCCATGATTTCTTGACTTGCCAGGGAATTCATAGATCTCCAGAAGAACTTAGAAGTGAATGTTCAGGATACACATCAGACTCCTACAATTACAAACACAAAGACACATGCGTTGGCGCACATACACACTAGATTCTCATGAGCCCCTGCAGTCTGTTCACAGGCCTACAAGTCAATCTCAGAGCTGTTACAATACACACCGTGTAGTGTAAGATTGCTGAGATGAATTTGTAGGCCTGTGGTACAGACAGGTGCGTTTGCACACGTACACACTCAATTCTCATGAGCCCCTCCCATCTGCAGAGGCGCATGAGAGTTTCTGCCAAGTAAACTGACATGAAAAAGATATGTGGACATGGTTGGATAGACAGCGCAACCTTTTTTATGGACCATGTGCACAGCCAATGGCATGTCCGTCTTTGTGTGCCCCACCCAGGTCTGCCTTGGGGGACTTGGGTGGGGTTAACTACTTTTTAGTTCCCAGGGTCACCCTGGTCAGCCCCACAGGGTGGGTTTTCCTCTCTATTCTGGGGCATGTGTTTCTGTCTACCCTTTTTCCATTCACCTGTATTTGCCTTTTTAAAACTCTCCCCACTGTCTGCACTGCCTGTAGCTCTTGATATTGGATGTGTGTTGCTAAATGGTCTTAGCTTTATTTAGGCCCCGTGTCTTAGGTTTATTTAACGTATTGGACCGACTGGCGACATACATTCAATGTTCTGTTTAGTTTTTTTTCACAAGCAATGCAGGCACGTCCTGAGAAAGCCTTGTTGCTGTCAGGATGTTAAGCAATATACAATCAATCCGTCTTTGTGTAATGACATTACGTCTGGGCTTTGCCAGAGTGTGAGGTGGTTGGCCCATCGCGCGTGACAGCTTTACCGTGCTAGTCTGGCCGTGACTGTAAATTTATCATATTTTTGCCGGTTTTGGCTCTGATACGCTGACCATTGGCCGCGTTCAGCAGGTGGCCATAAAATCAAGGTACTTTAAATACAAGGTACATCATCTGTGCAACATGAATTTGACCGTAAAGAGCAGGTGACTGTAAAAATCGGTGACCATTAATAGGATATTCTACTGTAAACAGAATAGCCAGCATGGTCTAGTGTGAAATACCACAAATGGAATTTATAATTTGTTTAGTTTCTCTTTCTGCTGCGATGGCCTTAGTAACCTGCCTGTCTTTAAATCCCAATAAGTAAGTTAGTAACTGACTGGAGGTAAATCCCACTAACTGACTAACTCTTTCAGCAACCCCCTGTATATATATTTTTTTCAACAGAGTGTGTCTCCCATTGCACCAGCGATTTTACAACAGCACCCCATCACCTAACAAGGTACAAGATCTTCATGACCGAGGAATTCTGCAGAACATATTTCCTGAAGACAGGTAATAAACAATGTAATGACAGGTAATTGGCATCTTTTCACTGATACCTATGCCTTTCAAATGCATATACAGCATTTTGAATTACAATTACATGCATAGTTAAAAAGTCATTACTTTGCTTCCTGGTGATGGCAAAGTTTCAACTTTAAGAATTAATCCCCCCCCCCCCCCCCCCCCCCAAAAAAAAAAAAAAAAAAAAAAAAAAAAAAAAAAATGACACAAAGAAAGAAGAAAGAAATTTAACCTTCACTGTGCTTCGTGGGTCCTGGAAGACCCAGAAGGATGTTTAATTGCAAATATTTCATTAACTACTGGGAAAATAAACAATGTCTGAATTTTTCCTATACACAAACGATGGTGTGGGTCGTGCAGGACCCATACTTTTTAAAGAGTGAGTAAGGTGAATATTTCTGTCCGGATTATGTTGGTCCTCAGTTTGTGAAGAGTCAAAGATGAGACAATTGCTTCTCACCCAAGTGTTTCCTTTGTTTGTTTGTTTTTGGCTCACGTGTGAAGCAAAAGTGAGTATGTTCTGGGCCAGTGGTCGTCAGTCCGTCCGCCGTCGTCCATGGTAAACTTTAACGTTGGCATTTTCTCGGAGACTATTCAAGCTACAGTCTTCAAATTTGGCCCAAGGATACTTTCTGGCAAGACCTTTCTAAACATACCAATTTCAATGACCTCTCTCAAAGGTGAAGCTCACAGGGGATCAGGAAATATATCAAAAATAGCTATTTTTGGACAATTTATTTTTTCTCAAATACTATTCACAACTTCAAAACCAAACTTGGTACAAAAATACCTGATGGTAAGACCTTTATACGCACACTAATTTGGTTGATCCCTCGGAAAGGTCAAGGTCACAAAAGCTTTAAGAAATAGGTCCAAAATCGCCATATTTTGACAAAAGACGTTTTTTCTCAAATACTATTCACAACTTCAAACTCAAACTTGCTACAGAGATACCTGATGGTAAGACCTATCTATGCATACTAATTTGATGACCCCTTGGGAAGGTCAAGGGTCACAAGAGCTTAGGAAATAGGTAAAAAACAGCCATATTTTGACATGAAATGTATTTTATCAATTACTATTCACAATTTTAAAAAGTATGGGTCCTGTCAAACCCACATCATTGGGACAGGGATAACCATTTAAATCACTCTTTGCAAAAATATGGGTCCTTTAGGACCCACATCATTGGGACAGGGCTAACCAGTTAAATCGCCCTTTGAAAAATATGGGTCTTGTAGGACCCATGCCATCAGGACAGGGAAAACCAGTTAAATTGCTCTTTAAAAAATATGGGTCCTGTAGGACCCACATCATCGTTTGTGTGTAGTCCAAAGCATGATCTGATGAAGGTTAAACAAGAGCAAGCAAGTTATTAACTAACTAACCAATCACCAGATCTTCATGAAATAAACACACTATGAAAAATATCCATTTTTTTTAATAAAATCATTTACACCGCAGGATTTTTTTTAGGCTTTTAATTTGACTGCTCTGAATTATCTTGATCCCACATTTGGATGAGGGAGCTGTGTTTCTCCTGTTGAGGAGATGAGCTTTGTATTTTAGTTCTGATTATCATCATTAAGACAGTTGTTCTCAGGAAGGCATCGGCCTTGGCCTGTGCATGGCTACTCATGGGTCAAGAACAGCCAATGTCAGCCGAAGGACTTTGTGCACACTTTTGTATTATCTTCTGATGCTGATTTTTCTCTTTCAGTGTTATTGATTTGTCATGGAAGTTTACCACACCACAGACCATGTATTGTGGATTTGATCCAACATCAGACAGCTTGCACATTGGAAATCTGCTGACAGTAATTGCTCTCATACATGGTCAGCGGGCAGGACACACTGCTCTGGCTGTGGTGAGGAGTTTAGCTCATTCAGCCCTAACTGGCTGCAACAAGATATGAATTGACTATGATATTCAAGGGCGGTGCCAGAATACAAAGAATTTGACTATGATAGTTCAAGGGCGGCGCCAGAATACAAAAAAATCCCTTATATTTGATTTGCTAGGTGGTAACTGAAGAATACTAGGTGGTGCCAGAATAGCTTGGAGCTGTTCTGGCACCACCCAGTATTCTGAATTGTCAAAAAGGTTTTTAGAAATCAACTCTCAAATTTCAGAAGGTTGACTTTGGTTTGGGCGTCAGTATGACATTTAGAATATGAGAGATTTAGAATTAAATGGCTGCTTGTGTGGGGGTAGAAATGCCATATTTGTGCTTACAGTTTTTTTCTTGTCATATTACCAATTGGTGGCTGGCATTGTTTTTGTTTCAGCTGTGCCAAGAACTACTTGAGACATTAGCTATCATTTAGTGTTTCAAGTTTGCAAATATGTAACTGAGTTTTCCTTCCTCTTTTACATATTTTTGTGAAAGATACATATTATCAGCCATAGGTTTTTAACATTTTCTCAGATTGGAGGAGCAACAGCTTTGATTGGCGACCCAAGTGGGAAAACATCAGACCGAGCACCCATTACTGCAGATGAAGTAGAGTACAATGTCATTCGCATCATGGAGAATGTGGGACGTGTTGTTGACAACTACGCAGCACACATACATAAAGACTTGTGCATGTGCAACAGCGAGTTACCAGCGTTCAGAATCAAGTGTGTATCTTGATTTCCATTTGGCCCTGACACACTGCAGAGGCAGATGATCGACCATGATAGTTCAAGCGTGACACCCTTGAACTGTAATGGTAATTTTATCTACTGAACTGATGAAGTAGTCTTTAGCGGACTACTCCCAAACTTGGAATTGCGACATTAGGATTCAGTGTGGTAAGCTTGACATTTGAGCAACATACTTGTCTGTTCTTACAGGCAGTTCTATATTTTCATTGCTTGCTAGAAAGGGTATGAGCATGTATGTAATACATGAATTTCCAAATATTCACTTTAACTGCAAAAGTAAAATAAGAATGACACAAAATTATATGTTTTTCCATGTTCATAATTGACATTTTATACAGATATGTTTAGAAACTTGTGTGTGTGTGCACTTGTGTGCGTGCATGCACGATTGCATGCTTTAATCTAATGTTGCTTTTTTCTTACTCTCTCGCTTGTAGGATGCTGAACAACATGGACTGGTACAAAGACAAGAATATTATAGAGTTTCTCTCCACAGTTGGCAGAAAGTTTAGATTGGGAGAGTTGCTCAGCAGGCATAGGTGAGAGTACTGTCATACTCATAGAACGACTACCCCTTGAACCCCTAGTACCTGCTACTGCACACACAAGGTGCTAAAATAGATACAAACAACAGAACTAGCCAGTTTGTTATATACTGAGGAGCAAAAGAAATGCAACATTTTTGGAATCATCGGAAACACTAATGTGACATTCCAAAAATGTTGCATTTCTTTTGCTCCTCAGTATATTTTATGTGGTAGTCTGTGATTTGAAACAGACTGTCTAGAATTCAAAGTGTAAAATCCACAATCACAGACCAGCACAGTTTTCATCCATATTCCCCACAGTTTGATCTCAGCATGATGTCCTTAACCCCCTTATGCACGCAACCAGCAGTACTGTAAACATGCGTGTACACATGCTTGCACAAGGGGGTTAAACCGTTGACTGGCCTAAGTAAATGCGCAGAACAGATGAGTCATTTGAATCTTAGCTGTCAGCAAGAAAGCATAACGCCGCCTGCTCTGTGTCTCAACAGAAGGTGATTGTTTTCTCAAAACTCTTACCGATGGCATTACTAATAGGAAGGTATGCTTAGCTTACCAATTTCAGCCAAAAAAACGTGTATACATCACAACCAAGGGGGCGACTCTAGGGAGCCGTTACCAGGAAATGCTGGGTTGCCTCCCAGGTCACGTGACTGGCAGTACCTGCCAGTCTTTTCGCTTAGCTCACCAAGACCGGTCGTGTTCAGCCTGCTTTGCTTCGACTGGGTATGGTGGGATTACCATTGGATTTTATGTGGTGAACTGTGTGTAGTGCTCAGTGGATTACCTTGGGATATACCTCTGGGAATTACCTTGGAAGTACTTGGTGGTTGGTGACTGGTGGAATTACCTGGCTCGGGTCCTGACATGGTAAAGCTTCAGTGAATGCCTCAGCTGGTGACTTTTTCTGCATTGTTCTGAATTTTTGGGAGACGATCAATGAGATACTGAGGGCAGCCACAAATATAAGATAAGACATAACCATGTACTCTCTGCTTCAGTGGAATTGTCGTGGTTTTCAAGCTAACTTTGAGGAATTAGGTCTTTTAGTCAAGTGCTATAACCCCTCATTAATATCTCTTCAGGAGACTTGCCTGAAGTTTTCTGACCCTGTGTCCTTTAATGGTTTTAACATTATACATAAAGGCTCTGATTCGGAGAGGCGCTCGGGTGGAGTGGCTCTTCTCATTAGTAGCCAAATTTTATGTAGCCCCGTTAGCATCGACACCTGTCTTCAGGCTGTCGCAGCTCGGGTTACCTTGAAGAAGACCATAACCATATGCAGTATTTACCTGCCACCATCCCTGCGGGTCTGTAGTAATGATATTTTTAATTTAGTAGAGCAACTGCCCCCTCCCTTTATTCTCATGGGGGATTTTAACGGTCACGCTCACCTTTGGGGTAGTGACCACTATGATGGCAGAGGTCAGATGTTAGAAGATGTTTTTTCTCAACTTAACCTATGTGTCTTTAACGATGGCTCACCTACATACTCTAACTCAGGTTCAGGATCTAGTTCTGTTCTAGACCTCACTGTGTGTGATCCTTCTCTCATGCTGGACTTTGACTGGAAGGTCACGACGACCTGTGTGGTAGTGACCACTTCCCAGTAGTCCTGTCATCGGTCAGCTGTGAGGAGGATTCGCCGGTGGGACGCTGGAATCTCAAGAAAGCTAACTGGCCTCAGTTCGCCTCCCTCTGTCAGTCTCGCCTTACAGAGGAGGTGGTCATGTCAGCTGAAGAACCTGTTTCTTGTTTTACTTCTATTTTGTTGGATGTAGCATGTGACACCATCCCTAGAACATCCACATCAGTCCCTCGGAAGCCAAGAGTACCATGGTTCAACGAAGAGTGCCGCAAGGCCCAAAAAGCGCGCAAATCTGCTCAGCGACGTGCTTTCCGTAATCCATTGCAAGTGTATATTTTAACCTTTAAAAGACAGAGGGCAAAAGCCCGTTACATTTTTTAACGTGAACGCCGTGCTTCCTGGAGATGCTTCGTCTCATCTTTAACTTCTCGGACTCCGTCCCAGAAAGTCTGGAAGGCTGTTAGCAGAATTAGGGGCAGGGGTGGCTCAGCTTCTGTCGGCCATCTTAGAGATGGTGCCAGCTTGGTCACAGATAAAAAGGCTGTGGCCAATTTGCTTGCCTCCACCATTGCCCATAATTCTTCAACAGAGCATTATTTACCCTTCTTCCCGAGAGAGAAGGAGAAGCGAGAGTCTCGTATTTTTGATTTTAAGTCCGATAACTCAGAAGACTATAATGCCCGTTTTACATTATCAGAATTGCAGCAATCCTTGCAGAAATGTAATGACTCTGCTGCTGGCCTAGATACCATCCACTTTCAATTCCTAACGCATCTGCCTGAGAGGTCACTCCTTGTACTTCTCAAGGCCTTTAACCATATCTGGAGAACTGGCCATTTTCCGCCGTCTTGGCACCAGGCTGTGGTTGTACCGATCCCCAAGCCGGGTAAGGATCATTCCGACCCGGGCAACTACCGGCCTATCGCTTTGACATCATGTTTATGTAAAACTATGGAGCGCCTGGTCAACACCCGCTTGGTGTGGCATCTTGAGTCACAGGGTCTCCTCACAGACCTCCAGTGCGGTTTCCGGCGCTTCCGTAGTACAACTGACCATTTAGTCCGCTTTGAATCATTTATTCGAGATGCTTTTGTCAACAAGCAGCATGTCTATGCAATTTTCTTTGATCTTGAGAAGGCATATGACACTACGTGGAAGTATGGTATAATGTCTGATTTGTCAGACATGGGTTTTAAAGGGCACCTGCCCGTTTTTATTCACAATCTTTTGACTAACCGGTCGTTTCATGTCAGTGTGGGCTCCACCCTCTCCGACTCCTTTGAACAGGAGATGGGTGTCCCGCAGGGCAGCATTCTATCTCCTGTTTTATTTAGTATTAAAATTAATAACATTGTAAAGGCCGTCAAGGATGATTCTGAATGCTCTTTGTTTGTTGATGACTTTGCTTTGTGTGCACGTGGTCGAGGACTTGCGTCCCTTGAGAGGCGCCTGCAGCTGTGCGTTGATCGCATCCAGCAGTAGGTGTCTCTCAATGGATTCAAGTTCTCGCCCTCCAAGACAGTCTGTGTGCATTTTACTAACCAGATGAAATTTTTTCCAGAACCTAGCCTGAGCATTGCCGGAGTGCCAATTAAGGTGGCCGAGGAGGCAAAGTTTCTGGGGGTCATTTTTGACAAAAGACTTACCTTCTGGAACCATATTAATTACCTCAGAACCTCTTGTTAGAAGGCTTTCGAAGTTTTTCGTGTCGTTGGTCGGTCTGACTGGGGTGCGGACCGTACTGTCTTACTTCGACTGTACTGGGCCCTTGTTCCGTCCAAACTGGATTACGGCTCTGTGGTGTATGGCTCAGCTTCCAAGTCTGTGCTGCAGCGTCTGAACACAATTCACCATCAGGGTGTGCGGATATGTCTTGGGGCCTTCAGGATGTCTCCAGTTCCTAGTCTGTATGCTGAGGCAGGGGAACCTTCTCTCAAACTCCGCCGCATCCGCCTCATGCTCAGCTACGTTCTGAAACTGAAGGCCCATCCAGACAATCCTGCCTATGATTGTGTTTTTAAACCATCGTTTGCAGAGATTTACAATACCCATCCAGGAGCTGTCCGTCCACCTTCTTTCCGTGTCCGACCTCATCTGCAGGCGGCCGGATTGGACCTGGACAGAGTTTCGGAATCCCTGCAACACATCACTCCACCCTGGCTCTTACCAGTTCCTGACATCTTGCTGGACTTGACTGCCCACAAGAAAGACTCTACTCCACCAGCCATATACCAACTGAGCCTCAATGAACTGCTTTCAATTTTTCCTGGCTATTGTCGTATCTATACGGATGGGTCAAAGTCTGAGGATGGGAGAGTGGCTGCGGCCGCAGTGTCCTAGCGCCATCCTAGACGCCCATTTAAGCAATGCCTCCCAGACCACTCATCTGTATTTAGTGCAGAACTGCAGGCGGTTCTGCTGGCACTTAGGCATGCTTATCGATCTAGAGAAAGGAACTTCCTGATTCTGTCTGACTCTCTTTCTGCCCTGCAGGCCCTTCAGGGCACGGGAAATGACCACCCACTGCTGGTGCAGATCAGAGGGCTCTACGCAGACTTGATGAAGGAATATTATGACATCATTTTTATTTGGGTCCCAGGGCATGTGGGCATCGAAGGCAACAGGATCGCAGATTCTGCTGCCAACGATGCCTGCAACAACCCTGTCCCTGACACACAGACTGTTTATAGTGATTTTAGACATGTGGTTAGTGCGTACATAGCCCGTGAGTGGCAGTCCGAGTGGGACAAAGAGGAAGCTAACAAGCTGCATGAAGCCCTTCCTAAGTTGTCCGACGGTCTACCTTATTGCTGTGGCATCCGCCGTGAGGAGACTGTCCTTGCTCGGCTCCACATCGGGCACACGTATGTTATGCACTCTTATTTACTAAAACAGGAGGAGCGTCCATGGTGTTATGCCTGCGACGAGCAGTACTCTGTTTGACACTTTTTTCTGTCTTGTGCTGATCTACAGTGGAGTCCAGTTAACACGAACTCGCTTAACACGAATTTCCGGTTAACACGAACCGCTTTTGCATTCCCGGCTGACGGCCTTCTTATTATGTATTAAAATTTCACTGATAACACGAAATGCTTAACACGAAATTTCGCTTAACACGAAGCTGTTTTCGGTTCCCGACCAGAGCAATTTCACTATTATTCACCTGTTTAACACGAACACACATTCCAGTCTCAAACACCGAAAACCGATTCATGAAAGGGGCACTGCACGTGTCGCTCTCGTGCTGTAGTACACACGACACATAAACGAACTCTAGCCTGTGATTGGCTGAATAGCCTTCAGTCGCTGTAATCCGTCTTCTCATTGGCTAGTGTTTCTGAACTGAATTCATGCATCATTCGTGTGCCAACACTCCCTCAATTCAGTTAACTACCGATCACGGCTACCCCCAAGGTAAAACAGAAGTCGACTACGCTTGAAGTGAAAAAACAAGATTAATGAGATCCACGATTGTCTCTCTACACGGGCTGTCAATAACGCAAGACCGACTTCGATCATGGCCCGTTTTTTAAATGACTTTGACTGTGTTGCTTTTACCGATGCCAGATGCCCGTGTTGCTTTTACTTTACTATGGATTTTACCTGATGAATTTTACATTAACTACGTGAGCTGTACACATATCCTTGTGTTTTCCTAGCGAGCTGAACGTAATGTAAGCATATATAGTACAATAATGTGCACTTTTAACCTCGTACTCATTCATGCACGCATCTCTTACACACTTTTTCCTTGCCGGGAGGGCCGTGATCAATTTTGAGGCCATATTGGTTAACACGAAATACGGTTAACACGAAGTGATTTTCCGTGTCCCCAGAAATTCGTGTTAAGCGGACTCCACTGTAATCCACACAAGGTATAAACATTTCACAGCAGTCTCCTTGAAGGTTTTGTTCCGGGATGTGCCCTCGGACAAGATCTTCAGTTTTCTGAGAGAGTGCCATATTTTTAATAAGATTTGAGCGTTTATAGACTATGATGTTTCTATTATTTTGACCTTTTTGAGAGTCTGTCGACGATTTCTTTAAAGACCTGTGCGACATTTTAGCCTGACATTTTTAAGGTATATTTACATCATGTCTTAAGACCTTTCTTTTAGTCTGGCTGACCAGATTTTTACCCTTCCCGCCGTGAGATGGCCTTAGTTGCCTGCTCGGCGTTAAACCCAAATAACTAACTAACTCCAGGACCGCGGAGGCGGGCCACATCAGACATTGTGGGCTTGTCGGCGCGTTGGGTTCTGCACCCCCCCCCCCCCTCTCCCCCAGGTGCCTCAGACAGTGCTGCTCCGCCATGAGCGGGAGAAGGAGCCTACCAGCAGCCGACGGGCCTTGCCCCCCAGTCAAGTCCTGGCACCAGGAGCTCTACCCTGCCTTTTGGTCAGGGAAACGCTGGTCCACCCGCAATGGGACTTGCTTTCTAGGCGAGTCCAGGCATCAGGAGCTCGGTCCCCACGTGCAGGGAGAGAAGGGCCTCTCAGACGCCGACCAGACGAGCGTCGAGCCCAGGCAGCAGTAGCAGGGTCCACCCCTCTGAGAGGTTAGAGCCTGACAGCCTCCGGCCGGATGAGCACCGAGACCAGGCCGCATTCCTGGATGCGCCTCTCAGAGAGGGATAAACATGTCAGATGCCGACCAGACGTTCGCCGAACCCAGGCTTCCGGTTCCTGAGACAATCTCTCGGAGAAGGAAGGACTGTCAGCCGCCGCCGAGATTAGGTTCCCCGTCGGCTAAAGGCAGCCGATATCGAAGCCCTCCGCAGAGAGGAGGGGCCTGTCGGTCATTACAGCCAACGAGACGTGCTTCCTCGTTGAGTTCCGGCCCCCGGAGCCCTGCCCCCCCGCTATAGGAGCGTTGAGAGGGGCACCCCAGTGGTCTCGGTCGCCTCGCCATGCAGTGAAGAAAGCTCCGCTGCCGGAGGGGGCTCACCTGGCTGACAGAGAGGATCAGGTCAGACACGGACGGGACACGCGGCCACATCAGGATCAGAACGGCTTCATGTAGGATCGCCGACCTAGCTCGCACATGTGCCAGGAGTCATATCGCGGGGACAGACGCCACGCACGGGGGGACATCTCCCATTTCCACTCGGCCTCCCCGGGTTGTCAGACAGGCTCTCCTTCACAGCGTCATCAGCCTGACAAGCGCTGTGAGCATGCCCCCGGATCCCGAGACCACCACTCGGAAGGGGGGAAGACTGTCAGCCACTAACGGGAGGAGCTACCCAGTTTCTAGGCTTCCGGCTCTTCGGCCTTCCGCGGAGACAGGAAGAAGCCGGTCAGTCGCCGACGAGATGTCCTTCCCAGTCGAACCCAGGCCGCTGGAACCCTGCCTCCCAGCTCTAGGAGAAACGAGAGGCACACTCAGCGGCCAAGACCGCTGCTCCCCACGGTGAGGAAGCTCCCTGGCTGGATGGGACTAGCAGCCCCGACAGAGAGGCCTGGCTCAGCCTCAGCCTCAGACACCGGGATCGTTGGAATACTTCTCGCTCCCGCTCCGCCTCCCCAAGGCGTAGGAAGGACTCTACTTCATCGCAGC
The DNA here is from genome assembly GCA_036245525.1 of Semisulcospira habei. Taxonomy (NCBI): domain Eukaryota; kingdom Metazoa; phylum Mollusca; class Gastropoda; family Semisulcospiridae; genus Semisulcospira; species Semisulcospira habei. Next base: position 95,539,676 of record BTPG01000008.1, on the reverse strand, counting down.
GGCCGTTTTCGGCGCGACGCCGTTCCCCCGCGACGACCTCTCGGAGCAGCCGATTGACACTCTTCTTCCTCTCGGGATTGGCGCCCTCACCCACGGCGTCGGGGATTCGCGGTGAGCAGCCGGCCTTCAGACTCAGCGGAATCTTCCCCGCGTCCCCGTTCCAGCCTCCTCTCCGCTGTCCGCAGGGAACGACGATGAGACCCTCAGCCTCTACCCGGAGGACTCACTGTCTGCCCTATGGCTGGTGGACATCCGCTCGGCATCTCCTAGCGCGCTGGCGTCCCTGTCGGCTTTGTCGGTCTGCGCAGCTCTGACTTCTCAAACTCTCCGCTCCCTGAACGAGGCCTCCCGGCTTATCGCGTCCTTCCTCCCCCTGGGCTCCTGCCCTCCCTCCCCCCACCCCCCAACCACCCCACCTCCCCACCACCCCACCCCCACCCCCAACCCCCAACCCCGAGAGGAAGGCTGCGCCGATGGTGGACGCGCCGCAGCAGTCCAAGTGCTTTAAGTCCTCCCGCAGCCGCCAGTGTTTTAGGACCTCGCGGAGGCATTTTCCGCGCACCTCCTAGAGGACAGCTGCGGGGACCAGGGCTTCTTTTCAGACGTCAGATGGCCGGCGGGGATGGACGTCAGCTTCAGCCAACAGTGGTATGCAGGTCTCTCCCAGGCGTTTTCCTATCCCCTGCCAGCTCCAGACAAGGCGGCGCTGTTGTAGACGGGGGCCCCCCGAGGCCGGCAGCCACAGATCCCACGTGGTTTGGAGAGACGGCGAAGCTGGTCTGGAACTCCTTGGCGGGTGCAGGCTTCCTCGAGATGGCGACGCAGTCGGTGGTAAGATGCCTCGAGGACACCTGGGACCTCTCGGCCTCGGCTCGTCTCCGCGGCATACACTCGGTGCTGGTAGCGCCGAACAGCGGCGCTTCACTCCTCGGTTAACGCCATTGCGGCTGCGACCTGATGCGATGGGACGCTCTGCTTGGACTCGGCTTCGCACTCCCGGCTTCGGTAAAGGCACAGCTTCACCAGGCTCCCTTCGGGGGATCGCTGCGGCAAGTGGCGTCCAGTCAATGACCTTTTGGAGCTGAACAGGGACATTTCAGTCCCTTGCGTCGGGATGGAGACAGCCAAAGCCCTGAGGGCGGCGGTGCAACCCCAGGACTTCGCCATGGGCGTCGACCTCGTGGACTTATATCTCCATGTACCCGTGCACCCGGCGTCTCGTCGATATCTTCGCTTCAACTTCCGCGGAGTAGTTTACCAGTTCGGGCTCTGCCCTTCGGACTCAACCTCAGCCCTTGGGTTTCACTGGGATTATCGACGGAATCCTCTCCCGGTTCCAACAGTTTGTCTCGAGTCCAACTTCCAACTATCTGGACGATATGCTCCTCCGGAATCAGAGGGCAGCAGCCTTGGAGGAGGACAGCGATGCCTTGCTGACCCGGCTCCGCCAGCTCGAACTCCTGGTCAATGGAGGCAAGTCTGATCTCTCGCCATCGCGCAGGTTTATTCGCCTAGGCATGGAGTTCCGGACCGACCTCACCGGGTGCGGCTCCCCGAAGGGCGGAATCAGAAGGTAGCAGAGTTGGCGCTCCAAGTGTCTCACGCGAAATCTCTCCCAGCCAGGGTCTGACTCCGACGGCTGGGTCTCCAAAGCGCAGCAATGGACCTCCTACCTCTCGGCAGGCTCTACTCTCACCCAATGTAGCTGCTTCTGCTCCTCCAGTGGCACCCATCCTCTGGTGGTCTGGCCGCCCTGGTCCTGGTGTCACCGTTGGTCAAGTCTCATCTCCAGCGGGGGACGGACAAGGCCTGTTTAGCGTCGGGTGTCCCACTCTTCTCCCCTCTGCCCCAGCTCTCCATCTGCACGGACGCGAGCCTCTCCGGCTGGGGAGCACATCTGCTGCTGGAGTTCGTCAAAACCTCGGGCAGCTGGCCGTGGGACCACGCAGACAGACACATCAACTGGCTGGAGCTGTAGGCCGTTGGTGGGCGCTCATCGCCTGGGAAGATCGACTCATTCAGCAGGAGACCCTGGTTCTCTCCGCCAACTCATCGGTCGTGGCCTACATACGGAACCAGCGTGGGACGCGCACTCCCTCCCTCTGCATCCTCGTGTACCAAGCCCTCCTGTGGTGCAGGAAGCGGGGCATCACGCTTCGCAGCGGCTCGCAGGGCCGCTACCCGTAACGTCTATGAGGGAAGCGGCGGGTCCTCCAGTCCTGGTGCGCAGCCAGGCAGCTCTCACCTGCGGACCTGACTACACCCCAGCTGGCCGAGCCCTTTGGGTGGCTCTTCTCCCAGCGGGGTGATCCACCTTCACCCACCCCTACTTCCAAGACCTATCCGGACAGCACGACAGCCTGGCCCTAGTGGGGGACATCTCGGCAGCACGACACTCCCTCCCGGCGCCACAGGCGCTTTAGGTCACGCATAGCTGAAATTGTTGGGAGTGGGTGTGTGGGGGGGGGGGGGGCCTCAATGGTTTAACGCATGATGCGGTGTGTTTTTTTTCTGGCAAAGTGAACATGTGGGAGATGCATAGAGGGCGGCACCCTCCTCCTATTCGCAATTCTTCCTATTAGTAATTCCATCGGTAAGAGTTTTGAGAAATCAAATGCATTTTTCTCTAAAATGTATTTTTTTGAAAAATACTTAACCAATGGCATTACTCAGAGGTCCCTCCCTCCTGCTCTGCTTGCTGCTGTTGAGCTAAGGCAAAGACTGGCCGGTACTGCCAGGCACATGACTGGATAGGGAGGCAGGGGAAGCAACCCAGGGTTTCCTGGTAACGGCTCCCTAGAGTCACCCCCCTGGTTGTGATATATATACACGTTTTTTGGGGCTGAAATTGGTAAGCTAAGTGTACATTCCTATTAGTAATGCCATCAGTAAGTATTTTTTGAAAAAATACATTTTAGAGAAAAACACACACACATACATACATATGATTAATACAAAGAAAGAATCCATATCGACTACATAGTATTGGAGTTGCACTAAAAGAGAAAATAAAAGCACAACTCCAATACTACATGGTCGATATGGATTCTTTCTTCATATTAATCATATTTCATTGTCGCTTGAATCTATATTAGGAGTGTGTGGTGCCAGCATTCTTGGACAGGTTTTATTTTATTCATATATATATGTGTGTGTCCATAATTACATAATTACTTCATGTATTATTATGAAACATGCTTAAAATTATTTTCCCTTTTTCTTTCCAGCGTTCAGAGTCGGATAAACAGTCCCCAAGGGATGAGTTTCACAGAGTTCACATATCAGCTCTTCCAGGCATATGACTGGCTGCATCTGTACGAGACACACAAATGTGGCATTCAGGCATGCTCTTGTAACTGATCTCAGTTGATTTGTTGTTACACTGCCCAGGCTTGTTCTTGACCATATTGCCAGTACTGTCCACTGTGCCAGTTGAAAAGCACTGTTGGTTGCATGCACAACTCTGTGTATGTGTGTAAAACTACAGAGTGAAGAAACATAACTTTAGGTTTTCTCATAGACTTAATGTTTCTGTACGTACCAAAAGACTCGCTGATTAGCATGTAGAATGGAAAAAAATAAAATAAACTAAATGGAAATTAATATGCTTTATAATAACAAGCCCTTCAGGTCTTATTCCACAGTATCTTGTCCTTTTTGTTGTTGGTAATGCTGTTTGTCGTGATGATTTCCTGTGCTACCAACAGCCAAAGGGTGACTTGTTTAACACATTCGAGATGTGCCGCATCTGGATACGCGGCTGAAAGCCGCATATCCGGATGCAGCACGTTTTGAATCGGTTAAGAACAGTGATATATTACATGAATACAGACTTTCCAATTCCAGATGATATTCTGACTCAGAATCAAATATTGACTTAGTGGAATATTTCTGCTGTATCAAACAGCCTTTATAGTGATAAATGGATGCCAGCAAGAGCATCCGTGGGCGGTCCGTGACACAGTGGTTTAGGCGCCTGCCACCAAAGCTAAAGGTGTGAGGTTCTATACCGGGTTCCGGCGTCGGACTTTTCTCCTCTAGTAAGTCTCACCGTTAATTTTGGCGGACCGTTGGGGGTTCTTTCTCCAGGTACTTCGGCTCTTCTTCCCCCTCCACTTTAGTACAGGTTTCAGGCCACTTTATTAATTTCAAATAACAAGCGATCAAAATTTCCGAAACCGCAGTCGCTGAGATGACTTTTTGCACCACGTGAATGTCCTGTGGCTGTCTTGTACTGTTTGTCTTTAGAGCGAATGCGTGTGTGTCACGTGAGCATGTGTGTTGGGTTCAGTTCGCGGTGCTTTGAGCTGATTTGCAGAATTGGGTAAAGCGCCTGTAAAATAACAGGTATTATTATTATTATAAGAAGTACTTATCCACATGAGCTCCTGCACTATTTTTGTAATGATTTTTTACTCTAGCACATAATATGTATTTGTTCTGGTCATTATTTTACGATTTTTGCTGATTATGAGTATGACGGTTATTTTGTGTCATAGATTATGCTACGGGGTATGATAAAAAGGTAATGATAGTTTGGCCGTCATTTGTACACTACATAAATAAAATTAGTATCAAAACAATATGGACTGGTGTCTTCAGCCATGCCGTTGTGTGACGTCACTGAAAAAGTGAAGTAAACAGCTGTGCTTGAAAACGGTGAACTCTCCAAGATGAGAAATTTATCTTTACATTTTTAAAACAGTAAAACTTTGAGACAGTCCTGTCAAAATAAAAATAAATTGAAAGTTGTTTGGTGTGGTGCTTGTGTATTGTCCAGCACTGATTGCAAGTTGGATTGTGCATTTTAACTCTGAAAGAGACAACTTTGAAACTAAGTATTAGTCTGACTGTCAAATTACAGGCGGGAACAAGCAACTTTGCTCTTTGTTTACACATTGATAGGAAAATTTGCTTATATTTTATTTTGAGAAAGACCATAAGCTTCAGATCGTTCTTGGAACAGTTTAAAGAATAAGTGCACAATGACCTTGACTTCCAAAAACTATCTGCAGTAAGGTTACTTCATTTCTTGACAGAGGCCTCAGATGAAATGGAAAGTTGATTGCTTAGATTATCTACTCAAAATGTTTAGCATAAGTAGCCTCAAACGACCGTGTGATGTCACCAATGAAGACGATACTTGCTTGCCCTGTAATCGTATCCCCAACAAACAGTCCAATCAGGAGTGGTTGGCCGCTGATGAGAAGAGACTAGGGCATTTTTGTCAGTTTTCCAGAATTGACGGCAACATTTTCTCCATTTTTTTTTTAACTTAGAGGCCCATGTCATTGTTCATATTTTACCAGTGGAGCACACATTCAATGCAAAATATGTAAGAAATTCTTTCTCCAAAAGTGTTGAAGTCTGTTCATGAGCAGTGGCCAACTTGCAGTGGCCAGAAATCTTGTTTTCTTTCTTGAAAATGTCTGACCACAAAGCAAAGGTCACTGTGTCCTACACGGGAGGGGGCGGGAGGGGGGGGGGGGGGCATACATTCAGATTCTTCTTCAGCCATCATACAGCCCTTGCCTCAACCAATGCAACATTTGTTTTTTCCTCAAACTGAAAAAGAGGCTGGCAGCACATAGTTTTCACGCATCCAGGACCTAGCAAAAGCCGTAAATTCACAAGTCAGACCGTCAATACCACATCAGAATTGTCAAAATACCACATCACCTTTGAATCTTGCTTGGAGTAGTGAAATTTTGCATAAACAATGGAGGATACCATAGTGCTATTACAAAATGTAAAAATGTCAAGTATATTCAGTTTTACGGAACAACTATCATTACTTTATGATCACACCTCATTTGAATATATTATTGATTAGTGAATATGTTTCAGATTGGTGGCAATGACCAGTTGGGGAACATTGCTTCAGGATATGAGCTGATCAAAAAACATTCTGATAAGGCACCAGTCTTTGGTACATCTTCTTGCATTTCTTTGATCTTGTAGCAGTGTATGTGTGAGGTGATTGTGGTGGTGTATGCTAAGTATAGTTTGTCAGTCATCTGTCATACGTGGATTGTTTATGTACTGATAGAGTATGTCATTCAATTCTGCATCAACTCCACTTAAAGTTAGTGTGCATATAAATATGTTTAGAGAGGTTTATGCAACCCTATCCCTCTGGCCAGCGTCAGCCACAGTTGACCTGCTCACAGTTGTACATTGGTCAGCTGCAGTGACATCAGCTTGAGGACTGATTGCTTGGTGGAATGTTTAGTTGTATCTACTTTGTTGTGCACTGCAGGAATGACAGTACCACTTGTCACAAGCACTACCGGGGAAAAACTTGGCAAAACTGCTGGCAATGCCATTTGGCTGGACCCTACCAAAACATCGTCATTCGAGCTTTATCAGGTTAGTTTGCTTTTTGGCTCGCGTGCGATAGCAAGAGTGAGTAAGTGTAATGGGCCAGTAGTCGTAGTTCCCCATCATCCGTGGTAAACTTTATCATTAGCATTTCTCAGAGACTATTCTAGCATAGTCTTCAAACTTAGCCCAGGGGTACTTTGTGGCAAGACCTTTTTAAACATACTAGTTTCAGTGACCTCTCTCAAAGGTCATTGTCACAGGGGATCAGGAAATACTGTCAAAAATAGCTACTGGGTTATATTTTGTTTTGTTTTTCTCAAATATTATTCACAAATTAAAACCCAAACTTGGTACAGAGATGCCTGATAGGAAGACCTTATTTTTACTTACTTTGATGACCCTCAAAAGGTCATGGGTGATGTGTGAAAAATGCCACGATTTTGGTAGACATTTTTACCAGCATTTCTGTAAACTTTTTAATCAAATTTGGCACGAAGGTAGCTGACGATAACACCTTTCTATACATACTAATTTGGTCATGGGTCACAGGATTTCACATGTGCAAAAGCCAACCCTTTATGTCTTCTTCTTTTCTTTAAAGTGGAAACTTCTATGGAGAAAGAGTGGAAACCACTATGGAGAGGATTAACCCACTGTGTGCGCATGCCAGGGGTAGGAAAATGATGTAATGGCTAAAAGGTGGTGGTCGCTACAGTAAAAACAGGTTAAAATATGGTTTTTATTGAAGAAGGGGGTGGGGGTGGGGGGTCAGTTTGATCTTGCCAACTTTCAACAATGTGCTTGAATGTGGGAAGGGAGTCTGTGGAGGTGGCTTCTCATGGCAGGAAAGTCCAGAGACAGATGGCCAAGCAAAACAAGGGGTGAAGGTGGACATCGGTTCTTGACTGAGGTACCAGCAGGTTGTTTTCATGGCCACAGGAAGCTCGTGTTGAGGTGCGGAGAAGGGCAGTAGGGGGCGTGATGCCCACAAGGCACTGCATGATTTTGTACATCAATGTGGCCTTGTCTGCTTGGCGTTTTTCACAGAGGGGCTGAAGGTCGAGGTTTGCAACAATGGCAGTGGCGCTGGATGTGGGACTGAACTCTCTAGTGATCCTTCAGGCAGCAAAGCGTTGGACAGCCTTGACAGAGTTGATGAGATTTTTCTGGTGAGGGTCCCACACAGGTGAGGCGCATTCCAGCACTGGGCCGACCAGGCCTTTGTAGCAGTACGTCTGGACCTGTGTAGGACATCGCTTTAGATTTCTGGTAATGAAGGCACTGGCCCTGTTCACTTTGGCGCTGATTAAGTGGATGTGGTGACCCCAATGCAGGTCACTGGACAGCACTACACCAAGGTACCTAGCACTCTGTATTCAAGTAAGGGGCTGGTCATGCAGGGTGTAATTGGCTGTGATGGGGTTTCTCTTCTTGGTTTTGCTGAGGACTGGGCACTTCCCTCATTAAAACCCATCTTCCATTTGACTTCTCACATCATAAGGGTATTTAGGTCTTAGTTCAGCGTCGGCTTGGCTCTAGATTTTGCTGAAAAGAAGTGAATTTTGGCCGAAATGTGGTGGTAAAGGTTGTTGATGTAGAGCAGAAATAAAGACAGGCCAAGGACACTTCCCTGTGGGACACCAGAGATCACTAGGCCCGTCTCTTAATGCTCGACCTTGACTACAACCTGCTGCTTTCTGCCTGCCAGGAAGTTCTGCCTCCAGTGTAGGGTTTCCCGCAGATCCCATAATAGTCCAGTTTGAGAGGAGGCGCTTGTGGGGAACCCTGTCAAATGCTTTGGAGAAGTCCAGCAGTATGGTGTCAGTCTGGCCTCTTCTGTCCATCTTGGTTGCCAAGTCATGAACAGTCGGGATGAGTTGTATTTTGCAGGACCTACCTTTCTTTCATCCATGCTAAGCATTTGTGGTGAATGAGTTCTGGTCTGGGTACATTGTGATCTCAACACACGCGATGTGCTCCATGAGTTTGCTGCAGATGGAATTCAAGGAGATGGGTTGGTAGTCAGTTGGATCGCTTTAGTTGCTCTTTTAAAATATGGGCTGAATCAGTGCATGACGCCAAATTTGCAGGACATTACCTGTCTGTTGAGACTTAGCAACAAAATGGTGAGGGTGGGAGCCAGTTCTTCTGCGTCAAGTTGGAGTAGTCTAGCAGGAATACCGTGGTAAAAAAGCAAGACGGGTCCCACCCAGGTATGCATCCTGTCACTCTGGTCCCGACGCCTGTTATTATCTGAGTTGTTTGTGGTCGCTGCAGTCGCATGCGTTGTGTTTTGTGAAGCACTCGGGAGGCGTTTCGATCGGTATTCGTAGTGTGTAACTACAGTTGTCGGGGAACCGGCCTATTGTTTTATTGGTGTAGTTTTTTGGTAGAGGGCTATCTTTGCTGTCGGTGGGTGCGATGTTTCTGTCGTGGTGTCCGTTTTAGATCATGTGTTCTTCCAAATCTGTTTGTGGAATTCTGTCTCTCGAAGTATGGTGGGGTGTGTAGAGAAGGATAAGCCAGGTGGACAGTGTTTGGGCTGCGCCTGAAGGTTACGCAGTATCCTTGGCCAGATGAGCTTAGGGTGAAAGACAGTCGCTGGTTGTGAAGTGTAGCCGTCTTTCCTTTGACGCGGTGGTAGATCCTTGTTGATGGGGCTTGATCTTACTTTGGGGGGTCATTAGTAATCCCGTTGGGGTAGGGTCATAAGTTTTATCGCTTTCTTTTCATCCGTCGTGTTGTCTTTAAGGCTGAGGGGGAGAGAGGAGGTTAACTAGAGGAGTATTGTTGCTCCAGGGTGTCTGTGGTATGTCCGGACGTTTCTGTGTGCTTGTCGGGGAATTAGTTCGCCTACTTTCTTTGTGGTAGAGGGTCAAATTCTCGTTGGGTCCATGGAGTAAATTGGATTATGTGGAGTGCTGTATGTTTCTTTAATCCTTTTCTTTCTCTTGTTGGGGTAGGTGGATTTAAGTATCCTTAGGGGTTTGAGCTTCATGCTGTGCATGTGGTTGGTTTCCCTGTTGCTGAGAGCAGGAGTGTGAAGGGGGTTTATGCGCGATCAGCCTTGTTGTAGGTAGGTGGATGGGGTACCCTGCTTAGGGCCGACCGATACTAATCCTCGTCTAGAGGGCCGTTGTTGCCGTGGTGGTTAGTTGTTGTCATTGTTTACTGCGTCGTCGTCTTGTATTTTGTAACATTTATTGTAGCGTTTTCTTTCTTGTATTTTTTGTTCTGTGATTTTTTATCTTAGAGCACCATTCGTTTGGAGGTTAAGCGCTATATAAATGTACATTATTATTATTATTTATTATAAGTGAAGTAGACTGTATATCCAACTTCTGTTACATTTATTTATCTTTTCTTGAATTTCAGTTTTTTATCAACATTGCTGACGCTGATGTGGAAAAGTACCTGAAACTGTTCACCTTCATTCCACTGCCAGAAATTAAGAGCATCGTAAAGTCTCATAATGTATGTTCTTAATTAAATAATCTCTTATAGTTTAATCACCTAGCCACATGCCAGCACGCAGACATGCGCACACACTCATTCACTCACTTTGTGCATTATTTGGTTCTTATATTGTTGTTTTGCCCTCTTCTTTGCTTAACATAGTGAATAGCAGCCAAGTGCAGGAGATGATCTGCATGTGCATTGATGCCTCTTGCTGGCTACATTTATATCCGTATACCTCAGATAGATGTGGTGGTGACTCTCTTATGGTTTCAGAGAGATCATTTCTAGCTGCTGATATTTGTTTCCTCAAAAACATTACCGATGGCATTACTGATAGGAAGATACGTCTAGCTACCGATTTCAGCCTAAGCCTCCATCGTGTAAGCAACACAACCGGGGAGGCGACTCGGGGAGTCCTCGTTTTATATAACTCCCGGAGTGACCTCCCCTCCCTACCCATAAGGTCCTTTGGGCCTAGCGACCAGTCATACGCTTAGCTGCCTCGCGAATGGACATTCCGGTTTCGGCTTATGTTTATCTCGTGTTCTCCGTGTGTTTTCTCAACTTCGTTTGTGTTTTCTGGATTTCTTCGTGTGTGCGATTATCCATCCTGCGTTGATTCTTATCCTTACGACATCTGGTGGGAGTTGAACGGCGATCTTTTCCCTTTTCATAGCAGACGAGGTAAGGTCTCGGTTTATAGTCATATATGAGCCGGCCATTTTTAACGGTTTCGATCTGACTCGAAGCAGTTCCCGTTTTGCACCGTTTTTTCTTAGCGCATAGGGTGGCGTTAGGCTGCTTTCGATTTTCTCATCCGCCCTTTGTTGTTTTGTTTTCGGGATCTCTCCCGGTCGTTTTCCGTTTTTGCTTTTGGTGCAACTAACAGCAAAAATGAGAGCGGCCTATCTTTTCACGGTTCCTGTTTCTGTTGCAGTTTGCAATTACGTACATGTCCACGCTGCTTGGGTTTTCAGTACCCGACTGATTCACATGTTTTATGTTTACCATGCTCGGGATGTTCTTCTTCCCGACCGTGCCATGTCTGCTCTTCGTAGAAAGAGCGACGTTGGTCACAACTCTGGGATTTTTATAATCGCGACCGGCCTGGGGCTGCTCGCTTACTTAGCCGCTCGCAGGCCGCTTTGCACCCCTCTGCTGCCAGTGCGACATCCCTTCCTATAACTTCTGGCCATTCGGGAACCCAAAAACGAGCATCGTCGGATATTGTGTGCTTTTCTTCGAACCGGATATTTCCTGCCTTGGACCTCGGCGTTCGCCCGTCGCTAGTCCCCTCCCACTCTACTGGGAGTCGGGATTTACCGCGATCGGGACGGCCCCTCCCTACTGCCTCTATCCCACTGGAGACCCGGACCATTTCACCAAATCAGAGGCATTCCCAGGCGCGACATGAGGCCTCAAAAGAGTCGCACCCCATGAGTAGTAAGACTCTGGGGTCCTTGACTCAATCATCTGTGACCTCTACCGAGTTGCACCCCACGAGTAGTAAGACTCTGGGGCCCTTGACTCACTCATCCATGACCTCTCCCGAGTCTCGCCCCATGAGTAGTAAAACTCTGGGGCCCTTGACTCATACGAGCACTTCCCGCCCAGCGTTACAGCCACCGGCGGCGCGTGACTCCCTCACTGTTTCTTTCAGACGCTGTCATGTGGATGATCGCACACGGCGCACTCATCCTTCTCAACTTTTCACCGCTAGTTCGCTTTGGACAGTGACATTACGCGGTCGTTCTTTCAGCCGCAGCCCTCTTTCCAGAGACGCCTGTTCAAGCGCGTTACAGTCACGTTCTCCGGACCATCGCCGCTTTGTTCCCCCATGTGGCTCCTCCCCCAATCGCCAGTCTCGAGACCAGTCGCGACTGCCTCTCCATTCCTCTTCCTGTCGATCTTCTCAGGTGAGCGCTCGTTTTGCACCCCACCCTTCGGGCCTTCTGGCCCTGAGAGTGGTCCATGCGTCCGCTTCTAGCTTTCCAGTCGCGCCTGTTCGATCCTTCTCTGCCCATGGAGTTCTGATTCCCCACCCCCCCCCCCCCCCCCCCCGCCCTCTCGCCTGGCGGATCCTTGTGGGGGCATCGAGACGAGGTGCTTAGCCTACACCTCGCAGATTCTGCTTCCGTGTTCCTCGAGCCGCAGTCTCCGCTTTTGAATTGCCCAGCTCTCCCTCTCTCCCCTGCGGCTCCCTTGCCCACCCCTGCGGTGGCTTCCCCCTCCTCTCCTCGTAGCTTATCGCCCTCTTCCCTCCACCTTGCCTTGGGCATAGATTACTGCCGAGCCCTCGACGAAGTGGCTCACCTGATTTTGGCTGCTCTTCCTCTGGAAGCTTGCCCCCCCCCCCCCCCCCCCCTCCCCCGCCTCCCTTGAAACAGAAGGCTTCAGCTTCGGTCGACGCTTCGCATCAGTCTAAGACCCTCCCTCAGCCCACCTGCTTTCGGGACCTCTCTGGTGCTTTTAACGCTCATTTGCAACAGGGCAATTTGTTGGACGTTGGCTTCTTTTCCGACCGCCGCTGGCCTGCGGATGTGGACATTAAGTTCTGACAGCACTGGTGCGCAGGACACAACCAGTCCTTCCTGTGCCCCCTCCCGATGGTGGATCTTGCTGCAGAGGCGGTAAGGCCACTGTGGGTCGGTCTACTCCCGCGGGCCTAGACAAGACGGCTACCCTAATTCGGAATTCTCTAGCCGTGTTTTTGTTTCTTCAAAAACATTACCGATGACATGACTTTGTGGAAGTGTCTACTACTTACTCAATTCTAGCCTAAGAGCTCGTTGTGTTACCACACAACCCGGGAGGCACTCGGGGAACCCCGAGGGGGCCGAGAGTTGTCTCCCGATACTGCCCATCCGGAACCGAGTACCCATAATTCCTCAGTCAAGTCTACTTAGGCGCACGTTGTAGACGTGTTGCTTTTCTGCTCTAGCCTTCAGACTTCGGTTTTTGATTTTCGACCGGTTCCCTGGTCTTCAGACTTCGGAGGGAGATAGATTTTGTGGTACGAGAGGATGACTCGTTTCGTCGACCCTGCCGGTGCTGCCACATGGCTATCTCGTCCCCACTTCGTTGGCGGCTGCCCTCTTCTTCAGCCTCTGGGGGCTTGGGCAGTGCGGTGAGCTTCGCCGGTCGTGACAGGCGGATTTGGACTTCTTCCCCCGTTCCCCTTTGGTGGAGAGGTAAGGTAGCTGCTTTCGCCCTCGGCCGGTTCCAGGGCTGGGCACTGGTTTGAGCGGGCACGAAGGCAGTCTTCATCTTCGCTGTTGCTTGCGCGCCAAAATTCTCGACTCGTAGCTTGGCGGGCCTCGCGCCCTCCCCCACTCTCCTTCTGTTGTTTGGTGTGGCATTATTGGGGATCATAATCTTCCTCTCTTCCGGGGATATCAGCGTTTTCTTAAGAGAATCTGCTTTGTAAAAAAAATCTCTGAAACGATCGTGGTTCTTAAACGGCGCAGGACCACAAGTTATCAGATACGTTTCCAAGATGGCGTCTAGCGTGCAGGGCGCATTGTTCCTCGCGGCTAAACCTTTATTGGAATGGGAGTGGTGTGAGTAATTGGTGAAAGTTAAGTCGAACCTTGCCTATGGGCGCTTACCTACTCACTTGGGTGATTTGGGTGGTTTGTTATGCTCCAGCCTTGCCTTGTCGCCATTACGCTGTGGATGTGGCGAGAGCAGACACTTATTGCGTTACTAAGTCGGTCATGTAATGCTTCTTTTTGTTATGCATTATGCAGACCTGTTTACCATGCTCTTTGGCGTAATTAGGTACACAATTTTGCTTGGGGTAAACAGACGTGCACGTTTATGTACTAGATACATGTGTGAGGCCCGAACTATTAGTCAGTTGAGAGGACACTGACACCCAGGGAGTAAACAGGCCTGATTATGCATCGTGTATTCCCCTTAGCTTGGCGGGGCCCCACGGGCACGCCTCCTTTCGGCATTACGTGGTAATGTTACTGTGCCTAACACGTGGTTTGTGCTTTTCTTGGCATCACATGTTTGAGTGGTTGTGCATCATGACGCATATGCTCACCTTGGTTGGCGGGGCCTTTCTGCCCCCGCCCTGTTGCCTTTTTATTGGTAAGATTACTGTGCCTGCCGCTTGCTTCATGCCTATACTTGTCATGACATATTTGAGTTTTGTCGTACATGATGTATGCTCACCTTAGCGTGGGGGCTTTTGCCTTCCAGACCAAAGGTGACTGTCACGGGTGTGTATGCAGGGACTTACCCAGCACAGGCAGGAATACGCTGGGAAGATAGGTACAATTCCTTGTTGTTGGTTGGAGAGTTGCCTTGGCGGGATGGGCAAACAGGTTGGCCACGACTCCTCTTCTTCGCAGATGGTAGGTCGCAAAGGTTTGATACTTACCTTAGCTTGGCCGGGACCCGCGTACCTGCGCTCTCTAGCTTGCGGGGATGGATTGCAGGCCCGGGCGCTTGCTGACAGGTTTGTTCCTCGCTGGTTGTGCCTTTGTGTTGCGAACGCTAGCCTTGCCAGGGCGGGGTCCCTCAGGCCCACGCCCGCGTGCCTTCGGTTGTGTTGTGTGTTGCAGTGACCTGTTGCTGTCCCGTTCCCGAGGCAGGGAGTTCCAGTGGCCGTCACTTACCAGAGGTCTGTCGGTCTGCTCCGGATGCGCCCCCGACTACGCTTGAGACACCTGCTCCTCCTGACCGGAGCTGTGCTGTTAGCAGTTGGAATGTACAGAGCGTTTGGTTAGCGGAGACAATCAAACACGCACACTACGTCTAGGCACGACCAGAAATCCGCCCTTCGCTGGTCCGCTTCCAATTCCCACTCGTCTCCTTGGACATCTCCTGGCTCTTACGCAGAGCCACCTTGCCAGCAGGGAACCCACCTCGCTACAGAACTCGGTTCGGAGAGACATTTTGCACTCGACCGGGTCCTTCGCACAGTACGGAACCCCCACGCCGCTCAAGGTCGCCTTGTAAGCCGCCCAGGCGGCCAACGACTTAGCGCAGTTCTCGTGCTCGGAGCAGGATGGTTGTCACCTCTCTCGCTTCCTGGAGGGTCCCTCCCGGACAACGCTTCTCGTCGGAAGAAACGAGGCGGCTGCTAGTGGGTGCGAGATCCTTTGGTGACCGGTCAGCAAGGTGGAGGTTCCAGTCTTGTCCCTTACCGTTCAAGTCCTCGACGACCTTGTGGAGGGATCGCCTCCCCGGACACAACGGATTAGTACACGGAGTCGGCTAGTGTGCAGAGTCGGCAGATCAAGGCAACCGTTCCCAGGAGGGAACACGCTTGGACCACGCCTTCAGAGGTGCCTACCTTACGCGCTGGCTCATAATTTTACGCATTTTCGGCTCAAGTTACGCGAATACGACTAGCTCCTCCAAAATACGCAATTTACGTGGGGGGGGGGGGGGCCTTTTTGTGGACTGAAGATCGGCCGCTCTGGAACCAGAGACTATGTCACTGAGCTTTGGCGTGTAGTCCGCTAGACACTGACTAGCCAAGGCAGCAAGAATACTCGCACACAGCGCGCCAAGCCTGCACTGAAACACTGAAGTCTGACTCGCGGGTAGTAACTAGCGATAGCAGGGGGCTTCTCTGCTACAAATGCATGGGGGTGTGCAGAAAGGACTTTGGTGTTGCTCATAGTGGCGCGTACAAAAGTATGATATTCAAAGACATTTGGAATCTGCTGGGCACAAGGCCAAGGCAGTAGTACATCCCAAAGCTGACATAAAGCACTTTGTTTTCTCAAAACACATTACCGATGGTATTACACTTAGGGAATGGTTCTTAGCTAGCCTAATTTTAGCCAAATTTGGTTGTGTCCGTATACGGTATCGTTGGCAGGAGTGGGGCGCCATAGAATAGGCCCCCGCCAGAATAGCCTCCCCTTCTTCCCATCCGGTGCGAAAATACCCGTCATACCTCAGTTTAGTTCTTAGCTGGCGCCGAGTTCGGTTGTGTCCACTTCGTGCTCCGTGCTGACTTGAACCGGTCTTCGACCTTGGTTGGATTGCGCCTTCACTCGGCGGCTACTTGTCTTCGCCTGGGTCTGTTCGACACTGTGCCTGGCGGTTTCTGGTGACGGGAAACTTAGCAGTGGGGACTGGGCCTTGCGGTTTCTGAGCACTGCTTCGACTTGCTGCCCGGTCGGACTTCGCGGCGAGCGATCTCTTGCGTCGGGGTCTTCACTTAGCTCGACAGACGTGGGTTGACACCGGTCTCGACATGGCCAGGTAACATCTCGGTACATGCCCTCGACCGGCGCTCTGGGGGGGAAAGAGCGCCGAGCGTCGGCACGTTTGGTGCACTCGCTTCGTTTTTCGAGTAGGCTCGATACATTTTGCGCGCAGTCACTTCTGGCGTGTCCTTAGAGGCCACGCTCGCTCGTCCTTTATTATGCTATCTTGTTTCAGATACCAGGTTCGTACCTGCACGATGTGTCGGGATTTTCAGTGGCCCTCAGATGAACACGAGTTTTGCCTTCCCTGCTCCGGCTGCGATTCCACCCATACTTGTGATGTCTGCGCCTCATGGCCGGAAGAAGCGTGGTCAGACCTGTGGCGTTTCTACTGCAGGGAGCGTCCGACGCCTATGCAAGACCGACCGACGCGGACGGCCAGCCCTAAGGAGAAAACCCAGTCAGTCACAGGGACTTCGTTGTCCCGCAGAGACTATTCCAGGCCTAGCAGAAATAACCCGGCTGAGACGGCTGGAGGCCCACAGGTGGAACCTAAGTCAGTAACAGGGACTTCGTTGTCCCGCAGTGACTATCCCAGGCCTCGCAGAAGTAAACTGGCTGAGACGACCGGAGGCCCACAGGTGGAACCAAAGTCAGTAACAGGGACTTCGTTGTCCCGCAGAGACTATTCCAGGCCTCGCAAAAGTGACCGGTCTCAGACGACCGGTGGCCCAAAGGTGGGACCTAAGCCAGTGACAGGGACTTCGTTGTCCCGCAGAGACCATTCCAGTCCTGGCAGTAGTCACAGGGCGGAGACGTCCAAATGTACGAAGGCGGGCCCCAAGTCGGTGACAGAGACTGTGTTGTCCCGCGGAGAGTGTACAAAGCCTACCAGAGAGCGCCGGTCAGAGGCCTCTAGAGGTTACATAGGGACTTCGTTGTCCCGCAGAGACCATAGGTCTCCTCCGAGAGATCGATCCTTAGAGACGACCACGGACACCCTTGGGGGGCCCAAGGCAGGGCCTTTACCTGTGGCGGAGAAGGCACCGGAACCTGGAAATGCGTCAGCGGGTGAGTTAGCTGACACGTCGTTAGTGCTAGTAACGGCTACCATTGATAAGGCCGCAGAGATGGCGGCACTTGGCGACACCACGACGCTACCAGACTTCGCTCGCTCAGAAGATCGCAGGCTCGACAAGTATAAGCGCCTGCGGGAGGGACGGCTGTCCGGGACTCTGGTCCATTATGAGCAGAGATACACGCCCTCGAGTGCGACCTTGGTAGCCACCTCGCCGCACGATAGAGCGGACAAACGACAGACAGAGAGATTTCCGCCTTTGCGAGACGCAGGCCCCCGCAGGGTGGACAGGCCGGGTTTGGACACGCGCACTACCTCCAGATCCCAGGTTAGGGGTGATGCTTCGGTTTCGCCTTTCCGAGCGCGGGGCCACAGCACACGCGGCAGAGATAGTTTGGAAAGACGACCCTCGACATCACGCCGGGATCCTGATCGCCGCTTTCGTTCGAGAGAGCTTAGCTCTTCGGACTCGAGTTGCTACCCCTTACCACGCAGAGACACTCAAAGGAGATCGAGTCCGAGACGGCACGCCAGTACAGTGGACTCTTACCGTCATGTTAGCCCTCGTTCCTTTCGTCGTCACGCCTCACGGGAACCCCGTGATAGGCGCCGCTCAGCGACTCGGACAAAACAGGACTCACGTCGGTCCCGGCGGACTTCGCACAGTTCCCGCTCTTCGCGTCACAGCCGCTCTCCGCGGGTGCACCGTGCTCCCAGGAGTTCGCCTTCTGCACCCGGTGGAAGACCTCCTCTTCCCAACAGGGCTTCGTCGCCGCGGCGCCACACGACACCTCTGGCACCCGCGGATCCCGGGAGGGCTTCAGACAAGCTTGGAAGCTCCGCTCGTGTTCTGGACTCCGTCAGCCTGACTCCTGGAGACTCGGTGTCTGCCTGGTTGGACACCGCGCCGAGCCTGCACTCGGATTCTCCGGGGGAAACGGATGTTCCCCCAGCGTCGTTCGGACACAGAACGGAGACCATGCGTGCGTTAGACGAAGCGGCGAGACTTATTGCCGCTACCTTACCGGCGGAAGACTGCCCTCCTTCTCCACCGGCGAAGAAGAGAGCCTCGGCCTTTGTGGACGCGGAGCGTCACGCCAAGCGCTTCAAGTCTCTACCGCAACCGCCTGGATTTCGCGACATCCGGGATGCCCTGTCGACTCATCTACTGCAGGGTTCGCTTGGAGATACGGGATTCTTCTCGGACCACAAGTGGCCGGCGGACCTCATGATAGCTTTCCAGCAGAAGTGGTACGCAGGACACTCTCAGGCCTTTGCTTGCCCTCTGCCGGAGGTGGATCCCTCAGCGACTTCCTGTGCGGGCCTTACTCGACAAAAAGAAAGAGCGGTATTCCCCCCTGGACTGACTAAGACGGCGGTACTCATCCGCAATGCGCTAGCTTCGGCAGGGTTCTTGGACTTGGCGACTCAGGCGATAGTTCGACGGGTGGAGGAAGCTTGGAGCCCTACCATCGCACCGCTCTTGACCGACATCTTGGCCTTGACCGTGTCTTGCAACCGCGCAGCCTACCACACCTCGGTCAACGCGATGACGGCGGCGGCAAACTGCGACCTCATGCGGCGAGATGCTGTTTTACAAGCCTGCTCACTGCCGTCGGAGATCAAGAACCAGCTGCGGCGGGCCCCGCTGGGCAACGAGCTCCTCTTCGGCCCTCATTGGCAGGCGGTTAAGGAATCCAGCAAGGAATTGTGGCCCACCAGGTTCGCCCCGCCCCGCTTTCCTACAACCCGCAGGCCCGCGGGTCGAGGCTTGCGGACCACCAGACCCACCGGTCGCCCCTTTACCAGTCGTGGACGTCTTCCCCCCCGCCAACCGGCCTTTGGTCGCCCCCGACGACCTAAACCTGGCCCCGCAGACGCCCCCGTCCCCGCCCCCGCTTGGCCTAGACCTGCCCGCCGTCCTTTCGGGCGTGGTAGGGCCCGGTGACTACACTCCGATCCCGTCTCCCCCGACCGCTTCCGGGTCCCCTGTCGGCGGGAGACTAGCACTTCACAGCGACGCTTGGACCTCGCTGTTTTCCGACGACCCGTGGATCCTCTCGACAGTTTGCCAAGGACTACAGCTGTCATTCCGCTCACCCCCTCCACTGCGCCGTTCTCCACTTTGGACGTCGATGCCCGTCGACTCGCTCAGAGCAGAGGCGCTACGCAACGAGGTGGCTGCACTTCTCCAGAAGAACGCCACAGAGGTAGTCAGACGCCACGACTCTCCGGCCTTCTACAGTCGTCTGTTTGTTGTTCCCAAGCCGGGGGGCAAGTGGCGGCCGGTCATCGACCTCTCCGCACTAAACAAGTTCCTCGTCGCCCCGCCGTTCCGGATGGAAACCGCTCGAGCTCTGCGTTCCGCGGTGCAGCCGTTCGATTTCGCCATCAGCCTCGACCTCTCAGACGCCTATCTACATGTTCCAATGCACCCGGCGTCCAGACGCTTCCTTCGTTTCGCCTTTGCCGGAATCGTCTACCAGTTCCGCGCTCTACCCTTTGGTCTCAACCTCAGCCCGTGGGTGTTCACCAGGATCATGGATGCGGTCGTCGCCAGGGCCAGAAGGACGAGCTCAAGCCCTACGTCCAACTACCTCGACGATCTTCTTCTACGAAACCAGGTGGACTCCGCCTTGGAGAGAGACCGAGACGCACTCCTGGACCTCCTCGACTTCCTCGGGTTCATCGTCAACAAGGGCAAGTCCGACCTCTCCCCGTCCCGCTGCTTCGTCCACCTGGGAATGGAGTTCCACACCGATCTCAACTTAGTGCGACTCCCGGAGACACGTATACAGAAGATCAGCGATCTGGCGCGACAGGTGGCTCAGCAGGACAGGGTCTCTGCACGGGTGTGGCTACAGTTGCTGGGCCTGATGAGTGCGGCTTCAGACCTGATTCCCCTGGGACGTCTCTATTCCCGACCGCTCCAGTTGCACCTACTACTTCATTGGCGACCCTCGAAGGACGACATCGACGCTCTGATTCCGGTTCCCCCGATGTTACTCCCACACCTGAGGCGCTGGGCGGACCACAACTGGCTGGCTTCGGGAGTCTCCCTTTACACACCGCCTCCCAGCTTGTCCCTTTGCGTCGACGCAAGTCTCACCGGTTGGGGAGCCCATCTGCTACCGTCATTCACGACAGCCTCGGGGGTATGGCCCACGGATCTTCTGACCCGACACATCAACTGGTTGGAGTTGCAGGCGGTGTGGCAGGCGTTATTGACGTGGGACTCTCAGCTCCAGGGTCAGGAACTGCTCGTGCTGTCCGACAACTCCACAGTCGTCGCCTACCTACAGAAGCAGGGCGGTACGCGCTCCCCTTCTCTGTGCATCCTCCTGTACCAGCTGCTTCATTGGTGCGAAGATCGGGGCATCACTCTGCGCGCCAGACACATCCCAGGTCATCTCAACGTGCTGGCCGACTCCTTATCACGCCGCGGACAGCTCCTACACACAGAATGGACACTGCGGCCGGACATCTTCCAGTTGATCGCGGCCAGATGGGAAGCTCCTATGATCGACCTGTTCGCCACTCGTTGGAACCACCAGTTGCCGCTGTTCGTCTCGCCGGTTCCAGATCCTCTTGCTTGGGCGGTCGACGCACTGTCCATTCCCTGGGACGGGCTCATCGCCTACGCTTATCCGCCGACGGTGCTGGTTCCCAAAGTCCTCCACAAGCTTCGCGGCTGCAACACGATTCTGTTCCTGGTGGCGCCCTTCTGCTGGAGCAAGTCGTGGACGACGGACCTGCTCAACCTAGCCACCAGTCCACCTCTTCAGCTTCCTACGCCTCGCACGATGCTCAAGCAACCTCGACAGCCGCTGTTTCACCCTTGCCCGGAGCGCCTCCTTCTACACGCTTGGAGGTTGTGCGGCAGGCCCTCTCCAGAAGAGGCTTCTCAGGTGACGCAGTGGAAGCTATCGCTGCTGCACGCAGACCCTCTACCAGACGAGTCTACGAGGGGAAGTGGAAGGTGCTGTGCGACTGGTGTGGTGACAACAACCTTAACCCCACCGAGTTGACGATGCCCCAGCTGGCGGAGTTCTTCCTCTGGCTGTTCAACTTCCAGAGTTTGGCGCCTATTACCATCCGGGGTTACCTGGCAATGATTGCTGACACCTACCGCCACCTGGGCCGGACAGACCCTGGTGCCTGCAAAGACCTGGCTGATCTCATGACGCACTTCGGTTTACAACGCCCGGCGCTACGGTCACTGTTGCCTAGATGGGACCTACCTTGGGTGCTGACCTGGCTCAACTCTGCCCGTTTTGAACCCCTACAGTTGGCAAGCTTACCGGATGTAACGAGAAAGACGTGCTTCCTGTTGGCCCTTGCTACCGCTTCCAGGGTCAGTGAGCTTCACGCGCTGTCCACACGATCAGATTGTCTGCAGTTCCGGACTGACGGCTCGGTGCAACTGCTGCCTGAACCATCCTTTCTCGCCAAGACGCGGGCGCCTCTGACGACCCCACAGATGATGACCATCCGACCTTTACGTGTGACAGAATCCACCCGGGAGTCCAGACAACAGGACCCGGTGAGAGCCTTGCGTGTGTACCTGCGACGGACCAGACCGCTGCGCAGAAGACGAACCCGCCTTTTTCTCCCTCTGTCCCCAGGTAGACAGGACATATCCGCCCAGACCATCTCCTCATGGATTCGATGGGTGATCCGCTCGGCCTATCAAGACCTCGCGCCAGAAGTAGCCCAACGTATGCACATTAGGGCGCACGAGGTCCGAGCCATGGCCACAAGTCTCGCCTTCGACCGCAATTGTGCAGTGAAAGACATTGTGGCGGCCGTGGGATGGCGAGCGGAGTCCACATTTGCCCGATTCTACCTGAGGGACCTCTCCACCCAGCGGCAGAACCTCACGCTGGTGGGAGACATCGCAGCAGCGCAACACTCCCTCCCGGCGCCCTAGGCGCCGTAAGTACCTTAGCTAAAATTATCGGGAGTTTGCTGTACGAGGGCGGGTCTGTGGGCTGTGTCGTTGGCAGTGGGGGCGATAGGGCGGCACCCACCTCCTCTTTGTGATTCTCCCTAAGTGTAATACCATCGGTAATGTGTTTTGAGAAAACAAATAAATTTTTCAATTAAAATATATTTTTTTGAAAAATACTTACCGATGGTATTACTCGAAGGTCCCTCCCACCGGCCCCGCTTGCCGCGGTTGGCTAAGAAACTAAACTGAGGTATGACGGGTATTTTCGCACCGGATGGGAAGAAGGGGAGGCTATTCTGGCGGGGGCCTATTCTATGGCGCCCCACTCCTGCCAACGATACCGTATACGGACACAACCAAATTTGGCTAAAATTAGGCTAGCTAAGAACCATTCCCTAAGTGTAATACCATCGGTAAGTATTTTTCAAAAAAATATATTTTAATTGAAAAATTTATTTTTCGTTAACCCGTTCGGCCCGGCAAACTGCTGTACTGGTTGGCGGTCTCGTATACCGTGCAGCCCAGAAAACCGCTAGGTGTTTTATATCGCGCACCCGGTGATATGCGAGCCTCGCCGCGCGTGTGGTGACCTCGCCCGTCGCACTGACACATGTTTACATTACAGGGTCGTCAGTGACAGTGCGTGCGTACTATTTTTGTACGTGGTATGCAGTCAGCTTTGCAGTGCTAGCATACGCATTACGGTCAAAATGGCGAGTGAATGTGTAGATATTCGGAGTGATAATATTTCGTGTTTGGAGACATGGTTTCAAAAGCAGATAGCTTTGATGTATTGGGACACATGTGCCCACCTAACGCGTGGCAGCATACCCACGTGTTGCAATGTCAGCTGGAGCGATCGACGGTTGAGGCACTGACAACGGCAATGACGTACGGCTTGATTATGAAGCTGAATTTGGAGGATCTAATTGATATTCCGTTTCTCTGATGCTACACCTTGGTGCACCTGTAGGTGACTCCATATGCTGTGGACACTGACACACATTGGTCACACATGTAGTACATGCATTGTCTTTACAACACTGATACTTCCATCCGATCGTGTATGAGACACAACATCGTTCAATGCCGCTTATTACATGTTGTCTAGACTGTGGATATACCGTACAGTGGCAGGTGTAAACATTGACATCTGGCGACCAGGTAGGAGACTCGCAGTGTATCGGCATACTGGAAATGCATGAACACTAATGTGTCGCAGTAACAGATCCCCTTTTTACTGATGCATGTTAAGTAACTACCTGTCATGCACGAAGACATTTTTGGCTCACGTGCGAAGTAAAAGTGAGTAT
Source organism: Semisulcospira habei (assembly GCA_036245525.1). NCBI lineage: Eukaryota > Metazoa > Mollusca > Gastropoda > Semisulcospiridae > Semisulcospira > Semisulcospira habei. Next base: position 95,516,375 of record BTPG01000008.1, on the reverse strand, counting down.
GTTCTGAGACTTTAACTTTGGCATTTTCTCGGAGAATATTGAAGCTACAGTCTTCAAACTTGGCCCAAGGATACTTTGTGGCAAGACCTTTCTAAACATGCTAGTTTTAGTGATAGTTTCTCACAAAGGTCAAGGTCACAGAGGATCAGGAAATATATATCAAAAATAGCTATTTTGGGACATGTTCTCAAATACTATTCACAACTTCAAACCCAAACTTGGTACAAAGATACCTGATGAAAAGACCTTTATATGAACACTAATTTCGTTGATCCCTCGGAAAATTCGAGGGGTCACAAGAGCTCAAGAAATATGTCTAAAATGACCATATTTTTACCCCCCCCCCCCCCCCCCCCCCAAAAAAAAAAAAAAAAAAAAAAAAAAAAAAAAAAAATTTGCAAATACTAATACTGTTCAGAACTTCAAACCCAAACTTGCTACAGCGATACCTGATAGTGTGTGAATAAAATAACAGTATGGATAAATGTATTTATTTTTAATTTGTTTGCTGTGGTGTATTTTTTTCGTTGCGTGTTGCGCTGAAATGATTACACAAAATACACATTTTTAAGCAGCCCATTACACAAAATGGTCTAGGAAGGGTAGGCACCTCTGCGCCTTACGTCAGGCAGAGAACCCATCTCGCTACAGAGCTCGGTTCGGAGGACGTGCTTCGCGCCGTCCCTGGTCAGCCGATGCCCACTCGTCTCCTAGGAAGGTCTTGGGCTCCTACGCGGAGTCTCCTCGGCCGCTGCGAACCCACCTCGCCACAGAGTTCGGTTCGCGGAGACAATCAAACACGCACACTACGTCTCGGCACGACCAGGAATCCGCCCTTCGCTCGACATCAGACTCTCGTTCACGAGAGCGTAGCGGGATCATGCTTCTCATCGTTACAAGGAATGTGGACCTCCTCGCGCTACGGCTTCTTCCCTCTCTTCCGCCGTCCCCGACGGGAGTATCTTTCTTACCGTTCCCCTTCCCCTCACCTGGCCACTCCCATCCCCCCCTCGTTCCCGTTGGTCTAGGTCTCCTGCCTGCAGTCGCTCTTCACGTGATCGTCGCCGTTCCCGCTCCCCGAGATCTCCTCCGCGGCCTTCGGCTTCCTTGTCGCCTCCTGTATTCGTCGGCTGGCCCTCTCTCGGAGTCCTGGTCCCCGTCGTACATCGTCGGCCCCTTCTGTCGGGTTCCCGGCTCTACGTTGGTTTTTTGTTTTTTTGCCGTCCTTGGATGTCCGGCCGCTTCGCTTGCCTTCTTCAGGTCCAGTGCTCGCGCCTCTCCCAGGCGTGCCTCTGCTTCCTGCCTGCTGTGGACCTGCTTCCGGTGCTGCTGGTGGAATAGGAGTGCCGGCCGTTCGGCTTGCCCTCGTCAGGTTGGCTCTCAGGATTTCACAGGAGTTCGTCTGCCCCAGCCTGCTGTGGATCTACTTGGCGCTGCAGTTGAACTAGATGACCTCGCTCGCCCGTAACGCCCTATGCTACATGGGATTGGGGAGCCCCGGACCCTAGCCTTCGTTCTCGGCGTCGAGGACCCCTGGCCCCCTGCATGTTGACCTGCCGCGAAAGAACCCCGGTGCTATGACTCTGCTGCGCCAGGTTTTGTGGGAGGCCCTGGACTTCAGCGCGGTGACCGGGCCGGAGGTTACTTCTACGTCCTTTTCTTCGCTTGACGCTTACTCTTATGCCAGGCCGGCGGAAGGATGCGGTCCTCGCAGGTGGTTCCTGGCTATGCCTCCAGATCGGGGACTTCGAGTTCTTCCGGAACTGCCGACCCTTGTCGCTAGGTACCCGTGCGCGTGGCCTCCACAGAGTTCCTCGGTTCACCTGCGAAGGAGTTATCACTGCTTCCGGAGCGGCCGTCCGTTGGACTTTCCTGGGGTCCTCAACCGCCTCTTAGACTCTGTGGAACCAAGGCGCAGCCCCGTCTCCCTGACGTCTCTCCACAACGACACCCCCTTCGGTGCACCTGGGGAGCACCGGACTTCGGACAGGTTGTCCTGTTTCGGCTGTGCTCACGTTTGGATAGCCTTCCTCTACACGGAAGTCGGATCTACCCCCCCCCCCACCCCCCCCTTCGGTCGTCTCTAGGCTCGGCTGCTTCAGCTATGCTTCCTACTTCAGTGGTTCTTCCCGATGTCCGGCCCCCTGACCTACGGACTTCGCGGACAAGAGCGTGAACGGGTTGGATCTGACGCAGGCTAGTAGGACATCTTCTCATGTGAGGAAGGACTCGGTCACCAGGAGCTGCTCGTCCTCTCCGGCAACGTGACAGCGGAGGCTTACATCCAGGACCAGGGCGGCTTGCGATCTCCCGACCGGTGCGTGCTCCTACACCCGATGTGTCCGTGCGAGAACCACGACTTCCCTCCGTGCGTGACACTGCCCTGACCGACGGTAGGTCTGGGCCGACTTCCCCCCGATGGAACCAGTTGCTGCACACGGAGTGCACCAGGACACCTTGGAGGTTAGGCGCGCTGGCGAGACCGCTTAGTTGACCTGTTCACCACGAGGTGGGATCACCGGCTTACCCATCTCCTGCCTGATTCCAGCCCCCTGGCCGAGGCGCTCGATGCTCTGGACTATCTGTGAGAGGGTTCACCACTTGTCCTGTGGGTCTCCCCATTCCCTTGGAACCATTCCTGGACCACTGATATCCGCAACTCGCCTCGGACCCCCCGCTACTGCTTCCCGCATTCTACAAGGTGCTCGTGCAGCCGCGACGGTCGCTGTTCCGCCTTGCTGGAGCTCCTACTCCTTTGCCTTGGAGTTTGCGGCAGACACTCAACACTGGAGTCGTCGCATGGGCGGCAGTCGAAGCTTCGCTTGGGCCCGCTTCCCTCAACTTGACGCCTCTACGAATGACGTCGGCGAGGCACTGTGCTTGGGCGGCGTCCGTCGCCTCTCCCCCACCGACCCTGCTGATCCCAGCTGGCGGACTTATCCCCAGGAGACCAGGCAGGATAGCCTGAACTAGCCTCACGTATACCTACGACGACATAGCCGTCCGCTGCGGACGCGCTCGCCTCGTGGCCGTTCCCGGCACCTCTGACGCTACAGGCCAGACGATATTCCTGGCTACGCTCAGTCATACGATCCGATTCCAGGATCCCTCCCCTCAGGGATCTTAGAGTTTAAGTACGACCAATCAAGGTATGTGCATGGTCACGAACGTCGCAGGCGTCAGGTACTGTGCTGTTTTCCACATCGTGGCTACTGGGTGCTGGCGGGCAGGTTACTTCGCCGCCTCGTTCGCAGAGTCCTGGCAGTCCAGCGAGACTACTCGCTCTGGTTGGGGGCACATCTCCCTCCTGGCGCATCAGCGCCGTAGGTTACACCTTCCTAGGGTCGTCGGGAGCTTTGCGGTGGGGAGGACGGCCCTTGGGGCCCTATGGTGTGCTGTGGCGCGGCACCCTCCTCCTCTTCGCAATTCTTCCACAAAGTCATGTCATCGGTAATGTTTTTGAAGAAACAAATGCATTTTTCTTTAAAATTATTTTTCTCTAAAATATATTTTTTCGAGAAAATACTTACCGATGGCATTACTGTATGGAAGTAGCACATAGTCTCACAATTTCAGCCCGGGATCGTTGTGTACAGCAACGCCACTGGGGAACCCTCAAGTAAGCTGTACCAACGTCCCTGAATAGCTTCCCTTTACTGAGTAGTCTCCCTTACCTTATACGGCACATGCGCAGCCATTACCAGTTTCCGCACTTAGCTTACTGGCGGCGAGTGGGGCAGGTGGGAGGGCCCTTCGAGTAATGCCATCGGTAAGTATTTTCTCGAAAAAATATATTTTAGAGAAAAATAAATTTGTTTCATCAAAAAACATTACCGATGGCATTACTGTATGGAAGAATGGCGAATAGGAGGAGGGCGCCGCCAACTACCCCGTGATTGCGTACGCATTAGTGAAAAAGACTGGGATCAACACCTCACAATTTCAGCTAAGCGTACCTAATGCGCATGGCGCGCCGGCAGGGAGTGTTGAGCCGCGGAGACGTCACCCACCAGGGCCAGGTTATTCCGCTGGCCAGAGAGGTCGCGTAGATAGAAACGTGCAAAGGTTGATTCAGCTCTCCAGCCGACTGCGGCAACAATGTCCCGGACTGCGCAGTTGCGGTCAAAGGCGAGGCTGGTCGATACAGCTCTGATTTCGTGCGCCCGAATTTGCATCCGCTTGGCCCCTGAGGGGGAGAGGTCCTCGTAAGCGGAGCGTATAATCCACCGCAACCATGAAGAGATAGTCTGAGCAGTAATGTCCGACTTGCCACGATATAAGGGCAGAAAAAGGCGGGAGCAATTTTTTCGGAAAGGTTTTGTTCGTCGGAGGTATATCTTCAAGGCCCGAACAGGGTCCTGTTGGCAGGAGTCCAGGGACTGGGAAGCAACCTGCAGCGGCCGGATGGTGATTATTTGTGGCCGGGCAGAGGGGAGCCTGTTTTTGGCGAGAAAGGCCGGATTAGTGAGGAGCTCCACTGTGCCATCCGCTCGGAACTGAAGGCAAGCGGGCTCTGTGGAAAGGGCATGGAGCTCGCTAACCCGCGCAGCAGTGGCGAGAGCAAGGAGAAAACAAGTTTTTCTCGTAAGGTTGGCCAAAGAGGCCAGATGTAGGGGCTCAAAGCGTGCAGAATTGAGCCACGTAAGTACCCAGGGAAGGTCCCAGCGGAGTACCAGTGAGCGCGGAACCGGACGACGGAGGTCAAAATTAGCCATCAGGTCCGAAATATCTTTACACGCGCCTGGGTCCTCACGCCCCAAATGTCTGTAAGTGTCGGCAATCATAGCCAAGTAACCCCGTATGGTAATGGGCGCCAAGTGTTGGTCGTCAAAAAGCCATAAGAAAAAATCGGCGAGGAGGGGCATAGTCAGTGACGTGGGGGAAAGGCGTCGAGCCGCGCACCAGGATTGGTAGACGCGCCACTTCCCTTCATACACCCTGCGGGTAGATGGTCGGCGGGCTGCAGCGATAGCTTCCACCGCTGCATGCGAGTAACCTCGTGCTGCGAGAGCCGCCCGCACAACCGCCAGGCGTGTAAGGCTAGCCTCTCCGGGCACGGGTGGAAAAGGGCTTGTCGGGGCTGTTTCAACATCGTGCGAGGCGTCGGGAGCCGCACGGGGGGCTCCGTGGCGAGGCGCAACAGGTCGGTCTTCCAGCTCTTGATCTAGTGGAACGGGGCGACCAGGAGGAGGACCGTGTTGCACCCCCGGAGCTTCTGAAGGATCTTGGGAATCAGAACCGTGGGGGGAAAAGCGTAGGCCACGAGGCCGTCCCAAGGAAGAGACAGGGCATCCACTCCCCATGCTAGGGGATCCGGAATGGGAGACACAAAGACTGGCAGTTGTCTGTTCCACCTCGTCGCGAAGAGATCGATGGAGGGAGTCTCCCAGCGGGCACATATCATCTTGAAAATCTCCGGACTGAGGGACCATTCGGTGTGGAGAGGTTGGCCCCGACGGGACAAGGAGTCCGCTAACACATTTAGATGTCCAGGAATGTGGCGAGCCCGGATAGAAATCCTGCGATCCCGACACCAAAGCATCATCTGGTACAGGAGCATGCAGAGAGGAGGAGATCGTGTCCCTCCCAACTTCTGGATGTAAGAGACTACTGTCGAGTTGTCGGACAGCACGAACACATCCTGGCCCTGGAGACGAAGTTCCCAATGACGGAGTGCCAACCAGACAGCCTGTAGTTCCAGCCAATTGATGTGTTTGTCCGAAAGGCTCGGCGGCCACTGTCCCGAAATCGAAGCAAAGCTCGGCAGGAGGTGCGCGCCCCAACCCGATCGGCTGGCGTCAGTGCAAAGGGAAAGCCGAGGAAGGGGGGAGGACAGAGGAACACCCGTCCGAAGCCACACTGGATCCATCCAACGGAGGAGGTGGGACCTGATCAAGGGGGGGACGGGCACCAAAGCGTTGAGGTCGCCCGAGGAGGGGCGCCAGTGTAATAGCAGATGAAGCTGGAGAGGACGTGTAAACAGTCTGCTGAGGGGCAAGAGATCCGCCGCCGCACTTAGGAGACCGAGCAGCTGGAGCCAGGTCCGGGCTGACACTGCGTCGGCACTGTACACTGTCCGAGAAAGATCGATCAACCTCTGGACACGAGGTTCGGGCAAACACACAGTGTTGAGGTCGGTCAGAAATTCCATGCCCAGGTGTATAAACCGACGAGACGGCAAGAGGTTCGACTTTCCCTCGTTGACCTGGAAGCCTAGGCGGCGAAGTAGATCCCGCAGCGAGTCTCTGTCCATCGCGAGGGCGATGGAATCCTGATTCCGAAGCAGGAGATCGTCCAGGTAGTTGGACGAGGAGCTGGAGGCCGATCGACGGGCCCTGGCCAATACGGCATCCATAATCCTCGTGAACACCCATGGGCTGAGGTTGAGTCCGAAGGGTAGTGCGCGGAACTGAAAAATCTGTCCTTCGAAGGCGAAGCGGAGAAAGCGCCGAGACGACGAGTGGATCGGGACATGGAAGTAAGCGTCCGTGAGATCGAGACTGATCGCAAAGTCGAGAGGTTGGACGGCGGCCCGAAGCGCCCGTGCTGTCTCCATGCGAAAGGGGGGAGCCGAAATAAACTTGTTGAGCGCCGACAAGTCGATGACTGGACGCCAATGGCCGCCTGGTTTGGGCACAACGAAGAGGCGACTGTAGAAAGCAGGTGAGTCGTGACGCGTCACCAGTTCAGTCGCAGCTTTCCGGAGGAGTTCCGCAATCTCCAGCCGAAGAGCGGCCGCCTTGAGCGGGTCTGCCGGTGACTGAGTCCACACGGGCGAGCGTCGGAGCGGGGAGGGTGTTGAAAGGTCAGGCGCAGACCGTCTGAAACGACAGACTGTATCCAAGGGTCGTCGGGCAGCAGCGACCGCCACTCGGGGCTGTGCAGAGCTAACCTCCCGCCGACTGGCGACCCAAAAGGTGTCAGCGGGGATGGAGACGGGGGAGCGTCATTGGATCCGACCACGCCCGGGCCGTCGAGAACGTCGGGGACAGGCGGAGGCAGAAGAGGACGGGGCCGCAAGGGGTCGACCGAACTGTGGCTGTCGACTAAAACGAGTCGAGGATCCTGAGGGTGGACGGAAGGTGGGTCTGGGAAACCGCAGGGCGTGACCCCCTGACCTGCGGGTTGGAGGAAAGCAACGGCGGTCACTTCTAGGAGCGCTGGGCCACAGGTCCTTGGAGGATTCTCGCACCCTCTGCCAAGTCGGGCCGAAAAGGGTCGATCCACCAATGGGGGCCTGGCGGAGCTGCGTTTTAATAGATGGGGGCAAGCCTGGGCAAGAACGAAGGAGGCTGTCGCGACGCATTAAATCGCAATTAACTGCGCCCGTTAACGCGTTGGAAGAGGCGTGGTAAGCTGCCCGGTTCGCTACTGTAGCAATGGTGCGAATATCCTCCAATTGGGAAACGCTGGAGCGCCCAGATGCCGCAGCGCAAGAAACAATAGGTACATGCAAGCGTATTTCGAATTCGAACCGCTGTAGTATCCAGGCCGGGAGGCAAAATACGCCGAACCGCCGCCCTGCCACCCACAAAGGCTTCCGCATCCGAATCCACGGACGGAAGGGGACAGAGGAAGTAGGGCGAGTGTCCATGATACCAGCGCTGCCGAAATGTAAGATCGAAGTTTTCCAACCAGCGAAAATCTGAGAAAAAATGCTTGTCACCAAGACGTCCCTGTCCGAGATGCGTATTAAAAGCCTCCGTAAGGTCGCGAAAACCGGGTGGCTGAGGCAGCGACTTAAAACGTTTGGGCTGAAGGTGGGCATCCACAAGAGCCGAAGACTTCCGCTTGATGGGAGGGGACGAAGGGCATATGTCCCGAGGAAGGAATCCGGAAATCAGTCTAGAAGCCGAGTCTAAGGCTGCACACACATCGGACCCCAAAGCGCCACGGGCGGAAGGTGAAAGGGCCGCTAGGTCATGGTCAGAAGCGGAAGAGTGATCGTCAAGAGACCACACGGCCGATGCGGAGTCTTCCGGGTGCAAGCTAAGAACGTCCTCAGGGGAGGGCACATTCGGATGAACGCTCGAGCGCGGGGAAGGAGAGCAGTAGGGAAGGAAAGAGGAGGCTCGGGAAGGAGAGAAAACCGACGGAGGTCGGCGACGGAGAGAGGAATCGGGTCCGGAAGGACGCGAGCCCCCTCTAGGCAAATGAACAATAGGAGGGGGAGAAGAGTCCCCCGCAGAACGCGCAAGACGCGAGCGAGAACGACGAGGGGCCCCCGAAGATATACAGGAAGACGGGACAAAGCGGGGAGAAGAAGTCTTCCGAGAACGATGAGACGTGGAAAGACGGTGGCGTGGGCGGGAGAAACGGTCCCGAGAGGAAGAGCGCCGAACCGAAGAAGCCACAGGACGGTCCAAAGAAGGAGACCGTAAAGCTGTTGCGTCCCCACGGGCCAAGGCGGAAGAACGAAAATGGCGATTGTCTGGGGGAGATGGCGACCGAAGACGCCGAGGCGCGGAACGCGTAACCGTTGTGGAAGGTCGAATAATAGACAAGAAAGGTTTTGTACTCACGTGTGTGCCCGCTAAGGGTAAGGGGTCGCGTGGCCGCGGAGCATAAGGGCGCCTCTCACCGCGGTCAAGATGTCTCGTCAACGGCGATAAGATCGGGCGCAGAGCAATCGGCTGTTCCGAGCGGCTCAAGGACACCACAACATCCGACAATGCACGCCGTGGGCCGGTGATGGCAGAAGGCGTAGCAGCAGTAACGGTGTTCCTGACGGACAGTCTACCTGGCTGCAAGCGTGGGTCCTGGGGGTTAGCGGGTCGTTCCCTGCGGTAAAAGCCCCACAACTGCGACCATTGAAGTTCCCTCCATGAGGCACACACGTTGCACGTATGAAAAGAGGAGCATCCAGAACACGGAAGGCAGATGGAATGATTATCAGTGGGCCACTGAAAATCCTTACAACGCCGACACGTCTGAACTTGCATCCTGGAACAGAAGAAAAGTACGGCGTAAAAGGAACACCGGCAACGGTCACGATGTCAGAACATGAAACGCGCCGAGAATTTTCGTTCGATACGAAGGAAAGAAAGATCCACAGATCAATGCCGTAGCCTGGCCGGAACGCGGGGACTCCGGATGATAATAGCATCCAAGGTCGAAAAGAAAAGGCCGAAAAAGAAAGCCAAAGAAGGGAGCCGTTTGGGCTGACAACCGATAACCGGAAGCTAAGCGCGAGAAACTGGTAACGGCTGCGCATGTGCCGTATAAGGTAAGGGAGACTACTCAGTAAAGGGAAGCTATTCAGGGACGTTGGTACAGCTCACTTGAGGGTTCCCCGGTGGCGTTGCTGTACACAACGATCCCGGGCTGAAATTGTGAGGCTAGGTGCTACTTCCATACAGTAATGCCATCGGTAATGTTTTTTGATGAAACAAAGGTATTTTTTCGAAAAATACTTACCGATGACATGACTCGGATGATCCTCCCACCTGCCCCGCTTGCCGCTGGTGAGCTAAGTATCCTTGACTGAGGAATTATGGGTACTCGGTTCCGGATGGGCAGTATCGGGAGACAACTCTCAGCCCCCTTGGGGTTCCCCGAGTGCCTCCCGGGTTGTGTGGTAACACAACGAGCTCTTAGGCTAGAATTGAGTAAGTAGTAGACACTTCCACAAAGTCATGTCATCAGTAAGTATTTTTTGAAAAAATACCCTTTAAAGAAAAATGCATTTTTTTTTTTGAGTTAGCCACACAGGCTGTGGTATGACATATTGAAGAATTCTGGGATTCTCCTGAGGCCTCTGACCCCCTGAGCGATTTACACTCCATCACGGTGATGGCTAATCGGGCAGTGTACCACGCGTCAACAAACACTTTAGCGGCAGCCTCCACTGTGACCTTATGCGGCGAGACGGCGTCCTCCAGCGATGTGTCAGCATTCACACTTCTGTGAAGTCCCAGCTGTGACAGGCCCCCCCTCCGCGGTGCTCTTCTGTTTGTCCCTACCTGGCAGTCGGTGAAGGAGTCTACAAAAGACCTTTGGCCTCGCACCCCCCTCCCCCCTGCGGCTTCCCACCGCTTTCAGTCTTTCCACAGGGCCGTGGGTCGTCCTCTGTGGACCTTCAGACCCACCCCGCGACCCTCCCGGGGAACCTCTAAGCCTGGACGTCCTGTCTTCTCCAGCCGTTCTCGCGACCCCCCCCTCTTCAGCCCCCTCGTTTCCCCGCCCCTACTGGAGGTTCGGGCTGGGACGGGCCCAGTGACTATCACCCTCTACCTTCCCCGCGGACGACCACGGAGCACCCCGTCGATGGGAGGCTCGCCCGGCACATCGAGAGGTGGTTGCTCCTGCCGGACGATACTTGGGTGCTCTCCACTATCTCAGACAGACTCCATATTTCGTTTCTCCAACTGCCCCCTCAGAGAGAGACAGTAGGAGACCCGTAAGACAATGAATTCAATAAAGCCACATCAGTCATTAAATTACGTCATTTTTAATAATAAAATTTTTGACCCCATTACGCCCCCGTTATTACCCAATCAACCCTTTGATTTTAAAAAACTGACGAGCATGACTGATGTGGCTTTATTGATCTAATTATCTTACGGGTCTCCTATTGTCTCTCTCTATAACTATTGTCTCTGCCAATACCTAATCATTTACCTGATCAAGTGATGCCAAGTGAAACTTAATACTTATTAACAAGTTGCAACTAACTTTTAGGAACCTGCATAGGTAACCTTTAAGTGTGTTGCCATAAGAACTTATTAATTACTTACCCTAAGTTCTTACAAGTACTTACCCTAAGTTCTTACAACAACTTGACTTAAGTCACAACTTACTCGGTCAGATTTGACAAGATACAAGGACAATAAAAAAACTTTTTTTTCTCAGTAGTACTCTGGCGGTGGTGCAGATGGGGTTAAATAATCAGGCACAAGTGGTGTAAATGATGTGTCATCTCTCTGCGAAGCATATGACAAAAATATTGATTGATTACCAAATCTGATTTTTATTTGTTTAAAAGATTGTGTAGTTTTTCTGTGGTTTCCTGAACACCGATCTGTTTTCCCATCTCTAAAAAACTGGCTTTTAGCTCTTCAACATTCACAGGAGATTGACTACGCATCTTATTTTGTATTTCAGACTTCTGTTTCTTGTAATTATTTAAATCATCCTGGACTCGCTTAAATTCTTCGTCATCAATAAAATTATCATTCAATGCCTTACTGATAATAAGTTTCATACTGCACAGCTTTGCACCAGCAAGCGTACTCAATGCTTCATGTTTCTGTAATTTCGTGTGAAACCTCTTGTTCAAGGCCTCCAAACCAAAGCAAGCCAGGCATGTAGCAACGCTAACACCCTCAACTGCTATTCCAGCCAAACTTCCAATTCCCGTGGCAAACAGAACAATACCTCCTACAGAACATCCAGCTGAAACTGCACCAATAGCCATAGAAGTGTTTTGAACAGAATTAAAAACGGTCTGATACCGTCTCTTACATCTGGAGTACCTCGCCTCTTCACTTTCCAAATATTTAATTGCTTCTGTAATATTCATTAAACGAAATGCGTCTGCCTGTAATGTTTTATCTGATGCAATTGGCACAGCTGTCGCATGCGGATCAGGCGCAAGCGTTGTTTTAGTCGTCGCAATTGATTCAGTCGGCTCAAGCGTCAGTAGTATTGGATAAAATTTTACCATATTTTTTTATTGACAAATATTTTTTATTTAATCATCAATTACATTTTGCAACTCTTCAAAAGTATACAATTTGCTAGCATAATAAAATGCAACAAGATCAATGTGTTCAAGGTTTATGTAACTTAGACGAACAAAAGTTGTTTTGTCGACCACCACCTTGACAGCGGGAATACTGCTCGAAACATTAATAACATCAACATTTTTTGTAATAGCAATAAAGACCTTTGATGATTCTGATACTGTTTCATCCCATGTAAGTTTTATTCCCTGTGCAATATTTGCCTCTTTTGCAGAAGTTACAGATTTCATGATAATTTCAAATACTATTGTCGCTTCTCTAGCCACGACAAAGCTTGCTGGCATAAACACAACAGAAGTATCTGATCTACCCTTTCTAGTTGTAAGAAGATACCGTCGTCTCTCATAATTTTCAACTTTCAGTTTATCTCTGCTATTGTTGTCTGGGGCAAAACTTGGAACAAGGCTTACAATAAGCGGCCCAGAGTTAACAACCTTCCTAAACACTAAGGCGCCTTCATCATCAGTGTATACATAAGGACTAATAAATTCCAACTTTATGTCCCAGTCAATTACGGGTGCTGGTGCCGGCACAGGTGAAACAACCCACTTATTTCCCACATGTATTAAGTTGTAGGGCGCATTATTTACAGGCGGAGTAGGTACAGTAACATCACGTAGCTGACCAAGTTTAGGAATCTGTTTTTCACCGTCTTTCATGTCAACAATTACTTTCCGCTTGTACATGCCAGTTGAATCAAGTTCAAAACCATACACACCCCACCCGGGTCTGTCCTGGGGGACTTGGGTGGGGTTAGGTATTTTTTTAGTTCCCAGGGTCACCCTGGTCAGCCCCACAGGGTGGGTTTTTCTCTCTGGGGCATGTGTTTCTGTCTACCCTTTGTCCATTCACCTGTATTTGCCTTTTTAAAACTCTCCCTTACTGTCTGCACTGCCTGTAGCTCTTGATATTGGATGTGTGTTGATAAATTACTTACTTACTTACTTACTTACGCCTGTCACCCCTACCCGGGTATAGGCCGTCGACGAGAGACCTCCAGCAACTCCTGTCCTGTGCTTCTCCTTCGATTCTACTCCAGGTGGTTCCCAGTCTCTTGATGTCTGCTTGGAGGTCTCGACGCCAGGAGTTTCTCGGCCTACCTCTTTTCCTCTTTCCCTGGGGGTTCCATGACAATGCCTGCCTAGTGATACTGGAAGCTGGCTTTCTCAGACTGTGACCGATCCATCCCCATCTTCTTCGCCCAATTTCATTCTCTGCTGTTATCTGCTCTGTTCTCTCCCAGAGTCTGACGTTGCTGATCTTCTCTGGCCAGTGGATTTTCAAAATTCTTCTAAGGCAACTGTTCATGAAGGTCTGTACTCTGTTGACTGTGGTTTTTGTCAATCTCCATGTCTCTGCTCCATATAGGAGAACTGCTTTTACATTGGAGTTGAAAATCCGGACTTTGGTGTGTTGTGACAGCTCTCTGGAACTCCACACTTTTTTCAACTGGAGAAAGGCTGCTCTGGCTTTACCGATTCGTGCTTTGACATCTGCATCAGTGCCGCCTTTTTTGTCTATGATGCTCCCGAGATAGGTGAAGGACTCCACCTCCTCCAACGGGGTGCCAGCAAGCAAGACTGGTTCTTCCCTGGTTGCGTTCAGCCTCATTGTCTTTGTTTTCTGTTTGTGAATGGTGAGGCCCACTTGGGACGAGATGTCAGCAAGCCTCGTGGTCTTGTCCTGCATTTGTTGATGAGTGTGGGACAGTAATGCCAAGTCGTCTGCAAAATCGAGGTCGTCAAGCTGTGTCCACAGTGTCCACTGTATTCCACTTCGTCTGTGCTCTGTGGTCATCTTCATGACCCAGTCTATGGCCAGTAGGAAGAGGAACGGAGACAGCAGACACCCCTGCCTGACACCAGTTCTGACCTGGAGCTCTCTGGTGAACTGCCCTTCGTGGATCACGCGACATGTCATGCCATCATAGCTGCTCTTGATCAGGCGGACGAGCTTTGTGGGTACACCGTAGTGTCGTAGGAGTTTCCACAGAGTCTCTCGGTCCACGCTGTCAAATGCTTTCTCATAATCCACAAAGTTGACGTACAGCGGGGAGCTCCACTCCAGAGACTGTTCCACGATGATGCGGAGAGTGGCGATCTGGTCTGTACATGATCGGTTCTTCCTGAATCCTGCTTGCTGGTCTCTCAGCTGGGGGTCAACGGAGCTCTTCATTCTCTCTAGGATGATCCTGTTGAAGACCTTTCCTGGTACTGACAGCAAGGTGATTCCTCTGTAGTTGGAACACTTGCTGAGGTCGCCTTTCTTGGGAAGCTTGATTAGGTACCCCTCCTTCCAGTCAGCTGGCATCACCTCCTCTTCCCAGATCTTTCCAAACAGTGGGTACAGCATCGTGTTGCTAAATGGTCTTAGCTTTATTTAGGCCCCATGTGTTAGGTTTATTTAATGTATTTGACCGGCTGGTGACATACATTCAATGTTCTGTTTATTTATTTTTTTTTCACAAGCAGTGCAGGCACGTCCTGAGAAAGCCTTGTTGCTGTCGGGACGTTAAGCAATGTACAATCAATCAATCAATCAATCAATCAAAACCATACACCTCCCCTACTTCTCCCTCCTTCTCAAAATCCTGTACATCAGCCAAATCTTTTAACTCTGTTACCGGACACGCAGTTGGTATGATTGTTCGCTTTGGACCACCACTCATTTTTTTATAAACAAAAATAAAATTATTTAACTTCTAACACTACACTCTAACACTACACTCACCCGGGTCTGCCCTGGGGGACTTGGGTGGGGTTAGGTATTTTTTAGTTCCCAGGGTCACCCTGGTCAGCCCCACAGGGTGGGTTTTTCTCTCTATTCTGGGGCATGTGTTTCTGTCTACCCTTTGTCCATTCACCTGTTCCCCCACCCGGGTCTGCCTTGGGGGACTTGGGTGGGGTTAGGTATTTTTTAGTTCCCAGGGTCACCCTGGTCAGCCCCACAGGGTGGGTTTTTCTCTCTATTCTGGGGCATGTGTTTCTGTCTACCCTTTGTCCATTCACCTGCATTTGCCTTTTTAAAACTCTCCCTACTGTCTGCACTGCCTGTAGTTCTTGATATTGGATGTGTGTTGCTAAATGGTCTTAGCTTTATTTAGGCCCCATGTTGTAGGTTTATTTAACGTATTTGACCGGCTGGCGACATACATTCAATTTTCTTTTTTTTTTTTTTTTCACAAGCAGTGCAGGCACGTCCTGAGAAAGCCTTGTTGCTGTCGGGACGTTAAGCAATGTATCAATGAATCAATCAATCCATTCACCTGTATTTGCCTTTTTAAAACTCTCCCTACTGTCTGCACTGCCTGTAGCTCTTGATATTGGATGTGTGTTGCTAAATGGTTTTAGCTTTATTTATGCCCCATGTTGTAGGTTTATTTAACGTATTTGACCAGCTGGCGACATACATTCAATTTTCTGTTTAGTTTTTTTTCACAAGCAGTGCAGGCACGTCCTGAGAAAGCCTTGTTGCTGTCGGGACGTTAAGCAATGTACAACCAATCAATCAATCAATCTAACACTACACTAAAATTATGCATAACAACTGGTTTGTCATCTTGATTAGTTACAGATATACACAATGACTCAAAGAAACTAGAACCTAATTTCTTAAACTGTAAATTAGGAAATCTAGCAACCACACTTTCACAATACGGAGCAGTTCCAGTTGGTAAGCATCTCAACAAAGGCTTTCCATTGTGAACATTTTCAGTTGTGTTTAGTTCTTTTAAATAAACATTTAGCACTGTGTGTACTGACAAATGAACAGGATATCTTCCAATTATTTTTTCTTTTTTTGGTTTTAGTAGTTGTTGCCTGTCTGGACTTAACCATTTTGTCCAATCTTCATCTGGAAAAGAAGTTACATTACCCATAAACCCAAGTAATTTTATAAGACTTAATGATAATGAATACTCAGTATCTTTTGGAAAATCTAATGTAACAAGTAAGTTAGCCGGATTTAAAGTTGCTTTAATTTTAAATTCATTTTGTAGCCATTCAGCTAAAGTACAAAAGTCATAATACCCAGCTCGTAAAACATTAACTCTCTTTAAATTAGCAATAAAAGATCCATCTATATAATAATCTGTATCATTTGTAACATTAAACCATTTTACAGTATAGAACATTTCATGGATAGCTACAGCCTTGCTACCATCACGATTATCAATCCCATTAGTTAACCACACTGGTTTGCTTGTGTCAAGATTTGTTAAGGTAATAAACATTTTTATTATCTCATATAAAAAGAAGGATGGAATTTAAATCACCAACAAGCGTTACTACAAATGCATTTCAATTTAATGTGAATGCTAAATACAATGTCGCACCTACTTATGAACAGAAAATAATTCAACTAAACCAGCTTGATATAGCTGTAAGCGAACAAGATTTATTTCAAGTCAAAGTACCAAATCCGTTTGACCATTACCTATACCCTCCAATAACAGACGATGCTACTGCAAGAAAGTGGTCTTCAAGTCCACTACAGATGTTCCAAAACCAGCTCAACTTTGCTATACTATGCTCAACTACAGGCTGTGGTGTTTCATTTACAGACCATTTGAATCACTCAAACAAACTAATTAAGTCTGTCTATCGTTTCCATGTTTATTACCAGCTTAGACGTATACTGTCAGAACTGCATACCCCACTACCAACTGAATCCAGTTTCAACAGGTTTAACCCCCTACCCGGGTCACCCCACCCGGGTTTGCCCTGGGGGACTCGGGTGGGGTTAGGTATTTTTTAGTTCCCAGGGTCACCCTGGTCAGCCCCACAGGGTGGGTTTATCTCTCTATTCTGGGGCATATGTTTCTGTCTACCTTTTGTCCATTCACCTGTATTTGCCTTTTTAAAACTCTCCCTACTGTCTGCACTGCCTGTAGCTCTTGATATTGGATGTGTGTTGCTAAATGGTCTTAGCTTTATTTAGGCCCCATGTGTTAGGTTTATTTAATGTATTTGACCGGCTGGCGACATACATTCAATGTTCTGTTTAGTTTTTTCTTCACAAGCAGTGCAGGCACGTCCTGAGAAAGCCTTGTTGCTGTCGGGACGTTAAGCAATGTACAATCAATCAATCAATCCTACCCGGGTCTGCCCTGGGGGACTTGGGTGGGGTTAGGTATTTTTTAGTTCCCAGAGTCACCCTGGTCAGCCCCACAGGGTGGGTTTTTCTCTCTATTCTGGGGCATGCGTTTCTGTCTACCCTTTGTCCATTCACCTGTATTTGCCTTTTTAAAACTCTCCCTACTGTCTGCACTGCCTGTAGCTCTTGATATTGGATGTGTGTTGCTAAATGGTCTTAGCTTTATTTAGGCCCCATGTTGTAGGTTTATTTAACGTATTTGACCGGCTGGCGACATACATTCAATTTTCTGTTTAGTTTTTTTTCACAAGCAGTGCAGGCACGTCCTGAGAAAGCCTTGTTGCTGTCGGGACGTTAAGCAATGTACAATCAATCAACAGGTTTAACAATCCCATGGATATGAAAGCGTTTGAACGCATCTGTAATGAATTTAACATCAGTACAAAGTATGACTTTACACAAAAACTTGATGATCACAATGGTATGGGCACATTGTATTATGCTATGAGTCACAGACAATACCCTCAAGATTACTACCCTGGGTACACTTCATTCTCATCTAAATCTGAAGTCTGGTTAGGATCAATAGAGCAGAAACAGTCAAACGCCTGGACCACATTTATTTTAGATGAAACTGAGGGGTTTACTCAAGCAGGAGTCGAGCGCGTCAATGAGTCTATCAGAACATATGTCTGGTGTATACTAGGAGCACAATCACTAACAAAATCAAATATTTTGAATGGAAGTGGCAAATTTGAAGCACAAAAACAATTTCTTGCAAATCTTGAAGATTCAATTAATTCAGTGGTTGATCTCCCATCAAGCATACAACGCTACCAAGACGTTCTCAGATATGCCAGATCAAAAGTTGACTTTGTAGTTGGCATCGGGTTATACATGTTACCATCTGATCTTCAACTCCAAATGGGTACAATAACAACCCCACCCGGGTCTGCCCTGGGGGACTTGGGTGGGGTTAGGTATTTTTTAGTTCCCAGGGTCACCCTGGTCAGCCCCACAGGGTGGGTTTTTCTCTCTATTCTGGGGCATGTGTTTCTGTCTACCCTTTGTCCATTCACCTGTATTTGCCTTTTTAAAACTCTCCCTACTGTCTGCACTGCCTGTAGCTCTTGATATTGGATGTGTGTCGCTGAATGGTCTTAGCTTTATTTAGGCCCCATGTGTTAGGTTTATTTAACGTATTTGACCGGCTGGCGACATACATTCAATGTTCTGTTTTGGTTTTTTTTCACAAGCAGTGCAGGCACGTCCTGAGAAAGCCTTGTTGCTGTCGGGACGTTAAGCAATGTACAATCAATCAATGGGTACAATAACAAATTATAATAATGAAATCATTGTTGCAGGTGTTGGTCAGAAATTAGGACTCAATCAATCTGTAAACTTGGGGGCCACAACCACACACGTACAGTCATTAAAATCATTACACATGGTAACACCCCCGGCCCCGGCCCCGCCTACCCGGCACCGGCCTCCACGTGGCGTAGGTGGGTAGTCCGCTCAGTCCCTGACTGAGTGGGCTAGTGGACGGGTGCCATCTTTGTCCAGGATTAGGACTTGATGTCAGCAGATATGTTGTTCAGCCTTTTCACTGGTCCGGTTTTTAAGGAGCTGTGCTAACCTAGGTCGTACCATGTTGGATTGGTCCTTAAAAATACTCGTGACTTTTTGGTCCTTTGGATCCCAAGTGTTTGCCGTGCTTGGAGACCCATGTCGGGGGAGAAGAGGATCCTGGTGGCTGAGGTTCCCTTTGGGCTGCGGCTCACTGGTGCCAACACTCCACTTCGGCCTTGACTTCTACCTAAACGGGAGGCTAGTCGTACCGGCCTAGTCAATCGGCTCTTGTCACGTTGAGCCCTATCCCACTGTTGACATGCGGGTTGCTATACGGAGCACCATGCTATAGCTTCTGCTGCTGATTAGGTGCTTTACGCCAGTATTCCCCTGCATTCAACGGTGTGATAGAAGGCGGTGGCTCAAACGGTTCAATCGGGCTTACCCCCTTGAGTATATCTTTCGGGCAGTCTCCATTGTGCGTCGGCTGGAGACCCGCCGACAGTTGCACTTTCCCTTGTTGGGCTCGGTGGCGGGCGGGGACCCCCGGGGGATGAATATCTCTACTAATATAATATGGATAAAACCAAAAAACCAAAACTAGCACAGAAACGGCGCATAGACACCGACATTGCACATGACAGTGATTCAGACTGTGAGGAAGCGACGCCTCAGGCGTCGGCCGTATGGCCTCGCTTCCTCATTGTCCATAGCAAGGTGAAGGAGAAACCAGTTACCAAGCTGCATCCTTTTCTGGTGGGGGAGACCCTCAGGAGCCGTGTTGGCAGGCCTGACGCCCAGCGCCTCAGGTCTGGTGACTTGCTGGTGGAGTGCCGTACTCGGGCACACTCCAGCGGGCTACTGGGGCTCTCTTCCATCGGAGACACTCCTGTGGAAGTCACACCCCACAAAACTATGAATTCGTCAAGAGGCGTAATCAAAGATCAAGCTTTGGCAGAACTGTCAGAAGATGAACTTGTAAGGAACCTTAAGTCTCAGGGGGTGACTTGCGTCAGGCGCTTCGCTTCCAAGCGAGGTGGTGGGGAGATCCGTCTCCCTACCATCATCCTGACGTTTGGCACCCCCACCCCTCCTACTACCATCTGGGGAGGTTACTACTCCCTGAGAGTGAAAAAGTACGTCCCTCTTCCCCTCCGGTGCTTTAAGTGCCAAAAGTATGGCCATGGGCAGAAGACATGCCGTCAGGCAGAGGCTTCATGCGCCCGTTGCACTAGGCCCGGACACTGCTGAGTCCTGCACAGCCACCCCCCTGTGTGTGAATTGCCAGGGGGCGCATATGGCTTCGGATAAGAAATGCCCTCGTTGGATATCCGAGTGCAAGATTCAGCAGGTGCGTGTGGAGAAGGGGCTATCCTTTCTGGATGCCAAAAAACTGGTTGAAGGCCCTGGTGCAGCTGCGGCTGCCCCAACCTCTAACACCTCAGTGTATACTTTTAGTGCAGCGGTGGCAGGCAAGCGCCCCACCAAAGACTTTTCATGTCAGACCCCAACTTCTTGGTTGGGGGCGGAGCCTCGGCTCATCTCGCTCCTGGAGAGTAACCCTCCTCCGGTGGTGACAAGGAGCCAGGGAACGCAGAAGGCGGACACTGCCGGTCCGGTTGTGCCGCCTTCTGTTGCCCCTAAGCCTCAGCCCCCACCCAAACCTGTTAGTCAACTCCAAAGGCTTCTGGCTCTGGTCAGCCTTCTAAGGCCGCTAACTCTAGCGGCAGGAACGCTGCCCAGGACCAGAAGTCTAAGAAATCTATGGGACCGCTGTGCGCACGGGCCCAGAAGGGGAACACAGATGTGCCCCTTCAAAACAAATATGCTGCACTGGAGGAGCGGATGGAGGGAGTGGAAGTTGTTGTTGCTGATGCTGCGGCAGCTCCACCCCCTTCCTCTCCGAAGAACCAGAGGAGGCCCGGGAGCCGGCCCCCCTCTGTTTCTTCAACTCCTTCCAAGGTAAAGGAAAAAGGGGGGAAAAACTCCTTACCCCCAGATCAGACTTAATCATGGACTCTTTGCTTCAGTGGAATTGTCGTGGTTTTCGAGCTAACTTTGAGGAATTACGTCTTTTAGTCAAGTTCTATAACCCCTCAGTCATATCTCTTCAGGAGACTTACCTGAAGACTTCTGACCCTGTGTCTTTTAATGGTTTTAATGTTATACATAAAGGCTCTGATTCGGAGAGGCGCTCGGGTGGAGCAGCTCTTCTCATTAGTAGCCAAATTTTATGTAGCCCCGTTAGCATCGACACCTGTCTTCAGGCTGTCGCTGCTCGGGTTACCTTAAAAAAGACCATAACCATATGCAGTATTTACCTGCCACCATCACTGCGGGTCTGTAGCAATGATATTTTTCACTTAGTAGATCAACTGCCCCCTCCCTTTATTCTCATGGGGGATTTTAACGGTCATGCTCACCTTTGGGGTAGTGACCACTATGATGGCAGAGGTCAGATGTTAGAAGATGTTTTTTCTCAACTTAACCTATGTGTCTTTAAAGCTGAGGTGCAATGAGAAAAACCCGCCCAGCGCGTGTTTTAAAAAGACTACAGGACCCAGCTTGGGCCCTGCCCCTAAGTGGGTCAAATCGGTTCGTAACACAGTTGACGGAGTTGGCAACTGCGTATCCCGAGCTTGCAAAACTCTCGGAAAACGACAGACCACTTCCTGTTGCACGGAAATCATCGCGATTAGCAGATCGGACAACAGCAGACGATTCTGTGACACTTTGAAACTGACCGACAGCCACGGATTTTACGCGCTGGGGACTATGATGGCAGAATGCACGGCTGTACATGCTGTAAGTATGACTCCTGACACTTTGTAGTTGTGAACGAATTTTGTCAACACGTACATCCAGTCCAAAATAGGATAATATAAATAAATAAAGAAGCATTGTGATGTACATCCAACACAGTAAAGTGGATGTGTGTGTGTGAGAGAGAGAGAGAGAGAGAGAGAGAGAGAGAGAGAGATATTATAACAACACAAAACGACAAATAACCCCTCCTTCCTCACCCTTCCGATATCAAATAAAGCTTCAGGCTGTACTGTGTAACTTACGGATAGCTCGGCCTGGTCCATATCCAGTGTGCGTCCAGGCAAGACACAAATGGCCTGCTCTGTCCGTCGGGTGGTCGAGTGTCGTCTGCTACTGTTGATGTCAGTAAAAATATCGCTGGTTTAGATCAGTGATCGCGGTGCGCACTCGCTGCAAACAGGAAGTGGCCTGTCTTTTTCACGGGAGTTTTGCCAGCACGACAAACGCAGTTGAAAACTCAGTCAACTGGGTTGCAAACCGGTTTGCCGAAGTTAGCCGAACGTTCACGAAGACAGGGCCCTCGCTGGGTCCTGCAAAGTTTTTTTAAAACACGTGCGGGGCGGAGTTTTGTGACTGTTTCTCAGCTTTAACGATGGCTCACCTACATACTCTAACTCAGGTTCCGGATCTAGTTCTGTTCTAGACCTCACTGTGTGTGATCCTTCTCTCATGCTGGACTTTGACTGGAAGGTTCACGACGACCTGTGTGGTAGTGACCACTTCCCAGTAGTCCTGTCATCGGTCAGCTGTGAGGAGGATTCGCCGGTGGGGCGCTGGAATCTCAAGAAAGCTAACTGGTCTCTGTTTGCCTCTCTCTGTCAGTCTCGTCTTACAGAGGAGGTGGTCATGTCAGCTGAAGAACCTGTTTCTTGTTTTACTTCTATTTTGTTGGAGGTTGCAGGTGAAACCATCCCTAGAACTTCCACATCACTCCCTCGGAAGCCGAGAGTACCATGGTTCAATGAAGAGTGTCGCAAGGCCCAAACAATGCGCAAATCTGCTCAGCGACGTGCATTTCGTAATCCGTCGCAAGCAAATATTTTAACCTTTAAAAGACAGCGGGCGAAAGCCCGTTATATTTTTAAACGTGAACGCCGTGCTTCCTGGAGACGCTTCGTCTCATCTTTATCTTCTAGGACTCCGTCCCAAAAAGTCTGGAAGGCTGTTCGAAGAATTAGGGGCAGGGGTGGCTCGGCTTCTGTCGGCCATCTTAGAGATGGTGCCAGTTTGGTCACAGATAAAAAGGCTGTGGCCAATTTGCTTGCCTCCACCATTGCCCATAATTCTTCAACAGAGCATTATTCACCTTTCTTCCAGAGAGAGAAGGAGAAGCGAGAATCTTGTGCTTGTGATTTTATCTCGGATAACTTGGAAGACTATAATGCCCCTTTTACGTTTTCAGAATTGCAGCAAGCCATGCAGAAATGTACTGACTCTGCTGCTGGATTAGATACCATCCATTATCAGCTCATAACACATCTGCCTGAGGATTCACTCCTTGTACTTCTCAAGGCCTTTAACCATATCTGGATAACCGGTCATTTTCCGCCATCTTGGCGCCAGGCTGTGGTTGTGCCAATTCCCAAGTCGGGTAAGGATCCTTCCGACCCGGGCAACTACCGGCCAATAGCTTTGACATCATGTTTATGTAAAACTATGGAACGCTTGGTCAACGCCCGACTGGTGTGGCATCTTGAGTCACAGGGTCTCATCACAGACCTCCAGTGCGGTTTCCGGCGCTTCCGTAGTACAACTGACCATCTAGTCCGCTTTGAGTCTTTTATCCGAGATGCTTTTGTCAACAAGCAGCATGTCTATGCAATTTTCTTTGATCTTGAAAAGGCATATGACACTACCTGGAAGTATGGTATAATGTCTGGTTTGTCGGACATGGGTTTTAAAGGGCATCTGCCCGTTTTTATTCACAATTTTTTGTCCAACAGGTCGTTCCATGTCCGTGTGGGCTCCACCCTCTCCGACTCCTTTGAACAGGAGATGGGTGTCCCGCAGGGCAGTATTCTATCTCCTGTTTTATTTAGCATTAAAATAAATAACATTGTAAAGGCCGTCAAGGATGATTCTGAATGCTCTTTGTTTGTGGACGACTTTGCTTTGTGTGCACGAGGTCGAGGACTTGCGTCCCTTGAGAGGCGCTTGCAGCTGTGCGTTGATCGCATCCAGGGGTGGGTGTCTCTCAATGGATTCAAGTTCTCGCCCTCCAAGACAGTCTGTGTGCATTTTACTAACCAGACGAAATTTTTTCCAGAACCTAGCCTGAGCATTGCTGGAGTGCCAATTAAGGTGGCTGAAGAGGCAAAGTTTTTGGGGGTCATCTTTGACAAAAGATTGACCTTCTGCAACCATGTTAATTACCTTAGAACCTCTTGTCGGAAGGCCCTCGACATTCTTCGTGTCGTTGGTCGTACTGACTGGGGTGCAGACCGCATCGTCTTACTTCGACTGTACCGGGCCCTTGTTCGGTCCAAACTGGATTACGGCTCTGTGGTATATGGCTCGGCTTCCAAGTCTGTTCTGCAGCGTCTGAACACAATTCACCATCAAGGTCTGCGCATATGTCTGGGGGCCTTCAGGACATCTCCAGTTCCTAGTCTGTATGCCGAGGCAGGGGAGCCTTCTCTCAAGCTCCGCCGCATCCGCCTCATGCTCAGCTACGTTCTGAAGCTGAAGGCCCATCCAGAAAATCCTGCCTATGATTGTGTTTTTAACCCGTCGTTTGCAGAGATTTACGATGCCCATCCGGGAGCTGTCCGTCCACTTTCCTTCCGTGTCCGACCTCATCTGCAGGCGGCCGGAGTGGACCTGGACAAAGTTTCGGAATCTCTGCAACACGTCACTCCACCCTGGCTACTACCAGTTCCTGACATCTTGCTGGACTTGACTGCCCACAAGAAGAATTGTACTCCACCATCCATATACCAACAGAGCCTCAATGAACTCCTTTCAATTTTTCCTGGCTATTGTCGTCTTTATACGGATGGGTCCAAGTCTGAGGATGGAAGAGTGGCTGCGGCTGCAGTGTCCTCTCGCCATCCTAGACGCCCATTTAAGCTCCGTCTCCCTGACCATTCCTCTGTATTTAGTGCAGAACTGCAGGCCATTCTGCTAGCACTCAAGCATGCCTATCAGTCTCGGGAAAGGAACTTCCTGATTCTGTCTGACTCTGTTTCTGCCCTGCAGGCCCTTCAGGGCGCGGGAACAGACCATCCACTGCTGGTGCAGATTAGAGAGCTCTACGCAGACTTGATGAAGGAATATTATGACATCATTTTTATTTGGGTCCCAGGCCATGTGGGCATCGAAGGCAACAGAATCGCAGATTCTGCTGCCAACAGTGCCCGCAGTGACCCTGTCCCTGACACACAGACCGTCTATAGTGATTTTAAACCTGTTATTAGTGCGTACATAGCCCGTGAGTGGCAGTCCGAGTGGGACAAAGAGGAAGGGAACAAGCTTCATGAAGCTCTTCCTAAGTTGTCTGACAGTCTATCTTTCCGCTGCGGCAGCCGCCGTGAGGAGACTGTCCTTGCTCGGCTCCACATCGGGCACACATATGTTACGCACTCTTACTTACTTAAACAGGATGAGCGTCCATGGTGTTTTGCCTGTGATGAGCAGTTTTCTGTTCGACACTTTTTGCTGTATTGTGCTGACCTAATTGACACCAGATATAAACACTTCACAGCAGACTCCTTGAAGGTTTTGTTCCGGGATGTTCCCCCGGACAAAATCTTCAATTTTTTGAGAGAATGCAATATTTTTAACAAGATCTGAGCATTCATAGACTATGTGAATTTTTTTTTATTTTTGCCCTTTTTGAGAGTCTGTAGACGTTTCTTTTCCAGACATGTGCGACATTTTAGCCTGAGATTTTTAATCTATATTTACATCTTGTCTTAAGACCTTGCTTTTAGTCTGGCTGACCAGATTTTTACCCATCCCGCCGTGAGATGGCCTTAGTCGCCTGCTCGGCGTTAAACCCAAATAACTAACTAACTAACCGGCCCCGGCCACGGCCCCAACACCGGCACTTATACAACCAGTACAGTCAACCCCTGACACACATGAGTCAGAAAGAACTGCATTGGTAATAGGTCTAACAGGGTTAGGGGTTTTACTTCTTTATCTGTTTCATTAAATAACCCACCATCAACCCTCCTACTGTAACCAAAAAGACCCACACATGTTCTGCCATAAACCCAACTACCTTTGCTGCTGTAGTAATAAGCCAACTGACAACTGTGCCTATTATGCCAGGCAAAGCGTCCATTGCTTTCAGAGCCAATTTTTTAAGCAAGTCTGATATGTGAGACAGTTGTTTCTTTACCCATGACTGTAAATCTTTTGGGTCTGTTGGAGTCGGGGGGCCTGGCGGTGCTGGAGGCAGAGAACCACTAACCCCAGGTCCCCCAGAGACAGCTAACACAACAGTACTAATAATAAATCCAAAAGCAGTAATTAAACTAGCAATTGTAATACCCTGTTCTCTGAAAAGTGTTTTTAGTCTCTCAGCCAGAGTAGTGTCTTCGTGAAGTATTTTCTGAATAGTTTCTCTAATTCTGTTGACCTGTGATTTTAGTTTTTGTCTTCCAATACTAATTGTATCTAACCGTCCTGATCTTTCTATCTGCAAATCATTTAATCTGTGTTGGATTCTTTCTTTCATTTCTGTGTCAAGATTCCCATTGTCTGCGGTAGCCAGTTTTTCTTTTTCACGTTCTATGTGTTTATCAAGCTCACCCAGTTTGGCAACATTATTTACCATCTCACCTCTTATTGTCTGCAGTGATTTATCCAACCCTATAAT
This sequence comes from Semisulcospira habei, assembly GCA_036245525.1. NCBI lineage: Eukaryota > Metazoa > Mollusca > Gastropoda > Semisulcospiridae > Semisulcospira > Semisulcospira habei. The sequence continues at coordinate 95,490,314 of BTPG01000008.1, read as the reverse complement.
CTCCCGCATTGACAAAGGTGGGTCTTCTATTGTTTTCATAGCGTCATTTATTTGTCCTTCAGTAAATGAGGTTTCTTGTATCACCGTGTTTGCTATTTCTGGTAGGCTTGTTACTGGTGCCATTTCAATTTGTTGCCCTGTTGGCAACTTTGTTTGCGTGTCGTGAAGAACACTAACCAGTCTAGGCGTGACAGGAGACCCTCCAATTCCAAGTTGATGCAAGGTACCAACACCACCTTCATTTTTTATTGTACTTAAAGCCCTAAACCTACTAGGGTCTTTTTTGTTAGTCAATAGTACTTTTCCTTTGTCAACAGTATTTAAATATAAATGACCCTTGCCATCAAGTTCAAACTGATTAGGATCTACGTTGTCGGGGCGGCCACCAACATGATCATAAAATGAGTTCACTTTGGTTTCTAAAAGTTCGTGACGTAAACTGTAAATATTTCTTGTACCAGTCATATCTGCCATATCTGTCATATCTGTTGTATTACCAAAATCATACGTGTCATCCATTTCAAAATCTTCATGATTAAATCCTCTCGCGGCCATTGTTTTATTAATTTATTATTTTTTATTGTGCATAATAAAAATGACACAGTCTTATGGATCAAAGTTAGACCCATACAGAAAACTACGTGAGCCTCTGGGTGTTAAGGGCGTTAGACAATCAATCGTCATCACAAACAATCCAAGTACCATAGACCAGAATCAAACACTTACAGTCAAGTTTCCAAACCTAGGTCCCAGTGACGTTATTGTTCCTGGCACTGCACTTACTTACTTACTTATGCCTGTCACCCCTACCCGGGTATAGGCCGTCGATGAGAGACCTCCAGCAACTCCTGTCCTGTTCTTCTCCTTCGATTCTACTCCAGGTGGTTCCCAGTCTCTTGATGTCTGCTTGGAGGTCTCGACGCCAGGAGTTTCTCGGCCTACCTCTTTTCCTCTTTCCCTGGGGGTTCCATGACAATGCCTGCCTAGTGATACTGGAAGCTGGCTTTCTCAGACTGTGACCGATCCATCCCCATCTTCTTCGCCCAATTTCATTCTCTGCTGTTATCTGCTCTGTTCTCTCCCAGAGTCTGACGTTGCTGATCTTCTCTGGCCAGTGGATTTTCAAAATTCTTCTAAGGCAACTGTTCATGAAGGTCTGTACTCTGTTGACTGTGGTTTTTGTCAATCTCCATGTCTCTGCTCCATATAGGAGAACTGCTTTTACATTGGAGTTGAAAATCCGGACTTTGGTGTGTTGTGACAGCTCTCTGGAACTCCACACTTTTTTCAACTGGAGAAAGGCTGCTCTGGCTTTACCGATTCGTGCTCTGACATCTGCATCAGTGCCGCCTTTTTTGTCTATGATGCTCCCGAGATATGGCACTGCACGCCTAGCATTTAATATTGAACTATCATCAGACGCAGATGTAAACAGAACACTGGTTGACAATCTTGGCAGAGCAATTGTTAGAACTATTAAAGTAAAACTTGAAGGACAGGAAGTGTTTAGTCTTGATGACTCCGATGTATTCTACTGTTACAAAGACCTTTGGCTCACAAGAGAAGAACGAGAAGACCGTATTTATCAAGGCATACAGTCTGATAATGTTGGTAAACTTCGAATCAATGCTGGAGATAAATCAACGTCAGCAGCCCAGGACGTTATTATAGCAGAAACATATGGAACCAGATTTTACATTCCACTTGAGTTTGAAATCCTAACAGCTCATTTGCCTTATTATCAAGGGGCACTGAATGACCGTCTGAGCTTTGAACTAACTTTCAATGACTACTCCAAAGTTATTAAATCATCTGCCACAGATGCAACATATAAGATCTCTAACATTTCTTTGGAATATGAAATTGTCACACATACTGAACTAGCCAGACTCATTCAAAATCAATACCAGTCAAGACTTCCAATTTATTATGACAGGGTGATTAGACATAGTTTAATACCCAAAGACAAGAGCGACCCAATGTGGAATATAAACTTGAACACACCTGCCAGGTCACTGAAAGGTATTCTTATGTTGTTTGTTGAACCGGTGAGTCCATACAAAAGAGATTCAGAAAAATTCTACAATCCTAAGATTACACATTTGTCTTGCACAATTGAAGGCCGCCCTAATCAAGTGTATGCTTCTGGAATGCTGCCACCCCACCCGGGTCTGCCCTGGGGGACTTGGGTGGGGTTAGGTATTTTTTAGTTCCCAGGGTCACCCTGGTCAGCCCCACAGGGTGGGTTTTTCTCTTTATTCTGGGGCATGTGTTTCTGTCTACCCTTTGTCCATTCACCTGTATTTGCCTTTTTAAAACTCTCCCTACTGTCTGCACTGCCTGTAGCTCTTGATATTGGATGTGTGTTGCTAAATGGTCTTAGCTTTATTTAGGCCCCATGTGTTAGGTTTATTTAATGTATTTGACCGGCTGGCGACATACATTCAATGTTCTGTTTAGTTTTTTTTTCACAAGCAGTGCAGGCACGTCCTGAGAAAGCCTTGTTGCTGTCGGGACGTTAAGCAATGTACAATCAATGTACAATCAATCAATGGAATGCTGCCTTATCAACACTACGATGAGATCACAAAGTTTTTTGCGGGTGGAAGGATTAGAGATAAACCTGCAAACATTGTGTGTAAAGATTTACATCTGTATGACGTAAGAATTGGTCAATACCTTACAAACAAATATGCACTTTGGTTAGACCTTCGCAGTACAGATGATGATTACCTTCATGGGTCAGGTCGAACTGTTGACCCCCACCCGGGTCTGCCCTGGGGGACTTGGGTGGGGTTAGGTATTTTTTAGTTCCCAGGGTCACCCTGGTCAGCCCCACAGGGTGGGTTTTTCTCTCTATTCTGGGGCATGTGTTTCTGTCTACCCGAGGTCCATTCACCTGTATTTGCCTTTTTAAAACTCTCCCTACTGTCTGCACTGCCTGTAGCTCTTGATATTGGATGTGTGTTGCTAAATGGTCTTAGCTTTATTTAGGCCCCATGTGTTAGGTTTATTTAACGTATTTGACCGGCTGGCGACATACATTCAATGTTCTGTTTATTTTTTTTTTCACAAGCAGTGCAGGCACGTCCTGAAAAAGCCTTGTTGCTGTCGGGACGTTAAGCAATGTACAATCAATCGAACTGTTGAGACCCCACCCGGGTCTGCCCTGGGGGACTTGGGTGGGGTTAGGTATTTTTTAGTTCCCAGGGTCACCCTGGTCAGCCCCACAGGGTGGGTTTTTCTCTCTATTCTGGGGCATGTGTTTCTGTCTACCCTTTGTCCATTCACCTGTATTTGCCTTTTTAAAACTCTCCCTACTGTCTGCACTGCCTGTAGCTCTTGATATTGGATGTGTGTTGCTAAATGGTGTTAGCTTTATTTAGGCCCCATGTGTTAGGTTTATTTAACGTATTTGACCGGCTGGCGACATACATTCAATGTTCTGGGTTTTTTTGTGTTTTTTTTTTTTTTCACAAGCAGTGCAGGCACGTCCTGAGAAAGCCTTGTTGCTGTCAGGACGTTAAGCAATGTACAATCAATCAATCAATCGAACTGTTGAGAACGGCAGTGATGGAATAACAATTCAGATACAAAAGAAGGTTGAAAAAGCCGAAGCAATAAATATATATTTGTACCTGATATATGACGCACAACTCAATATACAAGACAGTAGACTGAGTGGACACATATATTAAAATTATATTGTGTATTAAAATGAACCGTAGCTTAATGACCCTTGACCCACACTGTGGATTGTTTTGTGGTGCCACAGGGTGTGGGAAAACTGAATTTGTTCTTAACCCTTTTACAAACAAGATACATACACCACTTTGAAAACATTGTAATATTTTGTCCTACAATCAAACACCACAAAGCTTATCACAACCGTTTATTCATTTGGACTGACAACAACATATACTTAGTTGACCCTGAAAAGAAACTGAATGACTACCTACAATATTTTTACAAGCAATTTGAAGGACAGTCAACATTGTTTATTGGTGATGACTGCTCTGCAGAGAAAGACATTGTCAGAAAGAGAAACACATTAGCAGAACTTGCTTTCAGTGGTAGACACGCAAACGTCAGTGTATGGATTCTCACTCAGAAATATAATGCTGTACTGAAAGATTTTCGAGAACAGTTAAATTTTATCTGTTTGTTTTACTGTAAGGATCGTGACAGCTTTGAAGACTGTCTCAGAGAAAATGATGTCATACCAAATAAACATGAACGTGATGATGTAAAAAATAAACTGAAATCAACTAAGCATCTAAAGCTTATTTTAAAGACAGATCAGCCCACAGGGTATGGGTTAGTAAATTAATTTTTGTTTTTTGTTTTGTTTTTTTAAAATAACAATATAAATGAACCCTGATGAAATCCTTCTATTGAATGATATCAATGCTGTAGAGAACAAAGACTTAGACTCGAAAAAACAGCGTCTTTTGTCTGTGATTGTCTCAGGCAAGTCAAAGACTTATCTCGGTAAACAATACATGACAGAGGATATTGAATCTCTTACGGCTGACGAGCTAATCAAGCTTCATTCAAAATATAAAAACCACATCGCTTCACTAATGACACGTGATTTAAGTCGATCTCTAGTATGCCTATACACAAAAGCAGTGAGTCACTTTCTACCTGTGGATAGTGACAGTCTTTCACACGACCTTGAAAGCAATCCTATTGTTTCAAGTTCAATAGGTAAATTAGCATGTGTCATGTTTTACAAGTTTGGAAATTACCTTGCACCTGTTGTAACATTGCTTGTTACCGGGAGTCATATTGATTTTTCGAAAATAAATTTTACTGCAGAAGAAAATGGACGAAACCCAGACGACTCCACAACTGAACCCCGACCCTGTTTTGACACAGGTTCAAACTGTGACTAAGGCTAAAAGTCCAGGCAGGGTTGATGCAGGAAAAAGATTAGCCGAATGGAACAGGCAGAAAAAATTACAGCTTCAAGCACAAACAGAAAAGACTCATGTAACTGATCCACCGTCAGGACCTGTGTCAATACCGTCACTCCCTCATCAAAGTGAGAGACAAACAACCAAGTCTAACCCCGACCCTGGCCCTGGCCCTGAACCTCAATCAACAAAATATATAATTGCCGGATTTGTTGCCGGATTTGGTTACGTAGGGTATCAATTATACAAAAAATACAAACCACAGACTCGTACAGTGACCAAAAAATCAGACACTCCAAAAACAAAACCAGAAGTCGCCACATTACCAGTAACACCCAAAGCGGTTGACCCATTTTATATGCAGTAAATAAAAATATTATTTTAATTTTTCTTGTATTAGAAAATGAGCGACACAAAGAACATAATGAACCTTGTCTATCACTCTGCCGTAATCAGTGGATTAGCAGTAGCTTATTCTATGCTAGGAAAAAGTCTACTCAAAATGAAATCAGCAGACCTGAGTAGATTAGATTTCGAAGACAGCGCTAAGCTAATTGTAGTTGTAACAGCGTCGATTGCGACAAAAGACTTTCTTGTCAAGCAGGGACATTATTCCCCAAAATGTTTCTATGTAAATAAAAACTATGGCGACTTTGGCAGTAATAATTGGAGGCGCGATGGTCAACGCCCTAGCATTTAGTGGCTCAAACTATCTCTTTTCAAAAGTAGGCAGAGAGGAATCTGCAGAAGAAATGAAACGTCACAATGAGGCATCTGAAAAATGTGCTCAAGCCCAGCAGGATTATGAAAAGAATAGAATTGAGAAACTTGATTTCATCAATGAAAAACTGAGGCTAGAAGGTCACGCACAGCATACGTTTTCAAATACAGACGAAGCAATCCGTGAGTATTTTCTTGTCACAGGTGAAGACATGTCTATCCCAAAACCGAAACTAAGTGACTACTATCAACCGAGTACACAACAAAGAAACGGGGAGATAATCTTTGTTCTAGTGGGAATGTCATTTGTTTATTTTACTGGACTTTATATTGCTAGAAGAAATGACAGCCGAAAATAAACTATCAAAAATATATTACTCCCCATCAGGGTACTGGAAAGGAGCAACAGCTATTCAGAAATTACATGCCGCTGTGGGCGGAGATATAACACTCAATCAAGTCAAACAATGATTACAGAGACAGGCAATTTGGCAGATATATCTTCCTGCTCCAAGAAAGATATCTAGACCTCATTTTGAAAACACATCACCAAATGACACGCACCAAATGGACCTTTTGTTCCTACCACATGACACAATAAGAAAGAAACGATACAAGTATGCACTGACTGTTGTAGACATTGCTTCAAGGTACAAAGACGCTGAACCCATATCTGACAAAACAGCCAGTACAGTTGCTACAGCATTATCAAAAATATATAGTCGAGGCCCTTTAAGATACCCCAGACTAGTGCAAGTTGATGATGGATCTGAATTTAAGGGCGCAGTTAATCAGTTATTTGCGAAGCACGGCGTACTGGTCAGACGAGGCATTCCAGGCGTACACAGATCACAGGCAATTGTAGAGAACTTTAACAAACAGTTATCAGAGAGACTTTTCAGCTACCAGTATTCAAAGGAACTCATGCATGACGCACGTAACACAGAGTGGGTAAAGAGATTACCACATGTGATAAAAGCAATGAACAATGAAGGCCATCCTAAGCCTGCTGATGCTATTAAATTGAAAACAATTACAGAACCAAAAACAGGACCAACCCCAACCCCCGCACCAGACACAAGTTTATTTACTAAACAGGTGAGATATTTATATCAACCAGGGGAGGCTGAGAACGACGTGAAGCGCAGGGCAACAGACCCCATCTGGTCAACGTCTGTACACAATATAAAAAAAATAATTCCTGGTGCTGACGCAACAATATATTATCTGTATGACCCTGCACCCCAGAGGGCATTTGTCAGAGAAGAATTACAGATTATTCCCCCAGACACCGTTACTCATTTCAGTAACTAACTCATTAATTAATTCTTCAACCAGTTCATCAGCTATGTCTTCAGATAACTTGAGCCTGTAATGACCAGGTGCATAAGCCTTTTCCTTAGTGTGAAACACTCGTTTCGTGTCCCCAACTGCAAGTGACTTTTTGTGTGTTTGAATCATTTCAAGATTATGTTTATTTGATCTCAGTGACTTGTTTGGATAATCAGGCATTAATGCACCGTCTAACACTTGCTTGTAATGTTCATGTCGAATGTCTTTATTTTTTATTGCTGTTTTTTTTATTCCTTTGGCTTTCGACTGACTACCTTTCTGATGCAGTATAGAATACATTTTTGACCTCAGACCAACATACTCAACTATTGGCACACCATTTAGTTCATCTTTAAACTTACCAGGTACTTTATTGTTTTGTGTGCTAAACAGTGGATGATCCTTAGGGTAGTCAGACGTGTCATACATGTGTAATTCTGTTTTCATGTCTTCATAAAAGTCTTCAGTACACACATCAATGATCATAGAGTCATTGTCAGTGTATAACAATCGACACTCAGGATACTTCGGTTTGAAGTAATCATAATAAAATTCAAGCATCAACAGTTTTGACAACTCAAGAATTGCCATACCAATCAAAACTGGCTTGTCCAGTTTAACAATCTTTTTTTTGAGTGACACAGCATACAATGATGAATGAAACTCTATGTACCCAGTGTACTGTGGCTTACCTGTAAGTTTAATTGCACCTGATTCAGTTGTGACTAATCTCACATCTTTGCGGTGATGAGGATTTTCCATAGTCTTTCCAAAACAGGCATTGTTCATAAGCTTAAAGAAGTCTTTGTCAAATGCAGTGTTGCCGTCTCTGGCACGCAATGTTGTGTCTTCATTATGTAATCTTTCATGAAAGCACTCTGATCAAATTGAATGCCTCTGTGAACTTTCTTTAGTACTAACCCATGTCTGATGTAAAACTGTAACAAGCGGTAGTGGCAAACGTAATTGAATTTGTCATTCAAATTTGGCACAAGTTTAGTGTCTTCTTTTTTCCCGGTCATACTCATTTTCTCAACTGCCAATGGATAATCATTATGGTAATCGTGTAGATGATGTGGGTACTCCAGGTCGACTTCAAAGATCCAACCCTTTGCGTCGTTTCAGTCAAGATTCATAATATTGTTTGTTAACCCTGTTTGTTATGTCATACTGTGACAAATCATACAGACAAAAGTTTTTCAAGGGCAATAATTCACACATCGCCCAGCCATACAAATTGTTAGCGTCTACATAGGTAATGAATGACCTTGACCTTGAGGGGTCAAAGTCCGGGTCGTCCAGATATTTGTTGTTGGCTCTGGCATAATTGTTCGCTGCAATACTAATACCACCCCTCAATCCACGTTCCACCATTTCACCCATCGTACGATCAGACAACAGGTCTATAGATATCTTACTGGATTTCAAAAATGCATCCCATGTCATGCCAGGACTAGTTATGTAACAGGCAGGGTCAAGCTTGTAGTGCAACAAACCCTTTTCACGGTAACTTTCAAATACGTCTGCTAGCAAACAAACGTCTGCTTTCAAGTACTGGTCGTGGTAGTCACCAATTGTCTGACATCCTAACTTATCCCACGCATCAAGAGCGTGTTGATATTCAGAGTCAGAAATATCTTTTCCAGTTAGTGTAGAATAAAATTTCTCCTTTGGTGGCAGTCTTGTTTCCTCTAACACAACCCAGTGATCAATGTACTCGTACGGATAAACACCTTTTTTTTAATCAAGTCTGGTTCAAAATATTTACTCGTTATTGGATACTCAGTCAGTCCTTCTGCGAGACTAGCCAACCCTAAAGATAAATGTTGCATGGAGTCATAAAATGCTAATTTGTTGTCCAATCTAAAAGTCAAGTATTTTTCAGTTGTCTGGGCAATACAACTAATTTTTTTGTAAGACTCATCTACAGCCTGCATGATAATGTGTGAATCATACCCTTTGAGATTGTGAAAAAAGATAGGTAACTTATATGTCTTAGGATCTGTTTTTAATAACAAGTTACAATTGTTATGTGCAGCACCTCTGTAACGTCCAGTTATGTGATCATGGTCATGAACTTTATCACATCCTAAAGGTTGTTCACAAATCCAACACGTCTCAGCTGTATCAAATTTCAGTTTGTCTTCTTCTGTCATCACCAAAGGCATCTGACATGTTATGAGATACTGTACTACCTGACTATACAGATGTCTCATTTCTGTTAAAAACAGACATGCTGCATTTTCACCTCTGTAGATAACAGGCTCTGAATGAAGACCGTCTAACCTAACAATAATGTATCCAAAAGAACACACCACTTGGTCACTCAACTTTATAGTCTTTGGTAATGACTCTGGAACAGGACCTTCATACGGTACTACTAATGATTCAAAATCAGCATACACTACAAACGGCAGCTTTTGTTGATTCCCATAGTTCTTAAAATATACTTGACTACCAGGATCTGGATACTTAAGTACAGTCTGTATGTCATCAGCCGATCTACAATGTAGGATGTGTTTGTGCGCTACTGAAATAGAGGAGAATCTTTGTAAACATCTTTTACACACTTCCTGTTTGCCATTGTGTTTTGTTGTATGTCCATGAATTGGACGTGACATATTTCTGATAATTGTGTAGTGGAAGTTATTGTTATCACCGGCAGGACCGATTAGCAACATGTCAACATGTTATCTTCTGACTGCCCATAGGTTGGTGCCAGTGGTGATACTCTAATTGGTTGTAACTTGTCAACAGACTCATTATCCCACACATACACATTTACAGATATACCAGGATTTAGTTTTTCAAACAAGTCTATGTCCTCTATTTCAACAGGGAACTCAATGCCACTGAAGTTGAGTTCGTTTACAAATTTGATGTAGTTAGATACACGCTCAGGCTTTGACTTTATAAAGTGTAGTTTAGCAAGCACACACCACATGAAACAATAGTTGTCATTGTTCTGAATATTAACAACAGCCTTTTTGTTTGCAACCTCTGTTGGCAGTGGCAACTATGATTTACCTAGTATAGGATGATACCTTGACTGCTTTAGTTGTAGTTCATGTACATGACCTTCGTGCCAACCAGACTCCTTCATTTTTGCACTGTCAATTGCCTGGAGGAAGTCAGGTAATAGTCTGTCTCTAAACACGTTCTCTAATTCTCTTCTTGTGTTAACTGTGTGTTGTCTTGTTGATATATACGATACAATCACTTCACCATCTACTCTAGTAAATTCTATTTTTGCAACAATCTGAATCTTCACACTGCCTGTAAGAAGATTATCTTGTATTACAGAAAAAGAGTTTTCTATTGATTCATAAACATTGTTAGTATTAGATACAGGCAAGTTTGTTGTGTGAAACACGTTTCTTAAGCTTGATGAGCCTGATGAGCCAGGGTTTTGAACATTGTCCGTCATTTTTATTTGTCCGACAAAATAATAAATGAAAAAATATTACCGCTGGCTCACCTTGTGTAATACCACTTTATTAACTGTAACACTGTCAATATAAACATTTAGTTTGCGTAGTTGTTTAAATATGCTATAACAAACTTCCCCTAACCAACCATAGTTGGTATCATCAACTTTAAAAGTAGGTGTCTTTAAATCAACTGTCATGCACTCCACATCTGGAAGCTCATCGACATAATCCAAAGTCACACTATATGTAGCATATATTTCTGATGGTGCTGAAAGGCTTATGTTAGTCTGTTTGGGTGATGTTATTAGGTCAGTAAAGTGCATAACATCTTTGAAGCAGTGTGAGATATCAAGCACTTGTATGATTTGTCCGTCTGTCATTTTTATTAGACAAACAAAAGAATAAATTGTTATCAAGCAAAATCATGTTTTTCTAGGAAATTACACTGAACAGTAACTTTTTACGTTTGCACCATTCAGCAATATTGCCAATAGTTTTTTAGTTTACCCCAGACAAGACTTGCCCTGTACTATAATCTCTCTGCTCATGGGACATAATCACTTATATCTACATAATCACTGGAGAAAAAAAACCACTATACAGAAGTTGTCTCCCTTAGACTATAAATGACATAACCACAGATTTAAAAAACAATCCCACCACTCTGACTAGCTGAGAGGTTGCTGGGCACTGGGTTAAAGGCAAAGATTTTTTCACAACTCAACTACCCGCAAACTCTTTTGCCTCAAGGTGGGTAAACAAGTCTCGTCAACTAGTCTAGAGTGTCGTCAAAAAGAGGAAAGTGCGACATATATAACGTTAACGTGACACACATAATAGGGAGTTCCGAGGAGTGCTACGTTAGGTTATGCCATGACAAGTTGTAAATGATCGTAGTAAAGTCTAGTCAACCTACTCAAAAGAGAGACCAGAAAGTAGAGCTGAATAAAACGTTGTAAACTGGAGTCAAGCCCGGGCTCGGGGCTCTTGAGGATCTGTTGTTTATGTACTCAGTCGGGTGTCTGTATAAAGCATATGATTTTAATGTGCCTTTCACAGACACCCACCAGTCTGAACATGTACACCAGATCGACTCACAGGTGTGCTTACAAATTGCACGCGTCAGACATGTTTAATCAGGTATGCTCCCGAAAGGAATATCTTACAATGATATTGAATTGATGTGAGGCCGTACTTAAAGACCTTGTACGTTTGGTGACGGGTGTCATGTTGGGTAAGATTGTGTGTGTGTGTTAGTGTGCATGTGTGTGTGTGTGTGTGTGTGTTTAAAAGTTCCACTTGGTCCCGACCTGACCAGGGTGCTGGTTGTGTTAAATTGATCTATGTAAGCAGGTACTAATTGCTTTTCTAAGTGCACTCGGATCGTGTGTTCTTTTCATGCGCAGATAAAGCCAGTAGCAACAGACTGTGTGTGCGTACATAGAAACGCAGAGGCTTTTGTCCACGTATGGGTTGATTCAAAGCGTCGTGTACATGAATGCACTTAGATCTTTGTAGTCAAGTCAATTGAAATCTGTCTGCATAGAATTCTAAAGATATGTTATAAACAGAAATTATACATATACAAGTACTGTGTGTACACAGTGAGAGTTATGCGTCTGTTAGTTTCCAATCGAAAATGTTGTGAAACGGAGCTCATGTAAATCTATGAATCTAGACCTCAATGAACAGTGGTAGACCAGATTTAAAAGTCCTGTGATAAAAAGTGTTATCTGTGTCGTTTTACATCAGTGACACAGTCAATAAAATAGCTTTTGTCATAACAAGCCATTATGCTGGGGAAAAGCCTCACGCAAGGCTGTCCCCTACCCGCATTGAACCTGTCAAGCCGATGAAAAGAAGTGGGGACAGTGTACTGAATTGTATGCATTAAACGACTACTGTGTACACAGTAAAAGGGTAAGCTAACTGGTAGATAAAATCGTGTTCCTCGGAAATCGACTCTGACAGGGGTGTGCGTAAAAGTCATTAGTCTATTACAGAGTGCACTATCAGGATTTTGGTTTGATTTGAGAGAAACGGCAGTGTGGACGTTAATGACCGTAATTAGTTAATTAATGGGGTCATCTTAAGACAATGGAAAAGCTTCAGGATTTTCTAAGAGAAAGAAAGAATGAGGGAATTGAAGAATCATTAACACTATGATTGAGTTAACCCCTTAATTATTAATATGTGGAGGTACATAAAATTGTGACTGTTTAAAAAAGCAATGATTTAGGGGATAACTTCCAACGGTATTTACTCTGTGTGGGGAACATGGGTAAAGAGGGTTCAAAAACTTATAATTAAGGGGTTAACTCAGCCATTGTGTTAATGATTCTTCAATTCTCTCATTCTTTCTTTCTCTCCCCTCTCCGCCGCTCGCCTGTGTGGACTCGTGTCTCATCCGACCCGATGAAGGCTTTGGTTCTGCGTCAGGAGATTGCGTCTCTACTTCAGAAGGCTGCAACAGTGGTGGTCTCTCGGCTCGACTCGCCGGCATTCTACTGCCGCCTCTTTCTGGTTCCAAAGCCCGGCGGTCAGTGGTGTCCAGTCATCGACCTATCGGCTCTAAACCGGTTCATTTCAGCCCCCTCATTTCGCATTTAGACAGCGCGGGCCGTGCGGTTAGCGGTGCGTCCTTTCGACTTTGCGGTCAGCCTCGACCTTTCCGATGCTTACCTCCATGTTCCCATTCACCCAGCGTCTCGCCGCTTCCTACGTTTCGTCTTTGACGGAGTCATCTACCAGTTTCGGGCTCTCCCCTTTGGCCTCAACATACCCTTGGGTCTTTACGCAGATTATGGACGCTGTGATCTCTCGGGCCCGACAGTCCTCGTCCAGCCCAACCTCCAATTACCTAGATGACCTCTTGCTCCGCATTCAGGACCCCCAGTCTCTGGAGACGGACCGGGACGCTCTACTGACTCTTTTTCGGAGACTGGGATTTATGGTCCACCAAGGGAAGTCAGATTTCACACCCTCCCGTACCTTCATCCATCTCGGAATGGAGTTTCTGACCGACCGCAACACTGTGAGACTAACGGCCTCTCGCGTTCAGAAACTGGCTGCGGCCGCTCACCAGGTGTTGCGTTCCGAGTCGTGCCCTGCCAGGATCTGGCTTCAATTACTGGGACTCAAATGTGCGGCAGCCGACCTCCTTCCCCTAGGTCGCCTGTACTCTTGGCCTCTTCAGCTCCATCTCCTTTTCCATTGACGACCTTACTCAAACGACCTTTCGGCCCTAGTACCGGTAATCCGGTCACACCTACTTCGGTGGACGGATCTGACCTGGCTTGCATCAGGGGAGTGCCATTTCCTCCCAGCCTCCTCGGCTTTCATTCTGCACAGATGTGAGCCTATCCGGCTGGGGTGCCCACCTACTTCCGGATTTCGAAGAGGTCTCGGGCCAGTGGCCACCATCCTTACAGAATAGACACATCAACTGGCTCAAGTTGAAAGCAGTTTGGCTGGCTCTGACTCATTGGGAGATTCGTCTCCATCACAACGAGATCTTGATGCAAAGACACGCATGGAGGTTGTGCGGTCGGCCCTCACCGCTAGAGGCTTCTCGCGTGCAGCAATGGAGGCTATCACTGCGGCCCGCAGGGCTTCCACCAGGAGGGTATACGAGGGCAAGTGGAGAGTCCTGTAGTCCTGGTGCCTCTCCAGACACCTGTCTCCAATGGCCTTGTCTATACCCCAGTTAGCGGAGTTCTTCTTGTGGCTCTTTGACGAACAAAACTTGGCCCCTATCACCATCCAGGGATATCTCTCTATGGTCGCAGATACCTACCGACATTTGGGCCGACCGGATCCGGGTGCGTGCAAAGACCTCGCCGACCTCCTTTCCCACTTCCAGTTACAGCGACCTCTTCAGCTTTCGCTACTTCCACGCTGGGACCTGGCCTGGATCCTCACTTGGCTTAATTCGGACCGCTTCGAACCTTTGCCCTTAGCCACTATGGCTGACGTCACCAAAAAGCCCTGTTTCCTACTCGCTCTCGCTTCTGCTGCCAGAGTCAGCGAGCTGCATGCATTATCAGTGGACCCAGCATGCCTCCAGTTTCGTGCGGATGGCTCTGTCCAGTTAATGACGAACCCTTCCTTTCTCGCCAAGAATAGGCTTCCCTCGGCCGGAGCTCAGATCATGACCCTCCACCCGCTTGAGGGTTTTGACCTTTCCCAGGAATCCTGACAACAAGACCCTGTACAGGCCTTGCGTATCTACCTGCGTTGTTCGCGGCCCTTCCAACGGGGCCGGAAACGACTCTTTCTTCCCCTGCGACGCGGCAGGGACGATATTTCAGCGCAGACTATATCCTCGTGGATCTGCAGAATCATCTGCTCTGCTTATGAAGAACTCTCACCGGACGTGGCACAGAGACTTCACATTCGAGCGCACGAGGTTCGGGCGGTATCTGTGAGTCTTGCCTTCGACCGCAACTGTGCGGTGCGGGATATTGTGGCGGCCGTTGGGTGGCAAACGAGTTCCACCTTCGCCCGCTTCTACCTACGAGACCTCTCGAGCCAGCGGGAGAACCTGGCCCTTGTTGGGGACGTCTCGGCGGCGCAACACTCCCTCCCGGCGCCACCGGTAACGCTTAGTTGAAATCGTCGGGAGTTTGCGCCCAGGGCACCTTGTTAACCAACATGTTCTCAGGACGGGGTATGGTGGGCGGCACCTTCCTCCTTTTCGTTATTTTTCCTATCAGCAATGCCATCGGTAATGTTTTTGAGGAAACAAATTAATTTTCCTTTAAAATATATTTTTTTTGAAAAATACTTACCGATGGTATTACTCTAAGGGCCCTCCCACCTGCCCCGCTTGCCACCAGCTACATTCGATTAGCGTATGACTAGTCGCTAGGCCAAAAGGGCCTTATAGGAAGGGAGGGGAGGTCACTCTGGGAGTTATATAAAACGACGACTCCCAGAGTCGCCTCCCCGGTTGTGTTGCTTACACAACGGAGACAGGCTGAAATCGGTAGCTAGACATATCTTCCTATCAGTAATACCATCGGTAAGTATTTTTTGAAAAAATGTATTTTAGAGAAAAATTAATGTTGCAGGCTCAACCTGAAAAGAGAGTAGCTCAGAAAACTCTGGCTGAACAAGTCACTATGCTGGTACATGGAGGTAAATCTGCTGGAAAATTAACTTTTTATCCCTTTGGCTGTCAATAGTGTTTTTTTTTGTTGAGGTGATTCCTGCAGGAATCACCTCAACAAAAAGCACTACCATCAGCCAAAGGATAACGGACTGGATGACAGGTTTATTGTTCACTACACTTTCTCATAGTATTACATATTCTTTATTATTGTTTGATCCTTCTGGCTTTCAATAGTGTTTTTTTGTTGAGGTGATTCCTGCAGGAATCACCTCAACAAAAAGCACTACCATCAGCTAAGGGATAACGGACTGGATGACATGTTCATTGTTCACTACACTTTCTCATAGTATTACATATTCTTTATTATTATTTATTATTTATTATTATTGTTTATTATTCTTTATTATTGTTTATTATTTATGTGTGTTTATTATTGTTGCCTTGTTATTCTCTTCGCCTTATGCTGGAAGGTATCAGCCTCACATGATGTATATGCAATGATCCTCTAGACAGAGAAACTAAGTCACCAGGGCTTAACCTCCTTGCCAGCGGTACACTGGTGTCTGCGTGCATAAGGAGTTAAATGTGTGTGCACTGTATTGTTTCTTCAAAAACATTACCGATGACATTACTTTATGGAAGTGTCTACTACTTACTCAATTTCAGCCTAAGAACATGTTGTGTTCCTACACAACCTGGGAGGCACTCGGGGAACCCTGACGAGGGCCAAGAGTTGCCTCCCGCCCCTGCCCATCCGGTCACGTGCCACGTAGTGTGACCAGTCGTTCTACTTAGTTCACGGTGTTCAGACATGTGTAGCCTACAGGACCTTGACTGGTTGCAACCGGTTCTTAAAGGGCCAGTCGCCTTTGGATTAATGTGTTCCTTTGGCCTTATGCGCTTCTGGAGTACTGGGGTTCGTGGTTACTGGGAGCTGTGTGTTTTGGATTACCGGCGCTTCTTTCCGTGGTTGCGCGTGGACTTCTAGTCGCGGACCCGCCCGGGACTTCTTCCCCCCGACGCACTCTGTGGGTGGTATGGAGGTTCCTCCCCCCGTCCCCGCAACTCAGGAGAGGTAAGGTATCGGTTCCAGCCCTCGGCTGGCCCCCGGGCCGGGTGCTGGCTTTGGATTGAGGATTCGTTTCGATCGTACAGCTTTCGCCTCGATCTTTCGTTTCGTTGGCAGGGCCTCGCAGTGCCCACGCCCGGTCGCCTGTCATGTCTGATATATGTTGCAGTGGCTAAGTGCTCACCTGCCCACAGTGCGGTGACTTCCAATGGCCGAGCGATACACACAAGGTCTGCCTTCCCTGTGCTGGCTGCGCTTTCGACCACACCTGTGATGTCTGCGCCGCCTGACCGGAGCAATGTTGGTCGCAGCTTTGGGGGTTTTCCCGGCGCGAGCGCCCGACACCGGCAAGTGACCGATCGTCCATCTTGGCGCCCCCCTCCGTGCCCGGAGCTGTATCCAGACGTGCCCGCTCTGACCTTGAGGAACGGACGACCCGCCGGACACATGAGCCCAGCTCTTACCACAGGACTACGTCATCCGTGACGCCCGCCCGGACAAAGCCTGCCGACTCTTGCGGAGTCTGTATGCCGGCAGAGCGCCTGCCTTACGGAGGCTGGCCTGCAGAGACGCGCTTCGCGCCGTCAATTGTCCACTGACAATCCTGATAGGTCTCACCAAGAGAAGCCCGCATACTCTTACGGAGAGTCGATATGCCGGCAGAGTGCCCGCCTTACGGAGGCAGGCCAGCAGAGACCTGTGTCCACTCGTCCGAGCACTACTGACAGTCCTGACAACTCCTGCTCGTCCAGCAGCAGCTCCAGACGCCCTCGTGCGTCCGGCGACGAATGGAAAAAGCATCGTGATGCTCTACGTGACGGCCGCCACAGCCCCTGGCTCTCTTTGTCCTTGTCGCGATCGACCACTTCGCGAGCTTCAGGCCTGTGCCCCGCATCACGCCCGTCTCAGTACGCCTCCCCCCGCAGCTCATGTCGCCCGTCTCCTTCGCCGCTCAGGTGCCGTAGTAGGAGCTCGCGCCAGTCCCCCTTCGCCCGGTCGCACCTTGGCCCCGTCCTCCCCCCAGCTTTGCCAGAGGACACGACGCTCGCCAGCTGCTACCTTCTCTCGTCGGGACGTGGATAGCGCGATCTCCTCCACCCGGACCCCCCGCCGGATTTTGCACCCTTTGCTGGATGACAACACTCTCAGCCTACTCCTGGAGGATTCGGTCTCAGCTCTGCTCGGCGTGGACATCCGATCCCCCTCTGCCGTGACGGATGATCCTGCGTCGCCTAGGTCCCCTTCGGCGTCGCGCGCAGAAATGCTTATGGGGATCGAAGCAGCTCCTCTGATCGCAGCCGCTCTGCCTGAGGACGCGTGCCCCCGTCCCCCCCCGCTCAAGAGGAAGGTGCCCGCCTTTGTCGACTCAGGACATCAGTAGAAGAGGTTCAAGTCGCTGCCTCAGCCCCCCCGGCTTTAAGGATCTTAGGGATTCCTTCTCCGCACATCTCCAGGCCGATTTCAAGATTACTCCTTCGCGGATCGCAAGTGGCCGGCTGACCTCGACATCTCCTTCCGCCAGTCCTGGTATGCGGGCCATTCCCAGTCTTTCACCTGTCCCCTTCCCTCATTGGACTCTCCGGCGGTAGTGCAGGTTGGCGGCAACACTCAGCTGAGACGCGCCCTTCCACGTGGCTTGGATAAGACGGCGTCTCTGGTGCGGAACACCTTGGCCTGCGTGGGCTTCCTGGAGCTTCTCACTCGAGCTTTCGTCCGTCGCATCGAGGACGCCTGGCAAGCTTCGCTGACGCCCCTTCTTGGTGACCTCCTCGCCCTCGCGGTCGCGCGTATCACTCCTTGGTCAACGCTATGGCGGCCGCCTCCAGCTGTGACTTGATGCGTCGAGATGCAGTACTACAGGCCTGCCGCGGAATGCCCCCCGATCTGAAGACTCAGCTTCATTGTGCTCCCCTTGGTGGCCCCCTCCTCTTCGGCGAGACCTGGCAGAAAGTGAAGGATGCGAACTCGGACTGTTGGGCTAGCAGAGTAGCCACCGTTCGCTTTCAAGCAGCCTGCAAGGCCGTGGGTTGCACCCTGCGGACCTCCAGACCTCTTCGTCCTCCACTCCAGCTCACGCCAGGGCACCCCGGTCTGCCCCCGCCTTCGGCCGCTCTAGACCCGTTAGCACCCCTGCCCCCGCCTGGCCCAGGCCTGCCCGCCGCCCTGGGCGTGGGCGGGCCCCCTGACTCTCCCGTTTCAGCCCCCACCGACCGCTCTGGGGTCTCCTGTCGGTGGGAGGCTTGCCCTTTGCAGCGACATGTGGTGGTCGCTGCTTCCAGACGACCCCTGGGTGCTCTCCACCATCACCAAGGTACTCTCGATATCCTTTCGTTCGCCTCCTCCGCTGAGACACTCCCCCTTGTGGACCGAGATTCCTTCAGACGAGCTCAAAGCCATCGCACTGCGCGGAGAGGTCGACTCGCTTCTGCAGAAGGCCGCCACGGAGGTAGTGTCTCGTCCTGACTCCCCAGCCTTTTACAGCCGCCTCTTTGTGGTTCCCAAGCCGGACGGCAAGTGGCGTCCCGTCATCGATCTCTCGGCGCTGAACAAGTTTGTCGCCCGCTCCGACCTTTCGCATGGAAACCGCCAGGGCCCTCAGGGCCGCTGTGCAGCCCATGGACTTCGCAGTTAGCTTGGACCTGTCCGATGTGTATCTCCATGTTCCCATGCACCCGGCCTCCAGGAGGTATCTCCGCTTCGCTTTTGACGGCGTGATCTGCCAGTTTCGGGCTCTTCCATTCGGTCTCAACCTCAGCCCTTGGGTTTTCACTCGCATCATGGATGCGGTCGTCGCCATGGCAAGACAGTCGTCTTCCAGTCCGACCTCCAACTACCTAGACAACCTCCTCCTGAGGGATCAGTCAGAGACCGCCCTGATGATGGACAGAGATGCCCTGCTCCTGTTGTTGTCGCGTTTGGGGTTCCTGGTCAAAGCGGGCAAGTCAGACCTCGCTCCCTCACGCCAGTTTATTCATCTCGGCATGGCATTTGCGACCGACCGCAACAGGGTGAGTTTGCCGGAGCCTTGGATCCAGAAGCTAGCCTCCTTAGCCGCCCAGGTAGCGCAGGCGGAGTCAGTCCCCGCCAGGGTTTGGCTTCAACTGCTCGCTTGATGAATGCAGGGGCGGATCTACTCCTCTTCGGTCGTCTTTACTCCCGGCCGCTCCAGCTGCACCTCCTGCTTCATTGGCGTCTGTCCTCCGGTGACATAGATGCCCCGGTGCCTGTGCATCAGATCCTTCGCCCCCATCTGCAGCGCTGGACGGACACCTCATGCCTCGCTTCGGGAGTTCCTCTCACCTCACTGCCCCCCCAGCTCACCCTTTGCGTGGATGCCAGTCTCTCCGGGTGGGGTGCTCACCTGCTACCAAGGTTCCTCTCGACCTCTGGGCTCCGGACCTGTCGGACAGACACATCAACTGGTTAGAGCTGCAAGCGATTTGGCAAGCCCTCGTTGAGTGGGAAGCGCTCCTTCGCCACCAGGAGCTACTCGTCCTTTTGGACAACGCCACAGTCATTTCTTACATTCAGAAGCAGGGCGGTACACGTTCACCCGATCTGTGCATTCTCCTCTACCGAGTGATGCGCTGGTGCGAGGACTGTGGCATCTCCCTCCGAGCTCGACACATTCCAGGACACCTGAACGTGTTGGCCGACTCTCTCTCTCTCGTCGCGGCTAGCTACTCCACACGGAATGGACGCTACACCCGGACATCTTTCGGATGATCTGTGTTCACTGGGAGATGCCCATGATCGACCTTTTATCCACGAGGTGGAATCACCAGCTCCCCCTCTTCGTCTCCCCGATTCCAGACCCTCTAGCCTGGGCAGTCGACGCGCTCTCCATTCCGTGGGACAGGCTCATCGCGTACGCGTACCTCTCGTTCCCAAAGTCCTACTCAAGATCAGAGGATGCAAGGCGGTCGTGTTGCCGGTCGCCCCGTTCTCCTGGAACAGGTCTTGGACCATCAACCTCCTCAGTCTCGCCACGGGCCCCCCTCTTCGTCTGCCCACCTCGAGGACGATGTTCAAGCAACCCCGCCAGCCGCTATTCCACCCGTGCCCAGAGCGACTTCTCCTTCACGCCTGGAGATTGTGCAGCAAGCCCTCACCACTAAAGGCTTCTCGAGTGCGGCAGTGGAAGCTATTGCTTCAGCCCGTAGACCCTCGACCAGACGCATGTACGAGGGAAAGTGCTTCAGTCCTGGTGCGCTGACCAACAACTCTCCCCCACCGATTTGACTACTCCACAGCTCGCTGAATTCTTCCTCTGGCTCTTTGGAGACCAAGGCCTAGCCCCCATCACGATCCGAGGATACCTGTCCATGATTGCTGACACTTACTGTCACCTCGGCTGCCCAGACCCTGGCGAATGCAAAGACCTAGCAGACCTGATGATGCACTTTGGTCTGCAGCGTCCGGTTCCCCGCTCGCCGATTCCTAGCTGGGACCTACCCTGGGTACTGACGTGGATTAACTCAGACAGGTTCGAACTGCTTTCCCTGGCTCGGTTTGCGGATGTGACACGGAAGACCTGCTTCCTTTTGGCCCTGGCCTCGGCGGCCAGAGTAAGCGAGCTGCACGTGCTGTCAGCAAGCCCTGCCTGCCTCCAATTCAGGGCGGATGGTTCCGTGCAGCTACTCACAGACCCCTCCTTCCTCGCCAAGACCAGGTCTCCCTTGACTGCGCCCCAGGTGATAACCATACGGCCGCTGAAAGATGTGAACTTTCCCCGGGAGACCAGGCAACAAGATCCTGTGCGCGCCCTACGCTTATACCTACGCCAATCCAAGCCCGTCCGTCTAGGACGGTCACGCCTCTTTCTGCCTTTGGCCCATGGCAGAAATGACATAACAGCCCAGACGATTTCTTCCTGGCTACGCTGGGTCATACGGTCTGCCTACCAGGAGCTTTCTCCAGAGGGTGTGAAGAGGCTTAAGATACGCGCACATGAGTTCATGCCATGGCCACGAGCGTCGCCTTCGATCGCAACTGTGCTGTTCGAGACATTGTGGCAGCAGTGGGCTGGCGGGCAGAATCTACCTTCGCCCGCTTCTACCTCAGGGATCTGTTGGGCCAGCGAGACAACCTCGCACTGGTGGGGCACTTCGCCGCAGCGCAGCACTCCCTCCCAGCGCTGGAGGCGGCGTAGGTACAAACTTAGCTGAAATTGTCGGGAGTTTTGCGACTGGGTGGATGGCTCTGTCTTAGCCCTTTCAGGGGGTAAGTTGGGCGCACCTTTTCGCAATTCTTCCATAAAGTAATGTCATTGGTAATGTTTTTGAAGAAACAAATTAATTTTTCTCTAAAATGCATTTTTTCGAAAAATACTTACCGATGACATTACTCGGAGGACCCTCCCACCTGCCCCACTTGCCGCTGGTAAGCTAAGTATCATGACTGACTCTTCACACTACATGGCACGTGACCGGATGGGCAGGGCGGGAGGCAACTCTCGGCCCTAGTCAGGGTTCCCCGAGTGCCTCCTGTGTTGTGTAGGAACACAACAGGTTCTTAGGCTGAAATTGAGTAAGTAGTAGACACTTCCATAAAGTAATGTCATCAGTATTATTTGAAAAAATACATTTTAGAGAAAAATTATTTTTTCAGCTGCTGGTGTTGACACAGCACAGCAATGCACACGGGCACTGTTTGAAGGCTCCACAGAGGCTATGGCTCACCTAGAGGCTAAGGAGTTGACACAGCTTTTTAAGCAGGTGCCTGTGAAAAAGCTGTTGATGGCTCCTAATATGACCATTCAGGACCTTTGTGTGAAGGCTGGCTGTTTTGAAAGACCTGGTATGTGATGTATGTAGATTTTGTAATGCATTATTTGCTAAGGTGTATTAACCTTTTGCATGTCGGTAGCGGTTTTAGTCACGATGATTCCTGAAGCAATCATTGCAACTAAAACCGCTGCCAACATGCAGAGAGTTAATGTTTCTCCTTTATTCATATTTAACCCTCACACTTACCAGTATTGTACATGGGTGTTTAATCAAGCAAACATCCATCAAACATTGCACATAGATTGGTAGACCGACTATTTCATTCATGCTGGCTTTTGTTTTACTTGGAATCATTTGGCTTCATAGTCAGGTAACAGGCATAGATTATCAGGAGCTGCAGGGGCTCATGAAAATATGTGCCTTGTACAGGCTAAGGGACTACTCACAGATGTAACTGTGGAGCATACACTGGTTATCTCCCTTGATTTGCTGCCACATCAGCAAATCAAGGGTGAGAACCAGTGTGGGGATCAAAGTGTTTTTCCCCAATCCAGTCTGTATACACGACTTTCACTTGCAAATTTTTATTTTCCTTCCTGTGATGTGTGTGCCCCAGCGGATGCTGAGAGGATCATCAGAGCAGGTGGGGTTCACCTGAACCACAAGAAGGTGACAGAGCCCGACATTCCTCTGAACCCCTCTGAACACATCCTACCCAACAACATCACTCTTATCAGAGTTGGTGAGCAATGTCAAAGACTTGACGCCTGTGGTATACTTTAACAATAGCATTTTTTCAGGGACTATTGAAGTCATTATTCTTCCCACGTGGCCCACGGATCCTTTGTTGCAAGACCTTTCTAAACATACCAATTTCAGTGACCGCAAAGGTCAAGGTAACAGGGATCACAAAATAGTAAACATTAGCCATATTTTTACAAAACTGCTCTGTCCCAAATAGTATTTTGAACTTCAAACCCAAACTTGTACAGATATACCTGATGGTAAGACCTTGCTATGCAAACTAATTGGATGACCCCCCTTGGGACAGTCAAGAGTCACAAGAGATCAGGAAATAGTTACAAAAAAATTGCCATATTTTAACAAACTTCCAACCCAGACTTAGTACAGAGATATCTGATAAGACCTTACAATGCAAACTAATCTGAATGACTCCTCAGACAGGTCAAGGGTTACAAGAGAGCAGATATGTGTAAAAAGCCAAGTTTTTGTTTGTTTTTAGAATTTTAGTATTTATCAGTGTTTATACAAACTTTCCACAAAATGTGGGACAAAGGTAGCCAATGATAAGACCTCTCTAAGCATACTAATTTGGTTTACCAGTCAGTCATGGGAAGGGGGTGACAAATGTAAGAAAAATGCATACATTTTGAGAAAACAGATTTTGCTGGTACAAAAGCCAACCATTTACCTGCGACAAGACAACTGAATACTTGCTCATTTCAGTGATCTGTCAAAAGGTGAAGGTCACAAAGGTAAGACTAACTACATGCATTGGTCATACATGTGAGCTTTAAGGGCTTTGCCATTCTTCTGTTAAATTTTCCATTGTGTGTTGATGCTTGCAGGGAAGAAAACTTACTGCCTTGTGAACTGGGGTAATTGTCAGCAGATGCGATAAGAAAATGCGAAAACTGTGATTACTCCGTCCACCAGACATCACCCATATATCATCGCTCCACCCAGGAACACTGCCAGCAAGATGTCAAGTGTTTTGCAGCAGGACTGGACAGAGTTGTCAGTGGAATACTGGCAAGTGTGATAAATATGCTCACAAGGAGATGCTTCGGCTTTATAGGAAGCATTTGATGCTGAACTTTACCTGTATGTTAATTGGCAGTTGAAAACGGTGATCACTGTAAAGACTGATTTTTAGCTGCCTCGGGATTGTATGTATCGCAAATGAAAACATGATAAACAAACTCTGTTAATAAACTGACCTCTTTCACATGAATGAAGAAGTGTTACCTTCTAGATTTGTTATGGATGTGAAGACAGAATGCAAGGCTACGATGAGTATTCCTTCCAGCAATGTTACTACTAGTACACACACACACATACACTGTCTCATTATTACAAGGTTTTATTGAAATTTAATCGATCAACAAATAGCAGCACTTTTTATTTTCTCGAAAATTGTTTAAAGCAAAGCTGGTACTGCCCTTTGGTGAACAGCAAGACTTTCATTGAAATACACTGAATATTTTGCTTTTCACAAAAATGGACATACTGGCTTCAGCTAAATGACATCAGAGCACACATAGTACAGGAAATACGAACCTAACAGTGAAACGACCAAGTAGTGTAACCAAGAACAGGTAAATTGTTGAGAAAACTGAAATGCTACTAACCCATTACATCTCGAGGCTGACTTTTAAAAAAAATCGGCATATTGTCTTACGAAGGCTATATTATAGATTAGGAGATAGATCAAGCATTTCAGTTCAAGGGTGATGCCAGAATAGCTTGGCGCCACAGGCGCCAAGCTATTCTGGCACCACCCTTGAATTATCATTGGCAAATTTATTTCAAGCAGTGGGTGTATCAGAATGAAAAGGGCCAACTGCATTGTCTCGTTTTTTCTGCTAGCAATTTTTACAGCAGTCCATCGTGGCCAGCGACTCTCAAATTTTCCTCTCATGGCTGCGAGAGCCTGTCAAGAAGTTGTGCAAACCTATCAGTATAGACATGACAGAACAATGTAGTTTAAGCCATAATCTCCTCAGTTTGGGGAACAAGAGCTGAAGAAGAAGTACAAATGTGCTTGTGCACGGGCTCATGTAAATCTGTCTCTTACGATCTCTGTTTCTCTGTATGCCTCCTGACGAAAGATGGGTCTGGTGATCATCCTCAGACTGAAACAATCATTAGGGTTTTAGTTCACTGGAGATGGTGTGTAGACTAAGCCATGATAATACTGCCACTGGAGAAAACAGCTGGAACTATTGTAAGGCTAACAAGAGGTATGTATGTAATCTTTGTGAGACTCTGCAGAGGTACATGTGAATCGTGGTCTCCATCTCTCCCAAAGGAACACTTTTGCAGAGGAAAGGTGCACACATATGCACGCTCATCTGGCTTTATCAACTTCCAACTGGAGAGACATAGATTCTCATCAGCCCTGCCGGTTGCAGGGGCTCATAAGAATCTATGCGTCTTGCTGACTAAGATTGGCCTAATTAATATCTGTCACAGGCCAGCATTTCTTGAGCATCTATCTCCATACACTATTACCCACAGCATGTAACACGTGTACCGCCAGCTCAAAAACATCACTGCCCATCACGATGACCAGCAGTGTGGTTACAAACTACTGAGGCAAGGTCAAATGCTGAAAATATTTTGCAAACAGGAATGCTGTTATCCTTTTCAGCCAAAATGCACTACACTGGAAGATAGATGGGCCACGATAGTTAATCCTTTGTCTGTCGGCAGAGTTTTTTGTCGCGATGATTGTCTGCAGGAATCGGCAAAAAAACTGCTACCAACAGTCAAAAGGTTACAAGTAGTATCGGATTAGCTGATCACTTCTGTGACGCCAAACAAATCTGGTGCTACACTCAACTTTCATGGTCCAACCTTCTCCCAGAACCAGTACATGTTTCAGATTATGCCCCAAACTTTGAAAGAAGCTTGAAAAACAAGAAACTTATTCCAAGCCAGAAGAAAAGTGCTTTTCAAACAAATATTTCTAAATACATGTATGTACATACCATAACTCGCTGACAAAGAACAGCCAAAACAAAGATCTATCCGCCATTACATACATACATGAATACACAAACAGTTATACATTGTATCACAAAGTTTCAAACCAAGAGCATCACACTCATACCAAGGGACTGTCCAAGATTAACCGACTACAAAAAATGCTCGGGGTTGGTGAGCCTAACACCAACACGACTAGTATGTTTGACCATGGTCGTGGTTTCTCTGCAAAGACCTCAATGCTATCTCATATTCATATGTGATGCTCTTGTTTACACAGAAGTAATGGTAACGCCTTGAAGGATGAAAAGTCCAGAGAAGGTTGTCAATTACTGTACTGAAATAATAAATAAAACCAAAAAGTATCCGTGTTATCGTTCCACAAAAATCACTTGAAACAAAATGACCAAAGGACTAATCAAACAAGCTGACAGTTAGTTCAAGGGTGGTACCAGAACAACTTGGCGCCTTAGGCACCAAGCTATTCTGGTACCACCCTTGAACTAAAATCAAACAAGCCGACAGCAAGTGCATATAAATAATCTCCGTAATAAACCAGCGCTTGACTTTTAAAGACTTTGATTTTCCTTGGCCATTTTGAATGCCCACATGCAACGTACACCCACAAATTGTACAAATACAAATAGTACATGCAATACCATTGGCACAAACATAAATACAGTCAAGTCCAGTTATCACAAACGGTGTTTGGTTTCCCTATAATCACTTCCCAAACTGCTTTGTACAAATTGCAAGAAGAGATTTTTCTCACCCTTTGAGTTCTTGTTATCAGGACTTGACTGCACCATACATTCAAATCCTTTGGATGATCGCTACATTTACAATAGAACAGGGAATGTTTGGTAACTCCTGCCCTGTAAGAGTGTCTGCAAACAGACTGACGCACATCGGTGCTGTTTTACAAGACAACCTTACAAGTGGTGAGTGAGAAATATCCCTCTTACATTTAAGTCTTGGTCGTTATGTTCCAAAGTGAAGCAGTTAATCTGATCACAAAGATGATTTTGGGTAATTACTGCACTTAAAAGCCCACTACAGCTGTAACGATTCAAAGTAACACTTCTGCAACAGATGGTTATGAAATGCTACACACAGGTCCACAAATGGTTCAGTGAGACATAAGAGAATCCAGTTCAGCACACATCATCTTGGCATCAAGTCATCTGATGAATCCTCTCCATTCTATTAACTCTCCATTCTATTAATACACTATCTGTATGAGCAACAGTTAAAAATGGACTAATGCGCTAACAGCTGCGCAGAACAAATGTGCGATAAACTGCTGTTAAAGTTCATTCAATGTATCAACAAGGCATAACAAACACAAATGGTGCTGAAATGTGTCTTTAAATTTACACATAATGGTGCTTTAACCCACATCATACTGAGGCTAAAAGCTTCAAATTTGTACACCTCCACATGCAAGCTACATTATAGTACTTGAAGATAAGGATATAGACCAATGGCTTTAGTTCAAGGGTAGTGCCAGAATAGCTTGGCACCTGGAGGCGCCAAGCTATTCTGGCACTACCCTTGAACTATTTTAGTCAAACTTATTTCACACACTGGTGTATTCCGAATGATAAGGGTTAAAGCTTTATAAACTGCATTAAAGTTAAAGAACACACTCACCTTAACCTGTGATTTTGACTCCACTAGTCAAACAGAGCCACAATTACAATTAAAGTATATATCAAACACTACAATTAATATGGAGACAATTTCTTTTGAACACAATATGCCTGGTTCATAAGGTGCTGAAGGAAGCTAGGAAAAAAAAGTAAATGATAACTTTACATGTCCATATGTCCTCATCATGCTAAAGATCATTGATATAGTCAACACCGAGGTTCAGCAAGCCCCAGTCAGCGAAAGGCCCTAGAGACGATGATCGCAGCTGGCCCACAGGTAGTGGTGAGTGGGCTGGAGGACCTTTGCTTACTGGGGCATCAAAATGTCCTTCCTGCATAAAATGTATCATGCTCTGAATCCAATCTTCCACAATTGTCCCAGGTGTAATCAACTGAAATGCAGCAAGTTCAAAACAGATCTAGACCCACAAACCATTCAAGGAAGATGAATTTTAATAGCATGCAAATCAGTCATTTTTCTTGTTGGCTTGGTCATAGGCTGGAGGGGGGCCATAATCCGAGTACGGGGGAGCAGCGACACCCTCTGGGGGTGGTGGGGCTGAGGCATACATGTAGTGGGGATTGGCAGGATTGTAGTAAGCACTTGCTGCTGCTTCCTTTGCCTTCGCATCTGTACAAATATAAATACATGTCTGGTATTACCTGTTTAACCCATTTAGCCCCAAAGCCCTACAACGGAAGATAGATGGACCATGATAATTCAAGGGTAGTGCCAGAATAGCTTGGTGCCATCAGGCGCCAAAATAATTTGGCACTCCCCTTGAATTATCATGGTCGCCCGCTATCCTGCAACTGGAACATAGTCGTAAGGTTACACCTCGAAAATTGGGAAATAGGATCTTGGGGTTAAATGGGTTAACCCCAATGTGCATGCAGCCACTGGTATATCTTTCAACCCCCTTGTGCATACAGCCATGACAGGGGCTGTGGGCACAAGAGGGTTAAAAGAACTGATGGTACTGTCCGCTTAACCCCTTTGTGCATGCAGCCACCAGTACAGTTTAAAGTACATTACTTAGGGATTTTAAGAAAATGCAGTTGAGTATTATTATTCATCATACAGATTTAATAAATTGGCACCCTTATTTCATCATTATTTTAACAAATTATATATGCAGCTGTTTTACTGCCAAAAATGTCAAATGTACACTGCATTCTAAACTGTTCCAAGACTCCATGTTAATCTTGGATTCTAGATGGAGCAAACATTGCCATCCTAACCATTTATGTCAGAAAATATCTACTTGTAAAAAAACTGCTAACCACACCATGCTGTGAACAGTAAACATCGAACCATAAAATTTAACCCCTTAAATGCCAGGGTAAGGTGAATGCTACCCAGCTGCAAGAGACATAGACCATCATGAGCACCTGCAGTTGGGGATTTGTTTCTCTTGAGGATTTGTTTCTCTTGTTATGCCAATTTTTGTTCCATTCACATCTGAGTTTTGTTATGCGAAAATCCGTGTGCAGTCATTGCAATTTGCGATCAATGGCAGCAAAGGGGTTAGTTGTTGCAGGCATCCTAGTATCCTTTTTATTAAAAAAAAAACAGTCAGTGCTTATAACAGTGCAACACATCCTCCGGAGAATGACATGCTGATTGAAAAGCATCCCTTAACCCATTACATCCTGAGGCTGATTTTGTAAAATTTGCTTCTTGTCCTATGAAGGGCGACATGACAGATTAGGGGACAGATCAAGCATTTTAGTTCAAGGGTGGTGCCAGAATAGCTTGGCGCCTCAGGCGCCAAGCTATTCTGGCACTACCCTTGAACTATCATAGTCAAATTTATTTCAAGCAGTGGGTGTATCACTGTATCAGGATGAAAAGGGTTAATAACAGTAAAGTATGTAACAGCTAAAGTGAAGTCAAGAAAAAAGGAAAATATATTTCATCTGATCAATGACTTACACGTGTTATGCACGCTGAACCAAACCTGCTATGATTATCAAGAAAATCAGACATTCAGCTACCTGTATGCACTACAACACTACCCTTGTACTACATGTACACTAAATTCCCACCAAACCATCTCCTGC
Organism: Semisulcospira habei; assembly: GCA_036245525.1. NCBI lineage: Eukaryota > Metazoa > Mollusca > Gastropoda > Semisulcospiridae > Semisulcospira > Semisulcospira habei. The sequence goes on along the minus strand of BTPG01000008.1, from coordinate 95,460,556 downwards.
TGCTGGGCGTAAGGGCTTAAAGATACATATTTATGACTGAGCATGTTCTATAGTCCGATAAAATAAAAAGTATTAAAAGAAAAAATGTATTTTTTCGAAAAATACTTACCGATGGCATTACTATATGGAAAATACCCTTTAGCCTACTGATTTCAGCCTAAGCATTTGTGGTGTCCCCTGCACAACTGGGGAGGAGACACCGGGAATTCATGCCTAGGAGACCCAGGTGGCCTCCCCTTCCCTCCCTATCCGGTCATGTGCTAGGCGGAAGCCCGCCAGTTTAACTCTTAGCCGACAGGTGGCAAGCGGGGCAGGAGGGAGGGTCCTCCAAGTAATGCCATCGATAAGTATTTTTAGAAAAAATACATTTTAGAGAAAAAAATGTATTTTTCTTTAAAATAATTTTTTTTCGAAAAATCCTTACCGATGGTATTACTGATAGGAAGACATACTTAGCCTGTCAATTTCAGCCTCCAAAATTGTTGTGTGTTGCTACACAACCAGGGACGTAACTCTAGCAAGCAGTTACCTAATCCCCTGAGAGGCCTCCCTATCCTCTGGATAGCCTCCCTTCCTAATCTCGCGAGAGTTTGTTATTGCCAGTTCTATCTTAGCAGACATGCGGCAAGCGGGGAAAGTGGGAGGGAAGTTTAAGTAATACCATCGGTAAGTATTTTTCCCAAAAATTTATTTGAAAGAAAAATACATTTATTTCTTAAAAAAACGTTACCGATGGTATTACTGATAGGAAGAATTGCGAAGAGGAGGAGGGTGCCGCCCCAAAACTCAACCCCTGTGTAACTGCTTAGCTAGGTCCCTTGCCGGTGCACACTCTCGATAATTTCAACTAAGTGTTAGCTATGGTGCATCCAGCGCCGGGAGGGAGTGTTGCACCGCCGCAATGTCCCCCACTAGTGCCAGGTTTTGTCGTTGGCCTGACAGGTCACGAAAGCAGAAACGGGCGAAAGTAGATTCAGCCCACAGCTGCCACAATGTCCCTCAAGGCGCAGTTGCGGTCAATTGCGAAGCTCGTGGAGACAGCCCGGACTTCGTGCGCCCGAATCCGCAGCCTCTTCGCTCCCTCTGTCGAGAGGTCTTCATAAGCGGATTTTATGATTCCGAGCCGCCAAGCGGAAATCGTCTGGGCAGAAATATCATTCCGGCCCGGAGCTAAGGGCACGAAGAGTAAAATGAGAGTAAGAACCAACAACAACGGTCCTATGCTATGGGGAGACAAGCATTGCTGTGAAGGGCCAGCCGCCCACCAACTGGCAACCCCAGAACTGTCGGCGGAGGCAGGAGGGAGAGGAAGTCAGCGGGCCCTCCCGCGCCCCGACCTGCGGGCGCCACGGGACCAGAAGGGGTTAGTGGCTGGAAGGACCGCTGGGGCCCCTGGGGGGCGAGCCCTATCACGGGAGCCACCGGAGGGGTGAGGAAAGGGTCTGGCGGACCGCAGGGCGCGACCCACAGTGGAAGGAAGGAGATAAGGCGGGACGCCTCCTCGAGGGAGCGGACGATCTGGGAGCCAAGCGTAAACCCGTCTGCCAGGGAAGAAGAAGAAGAGGAAGAAGCAGCCAACTGGGCGACGGGGGATCCGGCGGGGGAGTCTCGAAGGAAAATCGCCGAAGTGGAGTCGCCCAGATGCAGGCTGAGGGGTTCGGGGTTGATGGCCGGGGACCACCTGTCCTGTGGAGCACGGAAAAAAGATGACCAACTCCGGGAGTGAGGGTAAACCAAAAGGGCCGGTGACGGGCCGCGGTGCAAGCGTGGAGAGGGGAGGGTAGCACGCGAAGCCCGAGACGAAAGGCGTCGGGGGAGGCGCGTCCCCAGAACCCGACGCGGGGAGGCGAAGGGGCGCTGGCCGTGCGGGGAGCGGAGGCTGAGCACAAACGCCGAGAGTTAGAGGCATGGTCGGGCTCCAGAGGTCTGCCCCTCCCCAAGGAGAGGGGAGACGGAGGGTGACGGGAGGACCGCGATAGTTGCGGGCCGCGCTCGGAACGAATGGAGCGAGAGGGCAGCGTATCTACGGCTCACCGGCCCTGCTCAGCAGCGGAGCGGGGGGGGGGGGGGGGGGGGGGGGGGAGAATGACCAAGTCACGCCGGCCCCGCTCAGAATCGAAAGCTTGCTGGCCCTGCTTGGACAAATTGGAGCGGGGGGGGGGGGCAGAGCTGCGGCTCGCCGGCCACTACGACCGAAACGGAGGACTATAGAAAAAACACAGAGCCAAAGAGACACCATACAGAATACAGGGCGTAGATAATGAACACTCACTGACCACCAAACTCATCAAGCAAAACCAGACTCTTTACTTATTATGAGGAACACAGGGAGCAATGGGTGCTAAATCCTACACACCCGTGAGGGAACAGCTCACACAGAGGTCTGTAGCTAAGGGCACAATAATTGGACCGCTCACACACCCCATGGCACAAACAGCATGCAACCACCACACAGACGACAGCCAACCAATAGGAATCGACCATGTGTCACCGATGCGCGTGCTGCGCCTCCAAGCCGCCCACCCGCATCCGACGGAGCCGCAGACGGAACAACAGAGCTGACAACAGCTGCCAGCCCCACTCGGCGAAAAACAACCAAGCAACATGGGCCCAAGACTATCAAATCAACAGAAAACCACAAGCAAGGAGGAACTCATCGACCATTCTCCCACACCTGAATAGGGTGGTTGAGACTCACTCCCCACACCTGAAAAAGGGTGGATGGAACTCATTCCCCACACCTGACAAAGGGTGGATGGATCTAAAACAACCAAGCAACCAAAACCCAAGACTGTTACCAACAATAAACTACTAACGAGAAGGAATTCATCGCCTGTCTACCACACCTGAAACAGGGTGGTTAAGACTCACTCCCCACACCTGTTTAAGAGCAGTGGGAACCCTTTTACCACACCGAATACAGAAACTCATCCCCCCCACACAAATATAAATCTTGATGAAATACACCTGAAGAAGGGCGAACAAAAAGACCTCAAAGGGCATAAAGAACTGAAAGCTTCCTGAAGTCGAATACCAACTTTCACTACCCGGCAGAGGGCTAAATGAATAGCACACATGGCGAGGCACTACAGGAGGCACAAGAAAGCTAAAGCTCAACAACACAAACACAGACAAAACCACACCAACACGGCGACTCTTAAGGAGAAGACAAAGGAAGCAAGATCGTTCATTCGAAACCTCTCAAAACACAAACTCACAGACCCAGATATTTGAGCGTTGGGAAAAAGACTGAAATTTATACCAGTCCCAAATGACAAACGAGCCAAAAACGAAATCATATCGGCATTTGACGAACTAACCAGAAAAATATGCTGCAAATACCACTTCCAGGATCAGGACAAACATGAGCAGATCCCGCACCCACTACAGTTTAGCTTGGGTTATACCCCAAACAGAGCAAGCGGTCCAACTGAACAATACATCAGCAACACAAAGGAAGAATTAACGCACATCAGCGTGTTGAGCACACAAAGCAATCTTGCGAGAGAGGAACATGAAGCACTCAAGGCACTCAAAAACAACACGGACATCGTTTTAAAAAAAGCCGACAAAAACAGCACAATCGTACTCCTCAACAGAGACGATTACATCAGGGAGGGCTCGAGACAACTAGAGGATGGAATACACTACAAGAAAACAGATTCAGCAAACACAGAGGCTATCATAGCTGAAATTCTCAACACATCTGAAACACAATACAGAACCAAGAGGATAGACAAACAAACATACAAATTCCTATGGCAAACGGAAACCTTCAAAAACACAGCCTCTTTCTACTTACTTCCCAAAATCCACAAAAATCCAACAGAGGTGCTGGATGACATGGAGAAAAATGGAGTGCAAGGGAGAATAATAGTGGGTCGCCTAATCGTGGCGCAATCAGCAAGCCCGACTATAGCCATAGCAAAATTTGTGGATCTCCACCTGCTACCCTTTGTACAAAAACAACCCACATACATCAAAGACACACCGGCGTTCATTAGAAAAATTGAACAAACAAGGATCCCCCGAGAAACTACGAAAAACGTCTTCACCTTCAATGGACAGCTCTACCGACAAATAATCGGCACCCTGATGGGCTCTAGAGTTTCACCGGAAGCCTGCGACATCCAAAACGGACACAACGACAGAAACATCGCACCCACCAACATAAAGATAGCCCTCTACCAAAAACTACAAAAAAAAAAAAAAAATAGGCCAGTTCCTTGATGAATATATCGGAGCCTCTAGTTACACACTACGAATACCGATCGAAACGCCTCCCGAGTGCTTCACATACACAACACATGCAACTGCAGCAACCACAAACGACTCGGATAATAACGAGGATTCCGAGCGTAAGGGCCGTAAATCGGCATTTTGTCGATTTTGTGATTTTTATATCGAAGAAACCGTTGTTGTATGTAGATTTATCCTGTGATATCGATATTTCAATCAGTCACATATATAAGGTGTTATTGATGAGAACTTAAATCAATTAACGGTTTTGGGCGAGACAGCTGCATGCCAGACAGCCGCATCTTGAATTACGGCAGTGTATAAGAAGCGCGCTACTACCAGTGGCGGGGGCGTAAAGGCCTTATCTGTATGTGCCTGGTCCAACGCGCGCGTGTTTACATTCAGGCACTCGGTGCATCGTGCATGCCGAAGAGCCGTAACTCCAGCTACCATTTTTAAGCAGGCAGAAGTCTGAAGAAAGCACACCGATTTCGAAAGCTTAAAGACGGTAGATGCCGTTACGATCGTCCAGCTGGCAAAGAAACAATAAAAGTAACTGCTAAAAGGACAGCATGAAGACAGTATAATGCCTGGCTAGCATGCATTTTAGAGGCATAGCATTAAACAACAAAGAGAACTGACAATTTCCGACACTGTGTTTGACCGTGGACTATCATTATGAAAAGCGGAGTATAATTTGGCAAGTCACCAAATCCATACACGTATATTGGTTACCAAATCAATGCTAGCTCATTAGTAATTAGTACATACATGCATCAAAGATGGTGACAGGAGACAAACTACTGTTCAAAACTGAAAAGATATCGTAGTGCCGTGAAAAGAACGAAAAAACTAATGTTACGCTGGCACACTAGAGACATGTATATAAATCAGTATCTGTGTCCCTGACCGGCCAGAAACTGAATGGAAACGTTCCCAAGGGGTGCCAGACATTCCTAACAGGCCTGGCACAGTTTCCGTCCCCGGGTGCAGACTGACACATCCTTTCAAACCGGAAGAAACCGTTGGCTTTACGAATTTTACCACACGTTTTTATTCTTTCATCCGACCATCCTGTGGCAGGACGCTGAATACGGGACGAGTTTCGGCTACTAAGGTAAGCGCACACACACACACACACACGCACGCACACACACACACACACATTTTCCAACCGAGCTGAATGACTTGGATAACTTACACCAACCTTGTAAACTGATTTATACATAATAAAAATGTAGGTTTCTGAACACAGGTACTAATTCAGTAATCTCTTGTTCTCGTTTACAGGCACTCAACTATGGAATCAGACGACAATCATGTTTTCCTGCAGCTTGCTGCTTCGCTCACTGCAGACAAAAATGATGACAGTTTCAGCACCTCGGACGACAAGCCACTGAAAAACACCGTTGAGTTTAATGAATCTGATCTGGAGCCCCTTAAATGGCAGACTGGTTTTGACACATCAGATGAAGAACCTCTGATGAAGGCTAATCACGATATCGATGACCTGATCACAGACCCTTCCTACGTACCTTCTGATTGTGAGCAGGTTTCAGCAAGCAGGAAAAGAAAAGCCAACAAAAGAAAAAAGAGGAAGAGAAACAGTGATTCCGATCTTCAGACCGCAACAGAAAGCAGTCTTCGAGCCCACCTGACCCATCAGAGAAATCTGCATGATCACACAGGTAGGCTGGACAACTTTTTGGCGTCCAATGGATTGTACAGACAAGAAATTGTTCCTGATGGTAACTGCTTTTTCGAGGCATCTGTCGTTCATCTGGAGGACATCAGCCATTTGGAACTTAGACACTGTCTGTGTGACCATCTGATAGAAAACATTACAGAGTACATTCATTTCATGGTCAACAGAAGTGAAGAAGATGAAAATGAGCGTTATCTCCGGTATCACTCAAATGTCAGTGAACTTAGAAAGCCGGGAAGATGGGTCAATGATGCTGCTGATTTACTTCCTCGTGCTCTCTCAGACTGGGCATAAAGGACTGTCGTCATATACTTCAGTGATGTCTTCAAGTCTCAGCACGAAATACACCCCTCATCAGGCAGAAACAGTCAGGCAGAAACAGTCAGCCAGTTATCCCCCTCGCTTTCATTGACTTTGATCCAATTCACTATGATGTGTGTCTTCCCCTCCTTCTGGGAAGCCAGACCAGAAATGTGGAAAAAAAATGTTCGGAAGACCTTGCACCTGCAAGGCAAACAATACCTTTCCCAATCTGGCAAAAGAGTACCATCGAAGGTGATGAGGGAGGTAGACTGTACAAAGTGCCGGTACAAGTGCTCTGAAAAGATAACAGAGGAGAGCCGAAAAGAACTCTTCGATGCCTTTTATGCTCTACAATCATATGAAAGGCAGAAGGATTTTGTCTGTGCCAACGTTTTGCAGAGGCAAACAGCAACGATGTTTGATGAGGATGCACAACAACCAAAGGAGAAAAAACGTCGAGTTTGTCGTGTATTTTCTTTTAATGTTAACGGCACCGTCCAAAGAGTCTGCAAGAATTTTTTTCTTGCGACCCTGGCTGTTGGTGAAACCTACGTGGACCATGCTCTGGAAAACAGCACTGGAGGTGTGTTCACAGGCCAGCAGCCACGGGGGAAGTCACGACCACCCCACAACAAATATAGTAATGAGGCTGTTGACCACGCCAAACAACACATTGCGTCCTTTCCTGTGGTCGAATCGCATTACACAAGAAAGGACACACAGAGGTTGTACCTCTCTTCTGACCTCACTTTGAGCAAAATGTATGAGCTGTACACTGAAGATTGCCAAAGTGGTGGGTACACACCTGTGTCCGCCAGAAAGTATAGAGATATATTCAATCAGTATTTTAATTATTCGTTCCATCACCCAAAGAAAGACCAGTGTGTCACTTGCGCAGTTTTCCAACAGAAAGGGTCTGCTGCATCGGAAGAAGAGAAAAAGGAGTATGACTATGAGAAACACCGAGATAGGAAAGACAGAGCAAGGGAGGAAAAAGATCGCGACAAAAGAGAGGCAGGCAAAGATCCAAAGAGGCATGTCATTACAGTCGATCTGCAGGCTGTGCTGCAAGCGCCGTGTGGACTTGTCAGTCAGCTTTATTATAAGCGCAAGCTGTGTGTGTATAACTTCACTGTCTATTCTCTCACTGACAGAAAGGGGACCTGTTTCACGTGGGATGAAAGCGAAGGGAAGCGCGGTTCATGCGAAATTGCCACCTGCCTGTACATTTACCTGTCATCCTTGCCCCATCATATTGAGGAAGTGATCATTTTTTCTGACTGCTGTTCAGGACAGAACCGCAACCAATACCTATCAGGAGCACTAATTCATGCTGTCAATAACATTAGCAACATCAAGGTCATCAGCCATAAATATTTAGAAACAGGACACACTCACATGGAATGTGACAGCATGCATGCAGCCATAACTTTCGCCAAAAAACACTCTCCAATCTACACGCCGAGTGGCTGGGACATCATTCTGAGGATGGCACGACGAGGACAGCCCTATGTCGTCATCCCGCTCAAGCATGGTGACTTTCTTGATTTCAAACATGTAGCATCCACAGCCATCAGAAATACAAAGACAGACTTGAAGGGAAACAAGGTCAACTGGCTCAGCATCAAAGTGATGCAGTTTCTAAAAGGTCAAGAAGAGATGATGTTTTTCAAGTACTCCTTCGATGATCAAGAGTTCCAAGTGCTAAAGATGATAGGGTCCAGCAAGCGTCGCGCACAACCTCTACCTGCACAAATACCTAGGTGCTACGCCTCAAAGCGCCCTGTGTCCGTCGCCAAGAAACAAGATCTGCTGTCTCTTTGCCGCTCTGGAATCATTCCAGCTGAACATCACCCATTCTATGAAAGCCTTTCGACATCTCCAGCTATGAAGGACAAACTGCCCGAGCCTGACATGATAGAGGATGACTGCTCTGATATGGATTAAAACAGGTCATTAGAACAGATCATCTCGTAGTCATGTCTGGCAATGGCACACTTGGCCAGAATAAAACCCTGAGTGCTGACACAAGTTTGACAGTGAGGAACTGTAAATATTGTAATATGGACATAATAAGCGGACTTGAAATTTCAATCATATGTGATTTTGTGTTAGAAAATTCAATCCTTGGATGCGGGAATTTCGTTTCTTTTTCTTTTTTCTTCTTCTTCAAATGTTGACATGCTGAGAAGACTGAAATCAAAGCCCGTGCTACGTATGCTTTTTTAACTGAAAATATGACTTACGAGAACTGTGAATGGTAAGACACTTATCAAACATGCCACAACGACATCAGTGGGTGAGTTCTCTTTCATTTCTGCATAGTTACTTTCTCTTCACGTGTAACGAGATGTTCCTGTATTTTGATAATGCCATTATTGTTGTCAGTCTTGCTGACGTCATGTTTGGTTGGTTTTCTCCGTATAGAGTGCACAGCTTAAGTGGACTAATCAGTTAAAAGCATGTGAAAAATAATGTAATCTGTCACTGGTCAGTCTCCTTGGACTCGTATTATATAGATCCTGTTAGACTGAACAGTTTTAAGTTGTGGACTGCTATTCTCCGTACATGTTTTACGATCTTCTTACACTCATGCAGCAGTTCTGTGCTTGTTTTTATCTCCTGCTAAAGAGTCTTGTTTGATTATACGGTTCTTTTCCGTGTCCGGTAATGGCAATTTCACCGTGCAGTTGCCGGGCATAAAGGCCTTATAACTATTTAGAGCTTTCCCGTCCGTAGAGGAGTCCGTTTTTCCTCACCCCTTGACAGCAGTAACTCTTTTTGCGGCTGTCTGGCACTATCAACATGACCCATTTCAGAAACGCAGCCTAGGAGGAAAACTAGCTGCGGTTCTTAGGCAGGAAGTTTACGTATATACTGGCCATTTTCGTGCGTGCCTGAAACTCGCACTTAGCAGGCCTGTCTTTATGCAGGCACAGGTGGCTGCAAACCTTTTACTCCGAGCGTGCATAAGGACCGTATATAATGTCAGCATTGTTTATTTGCCAAATGTACGCTAAATAAAAACGACTGTTTCAAAATGTTCATTTGAAAGTACAGAGGAGAAAACAAGCTTTCAACTGATCTGTGTTTTGATACCAGGAACTCAAGCACTAAATAGAAATAAATCTTCAAAACTTTCAAACTGCTCTCCTGTAAAATTGTGGGAAAACGGGATACGGCTCTTACGCCCGGAACCCTCGATAACAAGCATCGAGACCCGAGTGACAGGATGCATACCTGGGTGGGACCGGTCTTGCATTACTCCAATCAGAGTGTGGGGGGAGCGTGACTGAGTCTCGCCGGCCCCGGTCGGACGAATCGGAGCAGGGGGGGGGGGGGGGGGGGGGGGGGCGGGGGGAGCATAGCTAGGGCTCGCCAGCTATGCTCGGACGGATCGTAGCGTGGGGGGGAGCGTGACCGAGTCTCGCCGGCTCCACCCGGACGAATTGGAGCAGGGGGGGGGGGGGGGGGGGGGGGGGTGTGTTGGGGGGGCGTAAGTAAGGCTCGCCAGCCCCGCTTGGATAAATCGGAGCGGGGGGGAGCAAATCTAGGGCTCGCCGGCCACGCTCAGACGAATCAGAGCGTGGGGGGAGCGTGACCAAATCTTGCCAGTCCTGCCCGAATGAATCAGAGCGGGGGGAGGGGGGGTAAGGAGGGGGGGGGGGGGACGCAAGTAGGGTTCCCGCGGGTAGAAATCCCAAAGCTGAGACCAACGTTCCTCCCTCCAAGCGGCACACACGTCACACGTCCGACTGGAAGCACACCCCGAGCACGGAAGGCAGGCCTCGTGGGCGTCAATGGGCCATTGAAAGTCCCCACAGTGAAGGCAAGTCTTCATACGCACACTCGCCATACCACAAAAGTCACTGGACCAAAGTCACTTCACCCGCAGAAAGGCACAAATAACGCACGAAGCACACTAGCAGGTGCCAACGCAAGAGTCCAAGGCACTATAGGAACCACAAAGTCCGAGAACGAAGCAGGAACATACAAAGTCGCAAAATGCAGACAGGCCGAAACACAACCAAACACGGTCGAGCTAAGAGTAAAACTAGCGAGCTTCCGCCCAGCACGTGACCAGATAGGGAGGGAAGGGGAGGCCACCTGGGGCTCCTAGGCATGGATCCCCGGTGTCACCTCCCCAGTTGTGCTGGGGACATAACAAATGCTTAGGCTGAAATCAGTAGGCTAAAAGGTATCTTCCATACAGTAATGCCATTGGTAAGGGTTTTGAGAAAACAGACTGATACTGGCACTGGTAAATAAAGAAATAAAAATAATAAATAAATACATGCATATAAATAAATAATAAATAAATAGATTGGTGTCATGCAGCAATAAAGCACAACAGGAGATGGACAGACTGTAAATACTTCAAGAATGATGCCAGCATAGCTTGGCGCCAAGCTATTCTAGCACCACCCTTGACCTGTCATGGTTAATCTTTCTCCTGAACCAGTATGCAGCCTGCAAAGGAGAACATCCAGATTTGGGAATTCTGATCTCAGGCCTCAATGTACTAAAAGGAAATAGACTATGTTCGGAAATCAAAAGTAGGTCAAAACTCTACGTGTTTCGACGAAAACAGTGGATTAAAAGCCAGGACAAACATGCCGTATAATGTTTATTCTGGCTTTTAATCCACTGTTTTCATCGAAACTTGTGCAATTTTGACCTACTTCTGATTTTTGAACATCATCTATTCATGTCGGCTTCAGTATTACATGTGCCAGTATACTGCAGTATCTGATATGCAAGGTGAGCAAAAGTCCTCCGGCTAACATCAGCCTTAGTTGGCCAGCCCAAATCCGTGATCAGGCCAACTACGGCTGATGTCGCCTTAGGACCTTTCACTTACCAAGCTGACTTTTCTGTGAAAAGTGTATGTAAATTCAGCACTACAATAATGCAACTGCGATTGATGCAGTCAGACATTATGACTCCTGTGTGCTGCAATATACTGCCACCGACCTGCACAATAAATAAATAAATAATCACAAGTCTTAACAAGTTCTGACATAACTTACCATGTCCATTTGCCATAGGAGGGTATGGAGCCATGTCCGGGTTGATGCCAGGATACGGTGGAGGGGCCTCTGTCATGTACACAGAGTTGTCTGGAAAAGAACAAATCACCATTCAAGTACAATTTATCTCTTATGATTTCTTTTCAGCAAACAAATGCACCTTGAGGTAAATGATGACATTATATATTGCACAAGGCTTCTATGCATGCTTACAAAATCTGCATACAGTTTGATAAAAAATGTATTTTTTCGAAAAATACTTACCGATGACATTACAGTATGGAATGGTTCTTAGTTAGCCAAAATTGTGTACGAATATGGCAGTGTTGGCAGGTGAGCGGCGCCATAGCCTAGGCGGAAACCCGAGTAGCCTCCCTTCCATCCCATCCGAGTATGCGCCCAGCGGAAGCTTACCAGTCAGTTTCTTAGCGGACCAGCGGCAAGCGGGGCAGGTGGGAGGGTCCTTTGATTAATGTCATCGGTAAGTATTTTTCGAAAAAATACATTTAAAAGAAAAATACATTTGTTTCCTCAAAACACATTACCGATGACATTACAGTATGGAAGAATCCTGAAGAGGAGGCGGGTGCCACTATAACACCCCTAACCCCCCAAATACTGGTCACTAGGCCCGCCCTCCCTAAGCAACCTCCCAATAATTTTAGCTAAGATATCTACGGCGCCCGGGAGGGAGTGTTGCGCCGCCACGATGTCTCCCACCAGCAAAGGTTCTGGCGCTGGCTGGAGAGGTCCCTCAGGTAGAAGCAGGCGAAGGTAATCTGTGCTCGCCATCCTATGGCCGCCACAATGTCTTAGACAGCACAGTTCCGCAACTGTGCTGTCTAAGACATTGCACAGTTGCAAGGCTTGTGGCCGAGGCTGTGACCTCGTGCGCCCTGATGTCCATCGTTTGGCTGCATCAGGGGAGAGATCTTGGTAGGCGGAGCGTATCGCCCAGAGCCAGTAGGATATCATCTGGGCTGAGATGTCATTCTACCTGGGGACAGCGAGAGGAAAAGGTGGGTGCGACCCCTGCAGAGCGGCTTGGTCCGGCACAGGTACACGTGTAAAGCCCTCACCGGGTCCTGTTGTCTGGACCCACGGGTGGAGCCTGGGTCTCTCAATGTTGCATGGTGACCAACTGCGGGGCAGCCAAGGAGATCGGGTCTTAGCGAGAAACGCCGGGTCGGGCAGCAGTTGAACTGAGCAGACCGTCCGGAGCTGCAAACAAGTGGGGGCGTGCTGATAGTCTTTTTCCTTTTCGCGGCGCTCGAGGTTCCGCGACCAGGCAGAGACCACTCAACGGGACTGTGGTGGCTACTGGTGCTAGAGCTCGGGCTCGCGGCCTAAGCCGCGGCGTTGAAGGCTCTACAACCTGGTAAGAGCCACTCATCGGGTCTGTGGGGCTTACAGGTGTTGGAACCCTTACCCGTGCTGGGTGTGCAGCTTGCTGACCCTGGAAGCAGACGCGAGGGCCAGTAAGAAGCAGTTCTTCCGCGTCATGTCCGGTAGCCTCGCCAACTGGATCGGTTCAAAGTGGTCAGAGTTGAGCCAAGTAAGGACCCAAGGCAGATCCCATCGTGGCACCAGGGGGCGAAGGGCGGGATGTTGTAGACCGAAGTGGGCCAACAGGTCGACCCTGGAAGCAGACGCGAGGGCCAGTAAGAAGCAGTTCTTCCGCGTCATGTCCGGTAGCCTCGCCAACTGGATCGGTTCAAAGCGGTCAGAGTTGAGCCAAGTAAGGACCCAAGGCAGATCCCATCGTGGCACCAGGGGGCGAAGGGCGGGACGTTGTAGACCGAAGTGGGCCAACAGGTCGGCGAGGTCTTTGCAGTTACCAGGGTCGGGTCGTCCCAAGTGTCGGTACGTGTCAGCGACAATGGCCAGGTAGTCGCGAAGGTGATCGGCGTTGAACGCTGGTAGGTGAACAGCCAGAGGAAGAAGTCCGCCAGCTGAGGAACCGTCAATCCGTGGGGGAGAGGTGCATGCCATCACACCAGTCGCACAGGATTTGCCACTCCCTTTGTAGCCTCGTCTGTTCGAGATTCTGCGGGCTGTAGCGATAGCTTCCACGGCCGCACCTGAGAAGTGTCTAGTGGCGAGGGCTTGCCGCACAACTCCAGGTGGGAAGGAGAAGCCGTTCAGGGCACGGGTAGTACAGCGCCTGCCGTGGTTGCTTGAGCATCGTGCACGGGGTGGGAAGCCGCCGCGGTGGAGCCGTGGCGAGGCTCAAGAGGTCGGTGGTCCACGACTTGGTCCAGCAGAACGGGGCCACCAGGAACAGGGTCGCGTTGCACCCTCCGAGCTTGAGTAGGACTTTGGGAACAAGCATCATCGGCGGATAGGCGTAGGCGACCAGGCCATCCCATGGGATCTAGAGAGCGTCAACTGCCCAGGCAAGCTAGTCTGGAATCAGCGAGACGAAGCGGGGAAGCTGTCGATTCCACCTCGGCGCGATCACGGGGATGGGTCCGCTGCGCAGATCACCCGAACAATGTCTGGACGGCCCATTCACTCTGTGCGGAGAAGCTGGCCACGACACACGATGGAGTTGGCCGGTCATGCAGACGCCCCTCGAAGGCTCTTGCTCGAAAGCGACGTCACGATCTTCGCACCAACGGAGCCCATGGCAGCGAAGGAAGTACAGGGAGAGGAAGCGTGCCCCGCCTTGCTTCTGAAGTAGTTGACAACTGTGGCGCTGTCGGAGGGAACGAGAAGCTCCTGGCATCGGGAACGTGACCCCCGAAGCTGGACAAGAAGTCCGGAGGCCATCCGCCGGAGGCAGGGTAGGATCTCGGTAACAGGGGAGCGCTCCCGGTGGCGAGGCTTTCGTCGACACGTGGGACATCCTGGGAGGAGGGGAGGAAGGGGAACTTCCGTCGCGCGCCAGTTTGGATTCGCCCTGTGAAGAAGGTGAGGGCGTAGCAACGGTAGCACCAGAACCCGAGACTCGAGGTCGCCTGTCGAGGGTCGCCCGGGGCAAAGCAGGAGCCACTGAGGCGGGGGCAGTAGAGACATCCGAGGGGAAGAAGGTCCGCTGTGGTACTCACCAATCCCCGCAGCCGAAGTCCCCATCTGGCGGAGTACGCCTGCTCTAGAAACAACTGCCGCGCTGGGTTCGCCAAGTGCTGTGTTCGCCGCTTCAGAAGCTGCCCTTCGGGAGGTCGGTGCAAGGTTCCATCCGCAGGTAGAGAAGCGGCGCGAAGGCGAGAGGTTGAACTTGCCCACGTAGACCAGGAACCACGCCCGCCGATGGGATCCCAAGTGCATCTCGATCCTTCTCCAAGGAGGACTCCAACCGGTTACACGAGAGGGGATCGTCTACGGATGTCGATGTGGAGCACAAAGATGTCCGACTGGTCCTGTCTGCAACAGAGTACTGCCACGGTAGAATCCCCAGAGGCTGCGAAGCCACCGCAGGAAGGTCAGGATGTTGAAGCGCCGGGGGCATCCTGAAGTCCCCGTTCACACGAAGTGGTAGTCGGCAAGGCGTCGACCCAGGAGTGGTACGCAGCGTGGTAGGAGAAGACCGGCAAGCCAGGAAGCTCGTACCCGCGGCTAGAGGAGGGAGTCCCCGATCATTGAAGCTCGGAACGATAGAGGCCCAGTCATGCTTAGGCAAGCGCTGTCCCCGCAGGCAGACGAACCACGACGCGGGGCCGTAGTTAACCGAGCTAATGTCCTGGGGCGCCGGCAGGTACCCTGTGTTGTCGCCGAAGTTACTAAGGAATAAAACGGATCATTAGCTTACAACGCTTAACTTACCTTCCAGCTGTAAGCGCTTACAATGTGTACCCGCCACAAGAACCCTGCTAGTGGTTGGAAGCCGCACCGGAGGCGGAGTGGCGAGTCGAGGCCGAGGCCACGCTCGGAGAAATCTAAGCACCGCGCGGGCGCCCACAGCCTCATCCTGTCCAGAGTAAGGCACCGAACCTGGGTTGGACGCCGTACCTCTGTGCTGGGCCAGAAGACAACCTGTCTGTGAGCGTCAGGCGAGCGGCCGCCGCTGCTCCTGTAGTCTCGCCCAGGGTGATGGTACTTGTAACGGGCTAGAGGCGGAACACTTCTGTTGGACTGTGGCATGATCAGTCGGCCAAAGTCTAGTGTCGACGGCAGGCCTAGGGTGACGGGTGGGATCCGAGTGCGGGACCCAGTCTGCAGTAACGGTGGTCTGTCCCGCAAGCGCGGCCGCCGTAGAGGAACGGACGTCCACTTCGTTCTTCTACCACTCCGTGGTGCGTCCACACCGTCCTAAGGGTAGACGGGGCGTGCGAAATCAACGTGAACCCGGCTCATCCCTAATTAACATGACAAGCGGTCGCACGTAAGCCGAGCAGTCTTGTCCGGTCATGAACTCCTTTCACTGACCCTCCACCGCGAAACAGCCTTAGTCGCCCGTGGAGTTAACCAATAATATTACTTGAACTTGGAGTGGGACACCGAAGCTTCAAGCAATCTCAACGTGATCCCGACTCGACGCTTACCCTTCCCCGAGGAGCAGGAGTACACTATTCCAGCAGTCTTGTCCACTCATGGTCCCCTGTCACTGCCTATGAGCGCGGCACTGAACCTCTGTGCTGGACTAGAGTCGAGGATTGGAGGGCCTGCACATCGCGGGCCATCCTCATAGTAGGCCTGTCAGTACTTTGAGATGGCGAGCACCGGCCGATGTGCTAGGCATAGTCCCCGTCCTGCGGCCTAAGTCACGCAAGCGCCGCATGGTCCAGCATTCTCATCTCGCCGAGGGTATAGTCACTGACCACGGGCGGGACATCTTATCTTGTATGTGCTGGCGTAAACCCCAGGTTGCAGCAGACGTCGGCCCGGAGGGAGGTCTCAGGAGGACGCGCCCTGGAAAGATGATCAGCGGGTGCCGGGTCATACCTGGAGGTCGCTCGAGATTGCCGGCTTGCCTCCGAGACGCGGGAAGTCCATCGGCGAGTCCACCTGTCCCTTGAGCGCGAACGTCGTCGAGCTACGGGAGTCCGCTTGGTTTGCCCCACAGAGCAAGGCTTGGCCACGCCGGGGGGTAGACGGGGCATGTCGTCTCGTTGAGCGCCCGTGCTGTGTCTCCTACTTCCTACCGGGGAGCGGGAGTGCGTCAGGCCAGCAGACTTGTCTGGTCGTGGTCCCCGATCACTAACCTGGAGCGGGGCGCCGAATCCCTGTGCCCGCGCTGGCCTCTTGCCTTGGCCGAGGAGGCAGCAATGGCATCGCGTGGCGGGCGAGTCTCCACAACCTGGTAAGCAGCACTCGTCGGGTCTGTGACGGTCACCGGTGTTGCAGCTCACTCTCGATTCTCATCTCGCGCCGAACAGGTGGCACAACCAGGTAGAGACCACTCGGCGGGACTATGGTGACTACCGGTGCAGGGGCTTTGTCTCGAGGTCTAGCTCTCGGCGCTCGAGGTTCCGCGACCAGGCAGAGACCATTCGACGGGACTGTGGTGGCTGCCGGCGCTAGAGCTCGGGCTCGTGGCCTAAGCCGCGGCGTTGAAGGCTCTACAACCTGATAAGGGCCACTCATTGGGTCTGTCGGGCTTACCGGTGTTGGACCCCTTACCCATGCTGGCGTCGGCCGAAGGCGGCGGTAGAAGCTCCCTAGCTGGGTCCACTGTTCTTCCAACCAGGGGCGCCGACCAGGCACGGGTGAGTTGAGGCACAGCCGGAACAGGTAAGGCAAATAGCATGTCCGTCACTAGGCCACTGGAACTGTCCACATCGTGAGCAGGTGCGGATTCGCCAACTGCAAACATAGTGCACAAAGAAATGCGAGCGAGTGTGCCCCCACGGGCACGCAATACGAATCCGTGCAACGACGCGTTAAAACGAAGTTAAGTGTATGGCGTATGCCGACACCTGGCGCTCTACCCTCTCCCGTGAGCGCCGGTCGTAGGCAATAACCAAAGTTTTACCATGATAATGGAGAAGCAGGGGGACCCACACAGGTCGCAGACCAACCGGCACACCGCGGAGAAGCGCAACAGCTATGGCGGCGCAGGCAGACTCGACCCAGTCCACGGTCCGTGAGCGGAGACCACGCAGACATCACAGGCCCGACCAGTCCCTGAAGCTGGACACAGCACCGCGAAACACAGGCAGCGTCCAAGCCGAACACAGGCACTCCGAGCGTAGCAGGAGAGTCTCTCTTTCTCTTTCTTTTCATTACTCTTCTCCTTATTCCTGAAGCAGAAGTTCAGGACACGAAGTGCGTAAACGCTACGGCCAGACCGGCTTTGAGCGCGTGAGCACAGCTCACAAGACGCCACTGTCTCATCAGGGCTAAGTCACAAACACTGACGAGTAAATTCCCACAGGAAAGCGTCCAAGCCTAACACAAGGCACAGTGTAGGGTAACACCTCCAACGAAACACTACGACCGTTTCCACAACTTTACACAGTCCGAAGCTAGAAACACTGACGTACACAACCTTCCACTGTCTAGCTAAGAAACTGATTGGTGAGCTTCCACTGGGTGCATGCCAAACTGGGATGGAAGAGAGGCTACTCGGGTTTCCACCTAGGCTATGGTGCCCCTCACCAGCCAATACTTCCATATTCGTACACAACAATTTGGGCTAAAATTAGTCTAGCTAAGAACCATTCCATACTGTAATGTCATCGGTAATGTGTTTTGAGGAAACAAATGAGGGTTTTTTGAAAGAGTGCGATCTTTGCCACATCTGGTAACATTTCTAAGTGAAACTTACTTGGCGGAGCTGTAGGAAAGGTCTGGTATGGCACCCAGTTGTAGTAGGCATCCTGCGGGGGCTGATAGGCTGGTGGTGGGGCTGCATAGATGTTGCCAGCCATGGGGGGTGCGTACGGAGGTGGCTGTGCTGGTCGATTCCTGGAAGCTGCAGGGTATGACAGAAAAGTAATTTAACTCGTGTGCATATAGCCATCGGAACTGCATCAGTACCTGAGCCTATATGCACAAAGGAGTTAATGAAAGAAGCTTCTAAATAATCATTGAGTACAATGTGTGTGTATGTGTATGCAAACTGTGTGTGTGTGTATGCTTATAACCTTCAGTGCAACTGATCAGTTGCTCACCTAGCCTGATCCACCGCAACTTGCAAAAAGCAGATTCTCATGACTCCATACTACTTTGCTGGGGCAGATGAGAATCTTTCCAACATGCCAGCAAAGATCAGCTCCGTTAGTGTCTTGCATCGAGAGAAACCATTTAGGCCAAGTCTATAACTCTGATTTAACTCACTATTTTCAAATCTGCAATCTAAGCAACTGCACCACATTGCAAAGTTTGTAACTGACTTCATATCTTGATTTAAGCCTATTTCTGCATTCGTATTGCTGAGTGTAAGTAAACTGAAAATGGCCATACCCAGTGAAGCAGCTTTCAGCATTGCTTGCCCAAACTCGATGGCACCACCATGCGTGAAGTACATCTTAAACTTAGCCTCTCCAGACCAGTTACCTGAGAGAAAAAAAAGCAAGATATAGAAATCAATGCAAATATTTTGATACTTTTAATAAACATACCATAATCTCCACATTGTAACTGATGCACAAAATGCATTACCAAGCGTTGATGCAGCTGTACTGTATTTTGAATACATACAAGTATTACAAGTAGGACACAATGTTACATAGTAGTGGTTGTCATAATATGATACCATCACACCAGACACACGCACGTAGGGTTCTTGTAAAGAAACTTCACTCAGCTACAACTTGTCACAAGTGGCACAAAGTTGTAGACCACACTGAAGTAACAAAAACAATATTTTATTGCAGCGATGCAGTCTCAGCACAATGCATCCACTCACTGATACATTGTCTCCTCTATAATGCATCAACACTTTTAACACACTGCATCTCTCATTCAATGTACCCACATATTTCCTAACACTGTCTTTTATACTATTACAAATTTCCAGAACAATCCAGCAAATTCACACAACACAACTAATCAGAAAAGAAAACGTAACCAAAACGTATTAATATTCATTAAAAAGAACACTCTAGAACTAATTACAGCTTTCGACTAACATCTAGGCGCATTCGATACAATGTTACGAAATGTAGCCAACAATTTGAGGTCACCAGAATAATCGCGCCATTTCAAGAATGTTTTAGGTTGGACTTCAACAAAGTAGCGAAATATTATGCAACATTCTAGCAACACAGAAATCGATCGCAATTCTCCAGGCAAAAGAAAATAAATCCTGCTAAAAAGGTAGGTAATTCTTATCAAAAATAACTCAAATGAATATCGGATCTTCCTATGATCAACACACACATGCTCTCAAAAGAATAACACAACCACAAACGTAACACACAAATAAACTTAAAACGTCAAACAACTTTTATCATACCATAATGAATAAAGCACAGCCCGCAACATTCAGAATAAAACAATCATGATGGATGGCTCACTTATATATTCACACCTTGCTAGCCCATGAGACAAAAATGAAATTGGACGCAAAATGTATGCATCAAATATAAATACAGTACATGTTTGATGGAAACAGACCTAGGCATGCTTGTGACACGCCGATAGAAGCATAAGGATGTGCCACCACCAAAATGGGACCACCATCAAATTCTTCACGCTTCTTTGAAGTGTATATGTACTAGTGACGCCGATGTTCACGTGTACTAATAAGGGAGGGAGAAAGAGCAACACATGTCGATGCGTGTTGCCACTGCATTCTCGTCTTAAACAGATAGAATAGGAGGGGGATGGGTGGCGGAGTAAGGAGGGCATGGCACTGACACAAGCCAGGGTCAATATCCAGTCACCTTATTGTATTTTCTCACCATTTATTTCCTCAGATAAGCACCTATGTGTGTAGCATAGAATCGTTAATGCTGACTTCACCGTTTGTGGTCGGTGCATAGAAACCTGCAAGTCACTCATTTTAGTACTGACCGCCGCTGATTTCATGTTGATTCAACAATTTCTTAACTAACATGCAGTGGAATTCATAAATCTCCAGAAGAAGTGAATGTTTTAGATATTCATCAGTCTACAAACATGGACATGCGTTGGCGCATGTATGCACTAGATTCTTATGAACCCTGCTGTTTGCAGGGTCGCATGAGTCGGAATGTCAGTCTACAGGCCTATAAGTCAATCTCAGCACTGTTATACAGTACACATGGTATTAGTGTAAGAGTGCTGGAATAGATATGTAGGCCTGTGGTACGCCCTCAATTCTCTTGAGACACTCCCAACTGAAGGGGCGCATGAGAGTTTCTGACAAGTTGGCGCCTGGGGCGAAAGAGCAGTCAAATTTTGGTCATGTCGGAATATTATGCGACCGCACAGTAAAATGACTCAAAAAAGAGATGTGGACACAGTCGGATAGATAGAGTGATCTTTTTCATACAGCTGGCCAGCCGATGGCACATCCATTGTTGTGTAATGGCACAACATCTGGGCTTTGTCAGAGTGTGAGACAGCTGGCTACGTGTCGAGTGAGCTGTCAGTGTCATTGACCCATCACGCCTGACTGGTCTGGCCAAGGCCATAAATTTAACGTATTTTTGCTGTTTTTGGCACCAATACGCTGATGGTTGGCCATGTTCTGCAGGCGACTGTACAATCAAGGTACTTTATATAATAAATATCTTTACATCACAAAAGTGACCGCAAACAACAGGTGACCATAAAATTCTGCGACCATTCAAAAGAGGTTCTGCTGTATATGTGTTTAAAAAGTCTATACCATTCTGCTCTGCTATGACATGGCCCTTGATGTAGTTTGCACCAAAGACTGGCTGTTCCAACTCAACCTCTCTCAGCTGCAGGAAAGGGAAGGAAAATGACTGCATGCTGTCCTTGGCATCATTGCTGTTGAAGATCACCTAGCAAACATGTCACAATTTTTAAGCTGATGTTTTGTGAGCAACAAAGGAGTCCATTACTTTACCAAAACCAGATCTAACTTATAACTGCTTTCTTTAATAAATTGTCACACTATCGAATCAATCATTTACAAATTGTATATGAAGGACATTTTCCCAAATAAAATTTGTATGGTTGATGACAGTAATGAGTAAAACATCACAAAGAAAGAATACCAGTGACTCGACCACATTGGTAAATGGAAACTAGATACATACATCACAATAGTGAGAAGAAACAAAAATCAACAAAACCGACTTACCCGATGTGTTGTCAAATATACACGTCCCTTCTTCTTTCCTTTGAATTGTGGGATTCCTGAAGGGCCCTCAAACTGCAGCTCAATCCCATCATAATAAATAAGAATTCTGTTTGAGGAAGAAGAAGAAGAAAAAATGTTAATTTTAGTGTCTCTTTGCGTACATTCATTTTATTTAGATAATGTGACAAGAAATATATGAATATTTCCAGATTTTGCTCACGGATTTTGTCTCTTTGCTTACATTCACTTTATTTGAACTCGCACTGCTAACTGACCAGTAATATATATAATATATATATATGTTACGTGGTGGGGTTGTAGTCGTAGTATGATAAACACACCAGACGCACGCACGTAAGGTTCTTTTTAAATAACTTTCATTCAGCTGCAATCCGTCACACGTGGCTTAATGATGTAGACAATACTGGAGTAACAGTTCCAACAATATTTAATTCAGCGATGCGATATCCACACAATAATGCACTTTCAAATGCACGAACTGATACAAAGTCTTTTCTGCAATGTCCTCACTGCGACACAAAACTTCTCCTACGCAGCGTCTCACACAAAGTACACCCTATACGGGCCACGTACCTACCACTGACAATTGCAAGACAATGTATGAACGGGCTTTCCCAGCACCCTCCTTATATATACTACCAAATTCTAGAATCATCTACGGAAATAATACAATGCAACCAATCGGAACGAAATACACAACTGAAACTCATAAATAAGAATTTTCTGGAAACACTAAAATAGGCTACAAAAACTCGGCTGCTCACTTCAGCTCTAAATCCTAATGTATAATGAAGACACATAAAAGTATGGTAGCCCTATCACCACGTTCTATGATAGCTCTAGAAAGTACGAGAACATTCCCAAAACAAAATAAAGGCTGCTCAATTCACGCGCACTGAAAAACAAAATGTAGCGAACTGTTACAAACTGTTGCCAACTACTAGACGTCACACATACGAGGTCACTAGACAGTGCGACCCTTCTAAAACGTTCTGGACTAAACATAACAAAACGAAATCGGCTCTACTCATGAACAAAAGAAAATCTTACTAAAAAGGCACGTGAAACGTAACCATGATAGCTCAAATAAATATCAGATCGTTTCCTACGATAAACACATGCACACTCTCACAGGATAACACAACCACAATCGTAACATTACCCCCCCCCCCCCCCCCTCTTTAGAATGAAATTTCACAAAAATTTCTTCTCAAATCTTAAAATACGGTTGTGGCTGTGTAAACTACACAAAACCATAAATATTTCACATCAAAATGAAATCAAAATAATTGTCTCACAGTCTTGTAAACCGTCCTGAGCATTAAAATGTTTCATCAAATTGTTCTGGACACAGAAATGTTCATTCAAACTGCTCTGCTCAGGTAATCTGCTCTAAAGTTCTGTGAATCCTCGATTAAACTAAAATCAATGTCAAAGTTCACTTCTGGATATCATCAAATCATGGGGTACAGTACACAGTTCACACAGTTATTGGTCCTGGGTCAAACACTGTCGGCTTAGGAAAAGTGTCACAGTCCATACACACCAAATTGGATCTCTCTTGTTCCTTCGCGATAACAACTAGCAATCTGGCATCCCTGTCGACTCTCAGGTCCGACGTCACTCGAACATTCTTTCTCGGTCCTTTACTCGTGTAGCGAAACAGACGACACGACTCGTCGCAAACCAGATTGTCGGATGTAAGATTAACCTTGGGCTGGATGGTGTCTGTTGTCCCTGGGTCAGGTGTAAACCGATGCTCGAACTCTTGAGTCAGGACGCGCAGTTCTTCATGTTGAGTTTGGGTCAGATTCTGACCGAACTGGATATCTTCAACATCCTCTTTGTGTTGGAGTTCATTAAGGTCAAACAGGTTCTCGTCGTCTAGTCTTTCGTCATCAGCAAGACGCACCGATGCGGCCATTTGTGTTTTGTCTTGACGACCTCTCTCAATATACTTCTTCAGCAAATTAGCATGGTAAGTCTTAACCTTATTGTTGACCTTGACACTGTAGTCGTTGATGCCAACCACCGTGTCGACAACATAGGGTCCCTTCCACTGCATCAGGAGTTTGTTGTTGTTGGTAGGAAGAAGAACCAATACTTGGTCACCTGACTGGAATCGTCGAGGTTTTGCCTTACGATCATAGTAATGCTTCCCCTTGTTCTGCGCCTTCCCTAGTTCTTCTCGAGCCATATCCTGAGGGTATCTTCCAGCTTCTCTCTCAGGTCGAAGACGTACTGGTAGCTGATTTTCACCTCAGATGCGTCGATATCCTTGGTCCACAGTTCTTTGAGGATGTGCATGGGTCCCCTCACAGTCCTACCGTACAGTGATTCAAAAGGGGAAAACCCTGTCGAATCCTGAGGAACTTCACGGTATGCGAAGAGCAAGGCATTGATATATCTATGCCACAACCTTGGCTGCTCAGCACACAGTTTCTTCAGCATAACCTTCAATGTTCCATTAAATTTTTCAACCAGCCCATTACACATAGGGTGATAAGGGGTGGTTGTAAGGTGACGGATGCTCAATAGTCGGTTGACTTCCTCCATGCAGTCGGAGACGAACTGAGTTCCCAGGTCACTTAAGATCTCTTCAGGAATTCCTAAACAGCTGAACATGTCGACGAGCGCCTCTGCTATTGTTGGAGTGTCGATCTTTTTCAATGGTATGGCTTCAGGATAACGTGTAGCGTAGTCCACCAGGGTCAAAATGTATCGATGACCATCTTCACTCGGAGGAGATATTGGCCCCACAAGGTCCACAGCTACCCGCTTGAAAGGCATATCGATCAATGGCATTTTCTCTAGAGGAACCTTGGGCACCTTTCCCTTGGAGATTGTCTTCTGGCATATGTCGCATGATCTGCAGAATCGGGTGACGTCGCCTCCCATATCAGGCCAGTAGAAGACGGCTCGGATTCTATTGAACGTCTTGTTGATTCCCAAATGTCCTCCCAATATGGAATCATGTGCCAATTTCATCACCTGCATTCTCAAAGGTTCAGGAACTACTACTTGACGCACAGGTTTATCTCCATTGCTGTCGAATATCCGGTACAGGATATCTTTTCTGGTCTCGAAGGTTATCTCTTTTCCCTTTCGCGTCACAGGCTCGGTTTGACCTCGGAACTTGTCAAGCGTGGTGTCGGCTCTCTGTAGCTCCACCAGCCTTTTCTTATTCACCACGGCGGCTTCCGTGTTGTCCGCCACTTTTAGAGGGACGGTTTGGTGACTCTTCTTTGCTTGACTTCTTGTGGTAACAGAACATGTTTCAGGTCTCCACTCTGGATCTGGATCGTCTGCGTTTCTGACACTGTCAAAGTTTCCGATGATAAGATCGTAGACAGGGGTCTTCACGCATAGCACCTTCACCTCTCCTCTCAGATACGGAGTGTCGACTCTGACATTGGCAAGGGGGATAATTCTTACAGTTCTGTCGGTCAAAATGAGGGTGGTCCACTCCTGTAACTTCTGGTCTTCAGTTACTAGGTCCTCTCTCACGATGACGCAACTACAACCAGTGTCTCTCAACACTCTCACTGGTGTATCGCCGACGAATCCTGACACCACCGGCATGTTTGGCACTTCATTCTCAGGCAGCGCGATGTTTGAGACTGGTAAAAATGTAGCCCCATCTCCTACTGGGATGCGTCCATTCTTTCTGAAAGATTCGATTAGCTCTGGTGTCGCTCGCGTTTCTCTAGACTCAAAGTCATTGATGACATCACATCATTTGCTAATACAGCGGCAGCTCTGTGTTGAGACATGGTACTGCTTCTGCCTGCTATCCCACGATCTTGGATGGATCTTCTGATGTCGCCTCGGGGAAGGTCTTTAGAAGGACACCGTATCGCTTTGTGACCTTTCTTTCCACAGAGAAAACATGTCAGGTTCTCCACCGGCTTGTATCTCGGGGTGTCTCTGACATTGTGGATTTCCTCTGCTGGTGCAGACACACGATGTGGCTTACTGGACCCGAACTTCATGTTGTGGGCATCAAGGTATCTTTGAGCGAAGTCGGCCAGGGCCTTTAGTGACTGGTCTTTTTGCTCTCTGAGGTGGGCAGCCAGGTCCTTAGAACATGCGCTGAGGACTTGTTCTTTGATGATGAGGTCACACAAGTCCTGGTACTCTCTGTTTAAACCAGCCAGCTCTATCCATTTCTCCAGGTAGCTTCTGATTCTTTCAATGAATAGGCCGGGTGTTTCTCCTTCTTCAGGCTTGCAGTTCCGAAATCGTCACCTGTAACCCTCTTCAGTGAAGTCGTACTGTCTCAGCAGGGTGGCTTTCAACTGCGTATAATCTTCGGCTTCTTCTCTTGGTAAGCAAGTATAAAATTCAAGCGCTTTGCCAGTTAGAAGTGCGCTCAGTTTAATAGCCCAAGTCTCTTGTTTCCAATTGTTGCTATTTGCGAAGTGCTCGAATCGTTCTAGGTAAGCATCCATCTTATCTGAGTTCTCAATGAAAGGTGGAAGCTTTGGCGCATGGGCTGTTTGCTCTTTGCTGGCTAATACTGTTGCTTCAGAAACTCTCTGGCTCTGTGCCTCAATCTCCATCTGCTTTAGATGAATTTCATGTTGACGCTGCCTCTCCGCCTCTTCTCGCTCCTCTTCTCGTTATTTCTCTGTCTCTCTTCGCTGTTTCTCTGCTTCTTCTGCTTGGATTTCGAGTCTCCTGATTTCACGCTCTTCAACTCTTTCTTCTCTCTCCCATCTCTCTTTTTCTTCTCTCATCTCTTTTCCTCTCTCTCCAGTTTCTCCTTTTCTTCTCTCTCTCGTTTCTTTTCTTCTTTCTCCAGTCTCTCCTTTTCTCTCTCCAATCTCTCTTTCTCTCTCTCCTTTACAAACTCGAGGAGTTGAGCTCCTTCGAGTCCACATTCCTTTCCAATTCTCAGGAATGTCTCCATCTCCGATGTCGCCATCTCTGCTTTTCACTGCTGGCTGTTTTCTCCTGCTACCCTTTCCACTGAACCAACTGAAGAAAGTCCGGTCGGAGGTGCCAAAATGTTACGTGGTGGGGTTGTAGTAGTAGTATGATAAACACACCAGACGCACGCACGTAAGGTTCTTTTTAAATAACTTTCATTCAGCTGCAATCCGTCACACGTGGCTTAACTCTTACCAGTTCGCTCTATTTGAGGCCAGTAAACAAAATGACTTTTACCCTCACACATGACCAAGCAAAAATGCTGCTGAAAGCTCTTCTAGTGGTCAAAGGTTGGCTTATTATATATCATATTAAAGTGCATTGAGTCAGCTTTCAGTCAGGATAAGTAAAAAGTCTGTACTTAACGTAGTTTAGAAGTTGTTGTTTATTTAGCGACGAAGAAAAAATGGTGTCCGGTTTCCAAAAACAGTTTTCACGAAAGTCACTAAGAAGAAATTTTTTTTGTTTCTTGCCCCTTTGTTTCAAATGTGAATCCAGTGTGTGGACAAATCATTTCTACACATTTTTGTGAAGTTTCAAGAAAATGTGTTTGAATTTCTAAGAGTTACGCAACATAATCTACACCGGTCAAGGGCAGGAAAAAGTGGGCGTGTCAACACCTGGCATGACTGAGACAACAAACATGTGCTTCTCTGAAAATCTCTGACTTGCTGAAAATATCACTGAGGCAATACAGAGCAAGTAATAAAACTTGTTTATGTACTTCATAAAGTTTCACGATTCTGAACCAGACAATAGGTAAACAAAGACTCACATGGATAGCACACGGTCAAACCAAAATAGAAAGTGTCACAATGACCTGCGATGGTTTTCTTTCGTTTTTTCCACATCGCTGGAGCTGGAATCATGTTCAGTGGCCTGGTTGCTGGAAGATTCTCCTTCAGTGAGATACTCTTCACTTTCGGACTCAGATGAACTCATTGTGACGGAATATTCGCAGAGAGAAATCGCAAGCAGTGAAAATAACGCAGTAGGGAAAGCAAGATGGTGGGCGTAGTGACTCGATCGATAACAAAGGTCACTAACAAACTCAAAATTAATATTTTTTTCATTCTATCATATGAAAGTGACTTTCCAATGTCAATAAGTTATGACAATAATACTGAGAGTCAAAATTAATTGGTTTTAATTCAGTAAACATGATGGAATTTTCCATGGGCGTGGCTTCGTATGTATACATACGATGGCCAAGGGAGCGAACTGGTAAGAGTTAAGGATGTAGACAATACTGGAGTAACAGTTCCAACAATATTTAATTCAGTGATGCGATATCCACACAATAATGCACTTTCAAATGCACGAACTGATACAAAGTCTTTTCTGCAATGTCCTCACTGCGACACAAAACTTCTCCTATGCAGCGTCTCACACAAAGTACACCCTATACGGGCCACGTACCTACCACTGACAATTGCAAGACAATGTACGAACGGGCTTTCCCAACACCCTCCTTATATATACTACCAAATTCTAGAATCATCTACGGAAATAATACAATGCAACCAATCGGAACGAATACGCAACTGAAACTCATAAATAAGAATTTTCTGGAAACACTAAAATAGGCTACAAAAACTCGGCTGCTCACTTCAGCTCTAAATCCTAATGTATAATGAAGACACATAAAAGTATGGTAGCCCTATCACCACGTTCTATGATAGCTCTAGAAAGTACGAGAACATTCCCAAAACAAAATAAAGGCTGCTCAATTCACGCGCACTGAAAAACAAAATGTAGCGAACTGTTACAAACTGTTGCCAACTACTAGACGTCACACATACAAGGTCACTAGACAGAGCGACCCTTCTAGAACGTTCTGGACTAAACATAACAAAACGAAATCGGCTCTACTCATGAACAAAAGAAAATCTTACTAAAAAGGCACGTGAAACGTAACCATGATAGCTCAAATAAATATCAGATCGTTTCCTACGATAAACACATGCACGCTCTCACAGGATAACACAACCACAATCGTAACAATATATATATAATGGGTAGACCATTGAAAACGGATGATGTCGTCAGTGTGCATGACTTCTATTTGTGGGTGCGGGTGTGGCTGGCCAAGCCAATTCTGGAGCCACACCTGCGAGGGCAATGGGGGCACTGGAACATAGCTGTGGGGAGGGTTGACGCTGTCTTTCTGCGAGCTCTGGCACTGGTGATCCGTTCGCGCCGATTGTGTTCAAAGAGCGTGCAGGCTTTCCTGCTGGCGGCACGCCAGCCAGATCTGTCTTGTGCTTCTGCTTCAAGTTCCTTTACTGGGAAGACGCAGTACTTGAGGCTGTCTTTTATGCAGTCTTTGAAGCGTTTCTTTGGCCGTCCTTGCTTCCTGTGGCCTTTTGAGAGAGAACCATACAGGATTTGGCGTGGCATGCGAGAATTATCAATGCGTGTGACATGACCTGTCCAGCGAAGTTGTGTCTTTAAGATCAAGGCTTTAACACTCACTAAGCCAGCATTGTCCAGGACTTACAGGTTTGTCACCATGTCTTGCCATTTGATGCCCATGAGTGAGCGCAGGGATCTCCCGTGGAAACGTTCAAGCTGCTTGAGGTGCTTTCTGTACAGCGTCCATGACTCACAGCCATAGAGGACGCTGGGGAGGATTACTGTCTTGTAGACTTTGATCTTGGTGGAGAGCTTGATGTTGTTATTCAACACACGAGTGCGCAGACGACCCAGGGCTCGGCTGGCTTTGCTGATGCGAGCTGCGATTTCCTTGTCAATAGTACCGTCAGAAGAGATGATGCTCCCCAGGTACCTGAACTGGTCGACAGTCTTCAGCTCGGTGCCTTCGATATACACTTTGGGTGGGGGGGCTCTTGTGCCTGGGGCTGGTTGGTGCAGGACCTCAGTCTTGTTGAGACTGATGGTGAGGCCAAACAGTCGAGAGGCTTCCAAGAACCTGTTGACGATGGTCTAGAGGTCAGACTCCGTGTGCACCATCAGCGCACAGTCATCGGCAAACAGCGCCTCAAGGATCAATCTCTCGATGGTCTTGGTCCTGGCATTCAGTCGACGGAGGTCAAAGAGAGAGCCATCTAATCTATACTTCAGGTACACTCCCTTCTCAAGGTCGCGTACTGCATGGGTCAGGACACACGTGAAGGACAGCTTGAACATCACGGGGGCAAGAACACAACTTTGTTTCACACCGTTGGAAATGTCGAAGGGTGCGGATGTGTCACCATTTGACTGGACAACTCCTACCATTCCATTATGGAAGAGGCGGATGATGTTGGTGAACTTCCTGGGGCAGCCGAGCTTTGCGAGGATGACCCAAAGCGCTTCTCTGTTCATGGTGTCGAGTGCTTTGGTCAGATCTATGAAGACAGCGTAGAGGTGCATGTGCTGCTCAATGCATTTCTCCTGGACCTGTCTCACAGAGAAGACCATGTCGACTGTGCTGCGGCCAGGTCTGAAGCCATATATATATAATTTTCATTTTATTTCTGAGAATGCTCTTGCTGTGCTAATGCCATGGAATCCCAGGCTGGTAAGCTGCATTGTGTCATCAGGACATCAGCTGCCCTTTATGTGACCATATCGCTCACTAGTTTTAGAAAGAGAGGGGTAGTGGGAGAGGAGGAATGACAGACCTATCTTTTTGAGCCTTTCAGCACTGAACACCTACTGCATATAGCAATAGGGACTACCCCCATGCGCCCCGCTGGAGAATATCCTGACACCCCCCCCCCCCCCTCCCCCAAGAGGGGAGTAGTAACATGAATATTCCCAAACAGTTTTTGGACCTGCTGGGGTAGATTTTTGTTTTTGCCGCCTACGTGCAGTTTTGCCCAAGGGAGGGCTCTTCAGGTAGGCATACGGCGTAACCTGAAAATTGCAAACACAACGCATGTACTAGAAGCTGCCTCCAGAATTTACTGATAGCACCACTAGTACAGCGCGGATTGCATCTCTAAAGCATTATGTGGTGTTGCAGTGGAAGAAGACAGACTAATTTTGAAAAGGCAACACCTAGGCAATTTTGTGGTGTAATTATTCTTTACTTTTAAACAAAGGCGTCGCCCAAAGCCAAAAATGCACTCAATCAGATTAGCTCCAAGGGACGTGAGTGCTTTGAGCGACGCCTTTGTTTAAAAGTAAAGAATATATATATATATATATATATATATATATATATATATATATATATATATATATATATATATATATATATATATATATATATATATATGCCTATTTCCAGAATGTTCATCCGGATGTGGCCGCTCACTTGAAATGTATAACATGTGTATTTTGAACTATAAAAGTGATAATTTTGACGAAATACAAAGAGACATACTGAAAGCGTACTCAAATTTTCTGTAATGATTCAGCGTCACATGCACGACAGAATGAAAGTTGACAAAAGATGTGATATTTGCTGATAAACTTCACAACAGCCGCTGCATCTTTAAAATAAATAAATAAACAAAAAATACAAACACAAGTCGATGAACAAAAACTGCATATTTACCTTTCAACTGCAAATATCAAGACGCCACCGTGGGCGTGTGCCGTATTTAGGGACATGATCGCAAAACCAAATGATGTTCTACGTTGTTTACTATATTTCACAAGCCAGGTAATGACGTCAAGACATACTCTCCATCAACACGAGATTTAAATAAAACGTTTCAAAGTGTAGAATAACTTACAGACTATGTATCTGAAAGACACTGAATACATTAACAAAAAACAATCGGGGATTATTATTAAAATATTTTGACTCTGATTGAAAACGGACCAAGAGCATTTTATATTTGATTTCAGTAGTGCCCATTTCGTATCAAGCTAAAATATTTTCTCACCACAATAGTGCATTTTTCTAATATTTTGCGTAAAAACGTATATTGACTGTTTTGAAATTTTAATGTTTTTATTTTTTATTTTTACCGCTTTTGTTTATGTTTGCATATATGGTGACCCCAGCTAAGGTCAATGGGCAGAATTAGCATGCAGCATCTCATCAACAAAAACACCGTATGCCGCTGTGTAGTCATATTGAGTCTTACGTCTCCTCGTGAGTCATGCAACTTGTTGGTGGGCCCAACATCTTTTATACAAGATAAAGCAAGAAAACATTAAGGCTCTCGCAGTTCAGGAGAGGTTGGTGTGGTTTTATGGTCAATGCACCACCGTGCGACTCGACGAGGTGACGGTGACACTAGGTTGTCCTTCGTACATAGATTGGTGCACTGATTGATTTATTTGAGTCTAAAAAAGAAAGTAAACTGGACATGCCTTTTTGTTTTGTAGACCTCTGTGGTACCTAGCAAGACCGGTACAGACATATGACGCCACGCATGCTACATAAACATAAATGTCACACTGTGGCAATAGTATTGTGCGCTGAACAGTCTGTTCCCAATTTCCTATTTGGGAGTATCCGCACTATTTCACTATGGTCCAAGATAGCTCAGTAACTGCTTCTCCAGTGTCACCCCGACCACGGGCTCGACCATACAGAGAATATGTGGAACAGCAGCGGGCTCTGATGGCAAAGCCAGTTGTGGGAGAAGGAACCCAGCTGTGGCGACAGATGATGATTGGATTTGCATGTGCAGCATTGTTGGGACTGATCATGTTTGTGCTAGGAGCTGTCTTTATTTCCAAAGCCCTTGAGAAGAAAGAGAGCATCACAGTCATGCTGTGTATCATGGGCATCGGTGAGCATGCGTCATTACATTGCCTCAATCTGTATTTAGTATGTGCCCATGCGGCTGATATTGGCTGCAGTTAGCCTGTGCATGCTGTTAACAAACTAATTGCTGACAACATCTGCTGGAGGACCTTTTGCAGCTGTGCAGTATATAATTGCAGCCAGTGTCCTGAAGACCTTTTGATTTACTTTGACATAGCTACATGCATGGTATGATTGGGCAAACCATGAGAGTTAGCATTGACTGATCATAGATCATTTCTTGTGAAAAAGTCATACTGGTTACCTCTCTCCAATCACTTCACATGCATAGCAGATGAAGGGGGTAACCAGTGTGGTGCAAAACTTTTCTGTATTTTGAGTCTTTCGATTTTATACGCAATGCAGATTAAGAAACTCATAGTACCTGTTTGCAGCATGTGGTCTGCTGATCATTGTGGGTGTGGGTGTGCTGGGCAAGCTACTGATCTCGCGCAAACACCAGAGCTGCCAGGGGAGGCAGTCACAGCACAATCCTCAGGCCCCACAGGCTGCATGCTTCCACACATGTTCAGGTGAGAAGTGCAGGCATGGACGCCAGAGGCAGATGGGGGGGGGGGAGGGGGGGGGCGAAGAGGAGTTACCTCCCCCCCCCAAAAAAAAAAAAAAGAAAGAACTAAAACCCTGATCTTTAAACCATTAAAAATCCCTTTCCCCACCTTCCCTGTTGTTTCATATTTTGAAAGTATTAAAATCACAATCTGTGCCTTGGGCATATTCCATGTAATGTGTAAATGTCATTTAAAAAAAAAAAAAAGGAAACCCCCCACCTCCCGCAGCAATTAACTGATCCACCCCTGGAGACCTTTGCTGCAGTTGATTAGCATCGTAACTGCCTGTGACTAGAAATGATGTAAGCTATTGCACCTCACTGCTGGATAACCCTGTCTGGCCAAGGCACATGGATGAATGAAGCTATACATCCTATAGACTCCACAGATACAGGGATGCATGAGGATCTATGCCTTTTTCATTTGGGTGTTGTTCCATTTGCTGCAGCAGTCAGGGAGCTATATACAGTGTAAGAGGTCAGCTGCACAACATTTTGGCGTGTATCCTGAATTTTTTTCGCTGTTTCTTAACCTTCACCGAACAATGCTAAGAACTTCACGATCCTTTAAATGTGGTTGACTTTCGTCGCCCATGCTTTTCATGTACATGTATGCAATCTGCTGTTTATCCCTTATTCGTTGGATGCGGGCACCTTCGGCACCCATGGTTATTATATAGGAAATTTTCTGTTTATTCTGATCTTTTGCTTGTGGGCGATTTAGGCGCCCATGGTTGCTACATAGGCAAACTGCCATTAATTATAATCAGTTGGATGTAGGTAAGTTAGGCGCCCATGCTTTTTATATAAGCAAACAGCCGTTTGTCTTGATGTGTAAGGTATGGGCACCCACGCGGTAAAATCCGCACCAGTGTGTTGCATTGTTTCTGTGCCACAGCACTTTTGCCTGTCAGTCTGGTTTTCCTGTGGCCGACGTGTATACCGGCCCTTCGCAAAACTGACCCTAACCCTGGCCGGTAATAAACAGGGACGTTGAATACAGTGAAATATTCACCTCCACCCAAATGATCGCATACAAATGACAAAACTTGAACCTGGGACATGCTGATCTCCTTAGAACTAAGCTGAAACACAACACAGTCCGCTGAAGAAAAACACATTTAAACTGAAACGCCAAACACGAAAGTTTAACCTCACAAACGCCAGATTACAATGACATTATGAAAGTACCCACGCCGAAGTCGGACAACAACAGCCTGCAGGCTGTTGTCAGCAGGTAGAAATTATCAATCCTAAGATATATATGGGGTCAGGTTACAAATGGAGATCGTGATACGTACAGCATAACGCAGCATTAAAACACAGTTTGGTGTGCTGATGATAAGGAGAACCAGCATTTTAAAACAAGACTTCATCGAAACATACCTGAACTAGACATAACAATTCAGACTGACTTGTCAAGGGTCGCACTGACTTTTCTAAAGCTGCGTATGCTAAGCACAGTGCTACCATAACATTGCATATTATATATTGTTGCAGCCTCACACACACAAAAATTACAGGTAATCGGAATAATGATTTTGCAAGATAATGCCGGGCCAGTGACAGTCTGAGATGACATCGTCACTGAGAGCTTCCTTTGTTAGGCTACTATGTATATGTCTGAAACCTACTGCCCTCACACGCACGCACACACACACACACACACACACACACACACACACACACACACACACACACACATGAACACACATGAACACAAAACCATCAGTCTGGGTTACCTACCATTTTATGTGAAAATGGGTTCCCATATTTCTATTTATTCTAGGGCTCTGGAGTTGATGCGAATGTTTAGAACTCACCTTATAACTAAGCTCTACAACTTAAAATAAAATAGACATTTTCTAGAAACAGAGCCACTGGATGGAAAAAAAATGGGTTTTTACCCCAAAAGTGGGTGCCTCTTACACAAAACTGGGATTACAGTGAAAATACCTCACTAAAGATACCTTTGGTTGATTTTACTATTATGATTGTTTGAGTGGGGTTGTAAGGGGGTTGGGGGAGGGGGGAGAAGTGTGTGTGGGGTGGAGGGGGTGGGGGGGGGAGAGGGGGGTCATCACTTTTGGTTTATAGAGCTGCTCAATGCGCTCTTATGAATGAAAGATTTTCATTATCAGTGGAATCAGTAGGTCATTTCAGAGGCGCACACTGAGTTGCACGTCGAACCACTCACAAATACTCATTGCACCAGATGGATCCAGTTGGCAAAGTCCCACATTCCACACTATAGGACAGCTAAGACTGAAAAGCAATCGCAGCGTTTATGGCGCGGTACAAGGTTTAAAACTAAGAAAATGTTGTTTTTAGAAGCGTGTCGGGCAAAAGTTTTTATGAAAACTGTTTTAAAACCTCTTTTAACTCAACTTTTCTTAATGTTAAAAGTGTTTTATTGTACATTACTTTACGTCCCGACAGCAACAAGGCTTTCTCAGGACGTGCCTGCACTGCTTGTGGAAAAACAACAACATACTAAACAGAACATTGAATGTATGTTGCCAGCCGGTCAAATACATTAAATAAACCTAACACATGGGGCCTACATAAAGCTAAGACCATATAGCAACACACATCCAACATCAAGAGCTACAGGCAGTGCAGACAGTAGGGAGAGTTTTAAAAAGGCAAATACAGCTCAATGGACAAAGGGCCGACAGAGACACATGCCCCAGAATAGAGAGAAAAACCCACCCTGTGGGGCTGACCAGGGTGCCCCTGGGAAATAAAAAGTAGTTAACCCCACCCAAGTCCCCCAGGGCAGACCCGGGTGGGGTTAAAAGTGTTTTAATTTACAAGCGTGTCGTAACTGATATGCATCTATTCCAACCAACGTATAGTGCTGGATATTTTTCCCATCCTCGCCTTCTTTCTTCGCTCAACACTCGACTTTCCAGTCCTTCCCTGAAACACCCCCAACCGGTCTGCCCTCAACACTCGACTTTCCAGTCCTTCCTTCAAACACCCCCAACCGGGTCTGCCCTGGGGGACTTTTTAGTTCCCAGGGGCACCCTGGTCAGCCCCACAGGGTGGGTTTTTCTCTATATTCCGGGGGCATGTGTTTCTGTCTACCCTTGGTCCATTCACCTGCATTTTCCTTTTTTAAACTCTCCCTACTGTCTGCGCTGCCTGTGGCTCTTGATATTCGATGTGTGTTGCTAAATGGTCTTAGCTTTATTTAGGCCCCATGTTGTAGGTTTTATTTAACGTATTGGACCGGCTGGCGACATACATTCAATATTCTGTTGAGTTTTTGTCACTAGCAGTGCAGGCACGTCCTGAGAAAGTCTTGTTGCTGTCGGGACGTTAAGCAATGTACAATCAATCAACCTTCCTTCAAACGGACAGCATTCACACAAATAATACTTTACTATTACATCAGAAAATGGCCCATCCAAGCCTGCACTCTTTTAACTGCACTAAACGCCTGACTGTAGCAGACGACACATGAAACGACGCTGACTCTGTGACGTCATTTCCATTCAATCAATTTGTGCATACAATCCAAAAGGAGATGCGGCATTGATAACATCGACAAACCTACAAAATAAAGCAACAGGTTCAACCAAAAGGTCGGGCAGGACAAAAGACAACAGCAGCCTCACCCAAAGTCTAAACGTCCTCTCTTACAATGCGCACTCATACAATCACTTCACTTCTTAGCAACCGGCGCACGAATATAATTATAGGCCAAGTCAAACTAAAACAGAAGATAGTGGCGGAAAACCCTTTAAAATAGAAACAAACAACGACGTTTCAGATCAAATATTCTTCATCTGACATGGAAACAAACGTAGAAAACGAATAGGCTAAGTCCCTGGTGAACGTATACATGAATCTCAAAGTTGTCACTAGACATGACCTTTCTCCACATCACCCCGGAAGTACATTACAACTCAACACTTTTTTTTAACAAAACAACCACACCCTCAAATAACAAACCTAATTTTGTAGAAACATCAACAATTTACACCCTGAAACAACAAAATATCCCCCCTGACCCATATCAGCTATGAAGTTATTTATAGCTGAGAAGGGTGATGTAATACATGATACATGCTCATTTTCAGGGTTCTGTGTGCACAATACACACATTGCTGGGAGGGACAAGTTTTCAAACACACTACCGGCGTGTCTGTTAAACACAAAAGTGCATGTGTTAACGCCAAAATGAGAAAAACGGATTTTTTTACATTTTATGAATCTTTACCGCAAGACAATGCAGAAACAACCCTCAGAAAAAATGGGTGTCTGACTTGGGAACCCAGAATTATACACCCCCCCATTTTCCATAAGGATGGTAAAGACAGTCACCCATTTTACCTCTTTCGTCTACACACACACACACACACACACACACACACACACACATATATACATACACCCACACACCCTGCGCTGCAGAACGCCATTAGCAATGGTGCAATTTTGCCCTTAAAGGTTTCCCGACAAAATCCAGCTTAGGTTCTGTTGTAGCTGAATATGCGGAAAGTGTCCTTACGTGTTTTAGGCAAGGTATGATAATTTCAAACTTGAATGGAGACTGTTGCTGTGTGGTGTACTGAAATTACTGTCCTGATGTAACAAATTTGAACAGCATTCCTGGTGAAATGTCTCTAAATTAGTTTCAATTTCTAGTTCAACATGAGATAAACATCATTATGTTGCCCCATGTAATAACAGGTAGAGAATATAAATTACGTTACCACACAAAAAATGACCTCTGAATGAACCAATACTGGTGTTTCAGCAACGTCAGTTGTCACTGAAGGTTACTAACCTCCAAAGCTGGGCTAAACTGTGCGACTGTTATTTAGCACTCATCACACACACACACACACACACACACACACACACACACACACACACACACACACTGATCGTTGAATTGCTGATTCATGCCCAAACTTTGTCAACTTGTTTAAGTCCAGTAAAAACGTTGTTAATTATCAGAACTTTATTTTTAAAAAAAGCAACTTGATCTGATTAACAGATGATGTGTTTATTCAGTGCTGGAAGGAAAGCCTGGGATAAATGATCATGACAGTTACTGTGATGGTCTCTGTCTTTCAGTAGGTTACGATAGCTAAACGCCTCTTTCTGTCACTGCTCTTGACTGTGTTCAGTGTTCCCAAACAGTTTCGTGTTGATCGACCTTTATGGAAACTATTCATCATTCCCGCCAGAGTTTAGCTGCCAATGCTTAACGCCTCATTTTTTTCTAACTTAAAACACCTGTTTGCATGTATCAAATGCAAACGTGGCATAGCAAATTGTGTGCGGGCTGATGTTTGCATAATACAGTGCAGGCTTTTGTTTGTTTTTATAAATGCGATCCACAAGTTTTGTCGCTCACGTTTGTACAGCCGATCGAATAAACAGGCCATTGCACCATATACTGTACGATGTCAAACACATCTTCTATCTTGTGGCTACAGACACTGACTGCATGAGCTGCTGTTATTGTATGGGTGCCTGAGTCGCCCAGGGATTGTGTGGTGAGAAATAACTAACACAAGGCCTCTATAATGGTATGGGTGCCTTAGTCATTCACATCCGAAGGATCATGGTATTCACTGTGTTTGTGTTTGTTTACAAGTTTGTTTACAACATATTCAGTGTTTTGTTATCGTCGTGTCATGGAGATATGAGGAACACCTGAAGTTTCATTCAGATGTCACCAGAAAGTAAGAAACTGTGAGAAGAAAGCAAAGAGAGTGGGTGCCTTAGTCGCCAAGATCATCGGTGAAGGTTAATGGAATTTTGACAGCAACTGACACTTTTCTATAGATTTAGAGTACCATTACACGTAAATTTGAAGACTCATTTAGGCACCATTTGTGTTTGTTATGCCTTGTCGAACCACCTAATGAACTTTCTCAGCAGTTGGGACACACAGCAAAAGCACACGCGTAATCGCACTTATTTATTCTGCCCAGCTGTTAGCGTGTCAATCTATTTTTAGCTGTTTCTCGTACTGATAGCGTTGCATTTATAGAACAGAATAGAGTCATTGTCAAATAACTTGATATGAAGATGACGTGTGCTGGATTGTCTTGTGTCTAAATGAACCATAACTAGACCTGTGTGTAGCGTTTCGTAACCATCTGTTACAGAAGTGTATCTTTAAACAGTTACGGCAGTAGTGGGCCTTCAAGTACCCCCCCCTCCCGCGCCCTAACTTTATTAAAATTGGGTTCAGCTAATATGAATATCAGCTTAGCTTGTTTCATCTTTTCCTACTCCCCTTCCTCCCTCTCTCCCCTCACCCTCCTCTCGCATCCTCTTTCTTACCCGGTTCTCCTTCCCTGACTGTTCCTCCTCCCGTCTCCACCCCTCACTCCTCTCCCTCCATCCTCTCTCCCCCCTCCCTACCCTCCTCCTCCTCTGTCCTCTTCATCGTCCGTTTCTTCTCCCTCTCCCTCTGCTGTCTCTTCCAACCTAAAACTGTGTCTGTTCAATGCCCAGTCTGTCTGCAAAGATGGCAAAGCTGACGTGATTTTCGATTTCATTTTAGACAGTGACCTAGATATTGTTGCGATCACCGAAACGTGGCTCCGCTCAGCTGGCAATGAACCCATCATCGCCAGCGTCACTCCGAGTGGCTACCGCCTGGCCTCCTTCCCGCGCGCTTCCAGAGGGGGTGGCATTGCCATCATCTACAGGGACTGTCTTTCCGCTCACCTCTCCTTCTCTCAGTCTCTACCTTTTGCTCATCCCTCCTTTGAATCTGTCGAGGCCGTAGCAACACTCCCTGGCCAGTCCCTCATCTTCTCATGTATCTATCGCCCCCCTCCAAGCTCTCAAAACAAACTCACAAACTCCATGTTCCTCACCGAGTTCGACCTCCTCCTCGACCACTACAGCACACGACCCGGAAAACACATCCTTCTAGGCGACTTTAACTTCCACTTTGACAAACCCGACCACCCTGACACAAAACGCCTTTGCACGTCACTTTCAAACCACAATCTTACACAACACATCACTAAACCCACCCACCGACTCGGCCACACCCTCGACTGGATCATCACCCGCACCTCCGATCAACTCTTTCTCGACTCTGACACCTCCTCTGTGCTTCCCTCTGACCACCTCGCTATTCTCGTCTCCCTCAATCTACCTCCCCCGAAAAAAACCAAGCTCATCGTCTCTCGTCGCAAACTAAAATCTGTCAACCGCGAGAGCTTCTTCGACGAAGCTGTCGACCTTCTCCCGGACCCCGCCCCCTCTCCCGATCTTGCATCCCATTTCGATTCCTCCCTTCGAAAACTTCTAGACACCCATGCCCCTGTCACTACCTGCTCCATGCCCAACCGACTCCCCTCCCCCTGGCTCACTGACGACATAGCTGAAGCCAAGCGCAAGCGCCGACAAGCGGAACGCCGCTGGCGCTCATCTGACCTCACCGTTCACAGACAGATCTTCCAAACAACTAGATCCAAAGTCTGCAAAATGATCTCCGAATCTAAACGCAAATACCTTCAAAACCAAATCCTGGAATCCACTTCTTCCAAAACCCTCTACGCCACCATGAACACACTCCTAGGCACTTCTAAAGACTCTCCTCTCCCCAACACACACAGCAAAGAAGAACTCCCGTCTGCTTTTTCTACCTATTTTTCGGACAAAATCCAAACTCTGCGCGACACACTCGACACCCTGCCTTCTCCGCCTTGCCCTCCCGACCCCCCCCCCCCCCCTTTTCCGGCACTCCCCTCTCGTCCTTCCGCCCCGTCTCTCAGGATGAAGTACTCAAGACCATAAAGTCCATGCCCTTCAAAACCTGCGAGCTAGACCCCCTCCCAGCTTCTCTCTACCGTGACGGCCTTCCAAAACTTCTGCCCTTCATTACCGACATCATCAACGCATCTCTAGAAAACGGCTCCGTCCCCGATATCTTCAAGTCCGCCATCGTCCGTCCTCTCCTAAAAAAACACAACCTCGACCCAAACGAACTCAAGAACTATCGCCCAGTCTCCAATCTCTCTTTCCTGTCCAAGCTTCTTGAGAAGGTTGTTCTCAACCAGCTCAACCTCCACCTCACCGACAACAACCTCCTCAGTCCATTCCAGTCTGCCTATCGCAAACATCACAGCACTGAAACAGCCCTTCTACATATCTTAAACGATTTGCTTCTCTCCACCGACTCGGGCTACATCTCTCTTCTTACACTACTCGATCTCTCTGCCGCCTTTGACACTATAGACCACTCTATCCTCCTCCACCGACTCCACCACTCCTTTGGCATCACTGATTCTGCTCACTCCTGGTTTCTCTCCTACCTCTCCGACAGACAGCAGTCCGTCACCATCAACGGCATCTCTTCCAACCCAGTCACGCTCTCCTGCGGAGTCCCACAGGGGTCCGTCCTGGGCCCGGTCCTTTTCACACTCTACACCTCTCCTCTGTCCAACATCATCCAGTCTCACCGCATACACCACCACCTCTACGCTGACGACTCACAACTGCTAGACAAAGACAAACTCGACAACACTCAGTCACTACTGATTCGCACGGCTGACTGCTACGAAGACGTGAAAAACTGGATGACAGCAAACAAGCTAAAACTGAACGACAAAACGGAAGCCATGCTGGTAGGCACTCGCCAGAAACTCTCCCACCTCCCTCCCTCTCTCCACCTTCAACTCGATAGCACCCCCATCTCCCTCTCTGACTCGGCCAAGAACCTCGGCGTTATCCTCGATTCCTCTCTGTCCATGACCAGCTTCGTTTCCGCCACGGCCCAGGCATGTTATTTCCACCTCCGCCGCATCAGTCAGATCAGAAAATACCTCACTACCGAAGCTGCCACCAAACTTGCTGTCTCTCTCATCTTATCTCGCATCGACTACTGCAACTCTCTCCTTTCCGGCCTCCCTCACTCCACCATTTTCACTCTCCAACGCGTTCAGAACAATGCTGCCCGCCTCGTCCTCAGAAAGAAAAAATCCGACCACGTCACACCCCTGCTCAAACTCCTTCACTGGCTCCCCATCCCCCAACGCATCCAATACAAAATTCTGTCTCTCTGCTACAAATCCCTGAACAACTGCGCTCCTGCCTATCTCTCCAACTTACTTCACCCCTACACACCTTCCCGCTCCCTCCGCTCTGCCTCTGACCCTCTCCGCCTCCACATCCCTCGCACCAAACTTAACACTTTCGGCCCCCGCTCCTTCTCCGTCTACGGTCCATCCACCTGGAACACTCTCCCACTCTCTCTCCGTCAGAAACACTCTCTCCTCCTTCCAGTCCGCCCTCAAAACTCACCTCTTTCAACAGTTTTAGCACTATATCACCACACTCCCCACCCCAAGCTGACCGTCGTAATGTATTCCACTGTTTGTGGTACGCAAGTCATTGTCTAAAGCGTGCGCATGCGTGCGCGAGTTGTGAGTGCGCGCTTAGAGTTATAATTATTATAAGCGCATTATAAATAACGTAATTATTATTATTATTTTAGGTGTTATCAAGCCAAGAGAAACTTTTTGTGTTAAAGAAAAATAAGTTGAAATTAATTTTGCATCATCTGCGAGAAATTATGTGAATGACAGAAGTCAGTTTATGTTGAAGCTTCTGTAGGGGTCTAGATTATTTGCATTTCATGCAGTGTTCTTTATGTGCAGTGATCTACACACCATCTCAGGACCCACTGCCGCACATCTATGACCCACCTCCAGCATATGACACGGTCACCTCCATCATCTTGTCTCCTCTTGGCCAAAGTGCAATGAATGATTGTGGCTCAGGAGACGACTCAGATGCAGAGAAAAATCAGCCCGTCATGGTGCTGCCTCCAAAGTATGATGAGGCCGCCAAGCCTATTCCACCTTACCAGGATGCTATCCTGTCCTAGGTACAATAAACAAGAAAGAAACACTTTGGAAGAACAAGTACAAACACAATGTACTATTTTGTCTTTGTCCTTTCAAATTATGTTTCTTTCTTTCTCAGTTATTTCCTTGCATTTTACCCAGCTGGCGAACACCTTTGGTCCAGATGTCATAGGTACTGTTTTGAACAGTTGCTGATGTTTTCTGTTATGGTTGACAATTTTTGT
Organism: Semisulcospira habei; assembly: GCA_036245525.1. NCBI lineage: Eukaryota > Metazoa > Mollusca > Gastropoda > Semisulcospiridae > Semisulcospira > Semisulcospira habei. Next base: position 95,417,823 of record BTPG01000008.1, on the reverse strand, counting down.
CGATTTGTTGACCAAAGGGTGACTGCTGTACCAGATAGCTTGTATTTGTTCTCCAGGTTTATTATTAGTTGAAAAAGGCGGTCGACTTGTCAAGGAGTTGTAGATTATGTAGTTTACCTCCTTGTGCATGCAGACACCGCTGATGTTTACAGCACTGGTGGAGTCATGCACAAGGTGGAAGCACAGTGTATGCCATAAAGGACAGTGTGTGTCATAAAGCTGGTACTGCAGTCTGTGCTTGCTTCAGCAGCTGTACATGTGATGCAGATGATTAACTGCAATCTAAGGATGCTACTGGGGCCATTTTCTGCGAGCAATAGGCAGAGGTTCTTACAAACCTTTGCAGCAGAGAATGTGCGTCTTTTGTGGATGTATCAGTCTGGTAGAGAGAGTGTCAGGGGACACTAATTACCAGTATTCAGTGTCTTTCTTTCACTTTATTCTGACCTGATTTTGAAACATATTTGAAGAAATCAGAGTATACATCCAAATATAGTGGCTCAGATGTGGTCAGTGTACTGTCTCAAAATTGGTGGTGATCGACATGTGGCCAAATGGAACTTTTGTGATATTTACATGAATTTTCTGTTTCAGAAATAGTTTTTACAACAGTACTTCCATTTTTAATCATGTATTTTTGTTATCCAAGTGTTTAGCTTTGTGTGTGTGGACCAAGTCAAGGTTTTATTGTGCATTTATTGTGTGTGGAAGCATGTGTGGTCTGTGTTTATTTTCTCTACACATTCTGTGTATTACTTTTCTTTTTCACGTAAATACAGTGTACTTTAGAAACTGTACAGCAGGGTTATTCACAAAGCCAGAATGTTGTTTATGTGAACAAATATGAATGACATTTGTGCTTGTTGACCAATTTGAACAAAATACACAAATCAGATCTTATTCTGTAAAAAATGCAAGGCAGTATTATCAAGATACCCGTCACCACTGTTCATTATGCTTTTTGTTGTGTTCATCTTCCTTATGTGCCGTTTCAAGATCTGCAAGTATTTTTCACTGTTCCTATCTAGTTGCTATTAAAAGTTTTAAAGTTTTTTTGTTGTTGGTGGTGAAAGTTTTATTGTGAAATTATTCTGCAAAGCAGGAAATACGTGATGATACGAGTGCAATTAGTACTGGTACATGCTTTCGATCGAAAAAAAATCCTCAACACTTTTATGGTCTTTTTTTTTCAGTGCACAGCATAACACTACAGCTCTTTACTAGTACATGAACTACTAGCCTTTGGTTTGGTTTGAGCAAACTGAAGGGGCCCTGTTCTTCATAAATTCAGGGGATGAATGTTTTTTCTGTTAAGTACAAAATACAGGTGAGAAGAGTCTTGAGTTGAAGCATATTGTTGGGCAAACTGGAAAACCTCATATAGTGCTTCTGTTGAATTTTCAAAAAACCTAAAAGGCCCAGAGGTCCAAAGACTGCTGGCCTCCAGAGCATATGATTTCTTATGGCAGGTAATTTTCAAAAACTGGAATTCCGACACAGAAGCACCCAAGATAGCATGTCTTAGGTTTATTTAGCATACCAGAGACCGGCTGGCGACATACATTCAATATTCTGTTGCTTCTGAATCAGTAAATATATATCAGTAAATATATACACATATGTACACACACAGATTTACATTAAATGCTGTGATATTTTCCTTCACACATGTCCTTAAATTGTTGTGATATGAACCTGTGTGGTTGTTCTCAAAATGAGATTTCATAGAACTAGCACAGGAGTATTTATGACAAAAAAATGCAATGTGAAGTGAGAAATGGTTATTATTCATATGAAACAAAATGTATATGTATCAATTTATGTTTAGTGACAAGAATTACTGCATGCACTGTACCCTACTTCTTTCTCCTGTGGTGACATCACCTGCTTCATAATCTAGAGCAGCTTCAGTGTTTGCAAGTAAGAACTTTTTTTCATCCGAGGCACCTCAGTGAATCGAAGAATTTCAGTAATCTTCACGGGCTGAGCTTTATAAACAGATTAACTTTAAGATTATGTACTTAGTTTCATCAGATTCTGCTTTTTTTTTTTTTTTTAATGAAGTGCACATTTTATGCGATTTAAAAGTTTCCTTCTCCAGGCAGGCTTTGGTTGCTGAAATTCAACAATAAAACGAGTTCACAATGTTCGTCCTACCTTAACTAAGGCTATTATGTGCTAGTTTTCACACTTAATATGAGTAGGCGCAAGTAACAGGTGTGCTACTCCCCCTTTTGTGTGAGGGAACTTGCCTGTAATAAACCTTTTATTCATGGAGATGATTACTTCAGTCTTTTATTTGAAAAAGTTGTGGTTCGTTAGACATTGCAGTATTAAAATGCAACATCATATGAACAGTTTTTAAAATGAGCACATTGTTGCTTGAATTTGCATTTTTAAACAGAGTACTTTATTTATCCTATTTAACCACAAGGCCACATTTCTCAAATTTTGGAGGTGTCACTTGACACCTATGTACCAGTTGCAGGAGAAGGATCGACCATAATTCAAGGTAATGCCAGATTAGCTTGGTGCCTAATGGCACCATGCTAATCTGGCACTACCCTTGAATTATCATGGTCGATCCATCTGGTTGTAGTGCCTTGGGGTTAAATGGGTTAACTTCATTTATTGGGCTGTGCTATTGTTGCACATTTGTGCAGCTCTGTATGTACAGTCACCAGGACTGTGAACAGTACCATTAGCTGCATGCATAAGGGGGCCAGTCAATACATGTATCCACATGCCTATTTTTTGTTTTAAGCTGTGGGAGAGTTAAGTGGCATGATCTGTGGATCATTGAATGAGGGTGCTCATTGATAACTTGTGTTTGTGTTGACCAGTAATCTGAATAAAATGCCTGTAATCCCATTCAGCATGCAGTCACCAGTACTGTTTACAGTACTGGCAGGTGCATACAGAAGGGGATTAACCGATGGCCAAATGCAGGCGTCCGTTCCCCAATGGTGACAAATATTGGTTGTGATGGCCGAAATTTCATGAACACCGACAGCTGCAATATTTGAAAGTTGATGTTACGAGTGTTAGTACTTTTTTTTATCGTTTAATTGACCATATCAATATACTCATTTATTTTTTTAGAGTTTGTTGTACAACTTGGTTGACAGTGGTTTTAATCAAAATATGCACACAAATAATGTCCCTTTTGTAATTTTCGTTCAGTTTTTCCAGTATTAAAAACATCCAAGATTATGTGTTTGTGTTTGTTTTGCTGTTGAGTTTAGCATCAGTTATTATATATATCAAACAGATGACTTGTATATTTTTACTGTAATACTGATTAACAAACATTTTCAAGGCTAGTACCACCGATTCAGTTTCTTGGGAAAATTTAAAAGTTCTATAAAAATTTCAGAACCCATATTCATTCAACACAGCACTTCATGCTTGTTTCAATCTTTCGAGACGTGCCGCATCTGGATTCGCGGCTTTACGCCACAAAACCGGATGTGGCACGTCTCGAAAGAGTTAACCCATATCAAACTGAGGCTAAAAGCTTTAAATTTGTACACTGCCATATGCAAGCTGCATTACAGTACTTACAATAAGGATATAGACCAATGGCTTTAGTTCAAGGGTGGTGCCAGAAGATACCAGTTAGCTTTCTTGAGATTCCAGCGCCCCACCGGCGAATCCTCCTCACAGCTGACCGATGACAGGACTACTGGGAAGTGGTCACTACCACACAGGTCGTCGTGAACCTTCCAGTCAAAGTCCAGCATGAGAGAAGGATCACACACAGTGAGGTCTAGAACAGAACTAGATCCGGAACCTGAGTTAGAGTATGTAGGTGAGCCATCGTTAAAGACACATAGGTTAAGTTGAGAAAAAACATCTTCTAACATCTGACCTCTGCCATCATAGTGGTCACTACCCAAAGGTGAGCATGACCGTTAAAATCCCCCATGAGAATAAAGGGAGGGGGCAGTTGATCTACTAAGTTAAAAATATCATTGCTACAGACCCGCAGTGATGGTGGCAGGTAAATACTACATATGGTTATGGTCTTTTTTAAGGTAACCCGAGCAGCGACAGCCTGAAGACAGGTGTCGATGCTAACGGGGCTACATAAAATTTGGCTACTAATGAGAAGAGCCGCTCCACCCGAGCGCCTCTCCGAATCAGAGCCTTTATGTATAACATTAAAACCATTAAAAGACACAGGGTCAGAAGTCTTCAGGTAAGTCTCCTGAAGAGATATTACTGAGGGGTTATAGAACTTGACTAAAAGACGTAATTCCTCAAAGTTAGCTCGAAAACCACGACAATTCCACTGAAGCAAAGAGTCCATGATTAAGTCTTATCTGGGGGTAAGGAGTTTTTCCCCCCTTTTTCCTTTACCTTGGAAGGAGTTGAAGAAACAGAGGGGGGCCGGCTCCCGGGCCTCCTCTGGTTCTTCGGAGAGGAAGGGGGTGGAGCTGCCGCAGCATCAGCAACAACAACTTCCACTCCCTCCATCCGCTCCTCCAGTGCAGCATATTTGTTTTGAAGGGGGACATCTGTGTTCCCCTTCTGGGCCCGTGCACACAGCGGTCCCATAGATTTCTTAGACTTCTGGTCCTGGGCAGCGTTCCTGCCGCTAGAGTTAGCGGCCTTAGAAGGCTGACCAGAGCCAGAAGCCTTTGGAGTTGACTGACTAACAGGTTTAGGTGGGGGCTGAGGCTTAGGGGCAACAGAAGGCAGCACAACCGGACCGGCAGTGTCCGCCTTCTGCGTTCCCTGGCTCCTTGTCACCACCGGAGGAGGGTTACTCTCCAGGGGCGAGATGAGCCGAGGCTCCGCCCCCAACCAAGAAGTTGGGGTCTGACATGAAAAGTCTTTGGTGGGGCGCTTGCCTGCCACCGCTGCACTAAAAGTATACACTGAGGTGTTAGGGGTTGGGGCAGCCGCAGCTGCACCAGGGCCTTCAACCAGTTTTTTGGCATCCAGAAAGGACAGCCCCTTCTCCACACGCACCTGCTGAATCTTGCACTCGGATATCCAACGAGGGCATTTCTTATCCGAAGCCATATGAGCCCCCTGGCAATTCTGGACAAGGAGCTTGACAGCAGGCTGGCAAAAGCGAACAGTGCTTTCGGGCGACTTTTCAAGCGGGTGTGGCACAATCAACAGCTGAAAACAGGCACCAAGTTCAGCGTGTACAGAGCTGTGGTCCTCACCACCCTGCTGTATGGTTCCGAGTCCTGGGCCCTCTACTGCAGCCAACTACGACTCCTCGAACGCTTCCACCAGCGCTGCCTGCGTACCATCCTGGGCATTCACTGGAGTGACTATGTCACCAACGTCGAGGTCCTTGAACAGGCTGAAACTGTGAGCATCGAGGCTTTGCTGCTGCGGACACAGCTCCGCTGGGCGGGGCATGTCTCCAGGATGGAGGATCATCGCCTACCAAAGATCACCCTGTTCGGCGAGCTTGCTTCTGGACACCGTGACAGAGGGGCACCAAAGAAGAGATACAAAGACTGTCTCAAGAAGTCGCTTAGTGCCTGCCAAATCGACCACCACCAGTGGTCTTCGCTTGCTGCGGACCGTGACACCTGGCGCTCCACCATTTACAAGGCAGCTGTCTCCTTTGAGGACTCTCGCAGAGCTAGCCTTAAGGACAAGCGGCTCAGGAGAAAAAACAGAGATGCCGCAGCTCAGAACCCTGGCCAGACCTTCCCCTGCAGCCACTGCGGTCGAACCTGCCTGTCTCGGATTGGCCTCCGCAGCCACGAACAAGCCTGCAGACGTTGTGGGCAACTCCTATAAAATCTTCGTTCGCGAAGTCAAGCCAAGAGAGAGAGGGGTGCCAGAAAGGCGCCAAGCTATTCTGGCACCACCCTTGAACTATTTTAGTCAAATGTATTTGACACCCTGGTGTATTCCGAATGATAAGGGTTAGTAAACATTCATTCTAAAGTGTAATAGTATTCGTACTAGCAGACAAAAGCACAAAACTGATGTTACTTGAGAATGATGATTTATTACACAAATGAAGTTACGATGATACAGTTTACACCGAGTATTTCCCCACCATTTTCACGACATCTCGGGGCCTTCACCACCAGGAACAAGCTGTAAGAAAATTAAAATTTGTTTTAAACATAGTTGCTAATTATGATCCTTGTCCACACAAAATAACTGAATTTTGAAAGACAGATCTTGTACCCCAGTACCTTGAAAAATTATGAGGCAGCAAAGATGTTCTGTGTTAATATATATAAATAAAATCTGTCCAAGAATGCTGGCACCACACACTCCAAATATGGATCCAAGCAGCAGTGAAATACTTTAAATATGAAGAAATGTATATATCCATATGCATATGGATTATTTCTTCATATTTTATATATATATATATATATATATATATATATATATATATATATATATATATATATATATATATATATATATATATATATATATATATATACTAAAATATGGTCAGTGGTAGAAGCTGAGTAGAAAGTCATTTCCACCATTATGGTCAATTGCCATTCATGATTGCAAGTAATTTATCAATTTTACATCAAATTTTACAACTCATTGTCACACTAGTGGAGATTTCCTCAGGAAGGAGCAGTACCGTCTATCGGCCAGTTATCAGAATGTACTTTTTGGCTCACGTGCGAAACAAAAGTATGTTTTGTGCCAGTGGTCGTCTGTCCTTCATCCGCCGTCGTCTGTGGTAAACTTTAACATTGGCATTTTCTCGGAGACTATTCAAGCCACAGTCTTCTAACTTGGCGCAAGGATACTTTCAGGCAAGACCTTTCTAAACATACCAATTTCTGAGTGACCTCTATAAAAGATCAAGGTCACAGGCTGTCAAGAAATAGGTAAAAAATTGCCACATTTTGACAAAAATTTGTTTTCTCGAATACTATTCACAACATCAAATCCGAACTTGGTATAAAGATACCTGGTGGTAAGACCTTTCTATGCATACTAATTTGGTTGACCCCTTGGAAAGGTCAAGGTCACAAGATCAGGAAATGTGTGAAAGAAATGGCCATATTTTGACAAATGATGTTTTTTCTCAAATAGTATTCATAACTTCAAACCCAAACGTGGTAGAGAGATTTCTAATGGTAAGACCTTCCTATGCATACTAATTTGGATGACCCATCAGAAAGGTCAAGGGTCACAAGAGATCAGGAAATAGGTCACAAATAGCGATTTCTTGGAAGAAAAAAAGTGTTTTCTTTAAATACTATTTATAACTTCTTAAATACTATTTATAACTTCAACCCAAACACTTGGTCCAGAGATACCTGATGGTAAGACCTTTGTATGCATGCTCATTTGGATGACCCCTCAAGGGTCACAAGAGCTGGCAAATGATGTGAAAAAAAGTACAATTTGAGGGTTTTTTCCAAAACTTTTGCAAAACTCTTCTACCAGATTTGGCAGAAAGGTAGCTTATAAGACCTTTCTAATTCTATGCATACTAATTTAGTTCATTTCTCACAAAGGTCAAGAGTCATGGGAGATTCACAAAAGAGTGAAAAATGTTGATAAAACTTGGATTTCACAGGTTCAAAAGGCAAACCTTTACTTACATTAAAACTGGATCGTTATGCATGTGAGCCATAACCCATATCATACTAAGGCTAAAAGCTTCAAATTTGTACACTGCCAAATGCAAGCTACATTACAGTACCTACAGTCCGTGGCGCAGTGGTTAAGGCGCCTGCCACCAATGCCAAAGGTGCGAGGTTCGAAAACGGGTTCCGGCGTCAGACTTTTCTCCTCTGGTAAGTGTCGCCGTTAATTCGGGCGGACCGTCTGGGGTTCTTTCTCTGGGTACTCCGGTTCTTCCACCCCCCACCCATCCCCTCACCCTCCACACTTTGGTACCGGTTTCAGGCCACTTTACAAATTTTGAATACAAGCAATCAAAAATCTATGTAACTTCAGTAGCTGAACTGGCCCTTCGTCTGTCTTGTACTGTTTGTCTTAAATAGCGTAAATCCGTATCCGTTACATGAGTGTGCATGTTGGGTTTCAGTTTGCGGCGCTTTGAGTCGATTTGCCCAAAAATTGAGAAAAAGCGCCTATATAATAACGGTATTATTATTATTATTATTAGATAAGGATATAGACCAATGGCTTTAGTTCAAGGATAGTGCCAGAATAGTTTGGCACCTAGTGGTGCCAAGCTATTCTGGCACTACCCTTGAACTATTTTAGTCAAACTTATTTTACACACTGGTGTATTCCAAACGATAAGGGTTAAGGGCTTTGCCATTCTTGTTATATATTTACTTTTACAAAATATCTAGATATCTCACAACAACCATTTGAAACGCTGTTTAATGAATCTGTTGGTACCATAAAGAAAAAGGTAACTAAGAAAAAGATGATGTTCACTGGGAAGGGAGTATGGTTTGGGATCAGAAAGCTGTAAACAAACACCACAATCATGGAATCACAGGGAATAGTACGGGTGTGCAGGGCAACTCTGTGGTCGATATCAGCCAGATGACCTTTTGTCTGTCATCTGTGAACATACATACACCTTGTTTTCTCAATTCATTTACCAAAACAAGCGGTGCAAAAATGTCCAATTTCATCTCACCATTGTAATGTTGTTTCCATTTAGAAGCAGCTTATCCAGCTTGGTCACTCTTCTTCCTTCTGAAGTACTCTCACTGGAAAAATTTCATGATGTAGTCTGACCACATTTTCAAAAGAAATACTAGCTAGCCCCATTATAAAACTGTTTCTGGAACCACTTTGCTTGCGTTCTCATTATTGCAGTGCACAGGGTAGTCACTTCTGTATATTACAAGTGAACCAATTAACACCATACAAGTCTCTTTTTTTCCATACTCCCTCACATACACACGTAATTGTTTAACTTTAACAAAGGCACAAATGGATGAAAGCGATTATACACTAACTCAACTGCAAGACAAATCTGGCACCTATAAAGCCGACAATACCTGTACACTGTACCTATATTTCAACTTTCATGCTAAGCTGTATGTTGTAGTACTTATTTTGATAATTTAACAATAAAAACAATGAATACAGGAAATACTCACTACTCTGTCACATCCTCAAGAACCATGTCTAGAGGTCTAAGGTAAAGGAAAAATATACCATGCAGGTGTGCTAAAATGCACTTCACAGTTTGAACACACTAAATCTATATAAATCTGCTATCGCAAAAATACAGCAAAAAAATCCATACATGTACCATATCAAGTATTGTGTAAACTGTAATATTTACACAACTGCATGTCAGAACATGTCAAGTAACTGAAAGAGATGCAGGACTAAAAAGTCACAATGTGAGTGCTTTTACATAAAGCTCTACTGTTCCACTGATCTTGAGCGCTGATAAGTCTTTAACAGTCCCCAGCGACCACATCAGTGCTTATATTTCATTTCACTGCCAGCTGTCCAGGTGAATGGACAACTATGTATTAGTCTAGAGTACACATAAAAAAGCGTGATGGTTGAGCACTGCAATACATAGGACACTGATATGCAGGTCTGCCTGTGCACTAGTCCTAGTAGAACATGGAAGTTTACAAGTACAGATGAACTTATCAATGAATATTTCTATAAGTACACAACGCTTATCATCATAGTCGACGTGTAATGTCACCAGCGACACATTTGAACGGGTACTTTCCAAGTGTCTATTTTAAGACAGGGTGTCAAAAGCATATATACATATATATGTAGACCTATTTACAAAAGTAATGCACAAGACAAATACACAGAAACTTTTAAGTAATAAAATGTTACTTGTTAGTGTTATTGTATCAGCATTTTGGCATCATGTAATGTTATTGGCATGCAATTTTTAAAAGTACTTTTGTTGTACAGCGCAGGTTTTTGTGTGTGTGTGGGGTGGGGGGTGGCAACTATTCCAGATATATGTCAAATTGTGTGTACTGGTGGCAGATGTTAACTTTATGTGACTGTAACTTTGACTGATTGATTACATAGACAACCTTTACAATGTTCACAATGCAAGTGTAGCACATGACGCGCACATGGTCAGTGAAAAAGCAAACACTTTCCCAAATCTGTTCAAGGACTCGTTTGAATTTTCTGGTTCTGGTGTTTAGTCTTCATCAGCAGAATTATCAAGGTCTTTGTCAGAATCACTTTCAGGCCCTTCGCTGTCTTCAACGTTGAAAATAGGGCTAGGAATCTTTGGTGCAGTGAAAGTGCATTTTTGGACTCACAGCCATTGTGAAGGGAAACACCCACTACACATTGGGCTGTACCACCCTAAAATAGGTTGGGGGTGGGGGGAGGGGTGGGTGGGGGGACCTATGGGCAAGTTGACTAGTTAACTATGGTGGTGAAAGAGTTAAGAAAAAATTAAGTAGCACTGAATGACCACATGGGGGTTGAGGGGCTGGAGCCCCAGGGGGGTGGCGATGTGTTGGGAGTGTGGGCAATGGAGATTTCCTAGTGTGTCTTCTCCTTACATTCCCCTAGACCTAGTGCTTGTGCTTGTGTGTTGGGGGCGGGTCTGTCTGCGCTGTCTGCTTGTCTATGTTGTCTGCTTTGCATGTAATCTAGCTAGTCGACACACTCCCAGCCCAAAACCACCCACCTGCCTCGCACGAAAAAGCGTGCCCCGGCTGTCAGTGACCCCTGCCCCCGAGACATAACACAACATATCTAGAGGAGAAAACCTCGGGGAAAAAAATCTGGGTGTTTGGGACCCACAAAAAAGGGAACCCAGCTGAGTGGTGATAAGAAAATGCCCTTCAGATATGGAGGGTAGCTGTGAATAAGCTGGCATGCCAGAAAATAAGCAGTCGTTGGCTTCATCAGGAGATTATCTCTAAATCCCTCGCTGAGGAAGGGCACCCCAGAGCAAAAATCCCAGGCAGGAGACGCTTGACAGCCTTGGTTGGCAAGTCACCTACAAGAGGGAAACTCGGACAAGAAAAGCACCGCCGAAGATGGATGTGCTGGGCCAGAGCACGCAAAACTGCAGTACAACGCTTTTCCCTCATGGTATGTACAATAACGGAATCACTCGAGATGGTGCTCTGCCCGTGGAGTGCCGGACGCCCTGCCTCTTAGGGGCCCACCCCTTGCTACCGGTGGTCACCCCGTCCTGGGACGAGGAGCCAGGTTCCAAAGGCGGAGGGAAAAATCTACTGGCCAAGAAAGAACAGCAACACACAAGTCCAGGCCCTTAAACATCCTTCACTGGAATGCAGAAGGCGTCTACAACAAAAAGCTCACCCTAACTGAAAGACTGCATGCCGAGAAGGTAGATGCAGCCTGCATCCAAGAAACCCATCTGAACCCAAATCACCGATTTCAAGTCAGAGGCTACCAGGTCTTTAGGATGGACAGAGAAGAGAGGCATAAGGGAGGAGTGCTGATCCTGGTGAAAAACAACATCCCAGCCCAAGACTTCAAGATCAACACCAACCAACAAGCAGAGATCCACGGCGTCAAGATCAAAGCGGAAGACATGGAAATTAAGATCTTCAACCTCTACTGCCCCCAAGACAAGGAACTGTCCCTGCAGCTTATCAGCACAGCCACAGAAGAGTGCCTTGTTGTTGGAGATTTCAATAGCCACTCAACATGCTGGGGGTATGAGGAGACTGATAAAAGAGGAGAGGAAGTAGACTGGCAGATAGAAAGTGGACTGGTACTGCTGAATGATGTGGAAGATCCACCAACATACTTTTCCAGGAGATGGCGAACAACATCCACGCCTGACTTGGCCTTTGCTACGGATGACCTTGCCAAGAAATCAAAGAGAGTGCTAAGCCAGCTTGGTGGAAGCGACCATAGACCTGTCAAGATCTCTGTAGATCTTGGACTATAAACCAGAAGACCCCAAATTCTTCCCCAGGTGGAACTATAAGGCGGCTGACTGAGACATGTTTGCATCACTGACAGATGTGTACACAAAGGTCATCAACAAAAAGGACAAAAATATTAACCGGCTTGTACGAGACCTCAACAAGGCCATTTTGAAAGCAGCCTCTGAAACAATCCCACGAGGTGCCAGAAAAAATTACAGACCTTATTGGACTGAGGAGCTGCAAAAACTCGAAGACCAAGTACAAGAAGCCAGAGAAAAGGTAGAAAGGAACCCTTCCACTGAAAACAACATTACTTTTAAAGCTGCAGCTGAAAACTACAGAAAGACCTATCTGCAAGCGGCAAGAAACAGCTGGAGAGAAAAAACTGAGAAGCTTAACCTGGACCGTGATGGAAACAAGCTGTGGAAGCTGATAAGAGCCATGAACGATGAAACCAGGAAAGGTTCCTCTATTGTCATCGAGCACAACCAGGAGATGCTCACAGGAAGAAGAGCAGCAAACTGCTTTATATACAAGTATGAAGAAGTTAGCACCATAACCATCCCAGAAGAAAAGAAAGAGAGAAATCCAGCAGGAAATCAGGACCCAACAAGAGGCTACACCTGATGCAGTGATGACTGACCCCTTTACCATACAGGAGCTGGAACAGGCTATGAAAACTCTACCAGAGAAGAAGTCCCCAGGGCCAGACAAGATCACCAATGAGATGCTCCTGCATCTAGGTCCCAGAGCCAAAGCTGTCCTTCTGGACACCTTCAATAACAGCTTGAAGAGTGGCCATGATCCACAGATATGGCGAGAAGCAGACATGGTGCCCATTTATAAGGGAAAGGACTGTGCAAAAGCAGACAGCTACAGGCCCATAAGCCTTACCAGTTGCATGGGGAAGCTGATGGAAAGGCTCATTAACATAAGACTCATGTGGCTCATGGAAAGGAAGGAGGGTCTTCACTCCTGAACAGGCAGGTTTTAGGCAACACCGCTCCACTGAAGATCAGGTGACCTACATTGCCCAGAAAATAGAAGACAGCTTCCAAGACAAAAAACACACTTTGACAGTATGGATTGACATGGAGAAGGCCTTCGACAAAGTGTGGAAAGAGGCACTGAAACATAAACTCCAAAAGTGTGGCGTCGCCGGGTGCATGTACAGGTGGGTTGAACAGTACCTCTTCAACAGAAAGGCTGGAGTACATGTCAACGGACAATACAGCCGAAAAAAGACGCTGAATGAAGGAGTTCCACAAGGAGGACTTCTGTCCCTAACATTGTTTCTCATCTTCATCAATGCCATTGTTGGAGACCTTCTAAAACAATTTTTATGGGGCCATCTGTGCAGATGACCTCGTGCTGTGGTGTACTGAAGAGTATGTGACAACAGCAACCTACAGGATGCAGGAAGCACTGAAAAAATTGGAAGAGTGGACAAGAAAGTGGTAAATGCAAAGAAGACCACTAACACCATCTTCAGCTTGTCCAACAAAAGCCAGCAAGCAATGCTGAAAATCAATGGACACACTCTTCCACCAGAAGTTTGCCCTACATACCTGGGTGTGACCCTAGACCGCAGACTTACTTGGAAGCCGCACATTGAGAAGTGCCAAGAGAGGGCAAAAATCCGCCTAGCCCTGATAAAAAAGCTCACCAGCACCAGATGGGGAGCAGGTGCTGGCATTCTCAAGAAAATGTACGCAGGGAGAGTCCGCCCAGTCTTAGAGTATGGAATGGCAGCATGGGGAACGGCAGCAAAGTCAAACTTTGACAAAGTCGGAAAAATTCAGAACCAGGCAACAAGAATCACCACTGGTGCCATGCGTTCTACTCCCATCTCTGCATTGGAAAGCGCATCCGGACTTGAGTCACTAGAGGAGAGAAGAGACACCAAGCTCCTGTTACAAGCAGCAAAATTCAAACGTCTGCTGAACCACCCGATGAGACAGAGAATGTCCGAGTCAACAAAGGGTAGACTCAAGCGCTCCAGCTTCATACATCAGACCAGGATCCTTGAGTGGAGAAATCCAGATCTCCTAGATCACATGCCAAAGGAGACCCCAAAACCCTTGAGAATCCTCCATGGAAGCGCTCGGCTGAACCCCAAATACGCGACAGCATACCAAATATCCAGAAGGGTACCCAGTGTGACACAGAACGCAAATCCTACATGATGGAGCACATCCAGACCCACTACCCACAAGAGGTCTGGACCCATGTGTACATGGACGGTTCTGCAACTGACGTCACAGACGGAGGAGTCGGAATCTACATTAACTACCCAGGAGGGAGAGAAGCAGAGATCTCTCTCGCTACCGGCAAATACGCCACCAACTACAGGTCAGAAGCAGAAGCCCTGAGAATTTGGTGTAACAACAGTGAAAAACTGCTCGGAAACATCTGACTCCATTGTGTTTCTCACTGACGCCCTCTCCATCCTACATGCTCTAAAAACACCCAAAGACAAGGACCTAAATTATCTGTTTTTGGCACTCGCCTCCCTTTGTATAACACACAGTGTCACGACACGGGTTTTTTTGGTCTATTTTTGTAGGGGAGTAAGTTTAGAGGGGGGACAGGATTTAGATAGTCACCGGACGTACGGGTAGTCTAGGTGAGGTATTTGGCCTGTACACAAGTATTTGCTGCCGTGCAAGAGTTTGGAGGATGGCGTGACTGCCTGGTCGGCGCGATCGGGTGGTTATCGTATCACGTGAATTTTCATCACATGATATACTGAGCGTTTTTTGCTAACCTAACGTTATCCAAATTGTTAGACAGTCGCTTTTCCAACTGTGAATGAGTCAGTCGTTTTTCCAGCAGTCTCCTAGGGTGGTCTATCAGGCATGGTTCGCCATTTGCTGAAGGCCTCAAACAGCTGTGTTGTTCATTTGTAATGGCCCTGTGATACGGTTTTGGTCATCCCGGAGCCGGTGTCCAAAGAAGGAGAAGAGAAAAAGAGCTGCGATGACATAACCCCTGGCTTGTCTTGTCCTCGTCCTAGCCGGGGTGTCTTCACGGATGGCAGTAAGTACCCGCAACAATTCTTTAGTGGCCATTTGCTCGGGGGGTTTGTTTGTGTTTGCTTGTTCTGTTATTATTATTTTGTTTAGCGTATATTGGGGGGCAAGTGTGAGTATAGAATGTAGAAGTTTGTCATCTGTTGTATTTTGTAGGATTTAGCGACGGAGGGTTAATTCGGAAGCGAGTCATGTAGCGACGTGTAAATATGTATTCTGTTGAGGTTGAATTTATTGTTGCGGGAGAGAGGTGAAGGGAATATAAAAGACGGCAATTAAAGTTGCGGGAAGGGTGATGTGATTATTTTGTTTCTTTGTTAGTTATTTATATGTGTATTTTTGCACCTATGTTTTAGTGCATCCTAATCCAATGGTCCAAATTCAATGGCCTAAAGCTTAAAGAACTAACCGGCCAAGTCTGCCACCATGTTGTGGTACTGAGGGTGGAGGCTTGCTGTCACTCCGCCTTGTAGGGCTACGCCGCCGTACCTGGGTGCTGTTGCGAGTGTCGCGGCATGCCCTGTGTTCAGTCAGGTCGGGTCGTCCCATTTAATTATTTCTCACCTATTTAAGTAAAGTTCTATTTGTTTATAATGTTGTAAAGAACGTTGTGAGATTTATTTCATCTCCTTGTAGTGACAATGTTGTGAGAGGAGCTTTGCCACAGTGACGGGAAGTGTTTGAGATATTGTATTATTTAAATGCAGCCTGTGTTACAGAAGGCCTTATCGTGAAAGCAAGAGCGTCGAGCTGAGCTGAGCTTAACGGTTGTGCTTCCGGCGAGAAGGTCCGGTGACGTGAAATATATTGAGTTTGCTCAACTTTCAGTCGTGTTAAATTAAGGGATGTTTGCTCCATTTGTATATGTGATATTGTTTAATCTAAAATATTGTGTTAGCTAAAGGAGCCTTGTGCTGTGAATGTCTAGTTTGCGAAAGCATTAATTTAATTCGAACTTGTTGTTCGTGCTCCCGCTGGGGAGATTCAGTAGCTTGTGAACTATATTCATTTTTCTTGATCTTCATTCGTGTTTTAGTAAGGATATCTGGTTCATCCTATATTTGATATTGTGCTATTTGAAATACTGTGTTACTTAAGGAGCCACGTGCTGTAAGGGATTTCATGGAAGCAAAGGCGTTGGTCTAACTGGCATTAGCGCTTGACGCTTGTGCTTCTGTCGGGGTCCAGTGGCTTGTGCCTTAAGCTTTTCAGTCTCAGTTTTCGTTTGTATTTTTACTAAGGATATTTATTTTATTATATATTAGTTTTCTCAACTTTTGTATTTTAAGGATATTTAGTTTATTTTATATTTGTTATTTTGTATTGTGTATAATGGATATTTGGGGTGGGGAGTTTGGACGTGTGTGAGTGTGAATGTGATGTGTGAATGCGTGGATAGAATCGAGTGAGAATAGTTGATTATTGTTAGGGTTATATATAATAAATGTCGTCGTCATTGTTCCTCTGGTGTTTGTGTTAGGTTTGTGTTAGTGTGGGTCGGGTATGTCTTGAGTGGTAGCACTCATAGCTCGCGCCCTGGGAGCGGGGTCGCGACACACATGGTTCTGCTGCAGTAGATACCTGCACACTTCAAGGTGAGAGGCAATGAAACTGCAGACAGGCTAGCAAAGGAGGGATCTTCAACAACCCAAGAAGACAAAACAACTCATATGCAGAAGCCAAGACTATCATAAAAAACAAGCAGAAAAGAAAGTGGCTGCGAGAACACCCCAGCTATAACAAAACAGATGGCTATCACCTACTGACCAGACCGGAGCAGGTAGTTTAAGTTATCTTCCGACTACGCTCCGGCCATAACAAACTAAGTCTCTGTACTTAATTTTTAGGTCACTACGGAACCTTTATGCTATGGTGATTGAACAATGTGCATCAACTAAAGTTAAAATTTATAACAAGTTACTACATGATGCATAGTATACACATGTTGCACACTTATAGTAATACACTTCTGGTCATATACGTCCCATTGGAAAAAGGATACTGACATAATCGTCAAAGCCAAGGAGTGTGCCAACAATTTCTTTGTCATTTTTCATGATGATGTGAAGTTTTGAACCAATGCACTTGTCCACCAACTCTGCAACAAAAAACAAACACAAAGAAGAAATATTTGATGGAAGTCAGTGGACAATATCTTAAACCGATCTGCTCCATATGAGGCTTTTATTGCTAAAATTCGCCCAATACAACAGGTTATCAATGTAGTCTTGTCGCAACTAAGACTTTTCTCTGTTCTTTTAACAATCCATGAGTACAGCCTACAGGCACACGTAATAGATGTTTCCCACTGCCTCTTGGGCGTAACGGAAGGAACTCTCTTCGTATAAACGGGATGAAGGGCAGAAAGGTCTTTCATTTTATAACATCCAATATGCATAACTTACGTTAGCCAAGGGTCCAGCATTATTGCAGTGTTATACTCTTGGCTTGACTTCGCGAACGAAGATTTTATAGGAGTACTAAGAACATATTAAAGGAGATCTATAGCGAGCTAGGGTCGTCTTTACAGGCTTTAATATACACATGCACGGCAATGAATCAAAAAAAACAAGCATACTGTCATATGGAAGCAGCATTTGTCGCTGCCTGGCAGCTCACTAGATGGAGGAATAAAACCGTGATCATACCAAGCGGTAAGAGTTGGGATGGATTTGTGAACGTCGTGCCCGCCATCTTTGGGTTTAGACAAACAGAGTAACATACCCTGTTTCTTCGAGTTCCACGATGTCTCACGAAGTAGTGCAGCAACAAAAAGAAAAATAGAATAGAAACAAGGAAAGACGTTTCGGATCAAAGATCCTTCTTCAGGTGACATGGAAACAAACGTAGAACAGAAAAGAACACTGGTTTAAATTTTGGCAATTTAGTCTCTGATCACTGTAAGTGCCGAGGGACTTAAATTGGAATTGTAACGTGGCGATCAGTGTAAGCGTTTACCGGTTTTGAAGGCCGGCAAACACTAAACGGGAAAGGAAAGTAGCAACCGGTAGACCGAGTACGAAGACTGAAAAGAAGTACCCAACGGAGAAAGAAACACGCTTAGAAAAGACGGGTACAACACAATTTATTAACATATATTTCGGGTAAATACCCTTTGCCAAAATAGACAAACCGAGAAATCAGCCGCTATTTATCTCGTCTTCATCGTCTCTCCAGGCCACATTCCTTCTGCGAATGAAGATAAGTAGCGGCTACGGATTTCTCTGTCTATTTTGACAAAGGGTATTTACCCGAAATATTAATAAATTGTGTTGTACCCGTCTTTTCTAAGCGTGTTTCTTTCTCCGTTGGGTACTTCTTTGCATTTTACACTCTTGGCAGTCACCTTTTTAGTCTGGCCTACATTCTGTGCGAACTGAATATTCGAGTGCCGTCCAACTCGGTGAGCCCCTTTGATTAGCCTGTCGGTGAAGGTAAGTTCAACAGTAAATTTACGCACTTCAGTCTACCAATTCAATTTGCAAGACTTAAACTGCTACAAGGAGGAGCAGGCGAGGAGAGGGTGTTACACTATAAGTGTATACGGCCAATATCACGGTCGGGTAATTTTATAATTTCCCTTGATATGAAAATAACGACGAGGGTATAATTTAGTAACACGGGCAGAGCACGGAGAGGGTAATGGCACGGTCCACTTTAGCTACCACAAGCTCACGTAAAGTTGACAAGTGGCCGGCCCTACTAAGCTGGGACGAATGAATGATAATTTCGAGTGGAAATACATCAAGCTCACTTTAGCGGTCACGATGCGGGCAGTAGCGAACTGGGAGCTGGGACTAATGAATACATACTGAGCCCACTTTAGTAGTGAGTAACACAGACTCCTGTTGACAGGGAATAATTATGAGAGTCAGTAATAGATTCCTGGTCAGCTAAGGGTCAGAGGGCGCTGTTCACCAAAGCAGATGGGGGATATTGGGGATGACAATAATGGCTCCTTTGACCTCTAGGGTCAGGGGGCGCTGTCCACCAGAGCAGATGTGGGATATTAGGGACGACAGTAATAGCTCCTTTGACAGATAGGGTCAGGGGACGCTGACCACCATAATAGATGGGGAATATTATGGGTGACAGTAATAGACCCTTTGACTGATTGAGACAAAGGGGCGATGCCCTCCAGAACGTGTATATATAGTGGGGGGAAACACCAGAACCGGGAGAGCTCACAACGAAGGGAACGAGATAGATGGAGAGAGAGCTCACAACGAAGGGAACGAGATAGATAGAGGGAGCTGGGGAGCAAGAGACCGAGCTCCCGATTTTCGCCATCTCGTATGTCATGCTGGTAGGTTGGTTGTGCCCAACCTATTACTGACCCACGATGACCAAGAAATAAAAGACTCTTCTGGAAACACTCTTGTCTGGCTGCGTCTTCCATCAACAACACCTTGCGTGTGGCTGCGGTAGTGTAACACTACCTATCTTCTTATTTGGTGCCGTGACCAGGATCTCGGAACGGGAAGAAACAAAGCAACGAAGCAACAGAAAACTAGACTATCAGCACCAAATCGACAGCCAACGAAGCAAGGGTGGAAGAGCAGACCAGAAAGAGAAGAGAAGAGTCAAGCCAACAACAAGAAAATAGAAGAGAAGAGTCAAGCCAGCAACCCGAAGAGAAAAGCAGAGTTCGAGCCCAAGTCAAGAAAAACAGAGTTCGAGCCTACTTCAAGAAAAGCAGAGTTCGAGCCCACTTCAAGAAAAGCAGAGTTCGAGCCCACTTCAGGAAAAGCAGAGTTCGAGCCCACGTCAAGAAAAACAGAGTTCGAGCCCGCGAGACGTCCGCGACTCATTCAAGACCAACAGCCGAAAGGATCACGGGGTAAGTGACTTTTTCGTTTAACCCTTGTTGAGTCTTATAGAGGAGCCAGACCATTAGCTAAGATTGTGTAGTTGTTATAATTAAAAGAAACAAAAGTGGCAAAGGTGATCAGGCAGGCTATAAACGCTCAAAGCATAGGAGAAATGATAGGGACGTTTGACGGAAAATTTGCGGGTTCTGCTGCAAGCGAACCCACTGCGCAGAACCATAGAAAGAAGAAGAGTCGGTCGGTCAGCATAAATAGGGTACGTAGTTTGACGAGTATTGTTCTCAAAATCGACCATTAGAGATATTGCAGCATAATTGATATGGAAGCTAGAGGAGTCGAGAATAATTTGTTTTAAAAGTTAAGTTAGTTGACTAGTGTATAGTTGCTAGAGTATAATAGAAGTGCAGTGCAGAGAACAGTTGGAAAGAGTTATATTTTTGTCAGGGTTCAATATTATTGGGACACAGTAAGATGTTCATAAAAATAATTATTGAATTAGCGCTGAAATTTGCAGACATTTTTACAGGACGGTAGATAAAAGGTTTGAATGCTTTTGAGTCATACTGATATGTGTCTGTTGGGTCAGGTGAGACTGGGATAGCCTGTGTATTGGCTTTACCCAAGGTGGTTTGACATTAGGTCCGCAGTCATTGTACTGGTATCATGTGTTCTGATATGATAAGCGAGTAGCTATCCGGATCTAGGAAATGTCGATGTTGACATCATGAGGTTGACACATAGGCATAAACCTTACTTAAGTCAGGAAGGTAATAAATAAGGTTGTATAAGAGATGTTAGACACGGTACGATGTTCATAAGACAATTATGGAATTGGTGCTGAAATTTGCAGAACTTTAAGAGGGCGGTAGATAGAAGGTTTGACAGCTATGGAGTCATACTGATATGTGTCTGTTGGGTCAGGTGAGAATGGGATAGCCTGTGTTTTGGCTTTGCCCAAGGTGGTTTGACATTAGGTCCGCAGTCGTTGTACTGGTATCAGTGTGTTCTGATGTGATAAGCGAATAGCTATCCGGATCTAGGAAATGTCGATGTTGACATCATGAGGTTGACACATAAGCAAAAACCCTGCTTAAAGTCAGGGAGGTAATAAATAAGGTGGTATAAAAAATGGTAATATGGATATGGATTTTAAATTTCAAAGGATCGGTGAATTAGACATTTGAATATAGTGTCGTGAATAAAAGAATGAAATTAATAGAACAAGACCGAGGAGGACGTTCCGTTAATGGAGTTAAGAAAGCGCCTAAAGACAAGAGAGAAAAGGTTTCTCTCAGCAGTAAACGTTAGTTGTAACAAGGGCACATCAGACAGTTCTGATGATGGGGAGATCGACGACAATCGTTCGATTCAGCCTAGTTTACAGACTAATGGGGTTAGAGAACTTCTTGAAGCGATACTGACTCTTCTGCCAAAGAAGGCTTCAAATTAGAAATGCGACTCTCAGACGGGATCTGAGAGAGGACTATTGTAATGTGTAAATCATGAAGCATGATTTGGGTTTTGTCAGAGACAGTGGTATAAGTCTCTGGTGGTATCTTGTATGTTGCAGACAACAACAAGATGAAGTTTTTCTTGAGTCTGATAGTATTGGGGCTAGCGCAGGGTTTAAATATTAATTATAATGTCGTATTTCAAAAACTTGATGAAGTTACCACGAGGAGATCGCGATGGTTGGTAACTTATGTTATTGATCTACAGCCATATCATAATGCGACCAATAAGCTCTATAAAGACGTGCAAGGTATTACCAACAGCACTTGGAATATCATTGCGCATTATTTTGAAGAAAGGAAACAGTTTGTGAAGAACTTCGCACAGTTAGGTCAGGAACTAAAGATAGTGATGGATACATACAATGGAATTACTGAGAGTTTTGCAGAATACAATACGTTGTATGGCAGAAAAAGAAGATCACTAATTCCGTTTGTAGGTAGTGCCCTCAATTTCCTTTTCGGTACTGTTTCTGAATCGGACTTGAGAGCCGTGCAAGAAAATGTACAAGTGTTAGCAGATAATCAACAAGAACTGGCACATGTGGTGTCTGAAAGTCTGACCATAATAAATGCTTCGCGGGTTGAGATTTCAGAAAATAGACACACGATTAATTAGTTGATGGAAGGTGTGACGCAACTTGATCAGAAATTAAGAAACGTAACGCAAGCAATGCAGAAGCAGATATACGAGTTAGAAACCTTTATTTCAACTCATCTTCAAATCGATTTGGTAATCAAAGAAGTCAAACAGATGATACAACGTCTGACGATTTATTTTGAATATCTTCAACGTCAGTTGAATATGTTATCTCTTGGACGTTTAGCTCCAAGTACGATTACTTTGCATAACCTTCGAAAGTTGTTAACGGAGATTGAATTACGTTTAGAGTCACCCCTACACCTACCTGGGGATCCAAAGAAAGAGTTGTGGAAATTTTATCAGTTTCTTACATGTACTACCATTCTTGAAAACTCACGAATTTTAGTGATCGTGCCCATACCACTGCTCGATTTTAATGAGAAATTTGAAATTTATAAGGTACACAATTTACCGGTACCATTAGTAACTGGAGATTCAGGTCGGCCTGCGCCAGAATCAATGACGGCTCAGTATGACTTAGAATCCACAACAATAACAGTAGACGCGCAACGTACGCGGTTCGCGTTCCTTACGGAAGCTGAACTTGAAGCTTGTTCCAAACCCTTGATAGGATTCTGCGCGATTCGAAGTGCAATATATCCTATGAACATTCATTAGTTTTGTGTTACGGCGCTGTTTTTAAACAATTCAGACGTAATTGCAACACACTGCCAAACAAAGGTCAAGTTGGGTACAGTGTTACCTATGGCACGGTATATAATGGATGGGCTATGGGTCATTAGTAATCATAGTCCACTAAAGATGAGTATTAGTTGTCACGGTAAAGGGGTCACGTACCAACAAATCAACCCACCATTATCACTAATCCGCCTCAATGAATCATGTACGGCTATTAGTGATAGATTGATGTTAACCCCTTACTACCAACAAGAGAGCCAGTATCAGGTGGAAGACAAATTGATAGGATGGATGGAAAACTATGCATTTTTTAATATAACGTTATGGAAACCATTTTATAGCGCTTTACCAGACTACGATCCCATCTATTTGCCCAAAGAGTTAGATGAAATTAAGGAAATGCCAATGGATCATCTAATTGCTCGACTTCAGAGCATGCGATTCGTTAAGCCAAAACAAGAATGGGCGATATGGAAACAGATCATCATTGGTTCTATCATAGGGACAGTTGTAGTGATCATAGTTGGGGTAGAGTGTATACGATATAAGAAGAAAACTAGCGCCTGGTTTGGCCTTCATACTATCACGACTCAGGAAGGGTGAACGTGAGGTCACGATGCCCACGTTGGTTTCGGCGGCTGTGCAATCAGCAGACGTGAATGACGTCGCAAGAGCGAAGGACTCTACGCCGATGATGGAGGGAGGAGTGCAGTTACTCCCCGCCTCGAACGTTGTCAAGTTTTACCCATCGTTGGGGTGACAAAGGATCAACGCTGTTGGGATCCAGGCTGGATCGTGAAGAATAACAAACACATGTGCAAAGACATAACTGAGTCGACGATTTTGATGTGAACATTTATTGGCGTGATTACGCCGGACAATAATAATTTTTAATAAGGAGTGACCGATTTAAATAAGTGGTCATTCAGAAAATGATGTATTTTATGGATAACATGTTCAATTGTTTGAAATGATTTTGTGGTTTGAATATTATGTAATGAAAAAAAAAAGAATCTTGTGAATTAAGATTCCTTTTTTTTCGGGTAGGTTTGGGAGGAATGTTACACTATAAGTGTATACGGCCAATATCACGGTCAGGTAATTTTATAATTTCCCTTGATATGAAAATAACGAGAGTATAATTTAGTAACACGGGCAGAGCACGGAGAGGGTAATGGCACGGTCCACTTTAGCTACCACAAGCTCACGTAAAGTTGACAAGTGGCCGGCCCTACTAAGCTGGGACTAATGAATGATAATTTCGAGTGGAAATACATCAAGCTCACTTTAGCGGTCACGATGCGGGCAGTAGCGAACTGGGAGCTGGGACTAATGAATACATACTGAGCCCACTTTAGTAGTGAGGAACACAGACTCCTGTTGACAGGGAATAATTATGAGAGTCAGTAATAGGTTCCTGGTCAGCTAAGGGTCAGAGGGCGCTGTTCACCAAAGCAGATGGGGGATATTGGGGATGACAGTAATGGCTCCTTTGACCTCTAGGGTCAGGGGGCGCTGTCCACCAGAGCAGATGTGGGATATTAGGGACGACAGTAATAGCTCCTTTGACAGATAGGGTCAGGGGACGCTGACCACCATAATAGATGGGGAATATTATGGGTGACAGTAATAGACCCTTTGACTGATTGAGACAAAGGGGCGATGCCCTCCAGTATAGTGGGGGGAAACACCAGAACCGGGAGAGCTCACAACGAAGGGAACGAGATAGATGGAGAGAGAGCTCACAACGAAGGGAACGAGATAGATAGAGGGAGCTGGGGAGCAAGAGACCGAGCTCCCGATTTTCGCCATCTCGTATGTCATGCTGGTAGGTTGGTTGTGCCCAACCTATTAGACCCACGATGACCAAGAAATAAAAGACTCTTCTGGAAACACTCTTGTCTGGCTGCGTCTTCCATCAACAACACCTTGCGTGTGGCTGCGGTAGTGTAACAAGGGGTGGCGGGAAGTTTCAAACTCCAAAGAAGGCACCCGGGCTTTGAACAGCCTACATCACTGATTTTATGTTTTTTTTAAGGGGATGTGGGTTCAGAACCTCTGGACAATTATACTGAAGTGGAACGGCTTGCCGTACAGGAAAATATTTAATGCTAGGACTAAATAATATGCCCAAGGACTAATTCAGTTTATTGCTACTGCTAGGAATGACTCGCTCAAATTATTCCGGCCTAGGACTAATTCTTTGAAAATACGTTGATAATATATTTTGATGCTTTCAACGCACTCGAGGCATTATTGGTGACTGACTCAGTGACTGGAATTAGTCCTACGATTAATTATTTCTTACTAGAATTCAATTGAATTAGTCCTAGTAATATTATTTAGCCCTGGTGTTAAATACTTTTTCCCGCGAAGGTTGTTCCGCTGTTCAGTAACTAATCCTAGTCCTATGCCTAGGACAAGTTTAATGCTAGGACTAAATCATTTGTCCTAGGACTGATTCGATTTAATGCTAGAAAAAAACAATTATTTTTTAGGAATAATTCATGGAAAATTCATATATTGGACGATTTCGCCTCAGGTATTATGGGTAATTGGCGGGGTTGGAATTAGTCCGGCCTAGGAATAATTATTTATCCCTAGCATTAGAATATCAATATATTCAATATTTGATCCTAGCTTTAAATATTTTTTCCTAGGATTAATTAATCAGTTATCAGTAGAATGGTCTGCCATAAGTGTCTGACAAATATATATTATATTGAGCAACATTTTGCTTGACATAGTGCCTATAAGTATAACAGGCAGATGTGATTACGAGACCCGAATCAAAATGTCCGAGTTCGGGTCAAGTAAACACATCTGTCGGTTATCGGCACTATGTCAAAGCAAAATGTTGCTCAATATAATTTATGTACCCAGTCCAAAACAAAACATTCATTTTGCAGCTGATTGCGGTGTTCAGAGAAGACACATGAATGGCTGACGAAGGCATACTGCTGTCGACTCAGCGCATAGATTTCGTCTTACTATGAGCACATCCAGTGCTTTGTATAACCGTGTGCGTTACCGAGTAAATTCTACTTGTTACTAGATCATGCATAATTGCGGAAAATGCCAGCAGGTTTGTTTATTTAGTTCTTTTCTCATGTTGTCGATATCGCCAGCAGACATCTTGTCAACTTCGCTAGCCAGTCCAGCGACTCACGTCTGTTCTTCGTTCGTGTTTGTGTACAGGATGTAGACTTTGAGCGCTCATACACACTACAAAGTATTTAAATACTACTACATATAAGAAGCTTATTAATGTTGCCATATGAAAATACTGATTTCAGGTTTACGTTTTGAAAAATGTGTGTATCATCAAGATCGAATCTTGTTGCGCAAGGCAGGATCATAGTTTTGGGAAGGAAAGTATATCAAACAAATTCATGAATATTAATTTGCTTGTTATACAATGTATCAATACATGTGTCAAAGAAGGAAAAACTTTATAGTATGATAACTTGACTGCCCAACCCACTAGTCCATACATAATTATGTCGTTGGAACAGTAAGTCGGACTACAGACTGATCAGTGGTCAAAATGACAGCGACCAGTGGTCAGTCGGCTGGGCTGGCAGTCAGGAAGACTGAAGCTGAATGATTTACACTAGTCATGAATCAGCCTTTATGTTCAAACAAAATGCTGAAACTGACAAGCAAAAATATGTTTGAGCGTGTGCGTTTGTGGACGGTGTTTTTGTGTGTGGACGGTGTTTGTGTGTGTGTGCCATGGTGTTTCAGTGTGTGTGCATGAGCGGATTCATTTGGGTAGGTGTGTCTGTCCCCGGGAATTTATTATTACTGTTTATTTATGTTTTATTTTATGTATTTTTTGTTTTGACATGGTGAGGCACAGCCGCGCAAATGGGCTGGCTGTTAGTGCCACCGCTGGCTCCGGAAGGGCAGGGTTCCGGCGGGCGCACAGGAACTATTTTCGCCCGGGCACTCGACGGTCACCACCTGAGTCTGACCCGAATGCGACACAGATAGACGCCGAGATCACAGTAGGATAATTGGCCTGACCGGCTGACCGCACACCGGCGAATTTCAGAGTAGAGTCTGATTACACTGATTTATTTAAACTGACGGACCGACTATGTGCACTCGGTATTACTTGTTACGGGTCTACCTGTGACTGACCATCATTAACTCTTTCTACCCCAGACACACCACAGCAAGATATGGATCGACCATGTTAGTTCAAGGGTTATGCCAGAATAGCTTGGCGCCTATGGGCGCCAAGCTATTCTGGCATCACCCTTGAACTATCATAATCGATCTCTGCCCTGCACTGCAATGCAGTCTTCAGAGAACAACGGCAAAATTTGGGGATTTCGGTGATGGGGTAGAATGAGTTAAGGGGACTTGATTCAGTGCTGACTTGCATTACTACGACTTGGGTAGGCCTTTATACAAAGCTGTGGCATGACATTACGACAGCATTTGTGGCGGCGTAGGAAGCTCTATAGCTGTCGACAACCACCCAAGAACGCAAAGGCCATCAGGCCACCGTTGCCGGCCCTGATCCGCATGATCGTGCGCATGCCAACGGCAGCCCGATGGCCTTTTGCGCATTGGGAAAGTATGGGTGGGAGAGTCCACTGACATCAAACACAATTACAGACCCTGGCCCATGACTAAAAATCTTCCAGGCCGGGTGCGGTGGGGGAGTGAAGCTGAAAAGTGGCTGAACTGAATATCAAACGAAGGGTATGTTTGGGAGGAGGGGGGACGGGGGCAGGTGCGAGAGAGCACATCGCAGACCCTATACGCACCTTAGGATCTGCGCGATTAGAAATAAAGTGATCAAACTGCAAAATACCTCCCACTCAACGATTGACTAGCACGATAGAGGGCTTCCAGTGTGTGTGTGCGCGTGTTTTTTTTATACAATAAGCAAAAGTACATCACTACCGCTACGTACGGCGTGTGCCTGAGCAGGAAAAAGTATGCCGCAAATCAGAGAATGTTTTGCTGCGTCAATTTTTTTTTCTGAAGAAAAGTAAGCTCATAGCAAGTACATGTATTAGCATTTATAGGTGAATTTCCTGAAGATTCATTTTGCGTTCCGCGTTAGGCGTACACATGGGGTGTGCACAGGGCGCAGATCACTGGGTTAAGTTCGCACCCGCACCCAGCAAGTCACAAGGTCCGTTCCTGGTCCAGCAGCGTAATTGGGCCCGACAACACCCAAATTGGCCACGAAGACCTATTGCTCCTTGGGTGTACAACTTAAACTGACCACTGTTACGTGGTAGAGTCGTAGTTGTAGTATGATAAACACACCAGACGCATGCACGTAAGGTTCTTTTAAATAAACTTTATTCAGCTGCAACCCGTCACACGTGGGCGCTTAAGGATGTAGACAATACTGGAGTAACAGTTCCAACAATATTTTAATTCAGCGATGCGATCTCCACACAATGCATTACCAAATGCACCAACACTGATACAAAGTCTCTTCTGCAAATGTCTACACTGGCGACACTAAGTTTCTCATACAACGTACACCACCGTTACGCTGAGTCTCACAATGTACACCCTATACGGGCCACGTACCTACGATAAACTGTGTGTCTCTACAACTGACAATGCAAGACAATGTACACACGTGCTTTCCTAGCACCAGCTTTATATAATAAGATATCTTTCTAGAATAATCCAAAGAATTTACTCAATGCAACCAATCAGAACAGAACACGTAACTTAAATCATAAATATTAATAAAAGAAGAACTTTCTGGAATAAACTAAAATAGTCTACAAAAATTCGGCTGCTCATTTCAGCCCTAAATCCCAATATATAATGATATCGCACAAAAATATGGCAAACCGTTTACGACTTTTCACAACACACAAAGAACGGCTGCTAATTTAACGCGCACAGTAAACAACTAGGACTGAAATGATTACTACAGTGTAGCAAACTGTTGCTTATACTTCGACCACACATGTAAGATCACTCAACAGCGCGATTTTGCTCGAACGTTCTGGTTCATTCTCGGCTAATTTACACAAAACAACAATCGACCGCTCTTCTCCGTGCGACTATTCTAGAAGCTTCCGGACTAAAATTAGCGTATCATAACAAAGCGAAATTCGCTCTACGCGCGAACGAAAGATTGATTGTACATTGCTTAACGTCCCGACAGCAACAAGGCTTTCTCAGGACGTGCCTGCACTGCTTGTGAAAAAAAATAAAATAAACAGAACATTGAATGTATGTCGCCAGCCGGTCAAATACATTAAATAAACCTAACACATGGGGCCTAAATAAAGCTAAGACCATTTAGCAACACACATCCAATATCAAGAGCTACAGGCAGTGCAGACAATAGGGAGAGTTTTAAAAAGGCAAATACAGGTGAATGGACAAAGGGTAGACAGAAACACATGCCCCAGAATAGAGAGAAAAACCCACCCTGTGGGGCTGACCAGGGTGACCCTGGGAACTAAAAAATACCTAACCCCACCCAAGTCCCCCAGGGCAGACCCGGGTGGGGTAAAATTGAATGTATGTCGCCAGCCGGTCAAATACGTTAAATAAACCTACAACATGGGGCCTAAGTAAAGCTAAGACCATTTAGCAACACACATCCAATATCAAGAGCTACAGGCAGTGCAGACAGTAGGGAGAGTTTTAAAAAGGCAAATACAGGTGAATGGACAAAGGGTAGACAGAAACACATGCCCCAGAATAGAGAGAAAAACTCACCCTGTGGGGCTGACCAGGGTGACCCTGGGAACTAAAAAATACCTAACCCCACCCAAGTCCCCCAGGGCAGACCCGGGTGGGGAGCGAACGAAAGAAAATCTTACTAAAAAGGTACGTGAATCGTAACCATGATAGCTCAAATATCGGATCGTTTCCTACGATTAACACATACGTGCTCTCACAGGACAACACAACCACAATCGTAACAACCACAAAAGCACCACTGCCAAAAAACAAAAGATCCCTGCCACCACACCACACACCACCCCCTCCTCCCCCCCCCCCGCTCCTCCCCCAGCACACGCGTATAATGCAAAGAACAAAGAAACAGCTGTGTTGAAATTGTATACTTCGTGTTCCGTTTATTTGGGATTTTCTGTACTGTTGTGTTATACATTTTCTTTTTCTACGCGTTTTTTTTTATTTTTTTTTTTGTTCGTTTATTTAGGCGATTGAAAAATTGGGGGATGACTGGGACAGACTAAGGCTAAGGCATTTTAACGGATGGGACAGTAGGGGAGACAAACTGGTCTAGCTCCCATCCAGACAGGCACTGTCCCTGAGAAGACTAAACGGATGGAGACGATGACAGACCGGCCTAACAAGCTACTTCACAGAGTTGGTAAATCCATCCTGAAAGTGAGAGTTAATGTTTGCGGAATTATCAAGTTGTCTTTGCATTGCCCACAAAAAATGGAACGTAGGTTTGGCCGGCTGGTCCGTCTGCCGTACCATAGCTGGATGCACACAAGCAGGCACTTGAACACTTCGCCAACTGGTATGCACTATGGCCTGTGTCGGGCGTAGATGGCCCGTGCAGGGCCGTGAGCGGGCCGACTCCGGCCATCATTGGCCCGATGGCCTTTCGCTCACTGGGATTGGGCAATGATGTCTACTAGGTCAGAGACAGTAGTGATGTGCTCCACTTTCCGCAGCAGAGCTAAAGCCGTCCGGACACACTCCACCTGGGCTGGGGGACTGGAGTCGAGGAAATCAAAGTGAGACGGGCCGATCACACTGCAAATAGTCGTCATAACAATAATAATGATAAAATAAGATCTTAATAATATAAAAAAACACCATATAGGCATTGTATATTTATATAAAATCCACTCAGTGCGTCGACAAACTGGATCAATGATACGGATGACAGAGGTCAGAGATACCACAATAATGGCAAAGCCCTTTAGCCTCACTGGCATGACCGATCCATATAATAAATCCTACCTTTGTGACATTGACCTTTCCGACAGGTCACTGAAATAAGAAAGTGTTCTAACATATAAAAGAAGGGTTGGCTTTTGTAACTGCGAACTCCATGTTTTCTTCAATTTTATGCATTTTTCACTTTTGTCAACTTCCTATGACCTGACCTTTGTGAGTAGTGAACCAACTAAGTATGCATAGAAAGGTCTTATCATCAGCTCCCTTTCTGCCAAACTTGGTTACAAAGTTTTACAAAAATGCTGATAAAACTAAAATTCTCCCAAAAATAGGCATTTTTCACATCATTTGCTGATCTAATTGTGAATAGTATTTGAGAAAACATCTTCTGTCAAAATATTGCTATTTTCTGATCCCCTGTGACCTTGACATCAAGTTAGGCATCTCCCTTCTGATCTGTTTTCGTGATGCTTTGATATGCATACACTTATTTTACTTTTACCAGGGATGGCACATCACCACAGCAGCAGCGCCACACGACCTACCTGAACTTTTTTGTTGGCATGTTTGTTTTAATGTCTACTCATGTATTAGTATTAATTAAGTGTATGCATATATGCCATGTGTGTGCTGACAGTCTGATGTGTTTTGTGTGCATCAGGCCATTCAGTGCGTGTGTGTCAGTGTAAGTACGCAGCACTTGCATGCGTGTGTCGGTCGTACCAGCTGAGAATTTCACATCCTGCGAAGGCTGCAATCTCCTGCACAAGTTTCAAAGTGAAGACTTCGTTTTGTTTCAATGTTTCCTTAAGAGTACTTGTGTACGTGTACACTGCAACAAAATGTAAGATGATGTGATGTTATTTAATTTATTTCTACACAATTTAAAATTCAAACACTAATCGTCCCCAGCTTTTTAACTTATTGTACCCTAAGGCCGAAATCCCCAAATTTTGCCATTGTCCTCTGAAGATTGCATTGGAGTGCAGGACACAGATCGACCATGATAGTTCAAGGGTGATGCTAGAATAGCTTGGCGCCCATAGGCACCAAGCTATTCTGGCATTATCCTTGAACTATCATGGTCGATCCATATCTTGCTGTGGTGTGCCAGGGGTAGAATGAGATAAGTTTAACTGACCCCTTTTCCCTCTGTTTTTCTCCTTGCGGACGGCCATGCTTTGCTGCTTGTTTGGTTGCTAAACTTCTTTAGATTTAAATACAGTTAATCATTTCAATTCTGCAGTCTAAATTACCAGAGTCATCAAATTTAGAAATTGGTCATGCAAAGACATCACAGTTCAGTTTGAGGCAAATCGATGGTGATAGATCAAGGGTGATGAAGAAAAGCTTGGCGCCCAGGGGCGCCAAGCTATTCTGCAACACCCTTGAACTATCACGCCAATGATCGTTTTCTGTCTTGTTGCAGTGTGTCAGTACTGAATGCCCCAACTGTATATTACCAACAACGTATTACAGCAAAATATCTATGCATGCTTACACATTTCCGAGATCATGGCCAGAACTCGCTGTACCGCGGTTGTAGCATCAGCATGGCTTTCGTGTGATGCACACGAACAACACTGCCCAGAAGAACCGACGTCTGGTACCTGACACACATTCTGGCAGCTTCCGTGAAAGTAACCGCCCGAGTGACACACTGGTTGCCCCTCTCGATCCGCTACGCGCAGCGGTTCGACAGAAGTAACCAGAGTGTCCTTCAACAAGGTGACTTCGTCCTCCACACGCGTTGCACACGAAGCAGGTGCCGTGGCTGTCACATGGTTGTGCCTGTGGTGCTGGTAGATGAGCACAAGCGTGGCGACTAGCAGCCCCATGTCATATGCGCACGGGCCGACACGCACAAACTCTGCGTCCACCATCTGAAACACAAGATGCAGGTCTGACGAGTATATATAGATTTGGGCCTTGATGCATGTCATCACTGATTGCATGCCGTTAAATCAATCAATCAACCAAACGATCAATCAATCGATCATACTTTGAAGTCGTCGTCTTTAACAATGACTGAGTCGATATGAAGATCCCCGTGGATGAGGCACTCGGTTGTTTCCACGAACCGCTGTTTGACCTTATCCTTCACGGCCATAATGGTGCTGTCGTCGTAGAGCTCATGCAGCATTGGAAGAACGTCCTTGGCGCAGCGCTTACCGGGATCGGCGGGGTCAAATGGCCGTTCATAGTGAAAGATGCGGATCAGGCTGACCATAGCTTCTAAAGTCCTGGTATGGATGAGACACATATAATACGTGTACAGATCTGTACATATCACAAACATACTATGAAGACAGATCTATGATAATCAACGCACTGACGCAAAATCACAAGGGCAAGCTGCCGAAAATATTCAGACCACCAGAGCAAACCGTCTCACAAGTACCAAGGATCAGAGACTGAAGTAGGCCTGCTGCAGCTCGGAAGCCTTCTATGTAGACCTTTTGTGTTGCGGCATCCACTGCCCTCGATTCGTAAGTGGATCATGGACTGGAACTGCCAGCCACTGACGCGCATCTACTGATCAGACGTGATGCGGAATGATGTGCGACAACACCGTCATCAGCGACAGGCAACCACTGACCAAAGAACAGAAGAACAGGCTCCCCATTACGCAAAAGGCTATCGGGACGAAATTGGCCAAAGTGGACCCGCGCGGTGCAGTCGTGCCTACTGCGGCTGACTATGGCCTGATCTCCTTTGTGCCAGCATAGGGTAAACAACCGTTATTAGTACGATGTACTCACGGAAACTGCTGACGCAGGTTGTTCAGTCCTTGTATTCCCAGGGTGATGATGTGTGTGGCGGCGTGGAGCGAGGCCAGAGAGGCGACCAGGGATCGGGCCCCCGACACACTGCACCGGCTTGACAACAGCTCCTCGGTCAGGCACGTGTAGCCACTCAATTCCCAGGTACATACTGCAAGACAGAAAGCACCCTGTTCTACAGGGCCTAGAACTCCTGCCAACGGCAGGAGTTCTAGGCCCTGTGGAACAGGATGGACAAAGAATAGACAGACAGGCTGATGCCGAGAGAAGACGGATGGGGGAAACTATGATAAATACACTGACGTAGGGAGACTACAGTAACGGACTTTTGTAAATGCCAGCCTGACTTTCGCTCGCACGGACAGCGGCTGAGTTGAACATATACGACCCGCTGTCCGCGTGTAAATACGACCCATAATCGGCACGAGCAGAAGGTTACCTATTACAACTATACTAATGGTCAAAACTTAAGGGCCACTTTTTATCGCAGACGCACCGACAACACCACACAAATAATGTAAATATTCTTGAAGTCAGTACTTTGCTAATTTATTCAGTAACATTTTCATTTAAGTTTTGAGTAAATCAAGCAATTGTAACAACAGCAGTACGTTAGAATGTTCACCCACCCCTCATTTGAAAAGTCGCACAAGACTGGTCCAGTCAGTAGCTAGTGTACCCACCGTTTGCAGCCAAGCATTCAATGCAGCGTTGACGCATGTAGTTCACCAGGGTTCGGAGAACATGTTGTGGGATCGCTTCCCACTCTTGATGCAGGAACTGAGTCAGCTGGGGGACGCCTTGAGGTGGGGGGTGGTTGCTGATTACACGTTGGCCCAGCATGTCCCAGAGGTGCTCGAAGGGAGCCAGATCAGGTGAACGAGCTGGCCACTCCATCCTCATGATGCCCCGTTGCTCAAGGTACTCATCCACCAAACGGGCACGATGAGGTCGAGCATTGTCGTCCTGCAGAACAGCATTGTCGCCTATGGCTTGGAGAGCTGGCTGGATGAGGGGCTGCACAATCTCGTCCCGATAGCGCAGTCCAGTCAGGGTGCCTCGGATGACGTGGAGTGAGGTTCTGCCTTCCGTGCTGAAGCCTGCCCAGACCATGACTGAGCCTCCTCCGTAGCGATCCATCTTTTGGACGCATCCATCCGTGAATCGCTCTCCCTGGCGTCTCCAGACCCTCACCCTGCCGTCGTTGAAGGACACAGTGAACCGTGACCCATCAGTAAACAGAACCTGAGTCCACTGGAGTCTGTTCCACCTCACATGTTGACGACATCAGGCAACCCGAGCTCTGCGATGAGCTGGAGTGAGGGGTATTCTCACTGCTGCTCTGCATGAAGCCAGGCCAATTTCGCGCAGACGTCGGCAGACTGTGCTTCTGCTGATGTTAACGTTTGCAGCTTGCATCAGTTGACGTCGCGCGAAAGAGTGGTTGACGTAACAGTTCGGTCGCACAGAGCCGCCACACAGAGGTATCTGTCCTCCCTTCTGCTGGTGCAGCACGGGCGTCCTGAGCAGGGTCGTCGTTATGCCCTTCCAGTTTCTTGGAATCGTGCCAGCAGCCTCTGGATCAATGAATGGGACACCCCAAGACGTCTCCCAACTTCTCATCTGGAAATTCCATCCTGCAGCCATGCTAGCTCCCGACCTTGATCTACTGGCGTTAAGCTTCGTCGTGGTGGCATGGTTAGGAAAGTGACAATCATGCCACTACTGTACCGGTATTTGTAGCGAAACAGAGGTGCTCAGTGTTCACGACTGACCCCTTTAGCACGTGCATCACGACTTGAACTTGTAGTACAGGAAATTCACCTATGGTGAAACTTGCAGGCACCCAATCACACTCGCAGACCACGGTAATAATATTACTTTCCTAGTAAGGCCAAATAGCTAGAGCCCTTTTTTTTTTTTTTTTTCACTTACTAAACTGTAATGGTCACTTACTGGTGCAGAAAAAATAAACAAAGCCATCTTAAAGCTGTCCACAACCGCCACCCATGCCCTCCCTACAACTGGTGCATTGAAAGGGACGTTTGTCATAAAGAGCTGGATCTCACGAGCCCCTTTGACATCAGAGGCTATTGTGAATCTATTCCTTTCGGGCAAAGCGGGGCAGGATGGAAAACTGTAAGCCGTCCACAACTACCACTCATTCCCTCCCAGAATCTCCCGCATTGAAAGGGACAGCTGGAGGAGATTATGTTTGTCATAGAGAGCTGGATCTCACGAGCCCCTTGGACATCAGAGGCTAATGTGAATCTATTCCTTTCGGGCAAAGCGGGGCAGGATGGAAAACTGTACAGAGCTGCAGGGAACATGTCGGCGGCATATACCTAAATGTATCTTCGTAAGGTACAAAATCTTCAGTGATTTAACTCTGCCTGCCCATTTTATTTAGTTCTGTTCCCTTGTAGCGTACCAGAGAGCGCTTTCCACGTCAGTGCCATAATGAAACCGGCGGCAGTGTCTATGTTGCTGGGGGCATATACTTTCATGTCTCTTAAAGGCTCCGAAACCTTTAGTGATTAATATCTCTCTGCAAGTTTCATTTACCTCTGTTTTCTAGTCATAGAGTACCAGAAAGAGTTTGGCTAGTTAGTGTTCGAGCTAGCCACTCAGGAAACCGTGTGGAATGTGTCGGTCGGTTTTCGATTGCTCACATGTGTAAGCCGAAAGTTGTAACTGACTGGCTACTTTGAAAAGTGTATGAGCCCTTACATTCATACTTAAGTTGCACAGTTCAGTTCTGGTCTGGAATCTTACACATGCACCACGTGAGGCAGCCAAACAACACTAAAAATACATATACACTCAAAGCCAAAGTATTGTATCAACTGTAGATCATTCTAAGCATTTTAAATAAAATGTTTATATTGAACCATTTTTAAAAAATATTTTACTATAAACAAAATACTGCAGTATAATAACAATTGCCGTAATATCACATTTTTTAAAAAAGTTGTGAGAGGAGAGTAAAAACAAAATGTCGGACAGCGTCGTTAGCAATGGCGACAGCGATCGCTTTGCCGACTCGGACTTGAAAAGGCTGGAAAGTAAGAAAGTACAGGCCAGGCCGCGATCGGAAGTTTTTCTAGTGTGACACTACGTAGCCTGGTCTGTTTCAAGCGTTTTCACGAAAAACTGGGGCCCATATGTGAGTTTTTCCACCTGCCTGCCTTTGCCACGCTTGCCAATATCGCACTGCTTTTCACAAAAACTGACAATGTTTCACGTGCATTTGACACGTTCGTGGAAATTGATGAATTGTCGTCTATTGTTCCTTGTACAGTGGACTGTCTAAGGTCAACTTTTAACCCCTTTGGATCGAAAGAACATTGTATTTTATTAGCGTACTTGTGACGATAAACAATGACACAAAAAAGTGGGGTGGACCTTAAGTTTTGACCATTAGTATACTCTCCGACAGGGGGAACATCATAACACTAAATTTGATGTCGATTATACAGATATAAGAGAAGATGAGGATACTAACATTCTTTCAAGTTTAGTAACAGAAAAATTAAGTGATACACTGTTTGAAAATATTTACTGATCTATCTGTATTCCTTTTATCTGGGTATTTACATCTGAACTATAAGCGATACTCATGGCATTCAAAACTATATATATATATATATATATATATATATATATATATATATATATATATATATATATATATATATATATATATATATATATATATATATATATATATATATATATGAATAAATAAAACCAGTCCAAGAAAGCTGGCACCACACACTCCAAATATGGATCCAAGCAGCAGTGAAATACGTAAAATATGAAGAAAGGATCCACAAACACCACGTAGTTTAGAAGGAGTTACACTTTTAATCTATTTAAAAGTGTAACTCCTTCTAAACTACGTGGTGTTTGTGGATCCTTTCTTCATATTTTACGTATATATATATATATATATATATATATATATATATATATATATATATATATATATATATATATATATATATATATATATATATATATATATATATATATATATATATATATAACACATCTAGACAAATATAACATTTTAATTTGTGTTGATTCCAAATATACAAAATTAACTCATTGTGCCTGACGTACGAACTACCCACATTTTGGAGTTATCCTCTGAGGACTGCATTACATTTCAGGAGACAGGTCGAGCCATATCTTGCTGTGGTATGTCGTGGGCAGAATGAGTTAAACATATGATTACCTCTATTCTGGGTACCTTAACATTGTAGGATTATTTTGGAATGAACTATGTGACAAGCTAGCACCGAGAAGGGAGAAAACTCACTAATACATCACAACCTGGGCACACAGAAGGGAGAAAACTCGCTAATACATCACAACCTGACTATCGACACATGAAATCTAAACTGCGGGTACAAAATCTATACACAAAGATAAAATAAAAAGTAAAGATAACATTCCAGCTTGCTCAAGAAAAGTAGCAACTCTAATATATTATCATATATATATATATATATATATATATATATATATATATATATATATATATATATATATATATATATATATATATATATATATATATATATATATATATATATATATATATATATATACTTAAAATGTGAAGAAAGGATCCACAAACACCACGTAGTTTAGGAGGAGTTACACTTTTATTCTATGAACAAATTTTCGCCCTCTCAGCGAGGGCTTCTTCAAAACAATGCCCAGGTCACAGGTAATTAGGTAACAAAACATAATTTGCGTGTGAGAATGTAGTGCGTCAAAATAGATACAGAATGTACACACATGCACTTTCAAATTCTAAATTATCGTAATACTTTTACATATATAGATTAAGGTAATTGATTGATTGATTGTACATTGCTTAACGTCCCGACAGCAAAAAGGCTTTCGCAGGACGTGCCTGCACTGCTTGTGAAAAAAAACCTAAACAGAATATTGAATGTATGTCGCCAGCCGGTCCAATACGTTAAATAAACCCACGCCATGGGGCCTAAGTAAAGTCAAGACCATTTAGCAACACACATGCAATATCAAGAGCTACAGGCAGCGCAGACAGTAGGGAGAGTTTTAAA
This sequence comes from Semisulcospira habei, assembly GCA_036245525.1. NCBI lineage: Eukaryota > Metazoa > Mollusca > Gastropoda > Semisulcospiridae > Semisulcospira > Semisulcospira habei. The sequence continues at coordinate 95,379,590 of BTPG01000008.1, read as the reverse complement.
AAAAGGCAAATACAGGTGAATGAAACACAGAAACACATGTCCCAGAATAGAAAGGAAACCCACCCTGTGGGGCTGACCAGGGTGACCCTGGGAACTAAAAAGTAGTTAACCCCACCCAAATCCCCCAGGGCAGACCCGGGTGGGGGTATAGACTAAGGTACAAAAGCACGTGCACAAGTTCGTGATATTAGTGCGTCACTATATGATTACTGATGACATGAAACTTTTATGAAACAGGAGTATTGACACGCACTGTGCGGAGGAAGAAATGTCGCAATGAAATATTTAACGTCATCATCAACATTGACACCATCATTATTAGTAGAATTTTCAAACGTGCAGTCAAGAAAAATCTAAAAATCACACACACAATTACAATGTTCGTGTTATGCTTACGGTATAGTCCCAATTAAAATACACGTGCATAAATTCTAGTACGTCATTCCTGTCAGTCCGGAAGATAGCAATAGTTAGTCAGTGACTCATGAGCATGACGCATAAATTCTAGTACGTCATTCCTGTCAGCCGGTCCGGAAGATAGCAATAGTTAATGACTCATGAGCATGACGGCAGTCGCTGGGGGTAGTCCCTACTGCTTTATGTAGTAGGTGTTCAGTGGAATGCTCAAAAGATCTAGTAAGCGACGCAGTCACAAAAAGGACAGCTGACGTCCTGATGACACAATACAAGCTTTCCAGCCTGGAATTCCATGGCATTAACACAGCATTCTCAGAATTGAATGAAAAATGACGTCCCTTGGAGCTAATCTGATTGAGTGCATTGTTTTGGCTTTGGGCGACGCCTTTGTTATAAGTAATATATATATATATATATATATATATATATATATATATATATATATATATATATATATATATATATATATATATATATATATATATATATATATATATATATATATATTATAAAACACTATGTTTAAACTCCTGGAAAACAAAATTTTCTAAAGATATAACTTGTGAATGTTCAGAACGGCCTCTCTCTATTAATCATATAATACCCAAATGCCCAAGCACAACTCATTTGTGTTCAGACACAATGATATAAATATTAATGATCTCAGTAATAGGAACCATCAAAGATATTTTACATACAAGCATAGCAACAACTTTTGTTAAATTAATATGTCAAACTCCTATAGGTAAACTGTTGTAATGCATTTTTATAGGGTTTAGATTACTAGGGGTGTGTGTGCGTGCGTGTGTTGGTCTAAAATCATGAAGAAGTGAAGACACCTAAAGTCGGTAAAAGTTATTCATTCGAAAGGTGCGCTTAAATATTACCTGCTGTCTGCGTGCACGAAAGGAGGGTGGCCAGTTCTGCCGTTATTTGGCAAAAGCCAGTCGGTCCAGTTTTGAGAAAGCGAGATTTTCATTCTTTTAAAATAAACGTCTCGCTTTTTCTCAAATTGCGAAAGCTCCCTTTGCATTCTCTACCCCCTCCTCCCCCTCCGCCCCCCTCCCACCCCACCCCACCCTACACACACACCCGGCACACCCAATGCGCAATGACCGATCGGGCCGACGTCAGCCCGATGGCCTTTTGCGCATTGGGCACGGCCGACACACACAATGCGGCAAAGTCTCCTGAAGTATCTTATTCTTCTAGATTAGTGCATCTTCATTATTCTTAGTTTGACCGTCAGTCACAGTTTAGAGTTGGTGTCGAATGACGAACATAATGAGCCACACAAAACCTATGAATCCGAATTTCCAGCTGCACGTGGTCTTGTGATATTTACACATGGTTTACATTTTTCTGCGCGGTAACTAGGTTATTTGCTCTCTGCGCATGTACGACTTCCAAATCGCGTACGTCAGTTGTGTTCCCAGACATGCCCACGCAGATATGTTCCGGGATTTTGCGTCCATGCAGCACTAAATTGTGTGGAGGCAAAGTCGATATATATATATATGTAAGTACATTGATAATGTTGATGAACGTCGGAAAACATACATCACCCAGCCTTTCGGATAATGACGGTCAACACGAAGACTGTTCCCTCCACTGCCTCCGCCCATTCCATTTGCTTGATTGTTGCACTCAAGCTCTGTACTCTTTGAAATCACTTGCGAACGTACGCCGTGTATATAATGCTACATTTGACTCTTTTCATTCACAGTAAGTTATATTCCATTCATTATATCAAAATCACATCGACACAAACAGCTACCGAGCCAAAGGGTTTACATCTTTGAAATGACCCACAATGGCCAAAATGTTAAGTGGTGTATATCATTTTCAACTTTCACCAACATTCTCAATGGAATCCTACAGTCAGATAGGGGCCGCATGGACGCAAATCCAGGAACGTACCGCATGGACGTGGAACATGATAACAAAATGAATAGTCAGTGGGCTCTGCAATTCAACCGAATCATTAAATCGACAAGATGTGAAATAGAGATCATACAACATGAGGTGCAGGATGTGTTTGTTTGAGGGGGAGGGGGGGGGGGGGTGATGATTTATGAGACTTTACTGACTTGCGTTTGACTGACATACTGATGAATCAGGCTCCTAGGCTGAGCCTCGAAGCCAGAACGTGCTTCAAAAGCAAGTTAAGCCTCTGTTGGTAAATCATTACCACTCATAGTTTACTCAGTTTATACTTAACATCACCGGCACTTATACTGGGGAGCAAAAGAATTGCGGCATTTTTGGAATCACCGAAAACAAGTGTTTCCGATGATTCCAAAAATGTCGCATTTCTTTTGCTCCTCAGTATATATTGGCGCGCTTGAGGGGAGTGAACCGAGGTACTTTCCAATGCGCAAAAAGCCATCGGGCCGATGTCAGCCGCCGCCGGTTGGCCCGCGCCGGCACAGCCGTGCGCGGGCCGACATTGGCCCTATGGTCTTTTGCGGACTGGGTTGATATTCTTGAGCTCACGTATGTGAAGTGTGCTGTCGTAGAAGACAGTCGTGGGGGCGCAAGCAGGCACTACGGTGTTGAAGAAGTCATAAGCCCGGTACTCCATCTCCCCCCTCTCCACTGGAGCCGACAGGGCCACGCGGCCTGGGCACTGCAACAGTAATACGGCTTTCGTATGACCGTTCTGGACAGCCGAGTCACAGTCATGACGACTAATGCAAGTGTATCAGAAACATGTGACCGTGGCATTTCAGAAGGGCTGCATTCATTCAGCTACAAGCAGTCGAATTATGATCACAGGCGTCGGACAATACATTCAGTCAAGCTTACAATACATTCCACTGTCTGGGGAACTATCAGTCCCTGAACGCCGCAAACGGTCATCGGGCCGGCCACGTCATCGGCAGTATGTTGCGCCGCGGCCGCGGGCCAGAACTCAGTACTACTAGTGGGTGAGGTCGGCCCGAAGACCTTTACTTACTCAGTGGGATAACAAATCGCCCAGCCGCTTTGCATCGGCAATACCGACGGTATTGAAAACTGACCATGCTACCCGGCTCCCCTCCTCTCCCCTAAATTTCTCTCTCTCTCTCTTTCTCTCTCATTCTAGCTAAAGTACGTCAAAGTGATCATGTATCTTCAGCTTACACGGCGTACACAGGGTGCGAGTATTGTGCTCTCTCTCTCTCTCTCTCTCTCTCTCTCTCTCTCATAACCTTGACAGAGCTTTAAAAAAGAAGGCCGACATTCTTCTATTGGGCGATTTTAATATAGATTTACTTAAGCCGCACCCCGCCTGGGGCTCAACGTCATCTCTGTTTGGCTTAGTACAGTTAGTGAAATCACCCACCAGAATTACTCCAACTACTTCCACGCTTATAGACCACATATATACTAATAAACCCAAAGCCGTCTCTGACGTTGATGTCTCAAATCTTAGTGTTAGTGATCATTATCCTGTGGCTTGCTCCTGGTCTTCTAAACTCCCTAAACCAAAAAAGAACGGCCATACAACTATAACGTATAGGACATTCAAACACTTCAGGAAAGACGAATTTCTATTTGATCTAGAAAATACTCCTTTTAATGACGTGCTCCTGTCCTATGATCCTAATACCGCCCTCAGTATTTGGTACTCTCTTTTCCTAAATGTACTTAATAAACATGCTCCTCTACGCGAGAGGAGGGTAAAATCTAACACTCTTCCTCCCTGGCTTACTCCGGAAATCATGCAGGCGATGGCGCTTAGAAACGATCTACGTAGCAATAAAATGTTCACTGAATATAAGCAACAGTGTAACCGTGTTAAATACATGATCAGAGAGGCAAGAAAAAAGTTAGTTCGTGACACGGTTAAAGACAGCAAAGATACCTCTACTATATGGCGCCTTCTAAACACACTTACTAGGGGGTCTCCAAGTACCGCAACTACCATTCCCACTAATCTTACTGCTGATACATTCAATGACCATTTTCTTTCGGGATTGCCAAATCTCTAATATCGACAAGCCAGGATAACACTTATCACCGCTCAAATTTGCTATCTGAGTTTTGTCAACAAAGAACAATGGGCACAGCCCCCTTCAACATCCCGATGTTAGCTGTTCATGAAGTCGGTTTACTCATAAGTAACCTTCCAAATAAAAAGTCCTCGGGGCCTGACATCAGTCCGAAAATACTTAAACTGTCTCTCCCATACATTGTAGAATCCTTAACTTATATTTATAATCTCTGTATCCAGCATAACACTTTTCCTAACGAACTTAAATATGCCAAAGTAATTCCACTTCCAAAAACAAAAGATCGTTCTGACCCTAATAATTATCGGCCTATTTCTTTATTATCTGTTTTGTCCAAACCACTGGAAAGGCACGTTCATAAACACCTGCTTGCTTACCTAGAAAACCGTAAGCTCCTCCACCCTTTCCAATCCGGATTTCGTCCGCAGCATTCATGCCACACAGCACTTACACGCCTTGTTGACACATGGCTCAAGGGTATGAATAAGTCACAGTTAACAGGAGTAGTCTATCTGGATTTTAAGAATGCTTTTGATCTGATTAACCATACTATTCTGACTGCTAAGCTTCACACATACCTCAATAACGGAGACGCAGTTGCTTTTTTCACATCTTACCTTACTAAAAGAAAACAAAAGGTTCTTGTTCATGGCTCATACTCCTCTTTCAAAGATGTAAGCTTCGGTGTGCCCCAAGGGTCTGTACTGGGCCCTCTACTGTTTTGCTTATTTATCAATGATTTGCCTCTACATATTACTTGCCAAGATGTACAATGCGACCTTTTTGCTGATGACACCTCAGTTCATACTACTAGTAAAGATATACAGGTAATTTCCGACAACCTACAACAAAGTCTTCATGAAGTATCAGCTTGGTGTATAAACAATTCTATGGTTGTTCATCCAGCCAAAACGAAATCGATGGTAGTCTCCACGCGCCAAAAACAGCAGATAATGCCTCTATTACTTAACCTTTCACTTAAAGGTAGTCAGGTAGAACAGGTAAATGAACATCGAGTACTGGGGATTACAATCGACAGTCAGCTAAAATGGCAAGCTCATACAGACGCCTTATGCAAAATAGTAGCCAAAAATCTCTTTATGTTATCAAAACTGAAATATACTGATTCAGATACCCATAAACTATTTTATAACGCTCACATACGTTCTTATATCGATTACGCGTCATCGGTATGGGATGGGTGTAGTGAGGTCCATTTAAAGAGACTCAATTCCCTACACAGACGAGCGGCCAAAATAATCTGCCCTGATCCACACCTAAGCACTGAAGAAAAGCTCTCAAAAGCAGGTCTCCTGCCACTTCAAGATCATTTTAAATATAACAAAGCAATCTTTATGTTCAAAGTGTGGAAACGCAAAACACCTGAGTACATCTCCACTTTGTTCCGTAAGTCTGAGTCCAAGCTTGGAAACATCAGAAAGCTTTTCATAGTCCCAAAACCAAGGATCGATCTATATAAAACTAGCTTATCCTTCTCAGGGGCACTTATCTGGAATGCCCTTCCCGACCATGTAAAATCCGCCTCCTCGCTAGCCTGTTTTAAAAAGGGTATCTGCAAATATTTTGTGGATCACTCGTAGGGATGACTTAACCACTTGTATTATATGTTTCTTTTTATGCTGGGTCCAATTTATTCCCAATTAAGTCTGTTATCCTTTTCATTTATCATTTGGACTACTTAGCTCTATGTGTGAAGGGGGGTGGGTGGGGTGGGGGGTGTCTGTGAGTCTATGAATATGTCTGTCTATGTGAATAGTGTTGTCATCTCTTTGCAAGTATTATGTTTACTTATATGTATGTATATTTGTAGTTAGTCTTGTAGTTGTTAGCAACGGCAGGTTTGTAAAATGGCTGTGTCGATGACGATGTCAATGCCTAAACCGTTGTAAAATAAAGTTTCATTGATTCATTGATTCTCTCTCTCTCTCTCTCTCTCTCTCTCTCTCTCTCTCTCTCTCTCTCTCTCTCTCAGTCTCTCTCTCTCTTTCTCTGTATGAATGTGTTCATTCTTACAAGTGTGTGGGTGTGTGTACGCGTGTTTTTATGTTTATTTCTATTTCTTTAATAATTTTTTTACTTGTTTTATTGACGGTATTAATTTCTTGTATCTTTTTCCAGTTTTAAAGATAGTCTTTCGTGACATGTGCATTATATGTAAATTAGATTAACAACGGCAAGTCAGTTCGAGAAATGGTTTTCCCAACCCGGCAAATCTTTCACCGTTGTAAAATTAAAAAAAAAAAATCATTGTCATTGCATCTCTCTCTCTCTCTCTTTTTCATACTACAGCTATCATGGTCCAGGCTCGATATATATAAAACCAGCCTTTCGTTCTCATGTGCCAAAGCCTGCAACGAACTACCACCCCAAATTAAATCTATTTCTGACGCTAGAACCTTCAAAACTCGTTTATATAACATCTTGTTACACTAACTTACTACCTGAACGGACTACAGTTTTTATTATTATTATTATTATTATATGTATATATAATTATTATTCACTGTTATTCATTGATATGTGTGCGCATTATTTGCATTGCTTTTGTATTGGGTTTTTTTTCAGTTTATTTCTTCATGTTTCGATTTATTGTGTTTCTCTTACTCTTTGCTTGTTACGATTGTGGTCAGTGTTGTCCTGTGAGAGCATACATGTGTTAATCGTAGGAAACGATCCGATATTTATTTGAGCTATCATGGTTACGTATCACGTACCTTTTCAGTGAGATTCTTTATCGTTCGTCCATGATAGCGGTTTTGGCTCCGGAAGCTTCTACAAAAGTCGCACGGAGAAGAGCGGTCGATTTTCGTTTTGCGTAGATTAGTTGAACATGAACCAGAACGTTCGAAACAGAGTCGCGCTGTCTAGTGACCTCGCACATGTGACGTCAAAAGAGTAAGGTACATTTTTGTAACATAGTAGCATGCTGGTGTTGTGAAAATCGTAAACGGTTTGCCATATTTTTGTGTACTGGGATTTGGGGCTGAAATGAGCAGCCGAATTTTTGTAGACAATTTAAGTTATTCGAGAAAGTTCTTTTATTAATATTTATGAGTTTCAGTAACGTGTTTCGTTCTGTGGTTGCGTTGTGTAAATTCATTAGATTATTCTAGAAAGTTTTCATACTATAAAAACTTTGTGCTGGGAAGCACGGGGGTACATTGTCTTGCATTGTCAGTTGTAGAGACACACAGTTTATCGTAGGTACCTGGCCCGTATAGGGTGTACATTGTATGAGAAACATTGTGTCGCCAGTGTGGACATTTGCAGAAGAGACATTGTATCAGTGTTGATGCATTCGGAAATGCATTGTGTGGAGATCGCATCGCTGAATTAAAATATTGTTGGAACTGTTTCTCCATTGTCTACATCCTTAAGCCACGTGTGACGGGTTGCATCTGAATGAGGTTTATTTGAAAGAACCTTACGTGCGTGCGTCTGGTGTGTTTATCATACTACGACTACGACTTTCACGTAACATTGCTGTTAATGTTTCTTTTATAACAGGACAGTTTGTAAGATTCGCCTAAAACTTTATCCTGTAAATAAAAAGTTCATCATCATCATCGTCATCATCATCATCATCATCATCTCTCTCTCTCTCTCTAGTCACACACACACACACACACACACACACACACACACACACACACACACACACACACACACACACACAAACGGAGAACAGAGCGCACGCCGCACTGACGGCACACACGCACTAAACAGACTTACACCTGGGCGGCCCTAACAAAGGTTTTGTAGAGTCTGCATAGCGTGTACTGAGCAGATCACAATAGAATCCACCGCACCAAGTCAGTCTGACCAATGAAAGTTTGATTTTAAAAAATGTTTTTCTCTGACTCAACAACTGAAAAATTCGACGATCCGTCAAGTTGGTTGGCTTTACCTGCATACAAGGAGGCGCCATTTTCACAATGAAACCAGCGGCGGGACGTTTCTTTAGTCTTACGCGTATCACATGATTCATGTAGCTGTCCTGGAACCGGGACACCACAAGGTCATCAGGTTCAGGTGGTGACGCTCCACCCTGCAAGTTGAACACGTGTGCCGTTGAAGGTAAATAGAGAAATACTAGATACGCAGTGTGACATTGTGACGCTTTTCGCTTTCACAGCCATTCATCTGTAATCGTGTATACGGTTAGTTGCGAGCAGCTATAAGCGGACCTGAATTTTTCCCCGGCCACTGTGACCTGACGGGTTCATGAGTGTGAAAATCTATGCCTCTTGCTGGCTCAGGTTCAATTTATTCCCTTAACCCTTTTCATCCTGATACACTACTACTTGGAATTAGCTTGATAATGATAGGTCAAGGGTGGTGCCCGAATAGCGCCTTAGCGCCTAAAGCGCCAAGCTATTCAGTCTGGCACCACTCTTGAATTGAAATGGTTCATCTCAGTGTCCGTCCCAATGTAATGTAGCCGTCATAGACATTAAGCAAAGTTAAGGAAAATCAGCCTCAGGAGGCAATGGGTTAACCCTTTTGCTGTCGGTAGCGCTTTTAGTTGAGGTCGGTGATTACTGCAGGAATCAACTAGTCGACTATAAGCATACTGACGATGGCGTGCTTTGCGGACTAAATGCAAATCCGCTGCGCCACCGCGTGCGCGCTACGGCATCTAGCTCAATTCAGAAAAAGTATTCTGAATTGAGCTAGATGCGGTAGCGCGCACGCGGTGGCGCAGCGGATTGCATTTAGTCAGTCCAAAGCACCATAGTCAGGCCCCTATGACAATAAGCAACCCAACTGCCAACAGGTTTAAGGTTGGCCGGGAACTGACTAAATCATACCTCGCGGCAGTACTGAGTTCTGTTGTGACATGCATTTGCGCTCGTGGTGAGCAGCTCCGAAGGAATCTCAGTCAAACTTCAGTGACAGCAGCCAGGCGGGTCTGGTTGCTTTGGGTGAAATCAGTCCTTTGCCGGCCACCGGAAAGGTGATGTAACGGAACATCGTAAACGCAAAATCAGTGCATATGGTTGTACCGTGGCTTTGAAGTGGTAACTCAACCGCCGCAAAACCGCGAATCAATAAGCGGCCTGCCATGTCGGCCGTTTTAACGAAACTTGATCCGGTACAAGTATACTGACGAGCAAAAGTCGCATTTCCGGCTTTTGCTCGTCACTGTGAGCACATAGGTGTAGGCCGTCAATGTTTGTAGCTTACAATTGAGTGTGTAGGCCGTTCGCGCCGGGGGGCTCACTCGCAGCCCGCGGAAACCGTCATTACTAGTATTTCGTATCGGGAACGCACGCGTCAGGTGCCTATGCTTAGGCTTCAGCTAATTAAGACGCCCCGAATCACAGGCGCGGGATGATCGTTGCGTCATTGCTCCTAACACGGGCAGTAGTAGTAAGCAGTACAATTTACTACTACGCGTGTTAAGAGCAATGGCGGAACGAACATCCCGCGCCTGTGCCCCGAATCAATACACCAGTTGCTAACGTATCGTCCGGCGGCAACGCTGTACGACACTCAGTTCTGCAGATATTGGTGGTGCGGGGCTACTTGAATAACCCAGTGCGTAAAATGTTCATCGGGTCGACGTCGGCCGCCGTTGGCCCGCGCCGAGCCCGCGTGCGCGGGCCAACGGCGGCCCGATGGCCTTTGCGCACTGGGAAGTTAACCTTTAAGGCATTTACAAGCTATCGTGTTATCCACACAGAACATTCATTTTCCACACTTCATTTGCAGCGATAACGATTTAGTATAATGCTCGCCTATCAACTGAAATGTTTGTAACAAGCCACTTTTGATCTGTCCTCAGTGAGTAGGCTAAACAGTGTGCAGTGTTCAGTATGGGATTGTGGTACGGACACAGCGAACACGCGCAGTCACGTACGCAATAATACCTATGTTATCGGCCAACAACGGAACGCTTGGTGTCACACACTGGTAAACTTTCTTTTCACTGAGCGTAAAAAAACAGAGATAGGTCAAGGATACCATGTAATCTTGGCTGATTTGAGAGTTGGCATCAAATGTATGCTACATAAATATGCGTTATTAACCCCTATCATGCCGAGGAAAAAAAAAAGACTCGACAACACAATCCAGCTGCTATTTTTTTTTTTTTTTTTTTAATTTTTACTGAATTAAAAAAAAAATCATCATGAGCCCCTGTAGGTGTTGGGGGCTCATGAGACTTTTGCCGCCAGCCGAGAGCAGCATGGGGTTAAAATTTCAATTAATACAATTTCATGAACACTTGTGGCTGCAGAGCCTGGTGCCGGAAAGTCTACACTTCTTAGTAGTGAGGTTTTGTTTGAAACGAACGACTTGGAAGAACGAACGAGAGCGAAATCACGGCGGACAGACAACACTCCAACAAACATCTCCCAGAGGCATAGATCCTCGTGAGCCCTCTGGGCTCACGAGGATCTATGCCTCTGGGAGATGTTTGGAGTGTTGTCTGTGCTTATGGCGGAACAACTTGAGCTGGTTATCTGGCCGCCGGGTGATTTCGCTCTCGTTCCGTTCCGTGTTGGTAGTCGTTCGTTCACTTCAAGTAGTGCAAACGAACCCTCTCTAGTACTGATTTTCAGAATGGAAGGACCGCTGAAGGGGACTGCCAAATCGTACATTGCCATATCAGTAATCGACCGGTCCATCTCAGCGACTTCAGTTAGGAGTGACGTCCAGCGACTGGCTCGAAAACTGAGCAACTGAAGACTGAACTGGATATAGTAGATGTCACAGACTCACCTGTTCTGGAAATGCGGCCAGCGGACAATTTTGTAAAAATGACAGAACCATCGTTTTCACGATGTCGGTCTTCCAGTCGCAAATGGCCCATCTCTCCTCGTCCGCCATAGTGTTTCAGATGAATATTGTAATGGTGCTGTAGTTTACCACAGAACAGTAATGCTGCCGTGTCGTTGTTCGGTAGACTACACTTTCATTTTCAAGTATTTTCAGGAAATGCTTCTTTCGAAAATAAATACATGAATTTACGCTACACAATGATAACGTTTCAGCACTGATCTTTCGCTGAAGTCTGACCCTAATCGCGAAATGATTATTCAGTGAATGATCGTCACTGTCGCAACTGAATAATTATCCGGAAACCGAAAGTAGAAGTATTTTTGTACATAGAACCATGCACTTTACAATATATATTTATTGGTAGCAGGCGTTTGCTACACGGACCCTTGTATGCGGCCTTCGGGAGGCCGTCATATCAACCATTGTATCCCGAAGGCGGCCTCGGGAGGTCAAATTAACCATTGTACCCTGAGGCCTAAGGGGTACACTCGTTAATTTAATTTCCCTAAGGCCGGCCTACAAGAGTTCATGTAGCAAATCACTGCTACCAATAACTGACATTAGTACATGCGTTTGCTTTCATTTCTCCGCTGTTTTCGTAAAATAAATCAGTTGGGATGAACCATAACCGATAAAGTCTCTTCTATATGAGAGTCCTAACCCACAATGCGAGCTGTCCTCGTTGTCATGGGTCTGTACCTGTTATCTTTGACCTGATTCTCACGTTGAAATATCTCCTATTGATAAAGCCTCGCAGATTTGCCAATGCGTCAGTGAGCTCTACAATGGGATACAGTGCATACGCGTCACTGGTTTGATAAACGTCATTTGTCATGACGTAATTTTAGTTTTTACGTTATGTCATTTTATGTGATAAGAGTTTCACTTTGCCTGTATGTATGTGTGTGTGTGTGTGTGTGTGTGTGTGTGTGTGTGTGTGTGTGTGTGTGTGTGTGTGTGCTGTATGTGTGTGTGTGTGTGTGTGTGTGTGTGTGTGTGTGTGTGTGTGTGTGTGTGTGTGTGTGTGTGTGCGCGCGCGAGGTTAGCGTAACTAGACATAACGTAATCGACCGACCCATTTCTAGCGTGAAATGTCAATAAAACTTAGCGCGCGTTCACCTCTCGACCAATCAAAACGCTGTACAACTATGTGCTTCTGAGTTCCAAGCGGAAGGTAGGGCAAAACAACCGATGTTTATAATAGAAGATACTTAATAAAGCTGATGAAAATTCGCTGAATTATGATTTACTCCGGTGTCTTGGCTTGACTTCGCGAACGAAGATTTTATAGGGTTGCCTACGACGTCTGCAGGCATGTTCGTGGCTGCGGAGGCCAATCCGGGACAGGCAGGTTCGACCGCAGTGGCTGCAGGGGAAGGTCTGGCCAGGGTTGAGAGTTTCGACATAATTATGTCTTTGTATCTCTTCTTTGATGCCCCTCTGTCTCGGTGTCCAGTGGCGAGCTCGCCAAACAGGGTGATCTTGGGTAGGCGATGATCCTCCATCCTGGAGACGTGCCCCGCCCAGCGAAGCTGTGTCCGCAGCAACAAAGCCTCGATGCTCACAGTTTCCGCCTGTTCAAGGACCTCGACGTTGGTGACATAGTCACTCCAGTGAATGCCGAGGATGGTACGTAGGCAGCGCTGGTAGAAGCGTTCGAGGAGTCGTATTTGGCTGCGGTAGAGGGCCCAGGACTCGGAACCATACAACAGGGTGGTGAGGACGACAGCTCTGAACACGCTGATCTTGGTGCCATTTTTTAGCTGTTGATTGTTCTACACCCGCTTGAATAGTCGCCCGAAAGCACTGTTCGCTTTTGCCAGCCTGTTGTCCAGTTCCTTGTCCAGCTTGGCGTCTGACGTGATGATGCAGCCAAGGTAGGTAAATTGGTGTACAGACTTTAGTTCGGTCTCGCCGATGGTGATGTGGGGAGAGCAATGCTCTTCCTTGGGTGCCGGCTGATGAAGGACCTCTGTCTTTTTTAGACTGACCACAAGTCCAAAGAGCTGGGCAGCATCTGCGAAGCAGGACGTGATGCGCTGCAAGGCTCTCTCTGTGTGTGCAACAAGGGCAGCGTCATCAGCAAAGAGCAGCTCACGAATCAGTCGGACTAGGGTTTTGGTGTGGGCCTGCAGTCGTCTGAGGTTGAACAGGCTGCCATCGAGACGATACCTGATGTACACTGCGTCGTCATCGTCGAGGTCCACTGTGGCCTGCTTCAACATCATGCTAAAGACGATTGTTAAGAGGGTCGGTGCCAGCACACAGCCCTGCTTCACGCCGTTCAAAATGTTAAAATGTTAAATTTTTAGGGCTTAACGTCTTTTGTCCACAACGAAGGTGATTTCAAAGACGGGGCACCGAAAAAGGGTCTGAACAAAATTTGATGCAAGCTGGATTCGAACCCGGGACCTTTAGGTCGAGAGGCGAACACTTTTACCACCGAGCTACCCATCTCCCCTTCACGCCGTTGAGAATGGGGAATGGTTCTGAGAGATCACTGTTGAGTCTGACCTGGCCTTGATGGTCCTCGTGGAGCTGGACGATCATGCTGAGGAACTTTGGGGGACAGCCAAGTCGCTCCAGGATCTGTCACATGCCTTGCCTGCTCACAGTGTCAAACGCTTTTGTTAGGTCGACAAACGTTACGTACAGCCCTTTATTTTGCTCACGGTACTTCTCCTGGAGCTGTCTCAGCACAAAGACCATGTCGGTGGTACTCCTGTTGGCTCTAAAGCCACACTGGTCCTCTGGGAGGTGGTCTTCAGCGATGGCAGGTACCAGCCGATTCAGGAGCAGCCTTGCAAGAATTTTCCCGGCAATGGACAGCAGGGTAATTCCACGATAATTAGAGCAGGCAGACTTCTCTCCTTTGTTCTTGTACAGGGTGATGATGACTGCATCACGGAGATCCTTTGGTAGTGTTCCTTTCTCCCAGCAGCAGAGAACGAGGTCGTGGAGCTTTTTGTGCAGTGCTGGGCCTCCATGTTTCCAGATCTCTGGCGGGATTCCGTCAATGCCTGCTGCTTTGCCACTCTTGAGCTGGTGAATGGCCTTGAGGGTCTCTTCAGTGGTGGGGGGTTCATCCAATTCAACCTTTACTGGGAGGTATGGGATTTGGAAAATGACTGCTTCTTGAACAGTACGCTCAGCGCTGAAGAGGTCCTAAAAATATTCCAACCAGCGGTTCAAGATGGACGTACTATCTGTGAGGAGTGCCTGTCCATCAGCGCTTCGCAGGGGACTTTGAACCAGGTGCCTGGGGCCATACACTGCTTACAGTGCTTCGTAGAATCCCCTGTAGTCACCGTCAAGCGCAATGCTGGGTCCTCTGTGCGAGTCTGGACCACCACTCGTTCTGGAGCTCTCTCAGCTTGCGTTGGAGACTGCTGCAGATGAGGCGGAAGGCAGACTTTTTCACAGGGCAGGAAGGCTGGGCTAGGTGGGCCTGGTGGGCGGCTCTTTTTTCTGCTAGAAGTTCCTAGATCTCTACGTCGTTTTCGTCAAACCAGTCTTTGTTCCTCTTTCTAGCAAAGCCCAAGACTTTCACAGAGGATTTCGCAATAGCAGTTTTCAGTTGTTCCCAGAGTGTTTCAGCTGGATCAGATGTGTCTTTGAGCATGCGCTGCAGATCTGCCTGAAAGGCAGCTTTCACGTCGTCACGCTGAAGGCTGGCAACATCAAGTTTTGTCTTGGGAGGGGGGGGGGGGGGGGGGGGCTTTTTTGGGTTTCAGCTTGAGGCGGAGCCTGAGTTTGCAGCGGACAAGGTGATGGTCAGTGTGGCACTCTGCGCTGGGCATCACTCTGGTGAGGAGGACTGTCACTGCGATCCCTTTGACGCACTAGGACATAGTCGATAAGGTGCCAGTGCTTGGAGCGAGGATGCATCCAGGTGGTCTTTCGACTGTCCTTTTGCTGGAAAGTAGTGTTGGTGATGACAAGTTGCTGCTCTGCACAGAACTCCAACAGTACGCGGCCATTGTCATTGCAGTTCCCAACACCATGCTTGCCGAAGACTCCTTTCCAGGCTTCAGAGTCCTGGCCCACTCTGGCATTGAAGTCGCCAAGGACGATGACTTTGTCGTCTGCAGGGGTGCTCTGTAGGAGGCTGCGCAGGTCAGTGTAGAACTTGTCTTTTTCTGCAGGCTCTGCCAGGAGGGTTGAGGAGTACACACTGAGAAGGGTGACGTATTGCTGGTGTCTCAGCGGGAGGCGCATGGACATGATGCGGTCAGAGTGACCCCTTGGTAGGTTTTCCAGCTTAGTCGCAATGGAGGTCTTGACCAGGAAGCCCACGCCTGAGAGCCGTCCTTCTGAGGCAGGCCTGCCTGACCAGTAGAGGGTGTATCCAGCGCCAAGTTCTTCGTCCGGGATGCGTACTTCGCTGAGCGCGGCGATATCGATGTTTAACCTCCGCAATTCATGGGCAATGAGGGTGGAGCGACGTTCAGGGCGTCCGCTGTCTGCTGTGTCGAGCATGGTTCGGATGTTCCAGCATGCTACGTTGAGTCCGGTCGTGGGCGTCATGAGAGTGGGTCCGTTGTTTTTTCTTGTTTTCTGACGAGAAGATGCCCGTTGACCGCGGCTAGCCAACTGGGGTTGCGAGGGGATGAGCTTTGGTTAGGCCACCTTTTCTAGGCCCCTCTCCGTGTGGAGCAAGCAGTGCTGTCCCTAGAGAAGGCTGCTTGGTCGTTCAGGGTGTGCCGAGTGACGTTGTCATCCCCAGGTCAACATCAGGCGACCAATATCCTGAACCGCCTGCATGCAGGTTTGAGACTGCGGCTTCCAGTGACATCTTTCACCTGCCGTTTTGCCCCTTGCCCATCGCTACAGGACTTGGGAAGGTCGGTGTCATGGGCCGTGGGCGTTTCCTAAAGCCTGCGCGGTGGAGCTTTTTGGTGGAGTGCAGTGTGCGCAGTACTGGCCCCACCCTTTAAACCCTTGGTTCGTTTGCCATGGCCTAGCAAGCTGGGACGATGGCATCGAGGTCCTCGGGTCGTAGGTTTTATATCAGACTGTCCTTGTCTCTGGCTCAAAAGCCTTCCCCGGAGACACGGGGGCTTTGATGTCAGGGTTTTCCTCCCTTAGCCTTTCCGCAGCCAAGCGGCCAGGCCTGCAAGGCAGCAGGACAACGATTTATTTTCGAGGTTCTCTCCTCTAGATCCGCCGTGTTTAGCCTGGGGGCTAGTGCTGCCCAGTTGTTGGGGTCACCTCGGAGAGGATGTGGCCAGGGACCACGCACGGGCGGTCTTGGGATGGAGGGATGCTATGCTAGTCCGGAGGGATTTACACACGATGGTGCCTCACGAAGGCCGAGAGGCCCTAGACTAGGGGGATCCGGGGGGGGGGGGGGGGGGCTGTAAGAGTTCCCCACTACCCGCACCACCAACGCAACTTGTCCCCTGGGGCCCCCACCTCCTCCGGTGTAGCACGAGGGAATTACACCCCATGACAAATTTGAGGAATCTGGGAGTAAATTTGGCGTGAAGAATATTGTGAGGGGGGATGTGGGTGTGGGGTGTGTGGGTGGTAAATATTTGGCGTACAAGTTTACTCCCAGTAAATTCAGCATGCGGCAAGTTTACTCCCAATAAAATCCTCGGGGCTAATTTGTGTGAGGGACCGAGTATTTCTGTCTTGGTTGCGGAGGAATTTGTTGTACGACAGATAATTAAACAAAATCAAACAAACACTGAAGACAAACAACAAAACGTACAGGAATTTTACTCCTGAGTGGAAATTTCGGGGAGTAATTTTCTCTTGTTATAGTGGCTAGAAGAATTTGACCTGGATCATACCAGACATGATTGACGTCAAAATGCTATGATAGACTCGTGACGTAAGAGATTTTTCATGACGTTGACTGGTGTCACGACCCCGCTTACGGGGCGCAAACTGAGCTCTACAACTCGAGATACACCCAACCCACACCAACACAAAACGTAACACAAACACCAGAGGAACAATAACGACGACGTTTATTACATATAACCCTAACAATCAGCCAGCTATTCACATGCAATCCTAACCACGCATTCACACATATTCACACTCACACACGTCCAAATCCGCCAACCCGAATATCCGTTATACAATTCAAAATATATAATAAACTAAACGTCCCTAATACAAAAAGTTGAGAAAACTAAAGCATCATAAACAAATATACTAAATAAAATACAAACGAACAGTATATACTAAAACTACTATCCTTAATGATACCAATGAGACTGAGACTGAAAGGCTTAAACCAACAGCCACTGGCCCCCGCCAGAAGCACAAGCGTCAAGCGCTAACGCCAGACGCCTTTGCTTCCGCGGAGAGTCGATCACAGGAAGTGGTTCCTTAATACAGTATTTCAATTTGCACAATACCAAATATGCGATCAACCAAATATGCGTACTAAAACACAAATGAAGATCGAGAAGAAACGGATACAGTCCGTAAGCTGCTGAAACTCCCCAACGGGCTCACGAACGACAAGTTAGACTCAACTAAAGCTTTCACAACTAGACATTAACAGCGCAAGGCTTCTTTAACTAGCAACGTTCCAGAACAAACAAGGCTCCTTTAACTAACAATGTTCCGACCAACACAAAGTCGACTATATAATGGAACTAGCGTCCTCAATATAATACAGCCGAAAGTTAAGCAAACCTAATAAGTCAAAAGTCACTAGACCTTCTCGCCGGAAGCACAACCGTTGAGCTCAACTCAGCTCGGCGCTCTTGCTTCCGCGATAATGCCTCCCGTAAAAAGGCTACTTTAAATAACACAATATCTCAAAATGTCACTGGCAAAGCTCCTCTCACAATATTGACACTACGAGTAGATGAAGTAGATCAACGTTCGTTACAACATTATAATTATACAAAACTTCAATTAAACAGGTTAGGAATAACTATAATGATGGGACAGCCCGACCTGACTAAACACGGGGCGTGCCGCGACACGCGCAACAGCACCTAGGTCCGGCGTCGTAGCCCACAAGGCGGAGTGACCCAGTCAGCCTCCTCTCTCAGTACCACAGCACGGTGGCAGACTTAGCCCGTTAGCTCTTTGGATTTAAAGATGCACTAAAAACACAGGTGCAAAAATAACCATATAAATAACTAACAAAAAACCCATGGTAATCACATCACCCTTCCCACAACTTTAATTGCCGTCTTTTATAATCCCTTCACTTCTCTCCCACAACGGTAGATTCAACCTCAACACATTCCCTTCACCTCTTTCCCACAACGATAAATTCAATCTCGCATTCCCTTCACTTCTCTCCCTCACCACAAATTTAACCTCAACAAAATACATATTTACACGTCACCACATGACTCACTTCCGATATTTACACTCCGACGCTAGATAGTGAAATGGCCTTAGACGCCTGCTCTGCGTTAAACCCCCCCAATAACTAATCCGCCGCTAGCTACTCTAGAACCTACAACATACGACAGATGGCATTCACTTCTACATTCTATCCTTACACTTGCCCCCCGAATACACTAACCAAAATAATAACAGAACAAGCAAACCCCCCCCCCCAACCCCCCCCCGAGCAAATGACCACTAGGGAATTGTTGCGTGCACTTACTGTCATCCGTGAAGACGCCCCGGCTAGCACGAAGACAAACAAGGACAATACAAGCCAGGGGTTCAGTCGTTGCAGTTTCTTCTCCCGGGACACCAACTCCGGAGCGACCAGAGCCGTATTGTAGGACCGCCACAGAAGGACGACACGCCACTTGAGACCGCGGCAAATGGCGAAATCCCCCCTCGAAGACAGGCTTGTTACCTCGTTCACTGCTTGAAGCCGACTGTTCTCGTTCGCAGCTGGAATGCGACTGACTATCAATTTGGATAACTTTAGGTTGGCAAAAAAACGCTCACTACATCATGTGATGTGAAAACACGTGAAACCGATGGCGTTCAGACTGGGCGGCCACGTGCTTTACGCCGATCTCCAAACTCTAGCACAGCAGAAAATACTCGTGTACAGGCCAAATACTAGACACCTATGCTATCGCTACCCGGTGACTAACTAAACCTTGTCACCCCTCTAAACTTACTCCCCTACAAAAATAGACGAAAAAAACCCGTGTCGTGACAACTGGGAAATGCTGTCTGCACGACCAGCAGCCCTCGCGCTGGGACCATATGGCGTTGAGGCGCGTCCCCTGGGCGATGGATAGGGGGTCCCTCGCGAGAGGGGTGCACCGAATGAAATAAGGTGCCGTGAACCAACATGGTCTAAGGGAAGGTGACCCCAACAGAAAACCCCTGGTCCTCCTAGTAGCTTCCCCACCCTGCAAATAAGGAAATAGCTACAAAAACGCCGACGAAAAGACAAATAGCAGTTCCTTTCCTGGAGGAGGAAGGTTCTTCTACCAGAAGATTTATGACGTCCTGTGGTGAAAGCCGGAAGTCTTCGGAAGCCACAGGACCGAGCCGCCTCTCTCTATCCAGGGACACAACCATGGGCACATGGAATGTCAAGACCATGTACCAGAACGGCAAGGCCGCCCAGATAGCAGCGGAAATGCAAAGTACAGCCTTTCCCTTCTAGGTATCAGTGAAGCCAGATGGACGCAGTCTGGCCAGAAAAGGCTGTTAAGTGGGGAGATGATTCTGTATTCAGGTCATGAAGAGGAGAATGCCCCCCATACAAAAGGTGTAGCATTCATGCTGTCACCAGTGGCACAGAGAGCGCTGATGGGCTGGGAATCTCTTGGGCCAAGAATTATCACAACAGCCTTTAGAACCAAGAAAAAGATCAAGCTGAACGCCATCCAGTGTTATGTGCCCACTAATGACAGGGACGAGGAAGAGAAACAAGAGTTCTATGACCGACTCCAGAGTGCTGTGGACACATGTGCGGAGCGAGAGATCACCATCGTCATGGGCGATTTTAATGCCAAAATAGGGGAGGACAACACCGGATACGAAGAGGTGATGGGGAGACAGGGACTAAGGGAGATGAGTGAGAACGGGGAGAGGTTTGTAGACTTTTGTGCTCTAAACAGACTTGTCATTGGAGGCAGCATCTTTCCACACAGAAGAATACACAAAGCAACTTGGGTCTCACGTGACCATACTACAGAGAACCAAATAGACCATATCTGCATTAGCAAGAAATTTAGAAGATCCCTTCAAGATGTTCGAGTGAGGAGGGGAGCAGATGTCGCCTCAGACCACCATCTGCTTACCTTAAGAATAAAGCTCAAGTTAAAGAAAAGCCACACAGAGACAACAAGAAGACAGCGCTATAATGTAGGCCTCCTAAGAGAGACTGGAGTGAGAGAAGAGTTCAAACTGGTGCTGTCCAACCGGTTTCAAGTGCTACAGGAGCTAGTAAATGAAGAGGAGGCGGTCACCACAGAGCAGCAGTGGAAGGCAGTTAGAGAGGCGCTGAACTAAACCTGCAAAGGCACTGTAGGGTTCAGGAAACACCACCACAAGGACTGGCTGTCGGCACAGACCTTGAAGAAGATAGAAGTGAGGAAGCAGACGAAAGCATTTGTCAACAACAGTCGCACGAGAGCAGCCAAAGCAAGGGCACAGGAGGAATACTCGGAAGCCAACCGCGAGGTAAAGAGGAGTATCAGGGCAGACAAGAGGGCCTACACAGACAGCCTGGCAGCAGAGGCAGAAAAGGCAGCAGGCAGCAGCAACATGAAACAGCTCTACGACATTACCAGAAGATTGTCGGGCAAGTATGGCCATAGAGAAAGACCAGTAAAAGACAAAGAAGGCAAGCCTATTGCAGACAGAGCAGACCAACTCGACAGATGGGTCGAGTATTTTGAAGAGTTACTGAACAGACCCAGCCCACCCGACCCCCCAGACATCCAGCCAGCAGAGACCGACCTACCCATCAGCTGTGACAGACCCAGCCGGTAAGAGATCAGAAGAACAGTGGCATTTTTGAAGAACGGCAAAGCAGCAGGGCCAGATGGCATCCCAGCGGAGTCTCTGAAAGCAGACCTAAAGACAACAGTAGAGATGCTGTACCCACTGTTTGGAAAGATCTGGGAAGAGGAGGTGATGCCGGCTGACTGGAAGGACGGGTACCTAATCAAGCTTCCCAAGAAAGGCGACCTCAGCAAGTGTTCCAACTACAGAGGAATCACCTTGCTGTCAGTACCAGGAAAGGTCTTCAACAGGATCATCCTGGAGAGAATGAAGAGCTCCGTTGACCCCCAGCTGAGAGACCAGCAAGCAGGATTCAGGAAAAACCGATCATGTACAGACCAGATCGCCACTCTTCGCATCATCGTGGAACAGTCTCTGGAGTGGAGCTCCCCGCTGTACGTCAACTTTGTGGATTACGAGAAAGCATTTGACAGCGTGGACCGAGAGACTCTGTGGAAACACCTACGACACTACGGTGTACCCACAAAGCTCGTCCGCCTGATCAAGAGCAGCTACGATGGCATGACATGTCGCGTGATCCACGAAGGGCAGTTCACCAGGGAGCTCCAGGTCAGAACCGGTGTCAGGCAGGGGTGTTTGCTGTCTCCGTTCCTCTTCCTACTGGCCATAGACTGGGTCATGAAGAAGACCACAGAGCACAGACGAAGTGGAATACAGTGGACACTGTGGACACAGCTTGACGACCTCGATTTTGCAGACGACTTGGCATTACTGTCCCACACTCATCAACAAATGCAGGACAAGACCACGAAGCTTGCTGACATCTCGTCCCAAGTGGGCCTCACCATCCACAAACAGAAAACAAAGACAAGGAGGCTGAACGCAACCAGGGAAAAACCAGTCTTGCCTGCTGGCACCCCTTTGGAGGAGGTGGAGTCCTTCACCTACCTCGGGTGCATCATTGACAAAAAAGGCGGCGCTGATGCAGATGTCAGAGCACGAATCGGTAAAGCCAGAGCAGCCTTTCTCCAGTTGAAAAAAGTGTGGAGTTCCAGAGAGCTGTCCCAACACACCAAAGTCCTGATTTTCAACTCCAACGTAAAATCAGTTCTCCTATATGGAGCAGAGACTTGGAGATTGACAAAAACCACAGTCAACAGAGTACAGATCTTCATAAACAGTTGCCTTAGAAGAATTTTGAAAATCCACTGGCCAGAGAAGATCAGCAACGTCAGACTCTGGGAGAGAACAGAGCAGATAACAGCAGAGAATAAAATTGGGCGAAGAAGATGGGGATGGATTGGTCACAGTCTGAGAAAGCCAGCTTCCAGTATCACTAGGCAGGCATTGTCATGGAACCCCCAGGGAAAGAGGAAAAGAGGCAGGTCGAGAAACACCTGGCGTCGAGACCTCCAAGCAGACATCAAGAGACTGGGAACCACCTGGAGTAAAATCGAAGGAGAAGCACAGGACAGGAGTCGATGGAGGTCTCTCGTCGACGGCCAATACCCAGGGAGGGGTGACAGGCGTAAGTAAGTAAGTTTCTGATCACAGACTTGAGTCGTAGATTTGAACGTAGATTTGTACTGCCACGTATGAGGATGCAATGAGAATGGTGTCGCACAGAAAGAGGTATGCTTTTTATGAGCCCCTGTAACTGAAGAGGCACATGAAACTCTATGGCTTGCTGAGGGATTGAGTTGGGTCCCAGATCAACAAAGATTGGACACTTTCCCAACGCTGGGGTTGACCAGCAGTCAGCGGCTTATATTGTCTGAGGATGCAACGAGGATTGTATCGCCCAGCAAGAGGCACTGATTTACATGAGCCCCTGTGAGTGCAGGGGCACATGGCACTCTATGTCTGGGTGAAGTACTGTGACAGCTGCAGGTCAGCAGTGCCAAAGTGAGGATATTTGATTATAGGTCCATGAACACACAAGGCTCACCCACCGATCCCGTGAGATAATTGTGAAATACACCGTACAAGAAAAAAAAAAAAAAAGAACCATCGAATAGTAAAACACAACTCCCACAAATAGCCATTAAAAAATTGTTCTGGGCTGACGGGTGGGTGGGTGGGTGGGGGGGTGTCCGGGCCCCCTGGATCCGCCACTGGGTACGGTTTACGCTGAAGAGATTGGTCGTGTGACGTAGGAATGAAAACCTGTTACTGACAAACCTCTTACATTGATTTCCGAGCATAACAGCATGTTTCACTTATGGACAGATATTTAGCTCCGCCGCCGATATATCAGATCGCCAGCTTCTTTCTGTTTTGCTCGAGGACCTGGATCAGGATCAGGAATTTATTTAACGTCTTTTCACACATTGGTGATATTAGACAAACAACAACAACAATATATATATATATATATATATATATATATATATATATATATATATATATATATATATATATATATATATATATATATATATCAACCAAACACACAACTTATGAATATCAAAGAATAGCAATAATTAACATCCAACCACTACACACACAAATTACTTGTTATAATAGTTTACCCACCAGACTATGAATTATTATATTAACTATTAGAATGGCAATATTTCTATGTAAGATGTCATACAAATTTTCTGCTAAGTGATCAACTGTTATGTTTTTTTTCCAACAGATTCATTGTAATAGGACACTCACAGATTATATATTACGTTTAACAGAGATGGGGCTTAAGCACTCGCATTTGATGTCTTTTGCGAATTTTGTTTTCCAAGAATTTAGTCTTAACTTGTATATCAATGAAACCGTTTTTCTTGAACAAGGTGGAACATGATAAGTATATTTCATATCATCTTTGTGAAAAAAGCTGTTTAGCACAGAGTACATTTCATGTAGAGATAATTGCATATTATTACAAACTGCTGAGTTTTCTCTATTTATAGCTCCCTTTTTTGCTTGTCTGTCACAAATTTCATTCCAATAAATTCC
Source organism: Semisulcospira habei (assembly GCA_036245525.1). Lineage (NCBI taxonomy): Eukaryota > Metazoa > Mollusca > Gastropoda > Semisulcospiridae > Semisulcospira > Semisulcospira habei. The sequence goes on along the minus strand of BTPG01000008.1, from coordinate 95,355,543 downwards.
GCAGTGTGAGGGTATCCAAAGAAAATCGATCCCTATTCCTCTGGACATAATACAGCTCATAATATGTTTTATTTCATATACTAAGTCTTTTCTAGTGTTACAATCCCAGCTTTTTAGACTATATAGGACAGATTTAGAATCGACACAAATCAAAATGTTAAATATATCATAAGGTAGAAGTTGAATAAAATTTAGTGCCATGAAAATCGCATACAGTTCAGACGTAAATATAGAAAATCCTTTACCGAGATAAAAAGATTTCTTCACTTTGAGATCTGGAATAACAAAGCCTGCGCAACAATCTGAAGAATCTAAGACAAACCCATCTGTGAAAATGTTCAAATGTTTAAAATATGTTGTCTGTAATTTTTCTTTCTCTAAATTTGCTAAAACGTTCACATCCTCATTTTTATTTTCCAAATCTGTGTAATCTATATCGAAAGTAGCCGGAAATAGACTTGATATCTATATTGCAGTTTTCTACAGCATCTTTGACATAATTACGTATAGGTAAAAGATACGGGATTGTTTGCGCTCTCTTCGGGAAATCCAAATCTGCGTCTAAAAATATGTCTTCTCGTACTGAATTTTTGACGGACAGGCTTCGGACAATGTATTTTGCAGTTACTAATTTACGTTGGTCAGATAAAGACAGAATACCTGCTTCTTTGTAGGTTTTTACAGTATTAGTATGAACTGGCACTCCAAGGGCTAATTTAACTGCTTTACTGTCAATGCTTTGCAGCTTCTGTAGAAGTGTAGATGGGGCAGTAAAGTAGACTTCCTGACCATAGATAAGTGTTGATCAAACTAAAGATGTACCAAGGTGTAAAACAGTTTTTAATGTCCTGACTCCATGGTTGTGAGTTTATAATGTTTAACAAGTTAAGTCTTTTTCTTGCCTTATTTAATATGGCTTCAATATGAATTCTCCAAGATAATTTTGATGTAAAACGTACACCTAAAAACTTTACACAATGTTGGTAGTTTAAAGGCGTCCGATTTAGGGATAATTTAGGCAATGTTTTAGCACTTTCCCCATTATTGAAAAGCATTAGACATGTTTTTTCCCCAGATAGCTCTAGACCATTTTCTTTCATATAGTTTGATAATTTGTCCAATTCAATCTGATAAATTTTTGAAACGTAATCTACGATTCTTTTTGGGGTACGTTTTCTGAGATTAGTGTTTATCCATATAGCAACATCATCTGCATATTGTACCACAGTTGTGTCTTGTGAGAGAGATTTTGGGAGGTCGTAAATTAACACAGTGAAAGAAAGGGTGAAATTATTGATCTCTGCGGAATACCCATATCTATTTTCTTTAAGGTTGAATAACTTTTACGAACTTTGGTGCAGACAAATCTTTCAGACAAAAAGCTTTTAATGTACTCATACATAAACCCGGTTATGCCAATCTGTTTTATCTTGTATAATAATTTAGCATGCCAAACACTATCATAAGCCTTTTTTACGTCAAAAAAGGTTGCTAATATAATTTTTCGTCTAGAATTTTTTTTAAAATGTTATTTGTGAGTTTAACTAAATGGTCTGTCGTACATCTACCTTTCCGAAAACCAGCTTGATGAACTGGAATTATATCCTGTTTTTTATAATAATGAAATAGCTGATATAAAATAATCTTTTCCATTACTTTGCAAGCTTGTGATGTTAGCGCAATAGGTCTATAACTACTAATCAATGTACGTGTTTTACCCGATTTGAGTACTGGAACTACTACTGACTGCTTCCAGATAGTAGGAAGAGATCCATTAAACCAAAATTTTTGGTAAAATTTATGTAGTAGTTTTTTCCACGACTCAGGTAAATGATAAAGTAGTTTGTAAGAAATTCCATCTATACCCACTGCACTAGAGGTATTTGCAAACGATTGTAAAACGTCTAGTAATTCATTATATTGAATTGGAGCATTGATATACTGAGAATGATTAGAAACTGGATCTTGATAATCTGCTTTGACTTCTTCTTGTTTTCTGAGGTTTATGTTTGGTAAACTAAGACTTGATGTGAGACTACTTTCTGCAAACATATTAACAAAGGCCTCCGCTTTATCTACTGCACTAGGAAATGTGTTGCCTTCTACTGCGATTGGATACACTTGTAATTTGTATCCATTTTGTAATTCTGATATTTTTTCGAAACCTTATATGTATCTTTTGATTCAGACACCTCATTTTTACAGAACTCAGCCCAGTGAATCTGTTTGGCTCTCGCCACAATTCTGTTACAGTGTATTTTAGTTTTCTTCATTTCCCTAAAGTTCTCTTCAGATTTGTTTCTTATCCATTTTTTAAAGTGTTCCTTCTTAATATTTACTGCTAGTTCACATTCCTTATTCCACCAAACATTACCTGAATATTTATCTTTTGATTTTCCTTTGCATTTTGGTATTGACTTCTCCGCAGCAGAAACTGAGAACAGCTTTTGTAATATTTCCGTAAAATGTATCTATACTTTCATGTTCTATACTTGCAATGTTATGGGACATCATGATTGTCTTATACAGTTCCCAATTAGCATTGACATACTGAAACTTTGGAATTCTGTCCTCAATATGGCAATATTCATCTTTATCTTTAACGTTTAATTGTATAATGATTGCCAACCGGCAGACCATGTTCGAGCAGCGTCCACCAGCACTGCGGGAAGAGAAAGAACCAAAACGCAACAACCGCACTCAGTCGCCACTAGCTCTCACTATTAGCAGTGGTAGCGCCACGACAGAGCAGCCCTTCTACTCCCCACTAGCCCTACCAATTGGCAGTGGTGGAAACAAAACTGAACTACACTGAACCAAGAAGCCATCTACGCTCCACTAGCTCATACAATTAGCAGTGGGTGAGCCCCTACTACTCGCCACTAGCCCTTTCAATCGGCAGTGACGGTAGCGAGAATACACCAACTACTTGAACAAGACAGAATGAACCAAAAACAAACCGTAACATAAAACCTAACAAAGGGTTACGCAACAAAAACAAAAGGGTCAGCACGCTGATGAAGGCAGCCCTTAGCCAATAATGGCTTAAACATGCCCGAAATACACCTCAGACAACAAACACAAAACGTGACTGATTTGTGAAATGTCATAAGGGTATACGGCTGGTCACATTAAGACATCACATAGTGGTGTGCGATGTACAGACACCTTTTTACCAAAAAAAAAACCCCTCTCAGCTACGCCAAGGAATTGACCAACCATTACAACGGTTACCTTCACCCACCAGTACAACAGACCGGGCGCTTTGCCCAGGAACTATCGGCCCACTACGAGACCCACCCAGAGAGCTATGCTGAAACCTACCACTCACCAGAGACCGAAACCGAGCCACCGTCGGAATCAGGCTCCGAAATGGACTTCTTACCACTCTCCCCGGAGATCCACATCCCAGAACACCTGACATTGGAGAAGGAGTGGTCCAAAAGGGAGAGAAAAGTACGTCTAGGTGCCATGAATCTCGACGGCCTCGTTCGACTGCTAACAACCGCAGCACCAGCCATCCTCTCAATCCAGGGTGACAACCATCTAAGGGCACTAGTCACCACCCGGTGGCTCTTCGAAACAGGAGCCCTAAAAGACTTCCAGCCGCCGAAAACCACCAGCAAGGGTTGCCAAGGAGCCCCCACGACTAATAAAGCGGAAACCCAATCCGACCCACCACCAATGACCAAATCAACCGGGAGCCTAGCCTCCCCAGCCACAAAGACCCAAGGAACAGGCACCCCCGCTACCACAACAACGGATACGGGGTGCGCCACCCAACCAACACAAACCCAAGACGCCAACACCGCAACGTCCCAGACCTTGACCGACGCAGGCACGAGCCCGGATCTTCCAACGCCAACCAACAGACCAGCCAACGCCGCCACACGGCATAGAAGAAGACCACCCAAACGCTTTAGGACCAAGCAACGACCAGCACTACTCCCCACAGCGCCACCCCACCTTCGTCTACCTCCACACCACCGCCACCCACCCCACCCAGCCCAGCGCCCGAACCCCAGGCCTAAACTTCACTGGCCACCACCACCGCCACCCCAACTACCCAGACCCTACATCCAGCGACGGTTCCTCCGGCCACCACCACCCCCGCCACCACTCATACAAGAACTTTTAGAGTGGTTAGCTTATCAACACACCCCAGCTTGGCACTAAAGCGACGGTCCCTCGGCCTACCACCCGCCTCCTCCACCACGAACCGCCCGGCCCCGGCAACACCACCAGCCGCTGCGCGACGGTGCGACAGACAGACAGCGAGATGACCCCGTCCCCTACCCCCCTAGCCCCCCCCCCCCCCCCCCCCGGACGAAATCAGCGAGAGCTGGAAGTCCCTGTCCCGTCAAAAATAGCAAATAGCACTCCGACGCTTGGTGGAGATGAGCTTCAGCGGTTAAACGGACGCTGACCGTACAGTGACGTAATCAAGCCGTTATGAACGAAATAATAAGCGCAGCCACTCGCAAGGAGGCATTAATATATATATATATATATATATATATATATATATATATATATATATATATATATATATATATATATATATATATATATATATATATATATATATATATATTCATTAAATTCTGAGAATGCTGTGCTAATTCCATGGAATTCCCTGCTGGTAAGCTTGCATTGTGTCATCAGGACATCAGCTGCCCTTTGTGACTGCATCGCTTATTAGATCTTTTGAGCCTTCCAATGAACACCTACTACATAAAGTAATAAGGACTACCCCCGCCATCCGCTGGAGAATATCCCGTCCTCCCCCCCCCCCCTGAGGGGGGAAGATAGAAAATATTCCCAAACAGTTATTGGACCTGCTGAGTAGATTTAAAAGTTTTTGCCGCCCACGACCGGTTTCGCCCCAAAAGGGGGGGGGGGGGGGGCTCTTCAGGTAGGCATACGGCGTAACCTGAAATTGCAAATACGACGCATGTACTAGAAGCCGCCTCCAGAATTTACTGGTAGCACCACCAGTACAGCGTGGATTGCACCCCTAAAGCTTTATGAGGTGTTGCAGTGGAACTGAGAAGACTGACTAATTTTGAAAAGGTAACACCTAGGCAATTTTGTGGTACAATTATTCTTTACTTTTAACAAAGGCGTCGCCCAAAGCCAAAAAATGCACTCAATCAGATTAGCTCCAAGGGGCGTAATTTTTCATTGAAATTCTGAGAATGCTGTGCTAATGCCATGGAATTCCAGGCTTTGATATTCGTCGAACAGCGGTTTCATGCAATATTGAGAACAAGCGCTTAGGACCTTTAAAGCAGTTTTCAAAGCTTTTTCGTGGGTTTGAAATCACAGTGCTGTCACCTTAAACTACATTGACGGCATTGATACATTTAATAGGATTATGTTCAATCACGTCTGTGTGTACGTGTGTGACGGAGTGTCACCGTGTGCCGTTTCTGTGAGTGTCGCCGTGCCATAGCGTTGGGCCGGTCAGGACGGAATGCAGCGTCACCGTGTTTATGTATGTGTGTGTGTGTGTGTCACATGTGTACAGTGTGACATCGTGTGTGTCAACGTGTGTATGTTTGTGTCGGTGTCCGAAGGTGCCGGGTGTGTGTGTGCGTGCGTGCGTGTGTGTGTGTGTGTGTGCGTCAGTGCCGGCTCGGCGCCGTGTGTGTGTGTGTGTGTGTGTGTGTGTGTCAGGAGTGTGTGTTTGTGTGTGTGTGTGTGTGTGTGTGTGTGTGTGTGTGTGTGTGTGTGTGTGTGTGTGTGTGTGTGTGTATTTCTAGTTCGTTTTGTTTTGTTTTGTTGACTGAGAGGATGGGGAGAGTTAAGGGTGAATTATGATCAACACAGAGAAGACGGGGAAATTTCGGTTTTATTATTACCTGAGTGTGATCTGTCTCGGTTAGTGGCCCGTTAATAAGCGCTGGTGTACTCCCGGACACAGATAACGAGACCTGTTTTATGAGTGCAAAGTTCAGAGAATGCGGCCGGGTTGTCAACAGCCGAATCAGGCATGGGTGCACGTCATGCCAAAACAAGCCAAGTTCGACTCGACGCAGTCATACAAAGGAGCCTCATAATGCCCCGGGGTGTCCACATGAATGCAAAGTGTGTTGATTTGGTCTTTAAAACAACAACAACAACAAAAACCTGAGTCGTCACTGAAGTACAAGCACCACTGTACTTGTCAGTCTTAGTACGGCAGACACAGTGACAGCTCTTTGAAGCGGACTTTACACAGCAGAGTCTGCAAACTGTGAGGATTTCTTGGGATCTGTCGATGCTGCTATGTTGATCATGGACCCTTGGACCCCTCCCCACCCCCTCTCTCTCCCCCCTCACTCTCCCCTGCCCACTGACCCCCCCCTCCTTCCCCCACGCCACTGCCGGAAAGCGAGGTCTGGCTACGGCCCGGGAGGCCTTTTTTTGTTGTCAGGTTGAAGGTCCCGGCAAATAAAAAGTTGGAACCCCTGTCCACTCCACCCCCCCCCCACCCCGGAGGTCAGGAGTAACTGATACACCCCTGGAGCTCGGTTGGGGCTGAGAAATTTCGCCGCAGGCCGCAAGGTATCTGAACCCGCAAGAAGAAGTAGTCCACAAGCTATGAAGGTCTACCGTGCACCCCCCTCCCCCCCCCCCCCCAGTACTCAATAACTAGGATTTCAAAGTGTTCCTTAGTATGTCCTGAGATGTTTAAGCCATTTTCCCCGAAAATCCTTGGGAACACACCAGAGATATAGCCGATGGCGCAAGGGTACCCCCATTCACGCTCTTCGCAGGTGCTAAAATGAGGTTGAGAAACATTTTCCTCTAAATAAATCAGAATTCATTCCAGAAGCCCAAATCAGGCAATATTATGTTAAGGCACACGTTCTGCAGCCTCTGCAAAAAACAGAATGAAAAAATATTGAATCTCTGGCTCACAGTGAAGGTATTTGTGCACCCAGCAAACGACCATTTCCGCGAAATCGCAAAAAAAAAAAGACAAAAATAATGTGTCAGATGCCTTCAGACATTTTCTATAGTGCTGGCAGTCCATTTTCAGGCTTACATTATTAAATCAGGATGTTACAATTATTATAAACTTGACTAGGTGATGCTGTAATCACTGTGAGTGCCACAGTGGTTGATTTTGTATCCCTACCCCTAAGTTGTAAAAATACACAAAATTAATTAGAAAAAATTTCTAAAGTTATTCCATTTCATTTTGACCTTTCTTTACCTATTAAGTTTCAATAATGTGAGCATAAAGTGCAAGAAAATAAGGAAAGTCGGCATCCTTTACGGTACATTCGTGGTGAATGATAGCTTTTTCCCATTTAAAATTGCCAAATTGGGAAACGTACGTTGTTTCCGGTGCCCTCAGAAATTTTGTATACTACCGATAGGTCTTTGTTAGGTTTTATTGGTTAGGATAGAGTACCACAGTTACTCCCAACCTGATTTTGTGATGCTATGATGCATTTAGGGGCCACAGTGGCTGAATCTGCTGCTCTACCCCCATTTTACCAGTACGCAAAGTATCGCAAAATAATCATAAAAATTGCTTACGTAATAGTCCTCTGTTTAAATATTTTTTGTTGCCAGTTGTTGTTTTTTTAAAGTATGCATACTGAGCATAAAAAGTTGTGATCATTTCATTAATTTCAATGTAACCCATCAATTTAATTGTAACTATTTTTAACTGGCTGGTCTTTTAGGTGATATTTTACCTAGCATAAGGCGGGTCTAGTAAGGTCTCCCCTTTTCCTTTCATTTATTTTTATCTAGAAATGTGTAAATATGAATATGCGTAATAAAGTTTCATGGTTCCTAATAGCCAAAACAATGTTATCAAAAATACTTAGTTTCCACATGTCGACCACGAGATCTCCACTTCCACCTTCTGCAACGTTCAATCTTTTTTATGGCCGTCTTTAAATCTTATATTGTTCTGGCTGCCAATAAGTGAGCTGTCAAGAGCTAGGCAGCATGTTTTCAGAGTTTGGTGTATAGGGGCGTGTCTTCTGGTCAGAACTGCCAGCAGACCGCTTCTCTGTATGGACATGTTTGGAGAATGTGCTAAGGAGACCGATTTTCTACGCCAAATTCGCATAGGGCTGTTTCCACATGACCCAGTCTCACGAGGTGAGTTCAGCAGGGTCCTTACGGTCTGTGAACATTTGTGAAAGTTGTAAAAAAATGGCAAGGCTTTTTGAGGGCCCTGGAAAGTCTGTCAATTTCAGTCCTTTTCCTTAAAGTCTGTGAAAGTTTGTAAAAAATGACAAGTACTGGCAAACTTTTGTCTACTTCTTTATTTTTTTCTCCCTCAATTTGTGACTATTCCCATTGCAAACGATCATGCTGACGCTTGTTGCAAGTGATCTATATTTAGCTCTGATCATAAAGTGACTGCATGGCGAACATTCTGATTGGTTGTTTACGCTTCTACCGAAGTCCGCCATTCACTAAGCGTTCTTTTATTTTGGTATCTCTTCACGCATTAGGCACGGAAGCTTCAAATAATTGCTGATACAGAGTGATCTGATTAAAGTGTGTAAAGCTTCAGGCTTCAGTTTGGGTTTGTGAAACGTTCCTGCTTTTCTGGATGGACCCAGTCCAGAGTAATCAGTGTGTAGATGAAAGATGGTGGCCTGGCTCTCCCTGTTCAGCTTGTTGATGTCATCTGCCCACGGGCTGCAGCCGCCATTCTGCTTTTGCCAATCACTTTGTTGTTGTAGTGTCTCCATTCCCAGCTAGTCCAGAATGCACTGGAATCCACTGCAGCACTATTTTGTGGACAGGGCATCCAGTCTATCTTGAAGCTTCCTGGTGAGATCAGTGGATCAAGCTGCTGCCTTTCCCTAGCTAGTGCTCTGCTGCTGTGTTGAGCACCTGCAGATCTGTACGATAGTTGGAGCTGCTGCCGCTAGCTGGTAAGGAGAGGGAGGTAGTAGTGCGGTCTGCACAACAGATGTACACGCCACTTCCTTCATTCAACACGGCATCTTGTGTGGTATCACAGCTGCTGTGAGGGTAGCGCTTGTGCACAACCTCCAGCAAGATGGCTTTGTGCAGTGCCGCGACCTTTGGCAAAGAGTCCTGGAACATTATGTTGGCGTCTTGAAGGCTCTTTCGAGATGTCCAGGTATCTGAAGGGAGCTGTTCACACATCTTTGGGCTTGGTTCCAGGACGTCAGTGTTAGCCCTTTGCAGGACCTTCAGTTGGCAGTTCAGATTGGGCATTTCTGACGGTTCTTGGTCTGCTCCTGTAGTCTCCCATGCTGTCGGTGTTTAGTAAGTCTCTTCATCGTGTGTGCTGTTCTGCATTCCAGTGGCTCCAATGTCCTCCATTTCTTAAATTGGGGTGCTCCAGATGGCTCTAAGAATGTCACTGCATCATGAGAATGACCCATGTTCTGCATCTTGTCAAGCCTGGCTTTTTGGGTTTCAGGCAGTGTTTCATGTTGTCGATGTATCTTGGTACCGCACAACTGGTCTGACCGAGCAGGTGTTTGCTTGTGCCAGGATGCTGTAATTTGCGCCAATGTGGTCCCCACCAGTTCTTCATCAGAGACTCTCTTTCTTTTTTGCAGCTCTAGCTTCCATGGTTTCAATGTGAGGCCTCCACGTGAATCCAGTAATTTATTTGTTGCCAGTAAAGTTGGCCTGTCTGTCTTTGGTACTGGAAGATCTCCAGTTTTGAGGTGACCTCTTCCATCTGATTGAAAGAGATGGTCTAGCTCAGTTTGAGTGGCCTCTTTCAGTCCAGCTGCTGACTCTATAGTCAGCATCCTGGATTCTGGAGGATGCTATTTCTTTATGTTCTGGAGGATGCTATTTCTTTATGCCTCCACGTGAATCCAGTAATTTATTTGTTGCCAGTAAAGTTGGCCTGTCTGTCTTTGGTACTGGAAGGTCTCCAGTTTTGAGGTGACCTCTTCCGTCTGATTGAAAGAGATGGTCTAGCTCAGTTTGAGTGACCTCTTTCAGTCCAGCTGCTGACTCTATTGGCAGCATCCTGGATTCTGGAGGATGCTATTTCTTTATGTTCTGCTGCGCTCCACACTGCAAAGTCATCTGCATGGAGGATGTTCAAGACGAACCTTGGTATTGTTGTACTGATGTCATTAATGTAGACCAAAAACAGCATCAGACACAACATCTCCCTGAGGTACACCTTCCCCGAGTTTGACAAGAGTGCTGAATGTGCAGACGATAGAAGCTTCAGCGGCAGCCCCTGTTAAGCATGCCTTAAATAAAAAGAATTACAATTAAATCGATGGGTCACATTGAAATTAATGAAATGATCACAAATGTTTATGCTCAATCTACATATTTTGTTAAGAAAACTGGCAACAAAAATATTTAATCAGAGGAGCAATTGTTATGATCATTTTTCGTTGCTTTGCGTACAGGTAAAATGGGGGTAGGGCAGCAGATTCAGCCACTGTGGCCCCTAAATGCATCACAGCATCATAAAATCAGGTTGGGAGTAACTGTGGTACTCTATCCTAAACAATAAAACCTAAAAAAAGACCTATCAGTTGTATACAAAATTTTTGAGGGCATCAGAAACAATGTACGTTTCCCAATTCAGCAATTTTAAATGGTAAAAAGCTATCATTCACCACGAACATACCGTAAAGGATGCCGACTTTCCTTATTTTCTTGCACTTTATGCTCACATTATTGAAACTCAATAGGTAAAGAGAGATCAAAATAAAATGGGATAACTTGAGCAATTTTTTCTAATTAATTTTGTGTATTTTTACAACTTAGGGGTAGGGGTACAAAATCAACCACTGTGGCACTCACAGTGATCACAGCATCACCTAGTCAAGTTTATAATAATTGTGACATCCTGTTTTAATGATGTAAACCTACAAATGGACTGTCAGTGCTATAGAAAATGTCTGAAGGCATCTAATAATAATAATAATTACGGTATTTATAATGCGCTTATCTTATAATAATTATAACTCTAAGCGCGCACTCACAACTCGCACACGCATGCGCACGCTTTAGACAATGACTCACGTAACACAAATAGTGAAGATACATTAGGACGGTCAGCTTGGGCTGGGGAGTGTGGTGATATAGTGCTAGAACTGTTGAAAGAGATGAGTTTTGAGGGCAGACTGGAAGGAGGAGAGCGAGTGTTTCTGACGGAGAGAGAGTGGGAGAGTGTTCCAGGTGGTTGGACCGTATACTGAGAAAGAGCGGGGGCCGAAAGTGCTGAGTTTGGTGCGGGGGATGAGGAGGCGGAGAGGGTCAGAGGCGGAGCGGAGGGAGCGGGGAGGAGTGTAGGGGTGAAGTAAGTTGGAGAGATACGCAGGAGCGTAGTTGTTCAGGGATTTGTAGCAGAGAGACAGAATCTTGTATTGGATGCGTTGGGGGATGGGGAGCCAGTGAAGGAGCTTGAGCAGGGGAGTGATGTGGTCGGATTTTTTCTTTCTGAGGACGAGGCGGGCAGCATTGTTCTGGACGCGCTGGAGAGTGAGAGTGGTGGAGTGAGGAAGGCCAGAAAGGAGAGAGTTGCAGTAGTCGATGCGAGATAAGATGAGAGAGACAGCGAGTTTGGTGGCAGCTTCGGTAGTGAGGTATTTTCTGATCTGACTGATGCGGCGGAGGTGGAAATAACATGCCTGGGCCGTGGCGGAGACGAAGCTGGTCATGGAAAGAGAGGAATCGAGGATAACGCCAAGGTTCTTTTGACCGAGTCAGAGAGGGAGATGGGGGTGCTGTCGAGTTGAAGGTGGAGAGAGGGAGAGAGCTGGGAAAGTTTCTGGCGAGTGCCTACCAGCATGGCTTCCGTTTTGTCGTCGTTCAGTTTGAGCTTGTTTGCTGTCATCCAGTTTTTCACGTCCTCATAGCAGTCAGCCGTGCGAGTCAGTAGTGTCTGAGTGTTGTCGAGTTTGTCTTTGTCTAGTAGTTGTGAGTCGTCAGCGTAGAGGTGGTGGTGTATGTGGTGAGACTGGATGATGTTGGACAGTGGGGAGATGTAGAGTGTAAAAAGGACCGGGCCCAGGACGGACCCCTGTGGAACGCCGCAGGAGAGCCTGACTGGGTTGGAGGAGACGCCGTCGATGGTGACGGACTGCTGTCTGTCGGAGAGGTAGGAGAGAAACCAGGAGTGAGCAGAGTCAGTGATGCCAAAGGAGTGGTGGAGGCGGTGGAGGAGGATAGAGTGGTCTATGGTGTCGAAGGCGGCAGAGAGATCGAGTAGCGTAAGAAGGGAGATGTTGCCCGAGTCAGTGGAGAGAAGCAGGTCGTTTAGGATATGTAGAAGGGCAGTTTCAGTGCTGTGATGTTTGCGATAGGCAGACTGGAAGGGACTGAGGAGGTTGTTGTCGGCGAGGTGGAGGTTGAGTTGGTTGAGGACGACCTTCTCAAGAAGCTTGGACAGGAAAGAGAGATTGGAGACTGGGCGGTAGTTCTTGAGTTCGTTTGGGTCGAGGTTGTGTTTGTTTTGAGGAGAGGACGGACGATGGCGGACTTGAAGATATCGGGGACGGAGCCATTTTCTAGAGATGTGTTGATGATGTCCGTAATGAAGGGCAAATGTTTTGGGAGGCCGTCCTGGTAGAGGGAAGCTGGGAGGGGGTCTAGTTCGCAGGTTTTGAAAGGCATGGACTTTATGGTCTTGAGGACTTCATCCTGAGAGACGGGGCGGAAGGACGAGAGGGGAGTGCCGGAAAAGGGGGTGTCAGGGAGGCAAGGCGAAGAAGGCAGAGTGTCGAGTGTGTTGCGCAGAGTTTGGATTTTGTCGGAGAAATAGGAGGAAAAGGCGGACGGAAGTTCTTCTTTGCTGTGTGTGTTGGGAAGAGGAGAGTCTTTAGAAGTGCCTAGGAGTGTGTTCATGGTAGCGTAGAGGGTTTTGGAAGAAGTGGATTCCATGATTTTGTTTTGAAGGTGTTTGCGTTTGGAGTCGGAGATCATTCTGCAGACTTTGGATCTGGTGGTTTGGAAGATCTCTCTGTGAACGGTGAGGTCGGATGAGCGCCAGCGGCGTTCCGCTTGTCGACGCTCGCGCTTGGCCTCGGCTATGTCGTCAGTGAGCCAGGGTGAGGGGAGTCGGTTGGGTATGGAGCAGGTGGTGACAGGGGCATGGGTGTCTAGAAGTTTTCGAAGGGAGGAATCGAAATGGGATGCAAGATCGGGAGAGGAGGCGGGGTCCAAGAGAAGGTCGACAGCTTCGTCTGACACATTATTTTTGTCTTTTTTTGCGATTTCGCGGAAATGGTCGTTTACTGGGTGCACAAATACCTTCACTGTGAGCCAGAGATTCAATATTTTTCATTCTGTTTTTTTTGCAGAGGATGCAGAAGGTGTGCCTTGACATAATATTACCTGATTTGGGCTTCTGGAATGAATTCTGATTTATTTAGAGGAAAATGTTTCTCAACCTCATTTTAGCACCTGCGAAGAGCGTGAATGGGGGTACCCTTGCGCCATCGGCTATATCTCTGGTGTGTTCATAAGGATTTTCGGGGAACATGGCTTAAACATCTCAGGACATACTAAGGAACACTTTGAAACCCATCTTATTGAGTACTGGGGGGCGGGGGGTGGGGGGGGGGGGCACGGTAGACCTTCCTAGCTTATGAACTAAAGGACTTGAAGTATGGCAACTATACTAACCAGTCGTTGTTCTGTTAGTTCGGGGTTTAACGTCCACGGCACCGAGTGATAATGGACGGCCCTAGCGAGCGGGTTATGGAGGACCTATGGAGTACGAACCCGGCTGAACACTGATCAATTCCGGTCGCACTGCAAACTCAGTTGTGCCACGTTGATTTACCAGGACCTTACAACGGATATACTATCTGTACAAGCGGCCCGTCGTTTTGCCTGGCCTCTGACAAATACACGTCCGAATACTAACCAGCTTCAAGAGCACCAAACTAGTACACAGGCAATTCCCATCGCTCCCCGCCTCACCGTGCCCCTACTGACCCCCACGTCCGTCGCCAGCACTGACCCCATTGCTCGGCACCCGGTAGTACTACGCCCGGCACTAGTGGCCGATGTTCAATAATGAGGGCGGCATGGTTGGTTAGTTCGGGTTTAAGTTGGGGTGACGTCCACGACACCGAAGTCAATGGACGGCCCTGACGGGCAGGTTATGGGGGGCAGGGAAACCTATTACCTATGAAGTACGACCTGAACGCTGATCAACTCAGGCGCACTCCAACTGTGCCACTTTGATTTACCAGGACCTTTCAACGGGCATGCTCAGGCTATTGAACAAGCCGGTCTTTTCCCCCTGGATAGTTGCGAGTCCAGCTACCGGGGCGGGTGACGGCCGGGGATTCCAACCCATGACCCGGCGATTCCCTTTCGGCTCCGACGCTTAACCGCCTGAGCTATTTCGGACTCATTTGAGGCGGCATTTGTGTCATCCACACCTTTAGCCAGGTCAGTTAGGATGTGGAAACTGACTGAGCCAGCATGGAACCCTTACCCGGGCGTCAGCGCAGACCATACTCACTGCGGTTCGCTGCCTGAAGATATCACTAGCCCGTGAAATCGCCGCGCGTCAAGTCAGTAGTTTGTCACAGTGAGTCAGCTGACTAGCCTCACGTTAACCCATTTAACCCCGAGTCCCTGAGCAGGAGATGGCCATGATAATTCAAGATAGTGCCAGATTAGCTTGGCGCCTGAAATCTCCTGCAACTGGTACTGATAGTCAGTCGTTAGGCAACACCACCTCCAAACTGATTTGAGAAATGAGACTCGCACCTTGGGGCTACTGAAATGGGTTAAGGTAGTTATTTAGAGTTACGCCATTGATATTTATACCTGAAACCCCATTGTCGAAGTAGGTCAGCCAGTTAGGGCCGGTTATGCGGCGTGGAATAGTCTGGGGATTGGCACTGAAGAACACATTTCAAATGAATGTTGAAAGAGATAAACCTAACAAACTTGTGTAGTCAGTCTCTACACAGTCATCTGATTTTGAATGTTGCAGCAGGGTTCAGGTTCAGGCCAAAGACTGACGATCAGTCCAGAGCAAATGACATACAGTCAGTAGACTTAAAACCTCGGCCTGACTCGTCTAAATAAGAAGTTATGGCGGCCTACTGTTTATAACAATAGGTCTTATTTAGACTAGGACGATGATGTAGACTGTTAGTCCACCTTCTTTCTACATCAGCCTAAGCCTCTTTGGCATCTTCAGTGGCCGGCGTAGGCGAAAGCATAGGGGCCTGACGCCGAGTGGTGCTTTGACTAAATGCAAATCCGCTGCGCCACCGGGTGCACGCCACCGCGTCCACTAGCTCAAGTCAGAATACTGGCAAGGGAGAAAACGAAAGGCACGCACAAAATTCTAGTGATGGCTGTAAGTATCCCGGACCTCTTTCTCAACATCTAGAGTTCAATGTTAAACCCTTCAGAGTTATAATACAGATACATAAATTTACTTTTTTTCCCAGAAAAATCCCCATTCCAAATATATATATATCATTGTTTAAAAAAAAAAATACAGACATGAGATCAGGTTGAGATCAAATCCTAGGAAAGCCAGGACTCGCAACTCGCAATCAGTATATTTTCATGTGGGGGAACTTCACTGATTTGAAACATCTACATTCATCTTATAGTGTAAGCAACGAGTTCAAGAACTTCAAATGTAAAATTCAACATGTAAACACATGCACCATAATTCAAAAAAAAATTCTCAATGAATTTGCACTGATCTAAAAAATGACCAAAATGCAGGAAAAAAATTCGGATTTCCGAAAAAAATTCGGAAAAGTCCCATGTCTGAAAAGGAGAGGGGGGAGGGGGGGGGGGGCAACGGCCGGATACTCTGGTCCCCACTACTCAATTTCCATTGGGGGAGCCAAGCCCCCCCCCCCCCCCTCCCCAGTTCCTACACCACTGATCTTCAAAGTCAGTCAAGTACGTTTCAGTTTCTATTTGTTCTGCATTGGTAATGGACTGTGGGTGCCGTGTTTTCTCCCCCCCCCCCCTCCCACACACACACACCTTAGAGCACTGCCGTCTTTTTGTAATGATGTATTTCTGAGTGCAGAAAACAGTCACGGTCTCCATACTGGCTGCCAGACAGAGACCAATAAGAGAGAAGTCAGTTTCCGCAGAGGAAAAACAGACAACTTTTAACAATTAACGTGTTCATTTTAAAAGTTGGCTAAATTTTAGCCCAATGCATGTTATTGCATTGCTATGATAAACATACATACAGTATGTAGCACAAAATGACAACATGCTTCACAAAAACAGATAAAATGACGCGGGGAAATGCTGTACAAAAATTATTTCATCTAGCGACTGTGCCGGGACAGAATCTCAAATTGTTCAATTCTCACTTAGTACACACTGTGAGCCATTTGAGAACCCTTTCACCTTCCGTGCTGAAAACGGTTAGCGGAGATCTTTGTACCTGTAGCTGCTGTTTCCAGCTCAAAACAGGAACATCTCGACGAAATCTGTTGTACGATGTTCGAAGAGCCACCTCCTCGTGTTGCAATCTGACATTCATCAATAACTCATGAAGGATATGGGGTAAGTGAAGGCCTTTATACTGCCTCTTATTCTGATCTCTTTTCTCACATTGATCAGCTGATCCGGTTTCCAAACAAGGCAGGTTATATGAAGATGTAGCCCTTTTGCAGTCGCTAATTTCGAGTATTATTCTTGATTTCGGTATCGTTCATAGAGTTCTACGATTATATGTATGTCTATTTGTGCAGTTTAAAATATAATATATTTCCGCACAATTTGTATGGCTTTGATGTTTTGATTATTCGATGCAATCGATCGTAGAGTTCACCGCCTCTTCTAGCGACGAAGAAATGAGGTCATTTCGCCACTGCTGCTGCCAACCACTTGTTCGCTCCTGCGGATCATCAGACTCCATTCGACCTTGCAGAATTGAACTCCTGCCAAATATTTATGCTAATGCCATACTGCACAACATACACCGTTATGTAAACACACACACACACACACACACACACACACACACACACACACACACACACACACACACACACACACAGACACACACAGCATGCTTATTTGCATTCTACACTGACTATATGTATACCATAGTAATTCAGGGTTACTGATTAATCCCATCCCTGCCACTGGACACATAAGTGTAATTTCATTTAAAGACCAAAAGCCACAGCCACCCAAGGAACAGGATGTTGATACCCATGTTTGTAGTTTAGTTTGATTTTTTAAAAAAAAGGTTCAGCCATTTTAATGAATATTACAAATGATAAAGAACATATTTCTTACCATTTCAGATGATAGGCCTTCTAATGTTCTATGTCTGTGTGTCTATCATACATTCAAATTCAAAATTATGTATTGATCTTGTGATGGAGTATTGTGATAAAGGAGTATACAGATGCACTAAAATTCAGTGCATCTGTGTCCAAGGTGCACTATTCTTTATTTATTTAAAAGATATGCTATGATTTAGTATTACTGATCCAATTTTCTGGCCCTTTAAAATGTTCAGATGTCTATGTAACATGGAAGCTCTGAGATTATAACGGAAAGTGTATTTATTTTATTTCCATTTGAGTGAGCTGCTCGAGGTAATAGTTTCCAATTTATCTTCTTTACAAATGTCTTACAGTAATGCTGCACAAATGGGCTAACCTAACCTGTTTGAATGTTGGATTGGAAGGAAAATAAAAGACTTGTTTGCTCTGCCACTCCTTTGAACACAGGAGAGTTCCCCTGACATGTCTATTTGCTGTAGAAAACCTTTTGTTACATGTGCCTTCTCACATGGATCATGAAAAGAAGGGTAGAAAAGTCTTGTCTTGAGGCAAGACAACATTAAGAACATTGAAAATACAAATGCATCACATAATATTCTGATTTCTTCACCCGTTTTATTTCTGTGCTTTAGTGGAAATGAGTCCAAAATCCTGTATACCTTTTGTTGTTGGTAGCACTTTTTGTCAAGATGATTTCTTCTGCAGGAATCACTTTGACAAAAAGCACTAATGAAGTGACAGATACCTCAGTTGTTCCACTCATGATATGATTTATCTGCATTCTTTACAAGATACACTTACTGACTTAGTACTAGGTAAATGTCTTTCCTTGAGCAGAGAGGAATTTGCTGGGTGGACACAACTTGTTTGTTGGAGTGGCTTTTGAGCCAGTTTGTCAGATTTATGATACTGTCTTTATTAGTTTGTGGAGACAAGTTGTCCAACAACTTTCTTCACAGGCGGAAGCCTAGTTGAATGCTTGCTGCTCCCAGCACCCAGAATGACACTCAGTTTATTTTGAAGAACAGATGGAGCCAGGATTAGCATAATCATAAGGCATAGTTTCCCTTTATCCATGGTTGTGGACTTGTTTCTTGTATGGGTACAATCTTCATACAATGCCTGTGATGTACAATAAATGTATTTTTATGTTACAAAAACCAGCACATAATGTGGTTCTTTTTATTTTTGACATAAACCCATTTCATCCTGAGGCTAAGTATTTCAAATTTGTATATATTGACCTATGAAGGCTACAGTACAGATTAGGCGAGAGATCAATCATTCAACTTGAAAAATTTTAGTTCAAGGATGGTGCCAGATTAGCTTGGCGCCCCTGTGTGCTAAGATGTTGAGGCACTACCTTTGCGCTATCATAGTCAAATTTATTTCATGCCATTGTTTATTATGATGTTGAAATACATACTTTATTTAAACATCACATGCATTTGTAACAGATGTTAATGGCAGTCACTTTCAACCTGTTCAGTGACCCAGATGTGCCAGATGTTCATAGGATAGTTTGTATGAAATAAGAAAAAACCCACACAAGCAACAAAATAGCAACAAAGCATAATGCTTAACTGTTCTGTTTCATTACATTGTTTTATAACTTATATTTAGTGGGTTGTTTTTTTTTTTATCACACAAGGGGACTGTAAACCATAGAAAGTGGTGTAAAAATTTGTGTTATAAAATATTGGTTGTGCATACATTTCATACATTTGATAATGTTGACTTTTCAGCCCTGCATTACCTACTGTACCATGGATGAGGCTTTCCACATGATGTTTGTTTAGTGATTCAGCCTTTTTTTTTCTTACGTTCTGAAGTGTACACATTTAAAATTACACTTTGCACGCAGCATTATTGTCCCTTCATTCTGTTAACCAATTACACCCTGAGGCTGATTTTATAAAAAATGTGCTTATTGTCCTGTGTAGGCTACATTACAGATTAGGAGATAGATCAACCGTGTTAGTTCAGGGGTGGTGCCAGAATAGTTTGGTGCCTTGGGCACCAAGCTATTCTGGCATGACCCTTGAACTATCATAGTCAAATTTATTTCAAGCAGTGGGTGTATCAGAATGAAAAGGGTTAATAGCTAAATTGGGTCAGGCCATGATGTCAGCTGAGGCAGTGGGGGATGATCAGTGTTCATTAATTGAGCACATCTGTTGCAGTTAGTCACCGTGTTTGTAATGAGTTTGTTTGCAGCTAACAGCTGAATGGGGAACAGTCAATCGATGAAATATATATTGTCACATGCCTAAACACAAAGTTTTATATATTATTATTAACCATGTGAGCATATAAGGATTTGTTTTTAGAAATATTTCTTTAAAAAACATACTCAGGTGTCTGTTAAGACACAAGTATACAGTTGTTTCATTGGACTGGGAGGTGTATAATGTGCACATTTTCTTTCAAGTAATCTTCTACAGATGAGGGGTTTGTTGTAAGTTCAGTTCTGCTTTTTTTTTGGCAGTCAGCTTATACAACAGAATAAAGTATTATGTTATTGTTATACGCCTGTATGTATTACATTTTGTATGAACATTTATGTATTGTTGTGTACTGATTCATTTATATAGGTCTGACTCTCAACCAGCTACCCCTAATCTTCTGATTTAATAATAATAATAATGGCTACTTACATAGCACTTATCCTTAATAAATAAGCTCTAAGCACTTTACAAAAAAAAGTGTGGGCGTGGAGGGGTCATAAAACCAGAGAAACAACGGATTCTGCAATGCACACTCGCGTGCGCGCGCACACACACACAGGTACATAATGACAAAGAACTGAGCTACATTGGGGTATCGAACAGGTGGGTCTTAGGGCAGATTTAAAGGCAGTGAATGAGGAAGAATGTCTAATGTCTATAGGTAGAGAGTTCCAGACAACAGGTCCAACGTGTGCAAAACAACGGTCACCTGTGGTTTTGTATTTGAAGAGCGGGACTCTGAGAAGGCGCGTGTCACTACTTGAACGGAGGGAGTGGGAGGGAGTGTATAGTTGAAGAAGATCAGCGAGATACGCAGGGGTAGATTAGTTAACAGTTTTGTAGCACAGACAGGTGATTTTGTACAAGACTCATTGTTTGACTGGCAGCCAATGAAGTTGTCTCAGAATAGGAGTGATGGGCTGATGCTGTGAGGCGTGGACGATGAGCACAATTCTGAACTTGCTGCAATTTCTGAATGAGAAACTGAGGGAGGCCAGCTAAGAGGGCATTGCAGTAATCAATGCGGGACAAGACTAAAGAAACAAATTTCATTGATGTCCTGTGTAAACCAGATACACATAATCTCCTATCTTAGTAGTAGTAGTAGTAGTAGTATTGTGAGGACAAAATAGGCCGTGAGGCCTTTATAAATGTCCTTTCTTTCTTTAGTTCCTTTATGGGTCTGCTATGCATGCAATTTTCCTATAAAATCATTCATCATAGGAATAAAAAATCTCTTTAAATTTTGGTAATTCGTCCAGCTGGTTTTTAAAAGAATTTATATTAGATGCTTTTTTTTAATGAAACTGGTAAGTCATTCCAAACAATGGCAACTCTGTTAGTAAAACAGAACTTCCGCAGGTTAGTGTTACAGTGCTGTACAAAGATTTTCCCTTCAGAATTTCGGGTTCTGTCACAGAATGGTGTTGCAAAAAAGTCGTTCCCTTTAGGTCGTCGATGCCATTATAAATTTTAAAAACTTGGATTAAGTCTCCATGTATTCTACGTCCGCGTAAAGAGTGTAATCCAAAGTATCTGAGTCTGTCTGAATAAGTCATATTTCTACATTCTTTGACCAGCTTTGTTGCTCGTCTCTGTACCCTTTCGAGTGCAGCTGATTGTCTCTTTAAACCTGGGTACCATACAGTGTTTGCATATTCTAAATGTGGTCTGACAAGTGATTTATACAGTTTACTAAAAATGTCCTTGTCCAAATAATTAAAAGCTCTCTTAATTACTCCAACCATTTTGTTGTTCTGAATATGGGGGTCAAAAGATAGAACTTTGTCGAAGACCACACCTAAATCTCTTTCCTCCTCACAAGATACCACCTTTTTAATGTTGCTGTTCACTTTCATCAAGTACTCGTGTTCAGGATTGTTCCTTCCAGCATGTAAGACCTTGCATTTTTCTACGTTAAAATGTAAGTCCCATGTGTCGGACCACTCTTGCAAGTGATCCAAATCGTGCTGCAACACGTCTTTATTGCTCGATTCATTATAGATTTTAGTATCATCTGCGAAAATTTTGCACATGCTATTAACACAATCTGGCAAGTCATTTATAAATATCGTAAATAATATAGGTCCTAAGATGCTACCTTGAGGTATGCCGCTCAGTACCTTTGTTTTGTCCGATTTTGCTTCTCCAACCTTTACCATTTGTTCTCTTGCATGTAAAAAACTTCTTATCCAGTTGGAAATGTTTCCACATACACCATAAGCCTCTAGTTTCTGAAGAAGCCGTTCATGAGGAACAGTGTCGAATGCTTTTCTAAAGTCTAAGTATATGATGTCAACCGTTTTTTTTTGTTGTCCAGTAAGGAGGTTATATCATCCATAACCTGTAGTAGCTGAGTAACACATGATCGTTTCCTTCTAAAACCATGTTGGCATTCAGTGTACATATTATTCACCGTGAAATGGTTAACGATCTCATCTCGGATTATAGACTCTAAAACTTTACATACTATACACGTTAAGCTTACTGGCCTGTAGTTTCCTGCATCTGACCTAGATCCCTTTTTAAAAATCGCACTTACCTCTGCGGTTCGCCAGTCTTGCGGCACAATACCTGATTCAAGGGAAAAAGTAAACAATGTGCAAAGTGGCTCTGCCAACTCATTACACAACTCTTGTAAAACTCTGGGAGGGATGCAGTCTGGACCTTGAGCTTTGGAAGGATTCAACTCCTTTAGTTTTTTCTTGACAATATCAGGAGTTATTACGTTATCTGTTATGGTGCACCCATTCGATTTTGAGCCTCTACCAAGCAACGGAACATTACTCAAGTTTTCTTCCACAAATACACTTGAGAAGAATTTATTCAATGTTGCTGCCTTTTCATGATCTCCTACAGCAAGTGTGCCATCTTCTTTTTTAAGTGCATTTATTCCAGAATTATATTTAGTTTGTTCCTGTACATACTTCCAAAACACTTTGGGGTTCATTTTACATTTATCTGCAATATTTCTTTCATGCAATTTTTTGTTACGCTTTATTAATTTGTTACAGTCATTTCTTAGGGTAATATATCTTTGGTAATCTCTACCTTCTTGAGTTTGAAGATATCTTTTGTATAACTTGTATTTCTTTTTAATCATTCTTAAAGTACCCTTATTCATCCAAGATGGTGTGGTTCTTTTATGTGATTTGCTCTTCACTTTTGGGATGTGCAACTCCATACCTTTCAGAATCGAGGACTTAATTAATGCCCAGAATTTTTCCACTCCGCAATTTTCAGGTTTAATAGTTGTAAAGTCAATATTTGCCATATATGCTCTCAGACTATCATAGTCTCCCTTCCCAAGGTTAAAGGGAGTGTTTAATACTCTGCATCACCTTAACCTTAGGTACATACAGCTGGAAGAGTAAAACATCATGGTCACTCTTGCCAATGGGATCCAAGTGTTGAATATCTGACGTTAGCAACTCTTCATTTACTAAGATTAGGTCATCTAATGTCGACCTCTGACCTTGCCTATGTCTTGTTGGGTTTTTCACCATTTGAATCAGGAAGGCGTCTCTTATGCACTCAACAATTTGATTATTTTTTTCCCCTGTCCAGGAGCCATCCCATCCTGCACAAGGGAAATTAAAATCTCCAAAAATGCAAATTTTGTCATATGCTTGTATCTCCTCGGATCGTAAAAGTTGTAATAGTAAATCTGTGTTTTCAGCTGTGGAGTTGGGGCTTCTATACACACAACCAACAAGAATTTTTTCACCAGAAGCACTCACAAAATAGTACCATAAGCTCTCTTCAAACTTACTATTGTTCAGTGTTTCACATTCTTGAGCATTTAACTTTTTATTAAAATAAAGGGCAATTCCTCTTTTAGGGTTTGTGTTAAGAAACATATCATAATTCGGTAATGAGTATTCTGAATCCAATGGAGTATAGATCTGGTTTTTAGCTTTTACTTCGGTAAGACCAATGATGTCAGGCTTTATATCATCAATCCTTTTTAAAAGTTCACTCTTTTTATTTAACAGGTAATTGATATTACTATAGATGACGATGCAATATCTTGAGTGTGAACGGTAGGGGGGAAGTACAGTCTAATAATATCACAGACTAAGAACATTTTTTGGTTCATGTGCGACGCAAAAGTGAGCCTTTGTTTTGGGCCAGTGGTCCGTCCGTCATCTGTCCTCGTTGGTAAACTTTAATGTTGGCATTTTCTCGGAGGCTATTTAAGCCATGTTGAAGCAGGCCACAGTGGACCTCGATGATGACGATGCAGTGTACATCAGGTATCGTCTCGATGGCAGCCTGTTCAACCTCAGACGACTGCAGGCCCACACGAAAACCCTAGACCAACTGATCCGTGAGCTGCTTTTTGCTGATGATGCTGCCCTCATTGCACACACAGAGAGAGCCCTGCAGCGCATCACGTCCTGCTTCGCAGACGCTGCCCAGCTCTTTGGACTCGAGGTCAGTCTGAAAAAGACAGAGGTCCTCCATCAGCCGGCACCCAAGACAGTGTATCACCCTCCTCACATCACCATCGGCGAGTCTGAACTAAAGTCAGTGCACCAGTTTACTTACCTTGGCTGCATTATCACGTCGGACGCCAAGCTGGACAAGGAGCTTGACAGCAGGCTGGCAAAAGCGAACGGTGCTTTCGGGCGACTTTTTAAGCGGGTGTGGCACAATCAACAGCTGAAAACAGGCACCAAGATCAGCGTGTACAGAGCTGTGGTCCTCACCACCCTGCTGTATGGTTCCGAGTCCTGGGCCCTCTACCGCAGCCAACTACGACTCCTCGAACGCTTCCACCAGCGCTGCCTGCGTACCATCCTGGGCATTCACTGGAGTGACTATGTCACCAATGTCGAGGTCCTTGAACAGGCTGAAACCGTGAGCATCGAGGCTTTGCTGCTGCGGACACAGCTCCGCTGGGCGGGGCATGTCTCCAGGATGGAGGATCATCGCCTACCAAAGATCACCCTGTTCGGCGAGCTTGCTACTGGACACCGTGACAGAGGGGCACCAAAGAAGAGATACAAAGACTGTCTCAAGAAGTCACTTAGTGCCTGCCAAATCGACCACCACCAGTGGTCTTCGCTTGCTGTGGACCGTGACACCTGGCGCTCCACTATTTACAAGGCAGCTGTCTCCTTTGAGGACTCTCGCAGAGCTAGCCTTAAGGACAAGCGGCTCAGGAGAAAAAACAGAGATGCCGCAACTCAGAACTCTGGCCATACCTTCCCCTGCAGCCACTGCGGTCGAACCTGCCTGTCCCGGATTGGCCTCCGCAGCCACGAACAAGCCTGCAGACGTCGTGGGCAACTCCTATAAAATCTTCGTTCGCGAAGTCCAGCCAAGAGAGAGATTTAAGCCACAGTCTTCAAACTTGGCCCAAGGATACTTTGTGGCAAGACCTTTCTAAACATACTAATTTGAGTGACCTCTTGCAAAGGTCAAGTCACCGGGGATCAGGAAATAGGTCAAGAATAGCTATATTTTGACATAATTTATTTTTTCTCAAATATTATTCAAACCCAAACTTGGTACAAAGATACCTGATGGTAAGACCTTTCTATGCATACTAATTTGGTGGATCACTTGGAAAAGTCTAGGGTCACAAGACCTCAGGAAATGGGTCCAAAATAGCTATATTTTTACAAAATATGTTGTTGTTTTTTTTCAAATACTATTCATGACAGATGTGTGAAAAATGCTTACATTTTGAGAAAACATGAATTTTGCTGATGCAGAAGACAGCCCTTTACTTATTGTCACAAAGGTCACATATATATAATGTAAATAAGTCATACATGTGAGCCATACTGGACCTGTAAGCTTTTAAAAAGAATGTTTTTTCAATAAATTGAAAATGATAGCCATCATTAACAAAAGTGAAGTCGATCATTTTCCCGTAAATTTAATGTGCTATAACTGTATATGTGTGGTTATTTTCTGGTTGTCTGAAGTTTGTTTCAGTACTTGGTCTGCTAGTGTTAGAGGTATATGATTTTTTAAAAATGGATCAGTGCTCGTTACAAATGAAACTAAAGTTTGTTGTTGTGGTGTAAATAATAGATTGGGCTTTAATTGTTTTGGATAGACTATGTTACCTCAGTATATGTCACTCATCCTGATTCATTTAGTTTGTGAATCACATAACATTTTAGATGCAGGCCATAGATAGGAATGATACAGCTGTCAGTCTCACACTTAATGGTTTCCTTTTTGGTACTGTCATTGTGAACTGTGAATATGACCATGGCTGTTATATCACAAATACTGCTTTATTAGCTTTTTGCCTTTTGAGCATTGTATTTATTCATGGCAACAGACACTCTAATAGACAATTTCTGGAAATCAGAATCAGGAAAAAAAATTATGTGTGTCATCGAAAACAGTGGACAAGCATGCCATATCAAAGGTTTGTCTGGGCTTTTGATCCACAGTTTTTGTTGAAACACATGCAATTGTTTACCTAACTCTGAATTCCAGAAATTATCTATTTGCGAGATTGATCGACCAAGATGCTCATGGATAGTGCATGATCAGCTTGATACTTATGAAGACACCAAATGAATCGCTCAGTACTCTTGAGATGTCACGCTTAGTCTGTTTCCTGCGATTAGATTATATGTTTGTTAGAGAGCGCATCAAGATTGTAGGAAGCCAGGATAGCAGGAGTAGACTATGTCTGCAAAAGGTCCTTTCAGCTGTTTTTGGTCCACGCATGGCTGTATATGGGCCATCGTCGTCCCGAGGGCATTTTACTCACTGAGTAATTTACTTTGGTCAATTTGTGTGGTTCAGGCTGGCTCCTGTGCCTTATGCTGCTGCTGCAGTTAGCAGTCAGGTAAAGCAGAGAGTGGTGGTTTGTATTGATCTTAGTTTAGGGTGTTATTGACCCACACTGTTACCTGAGCTTGCTATGATCACCTGCAAAGATCTATAAAGTCACATTCTAGTTTAACCCCCTTGTTCATGCAGCCACCAATACTGTTTGCAGTACTTATACCTTTGTGAACAAGGGGGTTAACTTATTTAGTCCTGTCACCTTACAGAAGAGGACATCTTGACCCAGATTGTTTCAGGGTAGTGCTGGGTGAGCGTGACACTCATCTTATCAGGCACTACTCTTGAACTGTTAGGGTCAAATTATTTCCAGTAAACTGTACGTTATAGTCCTTTGTAGGCATAGGTTTAAATTTGTTGAGCAATAAAGGTGTGGTACTAAGCACACTCAGCCCCCCCCCCCCCCCCCCCCCCCTTTTTATTTTTTTTAAAACCGAGTTTGCTCCCGAAGTGTATCCCAATAAGCAGTTGTCATTCTCCACTGTTGGCCCAAAGAATTTTTGCCTACTAGGGCTCTACCCGCCCCCAACCCCCTCATCAATGGATTTGTTCATCACAAAATTATCAGGCTTGTAGTTGAGCTCATAATTGTGACACGAAAATCGCATCAAACCCAATCCCTCGACACCAGCTTCTGTAGTACTGGTACTGAAGCGAGGCCCTTGGGCTGACGTCTGTTGCAGTTGGCCTAAGCATGTGCGAACAAACTGCAGCTGATGCAGCCCGAGGTCTTTGTACTTACCGGGTATAGATCTGTATGGGAAGTCCTGTGTATTCACTGGCTGCCTCTTGGTAAAAAGCACTTAACTCTGCACAGCTTCCATGATTATAAACTACTTTATTGAATGATTATTAACGCATTGTGTCCCAGGTATGAAATACCCATGTTTTGGAGCTGTCCTCTGAGGACTGCATTACAATTAAGGAGGCAGATCGACAATGATAGTTCAAGGGTGGTGCCAAAATAGCTTGGCACCTATAGGCACCAAGCTATTCTGGCACCATCCTTGAACTATTATGGTCGATCCATATCTTGCTGGGTGTGTCGGGACTGAATGAGTTAACTCAGTAATCCCTGGGGACTAAAGTATTAAACTTTGAGTGTATCCTCAGCAGTCTGCATCATTGTTCTGGAGACACATCGACCATGATAGTTCAAGGGTGTTGTGGGGATAGCTTGGTGCCTATAGGTGCCACACTATTCTTACGCCACCCTCCGGCTATCATGGTCGATCCACATCCTGTTATATCATGGCAGAGCTTTGTGGGTTAAAGTACCTCATTGGATGTACTTGTAATGTATTTAGTTATGTGTATTTGAAGCTTTGGATTACACATTCAGAGTGTGTGTATGTGTGCGTGCGCACAACTTTGTCATTGGCTAGTTTCTTTTGTCCCATCCCCTTTTTGGCTCAGGTGTGAAGCAAAAGTGAGTCTATGTTTTGGGCCAATGGTCGTCCGTCATCCGTGGTAATTTTTAACGTTGGCATTTTCTTGGAGACTATTCAAGCCAGAGTCTTAAAACTTGGCTCAAGTATACTTTGTGGCAAAACCTTTCTAAACGTACCAATTTGAGTGACCTCTCTCAAAGGTCAAGGGCACAGGGGATCAGGAAATAGGTTAAAAAATAGCTACATTTCGACAACATTTATGTTTTCTCAAATACTATTCACAACTTCAAACTCAAACTTCAAAATTCAAATTCAAAAATCTTTATTGTCCATTAAATATATATGTATAAAATGGAAATTTGTCTTCGGCTCACAAACATGAACAAGCAATTACACACATAATTTATATAAAAATCCCTCCCCACGCCTGTTAGAATCTAAAATCCTTGCCGAATCACATTCTGTTGATCACTTGAATCACATTATCACCACTCCTTCTATCACAGTACCATCCCTTGCTATCACAACTTATCACAAGCTTTTGGTTTATGTCAGAGGAAAGGACAATAGCCAGCGTCCCTAATAAGGCCGCTCATGAGGGTCCCAGCTCCTGGTCTCTCTCTCTCTCTCTCTCTCTCACACGCACGCACGCGCACACACACACACACTATAATGGGATGGATTAAAATAGTTAATAAAAGAAAAAATAATATATAAAACCGCATTCTTATTTGTTAGTGCATAGATAACATCAGGCCTCATCTCTTAACGCTATCAGAGCTTATCACAGTGACAGCCGATGGCACGAAGGATCGTTTGTACACATTCCTTCGCGCCAGCGGCACTTTGTACCGGCGTCCCGAGGGCAGCAGTTGGAACTGGCCATGAATAGGATATGTTTGATCTGTAGTGATCTCTACAGCCTTCCTCCGGACAGCCCGGTGATACAGGTCCGACAGATGTGATACTTGGTACAAAGATACCTGGTGGTAAGACCTTTTTATGCATACTAATTTGGTTGACCCCTCAGAAAGGTCAAGGGTCACAAGAGATCAGGAAATCGCCATATTTTGACAAAAGATGTTTTTCCTCAAATACTATTTACAACTTTAAACCCAAACTTGGTACAGAGATACCTGGTGTTAAGACCTTCCTATGAATACTAATTTGGATGACCCTCAGAAAGGTCAAGGGTGACAAGAGATCTGGAAATAGGTCACATATAACCTTTTTTTGACCAAATTGTTTTTCTCAAATACTATTTACAACTTCCATCCCAAACCTGGTACAAAGATACCTGATGGTAAGACCTTCCTATGCATGCTAATTCGGATGACCCTTTGGAAAGGTTAAGGGTCACGAGAGATCAGCAATTGATATTTATTGTTTGTTAGATTTTTAGTTTTGTTCAGGAATTTTGCAAACATGTCAACAAAATGTAGCAGAAAGGTAGCTGATGATAAGACCTTTCAATGCATACTAATTCGGTTCTCTACTCACAAAGGTCAAGGGTCATGGGAGGTTGACAAAAGTGAAAAATACATAAATTTTGAGAAAACGTGACCTATCGGAAAGGTCAAAGTCACAAATTTATATTAAGTATGTTGATCGGTCATGCACGTGAGCCTTAAGGGCTTTGCCATTCTTGTTTCAATTACTATGACTCCATGTTAATGTAGAGCTTTTTTCAATACTGCAGTCCCTTTTGTGGTGTCAGCTACACTGGTTCCATGGTTCAATTATGCACAATTGTGTGTAGCGGATCAGGAAAGGTAACCAATGTGGGTGACACCATGAACCGGTTGGAAGTTAACCCATTTAGCCCTGGGACTGTGCGGCATGAGATGGATTGATCATGATAATTAAATGGTAGTACCAGATGAGCTTGGTGCCTGAAGGCACCAAGCTAATCTGTCACTACCCTTGAATTGTGATCAATCTAATTCCTACAGCTGGTACAGAGTCGTTAGACAATGCCTCCAAAATTTTGGAAATGCGGCCATAGGGTTAAGAGGGTTAACCAGTGTCTGTGTCATATTTTAAAAGAAAAAAGTGAAAGTGTGGAAGGGGAGATAAAACAGAGTTACATAGGATATGTTCTGATAATGGGTTTGTGGTAGTATCGCCTGGGGGAAGGGGGGGGGGGGGGGATAGGAGGGACCATAAAAAAAGACCCTCTAGGTCCTGGCCTGGAAATAAGACTCTTTATTGTTCACAGTTACAAAGAGTTGTACAATGTCCCTTTTGATAGGTAGTCGGGGATTTGTGTCAGGTACTCGGGGGGTAATGTTATCTGAACGCTAGGACTATGAGGATTGCTGACCCTTCGGTACACTTGTAAGTCACAAGTAGTTTACTCATACCATAGATAGCCAGGTAGTGCTTTCTTGTAATTTGATTTCATCATCATATGATTGAATACCTTTGACTCTGAACCTTTTTGTTGTTGGTAGCGCTTTTTGTCACAATGATTCCTGTAGGAATCATGACAAAAAGCCCTATCGACAGCCAAAGGGTTAACAAAACTTTTTTTTTTTTTAAGCTTATCAGGATCCATTGTATGCTGCTTTGCTGGAGCTTATTTGGCTGTGGTATACAGTGTAATCTAATAGTTTGAGCATGTTGGACAATAACGTTTTCTTCAGTTTTCTCAACTCTATTCAATGCATAAAAAAAATGAAAAGAAAAGGGGAGACTGCCAGTGCTAATATTTTAGGAAGGTTACAAAGTAAAGTAGGTAAAAGCACTGTCAGGGGAGAGAAGTGTGCATGATCGACCAGTGATCATAGATCTACTGTGGTCAAAGCACAAAAAAAGAAAAGAGATAGGAAAGAGGGGCGCTAAGAAAGTGACTGGAAGCAATGCACCAAACACGGAAGAGAGTCTCTCTGTTTTTGCGATGATGACTGCATGCATATGGAAAAGGTGGAGACTGCATGCAAAATAAAATAAAAGAGGCTTTGTAAGCATGGGTCATCTCATCTTGTTCTTCTTCAGAATGACTGGCTGCATCAGCCACCGAACGTATAAGTGGTACAAAGCGCTGTGTGTCTGTCGGTGTTTGTGTGTGCCATTGCCGTGCGGATTGGGGGGTGGGGGGGGGGGGTGGGGGGTAGGTGGATTGAGACAAATCGGGATGATGCTTAAAAACAGGAACAACTCTGAATGTTAAAAAAAAAACGCATGTCAGCTCAAAACAATACGGTAGACTTTGGGATGAAATCCTCTGCTTGTTTATTTGACAAATTTGTCTGGAGTGATATCTCGAGCTTTGGTTGTGCTCAAACTATGTAGTCCTGCACAAAAGTCAATACTTCAAGCAGTTTTTCCCCACCACATTTTCAGGGGAAGCAATCTAGGTAGTATCCCATCACTTACATGCACTCACAACAACTGTCCATGCGAAACTTCCTAGGCACAATGACTCTATACTAAAAGAATGTGACGTCGAAGAAATTAAGTACTATGATGTCATCTTGCTGTCTAGCAGTGTAAATGTTTTCTAAGTTTTATTATTGTTGTTGACAATACTGCACAACACTCAGCAGCAAATATTATTGACATACTCAAGAAGACTATCATGGTCATTCCAACTCCTGCAGCTGGTGTAACATCTAAAATTAGGAGTAAGTGATTTTAGAAATAGAAATATTTAACCCTTTGCTTTTGGTAGCACTTTTTTTGTTGTTGAGGTGATTCAAGCTGGAATCACCTTTACTAAAAAGTAGTACCAATGGCCAAATAGGTACTGATAACTCAGTTGAGCAGACTGAGCTTTCAGTTGACTGTTGGTAGCACGTTTTGTTGAGGTGATTTTTGCAGGAATCACCCAGAGAAAAAAGTGCTACGAACAGTCAAAGGATTAGCAGATATTTAGTAGCCACTAAGCCAAGTGCTTGTGTTTTCAGGGTTCATCCTGGCCTGGGACGTCACGCTGCTACACCAACCAGACACATCGCCCGCCGTTTTTCCCGCTGTCCCAAGAGCATCCTGCATCTGTGCAGGCCAATGACTAAACTGTGCCTTTCATCCATATTCCTCATATACCTGGCAGAGTTCTTTAGTTGTAATTCTCTATTAATATGGCGGACTCAGCACCTAAAGACTCCATTGACTCCAATTTGTTATTTAGAGACCAAAAAACACGTAGAAAAAATAAAAATGTGGAGAGTAGATCTGTGAAATTGTCTGAATCCATTTCCTCCTCCTCCACCTCTTCCTCCGACTCTAGTTCTGAGTCATCAGATGTCTGGTTCAGTGATGCCTTTGCATTGCCACCAGCACCTGATGGTGGGTGGGGATGGTTTGTAGTACTTGGAGCCTTTTTCATCAGCATGATCTGTGATGGCTGTGCCTTCTCCTTCGGTGTGATGTTTGTCCACCTGCTGAAAGAGTTCCAGAAGACGTACAGCGAGACAGCTTGGGTGGCCTCCATTTTCTACTGCCTGTCTCTACTGCTGGGGCCTGTCGCCAGTGAGCTCACCACACGTTTCGGATGTCGCAAGGTCACCATGTTGGCTGGTCTGGTGTGCTGCTTGGGATTCGTGGCCAGTGCTTTCGTCACACAGGTCTGGATGCTGTACATAACATTCAGCGTGATAGTTGGGTCAGGATTCTCCGTCTGTTACGTGACGTCCGTCATCAGTGTGGCATACTACTTTGAAAAACGGCGCGCTCTTGCTACAGGCTTGTCTGTCTGTGGTACAGGTATCGGCACCTTCATGTTTGCACCACTCTGTGAGTTTCTGGTTGGTATTTATGGGTGGCGTGGAACTTTCCTCATTCTGGGAGCCATCTGTTTGAACATCACTGTTTGTGGTGCGCTCTTTCGACCTCTCAAGTTTACGCCAGAGCAACGCAGACAACGTGCATTGGATGCTTTCAACCGTCTGTCACGCACTGTGTCACGACTTAGCATCCCATCTAGAAATCGCAGTCGCTTGCACAGCACAAACTCAGAGAGCAGCAGCACATCAGATTCTGAGAGTGAGGACGATGTGACTGCATTGGCTTTCTCCCAGATCACACTGCCCACCTACATCCAAAATGACGAGGAGAAGATCAAGATGTACCTGGAGAAACTACCAGAGCTGCGCAAAGTCTCGGCAGACCCTCAGGTGGTCATGCGGCGCTTTTTCAAAAGTAAGGATTTGCAGGGCGTTGCTAAGAAATCTCCTTCTAAGAACCAGCTGAAATCAGTGTCAGACGCTAGCCCCACTAAAGAGAAGCCAGACGTGAACGAACAAAATGGTACAAGTGATCAGTATAAGATGGCATGTGAAACAACAGCCATGCTAGAAGAGTGTGAACCCAAGAAGAAGCGCAGGAAGAAAAGTGCAGAGAAGACCAGAGCAGCTGAGGAGGTGACCATTGAGAACAAAGCGCTGTCTGAGGAAACCATGCAGCATCTGAAAGAGAAGCTGTTGATCAGCTCCCAGGATCATCCTGTTAGACATCACAAAAGTCGCTCCGATGGCAGGCTTGCTCAGGTGTCCGTCAAGGACACTGACACACACCGGCTTGAGCGCTCAGCATCAGAACGCACTCCCAAAGCGATTCGCGTGAAAGCCAAGACATCAGTTTCGGCTGTCAAGTCTGATTCACCAGCCCCACCATCTACAGTACATGCGCAGCCGGGCACCGCCACCAGTGGGGAGTTGAGCGTTCTCCTTATGAACAAACACAGCACATACCTTCTCCTCCATCGAAACGATATCTTTTTTCGTGGCTCACGCTCCCATTCTTTGGGCTACTGTGCCACAAGCTGCCCAGAATTGTCCCGCATGCCATCAGACTCAGAGTCTGAATCTGAGGATGAGTGCTGCGATTGTGAGGATCGCTGTCCATGCATGGAGGGCTGTGCCCGCTCGGTTGGCAACACCTGCGACAAAAAGATGCTGTGCCACCCTCTGTTCCTGCTCTTTGCCATCTCCAACTTCCTGCTGTACTTCTGGGGCGATGTGCCTTACGTTTTCACTGCAGACTTTGCCAAGTCACGTGGGGTTGAGGAACACTATGCCACTTTTCTCATCTCTGTCATCGGCATTGTCAACACGGTTGGACAAGTGAGTGGACCTGCACTATCCCTTTATGCACTGCTACTGTGTACAGTATTTTCATTGCATGCACAATGGGGTTAATGTGGATGTGTTACTTGATGTTAGGTTTCTCTGAGGTATATAGAATTATAGTGAGATTTGTACACATGGGTACTGTAAACGTTATATTAACTCATTCAGTGTGCCCCACCTCAATAGCTGCAGAAGTGTCGTATGGCGTTTCCCCAGGCAATGCTATATGACACTTCCGTAGCAATTGCTGTAAGGCACCTTAAATGTTAACCCCCTTGTGCTTGCAATCGCAGATATTGTACAGCTTGGTACGTGCACAAAGCATCTACTTAATATCAATATTAACACTTTTAGTCATGCACAGTATATGAGTATCATATGCAGTGTCTTTGAAACAGAAACCAAAGTAAAAGCTTTTAAGGTACATGTACAGTCAAACCTGTCAAGGCGACCACATGTGTAAGGTGACTACCTGTATAAGCAGACCATCCACTTTGGTCTCATGGTCTTTTTTGGCTCACGTGCGAAAGCAAGAGTGATTATGTTCTGGGCCAGTGGTCGTCTGTCATCTGTGGTAAACTTTAACATTGGCATTTTCTCAGAGACTATTCAAGCTACAGTCTTCAAACTTGGCCCAGGAATACTTTGTGGCAAGACCTTTCTAAACATACCAATTTCAGTGACCTCTCACAAAGGTCAAGGTCACGGGGAATCAGGAAATGTCAAAATAGCTATTTTGGGACATAATAAATTTTTTCTCAAATACTATTCACAACTTCAAACCCAAACTTGGTACAAAGATACCTGATGGTAAGAGCTTTATATGCACACTAATTTGGTTGATGCCTCGGAAAGGTCAAGTGTCACAAGGGCTCAGGAAATAGGTAAAAAAAAATGGCCATATTTTTTACAAAAGATTTTTTTCCTCAAATACTATTCACAACTTCAGACCAAACTTGGTACAAAGATACCTGATGTAAGACCTTTCTATGCATACTAATTTGGTTGATCCCTCGGAAAGGTCAAGGGTCACAAGAGCTCAGGAAATAGGTAAAAAAAAAAAAGCCATATTTTGACAAAAGATTTTTTTTTCTTCTCAAATACTATTCACAACTTCAAACTCAAATTTGGTACAGAAATATCTGATGGTAAGACCTACCTATGCATACTAATTTGGATGACCCCTCGGAAAGGTCAAGGGTCACGAGCTCAGGAAATAGGTAATAAAATAGCCATATTTTGACAAGAAATGTTTTTTAACCCAAAATTGCTACAGAGATACCTGATAAGACCTATCACTAATTTGGATGACCCCTCAGAAAGGTCAAGGGTCACAAGAGGTCGACAAATGTGTATAAAATGCCAATAATTGTAGTTATTAATATTATCAACATTATTGCAAACTTTTCAATCAAATTTGGCACAAAGGTAGCTGATGATAAGACCTTCCTATGTATCCTAATTTAGTCGACTCATCGCAAAGGTCAAGGGTCACGGGGGTTTCACGGATCTGTGAAAACTGATTAAATTTTGAGAAAACATGGATTTTGTTAGTGCTGAAACCATCCCTTTACTTATTGTCAGACATGTGTGGATCAGTCATACATGTGAGCCATAAGGGCTTTGCCTTTCTTGTTCCTATTACTTAGATGACCCTGTGTAGGAAATGACTAGTGGCAACCACTTCTTAATAGTTGTTGGGTGGTGGCATTGCATAAATTTGATTGTATACATTTACATTACAAAGAAAGGCTTAACCCATTTAACCCCAATACCACATTTCTCAAATTTTGGAGGTGCTACTTAATGACTATGTACCTGTTGATGGATATGGATCAACCATGATAATTCAAGGGTAGTGCCAGATGAGTTTGGCGCCTGAAGGTGCCAAGCTCATCTGGCACTGCCTTTGAATTATCATGGTCAATCATCTGCAGTAGGGCATTGGGGCTAAATGGGTTAGTGGTTGCAATGGTGGTGGTGGTTGCCTAGAGGCGCCAGCTATTACTACACCACTCTTGGAACTACCAGTATCATGGTCGATGCAGTTATTCTGGCACCACCCATGAAGTATCATGGTTGATCAAAGTCTGGAACTGTATTGTGGATCTCAGAGGACAACTCCCAGATTATTTTAACTGAATGTCTTGGTTTGTTTCCACTGTGCGTGCAGGTGTTCTATGGATTCATTGGTGACCGTGACTGGAATCTGACAGTCATCTACGGCATCTCCTGCATTGGGTCAGGGCTGGTCATCCTCCTGCTGCCCACAGCCAACTCCTACTGGCTGATGGCGGTGCTGTGTGGCCTCTTTGGGTTTTTTGTGTCGGCCAACTACTCCTTGATGACAGTCATATTGGTGGCTTACCTAGGCCTGGACAAGCTGGCACACGCTTACGGCCTTTTGATGATGATACAGGGTGTGGCCAATCTTGGGGGGCCTCCTGTAGCTGGTGCGTATTTTCTTTTTTTGTATCACATTTTTAGAAAATTCACATTAGAAAAGTCACATTTTTAGAAAATCCAGTAGTGTTAGGTCTCATTAACCTGTGTGTGTGTCTCATTAACCTGTGTGTGTGTGTGTGAAAAGTTCACTTCCATCTATGACAGTTTTCCAAGCTTCTATTTTATATTGGCGACGTGAGGATTCCCTTGAAGAAACTGTAGTGATTTCAGTGAGTAAGCAAAAGGCCATTATGCCTACAGCAACTGCTTTCAAACTATGAACGTTGGTGCAATAACATTTTACTCTTAGTATGATGACTTCATTGCATGCTTGATGTGCACCTTTCAATTACTCAGTCAGTTCATTGTGGTGTCGTTTCTTCAGGCTGGCTGGTGGACACCACAGGTCACTATGGTGTGGCCTTTCCCGTGGCCGGTGGCTTCATCACGTTTTCTGGTCTCATCTTTTTCCTGGTGTACGTTGGCCGCCTGTTCTCACGACTGTGCCAGGGATTCCTGCATCGTAAGAAACGGCGCCCCTGTCTGTCTGCCAATGGCAAACACAGTCCTGCGAAAAGCAAGAACAACAACGCTTGGATTAACGGGCCGCCTAAGCACAGCCATGAGGTGGTGTGATTTCAGAGATTGACAGCAAGTCCATTGACTTTGAGATGGATAGATTAGTTACTCAACTGTTTTGCATATGCATCTGCCAGCACTGTTCACATTACCAGTGGCTGCATACTCAAAGGGTTCTGCTTAGCTGTGCACACCTTCCCAGGCACCAAGCTAAATGGGCACTTTCACGGAATGGCCATGGCCAGTAATGATTACTTTATGTGCTAGCTGTGAAGAGTGGTGTCTGAATGGCTGTGCGTGCACCTTCCAAGTTACCAAAGTAATCAGGCTCTGTCCCAGAACCTCATGGATTATCCATTTCTATCATGTGTTGTGTTTGACATGGGCATGGATATGTTGTGGGACTACTTATGATGATGCAAGTAATGATTCCAATTTGTTTATCTATGCACCATTCATAAGCCTTGATCAAAGTGTCATCCTCCCAAACCGTAAGTCGCCAGGAGACCTGGCCATCTTGTCTGAGGTACGTTGGGAATTACTCTGTAGTGTCTTGAGCATTCCACATTCCTTTTAACTCCCTTGTGCATGAAGCCACAATACAAGTGGCTGCATGCACATGGTGGTTAACAACCTCATTACATGACTAAAATACTACTGGTCTGAAGGATTTGATTGAAATATTATGTGACTTTATATATGACTAATCAGCCTCACTGTTTCTTGCATCAGTATATTGCAAAATCAAATGCAACTCTGACAGGCCTCTGGCTTAGCCATAGTTGACCCTAAAACAGCTTTATGCAGATCAACTAAGGCTTATGTCATTCCAGGTAATCTACCTTTTGCTTACTAGATGTTTTTTCTTTACAAACACACATGAATTCAGCAGCACATTACGTAACTAATGTCAGATACCATGATACACTGAATGAGGCTGGACTGTATGACATTGCTGACTATTACAATACTACGGATGATATTAATTCCAAGTCCATGCCCGTGTCGAACAATTACACTCATAAGTTGACTTTGTAAAATGCTGCTCAGATGTTAAAAGTGAAAACATGTGGAAGTCACGGTGACCTCTGGTTAACCCTATTATGCAGTCAGCCCCAGTGCTGTGAACAGTGAACAGTACTGCTGCCTGCACAAACTGAGGTTGTGTGTGGTGTGGCACAAGACAGAGACTCAAAGTGGACAGCAGTAAAAATGAGGTATCACTTGACATTGCATGCTTATGTTATAATGCACTTAAGATAATGCTGAGCACTGTTTAGGGGTCAACTCATAAAAGGTACCCTGCATCAATAGCTGCGGAGGTGTTGTATACCAGGTAGCATTGCTCTGCTGGTGATGCTATACAACAATTTCACAGCTATTGATGTGGTGCTTCTGAATGAATTAATACCATTAGCTGCTTTTGGGGATTTTGTCTCTGAGAAAGGTATGTCAGATGGGTATGCTTTGTAATTGACTGTTTGGAAGCACAACAACCAACAGTCAACAGCTTGATGCTTACATTCTGACGACCAGGCATCAAATGCCACGCTAGGCCGGCACACTTATATATATGCCGGTTGTGCCTTTAATGACAACTTGCTTTGGGATGCTACATGGTCTGCTGCAGGAAGAAACACAGACTTGACTGATAAACTTAGCTTATAAGGACACCATGTATTGACTACACAATACAGTTCTGTAAATAGCACACGTTATATATATCTTGCACCCTCTGCGTTACCCATCCATTCTGTCGCTGAGGGCAGACTTAGTTATTAGCACCCAGTAATTGAGTGGTCAGTAGTTTTATATTACTTTTGTGACCCAGTGATGTGTATTAAACAAGTTTACGCCCCTTGTGCATACAGACACTGCTTACTTGACAGATGTCATTGATGCAGTGTTCTGTCTGAACAGATCTAACAGATTCTGTTTACAGATCTATCATTTAGACATATCTTTGTTAGTAAAATCACTTATGTGTCATCTGAGTCTACACACACACACACACACACACACACACATATGTATGCACATATCTGCGCACACTATAATTAGATTTATATTCTGAATTTTTGAAATCCTTTTAACCCCATGACTACTACTGACTGTACTGCATAGTAGATAAGATGCATCCATCATAGCTATGTGTATTTGCTGCCAAGTGGTATCGTTAATAGCAGTGAAGGGGTTAATGGGCATTCTATTTTTTTTTTCTGGGGGTGGGGGGGGGGGGGGGGGGGGGGAAATCACTGATAAATTGACATGGTACTTGTAGGGACATTTCGTGCTCAGGTGCGAAGCATAAGTGAGTATGTTCTGGGCCAGTGGTCGTCCGTCCATCATCTGTTGTTCGTCTGCCGTCGTCCATGGTAAACTTTAACGTTGGTTTTCTCGGAGACTATTCAAGCTACAGTCTTCAATCTTGGCCCAAGGATACTTTGTGGCAAGACCTTTCTAAACATACCAATTTCAGTGACCTCTCACAAAGGCCAAGGTCACAGGAGATCAGGAAATATATCAAAAATAGCTATTCTTGGACATAATTTATTTTTTCTCAAATACTATTCACAACTTCAAACCCAAACTTGGAACAAAGATACCTGATGGTAAGACCTTTATTCACACACTAATTTGGCTGAACCTTTGGAAAGGTCAAGGGTCACAAGATCTCAAGAAATAGGTCCAAAATCACCATAATTTGACAAAAGTTGTTTTTTCTCAAATACTATTCACAACTTCAAACCCAAACTTACTACAGAGATTCCTTATGGTAAGACCTATCTATGCGTACTAATTTGGATGGCCCTTGGAAAGGTCAAGGGTCACAAGAGCAATTACAACTCCAAACCCAAACTTGCTACAGAGATACCTGATGGTAAGACCTATCTATGCATACTTATTTGGATGATCCCTCGGAAAGATCGAGGGTCACAAGAGCTCAGGAAATAGGTAAAACATAGACATTTTGACAAGAAATGTTTTTTCTCAATAACTATTCACAACTTCAAACCCAAACTTGCTATAGAGATACCTGATTGTAAAACCTATCTATGCATACTAATTTGAATGACCCCTTGGAAAAGGTCATGGGTCACGAGAGGTCGACAAATGTGTATAAAATGCCAATAATTGTATTTATTATCAACATTTTTGCAAACTTTTCAGTAAAATTTGGCACAAAGGTAGCTGATGATGAGACCTTCCTATGTATCCTAATTTATTCGACTCATCGCGAAGTTCAAGGGTCAAGGGGGTTTCACAGATGTGTGAAAACTGATTAAATTTTGAGAAAACATGGATTTTGTTAGTGCAGAAACCATCCCTTTACTTTTTGTCAGATGTGTGGATCGGTCATACATGTGAGCTATAAGGGCTTTGCCTTTCTTGTTGGGTATACTTTGAATCGGAAATAATATTATTTGCTAGTTAAGTGTTGGCAAGTTGCTACTTATTTTTCAAACTGCTTTCAATGTGAACTTGTTCGTTATCACTCTTTTTATATACAGTCAGCCTGAACTCAAGAAAAATAGTTGCACAGAACATGCAGGTGTCTTGTTGTTTTAACTGTCACAGTATCTTGTGACAGAGATCCCAAGCCAGCAGTGTGCCCAGGGTGCACATGGGAATGTGCTTAATATGTGCCAGATTAATCATGTGCTAAGTGTTTTTGTCTAATATTATTTTCAGTTTTGTTGTCAGGTGCTAATATGATATTTTTAACCCCTTCACTACCAATGAATATTGAACACAATCCAACTACAAGAGACATAGATCCTCATAACCACCTGCAGTTGTGGGCACTCATAAGAATCTGTCTTTTGCTTCAGCCTCTTTGTGTCCATTATTTCTCTGACGGCTGGGGATCTTTGATGTTGAATTTACAATGATTAAAAATACAGTCTCATTATCTGAATCCACTGACAGTGAAGGGGTAAAATTTGCATTTTGGCTCATGTGTGAAGCAAAAGTGAGTATGTTTTGGGCCAGTGATCATCTGCCATCATCCGTGGTAAACTTTAACGTTGGCATTTTCTTGGAGACTATTCAATTGATCAAGCCACAGTCTTCAAGCTTGGCCCAGGGATACTTTGTGACAAGACCTTTCTAAACATACCAAGTTGAGTGACTTCTCAACAAAGGTCAAGGTCACAGGGAATCAGGAAATAGGTTAAAAAATAGCTTTGTTTTGACATAATTTATTTTTTCTCAAATACTATTCAAAACTTAAAACCCAAACTTGGTACAAAGATACCTGGTGGTAAGACCTTTCTATGCATACTAATTTGGTTGATCCCTCGGTCAAGGGTCACAGAGCTCAGGAAATAGGTAAAAAAACAATAGCCATATTTTGACAAAAGATGTTTTTTTTTTCTTCTCAAATACTATTCACACCTGCAAACCCAAAGTTGGTACAGAGATATCTGATGGTAAGACCTATCTATGCATACTAATTTGGATGACCCCTCAGAAAGGTCAAGGGCTCAGGAAATAGGTCTGAAATAGCCATATTTTGACAAAAGATGTTTTTTCTCAAATACTATTCACAACTTCAAACCCTAATTTGCTACAGTGATACCTGATGGGAAGACCTTTCTATGCATACTATTCACAACTTCGAACCCAAATTTGGTATAGAGATTTCTGATGGTAAGACCTATCTATGCCTGCTAATTTGGATGACCCCTCGGAAAGGTCAAGGGTCACGAGGTCGGTAGATGTGTGTAAAATACCAATTTTTTTTATAACATTGAAGGTACAGCTGTGACTCAACATATCGTGGTCGTCGGGGTCCACAAGGTGGGACCGCGATATATCCTTCCGCGAGATATCGGGCTGGGGGGAGGGGGTGGTATTCGATGAGAATCGGGGTATTGCGTAGGTATTACCTGCCGCCTGTGCGTTTTTTCTTTTATGGCCGAGTAGTACAATCAGAAACACTTACTTGCACTGATAGCATCACGGAAAAAGAATGCACAAAGGACAACTTCTGTTTTCGTTTGTCATTCACACACATCAATAGACAATTTCCTAGACAACTTAGGTAGCCTTTATTCGTCAATAAATAGGCTGATCACCCCGCTAGTGTGTTTTGTTTGAAGTCGTCACGCATGGTAAGAAAATCCGATTATGATGACCAGTGAGCACCAGTAGGGTAGCACACCTCCCTGTAACTTCAACAGCGGACCGCCAAACTCTGCAGCAAGCATAGACATTTATTATCCCTCGCAGCTGTGCCTAAGGTCTTCCTATCATTGCCTGTGTTCTTCGTTAGAGGAGGCGAGCGAAGGTTCAGCGTCAGTTTTTGCACCCTCCAGGTCATAACCACCTGCTGGTCCCCCATAACCCGCCCGTCAGGGCCGTCCATGATCACCTCGGTGCTGTTGACGTTAAACCGAACTAACCAACCAACCGTGGCGAAACTTGACACCTGTGAAAAGCATAGACCTTGATGTGCATCGAATCAATGTTTCCTGTTAATGCATTTATGTGTATGGTCATATCTTGGAGGAGGTCACGTTGTAGTCTGTTTGAAGCTGCTCCCATGCGCCCAGCAGCAAGTCAAGCGGGGAGACATCTGCCATGTGCCAGAAGCCTAGACCCTCATTATAGGGCTCGGGGAAGCCAACATCATCATGCTAGTCGTGGTGGCCATCTTGAGAGGATTCGCGATAAGGCCCTCATAGGGAAATCGCTGTCAGGACAATGTCAGGAAAGTCCTGACGTGCTATAGGGCTCGGGAAGTTCCGCGCATTGCCTAGCAGCGTCGGCGCATCAGCCGCCATCTTAAGAGGATACCATAGTCATCGTATAGTAGCGAAATAGTGTTTCAATACGTTTTTCTTCGTTTTTCTTCCTCTTTGGAAACAAACAAAAAGATTCTGGAGAGCGGTTTCCTGCAGTGATGGCAAGACTTGCTGTTATTGCTTATAGTATGTCAGTACTTTTCTGACATTACAAAAACAGCGATTACCCTATGAGCGCTTAGTCCCGTATCCTCACAAGATGGCCACCACGACTGGTGTGATGTCTGCTTCCCGAGCCCCATAGGCAATAACAGCAAGTCTTGCTATCACTGTAGGAAACCGCTAACGAGAATCTGTTTTTGTTTCTTTCCAGAGAGGAAGAAACATGAAGAAAAACGTGTTGAAACACTACTTCGCTACTATCTAAAGACTATTCTATCCTCTTAAGATGGCGGCTGACGCGCCAATGCTGTTAGGCAACGTGGGGAACTTCCCGAGCCCTATACACTGACTCTGTCTCCTACCCTCTTTATGTACATACATGTATGTATGTCTTCTTCATCTGGAGAAGGTTTGTGGGTGTTCAGTGTCTGGACGCCCTCCCAGCTGTAGCTTCAGGCATGTGCAGCAGCCCATGGAGCACGAAGGCGGGTGACATTATTTTCGCGGTTGATGGTGGTCTGTCCAATTTTTCTCGGGATCCAAGGTAACCCCGCTATATATCTGGGTTCGCGATGCAACGATTCGGGATATGTCAGGTCAGAGCTGTATTATTAACATTTTTTGCAAATATTTCAGTCAAATTTGGCATAAAGGCAGCTGATGAGATAAAACCTTCCTATGCATGCTAATTTAGTCTACTCATCACAAAGGTCAGGGGTCATGGGGGATTGACAGATGTGTGAAAAATGCTTACATTTTGAGAAAACATGGATTTTGGTGATGCGGAAGCCAGCCCTTTACTTATTGTCACAAAGGTCACACACGTAAATCGGTCATGCACGTGAGCCATACTGGCTTTGCCTTTCTTGTTAATTTTAATTTAAGCCCAAATTTGAGATGGGATACAAATGTTAACTAACACTGTGTGGATTATAAATACATTTAAAATGTCACTTTTTTTTTAACCTGTACCCCCTCTCGAAACATCTTCCCATACTGTTCAGCCATGCAGAATCTTCTTATCTTGGGAATTTGAGGCTTTTTCTATTTTTGGAAGGAAATATGTGTTGATTACAGTGCATTTGTTCCTCTTGTGTTTGTAAAACTGCAAGAAGCTTATTATTTGAGGAAATCCTTTTTTAACTCATTCAAGGCACCCTGCATCAGTAGCTGTAAAAGTGTTGTGTTGCCAGTGGCTCAGTGGTAACAAGGCATGTATATATCTCTCGGAGAGGTATGTTGGATTGAAATATATGTCTGTGATAGTCTTTGTCAGTGACTGTTGAATGGCTACTTGCTTTAGGATGTTACATGATTGGTGATGGCGAATATATAATATAGATTTTGCAGGAAATGAATTTGCTGTAGCCTCTGATTGGTAGTTTTGCATGCATTAGTGCAAATGACAAGCAGGCATTTGATAAAACACTTTTTCACTTTTTTTCTAACCAGAGCAAATAACAGTCAAATTGCTATGGCAGCTTTTAGCAATGTTCGCTAATATTAATAGGCTGATACGTGTGTGTGTCAGACATTTATGTTTTTCTGTCTCACATTGGGACCTGATTGTGTATTGGGATATGATATGTACTATCAATACATTCATCTTGTTGTATTATAATTACATATACAAATATTACAGTAAAACACAACTACATCTGTGCCACTGGTTCCCAAAAGCACGAAGTACATGTATACCTACACAAAAATACTGACACAAGCCAGCTGATCTGTGACACTGTCTTTACCATTGTACTACATGTGCGGATACATCTAATCACACATGTTTCTGTTTGGTGTCACTGTTGATCGTTAGCGTGTATGTAACTAAGAAGCCACTTCTAAGGCACTAATTGCATGTAACCCATATGTGCATGCAGCCACCGGTAGGGTAGTGAACACGGTACCAGTGGCTGCATGCACATGGGGGGTTCAGGAGATCAAATCAACCATAAACTTTTGAAATCCCCAAAATAAAAATGTATCTGTTGAGATTGATTTTTTGTTTTGTCTTTTAGATTTAGTTTTATTTATTTTTGTTTCGTTTTTCATTTTCTAGGACTGATTTGTCCTTGCTGTAAAAATTGTCTATTTACCTCGGCTGCCTGGTGCTGCACAGTACATGTATCTACACATTATGAGAGTTATTTTTTATACACTTAGCCCTGTGGGTGTCAGTAGCAATTTTGTGTGAGGTGATTCCTGCAGGAATCACCTC
This sequence comes from Semisulcospira habei, assembly GCA_036245525.1. Taxonomy (NCBI): domain Eukaryota; kingdom Metazoa; phylum Mollusca; class Gastropoda; family Semisulcospiridae; genus Semisulcospira; species Semisulcospira habei. Next base: position 95,310,649 of record BTPG01000008.1, on the reverse strand, counting down.
TTGCAAAATCGCTACCGATACCCAAAGGGTTAGGCCGTCACTCCAGTTTTTCACTCTAGACAGTGGTATACAGCTGTAGAAGAACAACGAAATTGGGGTACATACATGTGTCAGGATACTTTATCCGCTTGTACAGGTGGCCACCAGTAGTGTGTACAGTACTGGTGGGTTTGCTGCACAAGGGAGTTAACCCTTTGGCTATCGTTAGCGCTTTTTGGCTCATGTGCGATAGCAAAAGTGAGTCTCTTTTATGGGCCATCTGTTGTCTGTACGTCATCCGTCGTCTGTCTTCCGTGATAAACTTTAACGTTGGCATTTTCTTGGAGACTATTCAAGCCTCAGACTTCAAACTTGGCCTAAAACATACCAATTTCAGTGACCTCTGGGACACATCACAAAGGTCACACTTGTTATGTGGATTCGTCATACATGCGAGCCATGAGGGCTTTGCCTTTCTTGTTGTCATGGTGATTCCTGCAGGATTAATTGCGACAAAAAGCGCTACCTACAGCCGAAGGGTTAATATTGAGGAAGTTTGTATGTTATTCAGCAGATTTCCAAGTTTACAGTTGTTTCTCATTCCGTTGCTTATGTGATGCATCTTTCCCTCGTCATGCTAGTGCTGTGTGCATTTTTGTTACTGTTGATTATTCTGATTTGGCTATGTATAAATTTTATTTGTGTTTCAAACAAGCTTAAAAAGCTTTGTAAATTTTGTTGTTTACTTCTTTCTCTCTTTCACGCTTGTTTTTCTTTTAGGGTGTTCTGTTATAAAAGATCATATTCATGTTGCACTTATATTCAGTGCATTCACTGGTGGTGGGTGACAGTTATTGCCTTCATGTTTACATGTATTTAGAAAGGGAAGGAAAGAATGCTGCAAAAAAAGTAAATGTTCATGTTTCTTGAGCAGTCACTTGCATTTGTTTCGATAGCAGTGAATGTACCCTGTGAAGGAAAGGTTGTTGGGCCAGAATCTGCCAAAGATGGCTGGCACACAGTGTTGTTCAGGAAATAATGGCATTTAACCTCTTGAAAGGGGTTGAGGAAGATGTAAGAAAGTGCTTGATCATGTGCTAATTAATGGTGCAACTTACAGTGGGCATTGTCTTTGTGTATCAGACAGCTCGGTGATTATTACAGGGAGGGATATTTTGTACTTGTCTCTTGCCCTGAATTTTATTTGAGTTTGTGAGCTAAGTCATTGTTTTTGTGCCACATACGTCTGTGCATATTCAAAACAATAATACTTTATCTGTAAACAGTTTTTTTAAAAAAAATACATTTATAATCCAGCATTTAATTTTTGACATGTATCATTCCTCACAAAATGTAAAAGGCATCTGTTATAGGCACAAACATAATATGAGAGTACAGAGCTTTGTTGGATTGTATTTTAGCATAATGTAGTGTGAGTCTCAAGATAAGGTTTTTGTGTTTATAAACATCTGATGTTTGATCATAAAAATGTGATTCCATGTAACACTTCTCATCTGGAACAAGATCTTTAAATCATATATATGCATTTTTCTGCTCTTTCTGTCTGTACTGGCAGATAATCAATTATTTGGCATGATATGCTGCACTTTATTGAACTTGACATTTATTAATTTGTGTTTGACACGATGGATGTTCATTGCCAATATTGATTTTTTTCTTACATGTTTTGATGATGTAGATGTATAACACATCTTTGATGATACACACATATATCAGCATATGTTTATGTGTGTATCATTTGTCTGCTTTTCCAACTAACGCATGTACTATTAACCTGTACGCTGTTGACAGCACTTTTAGTCAAGGTGATTTCTGCAGGAATCAACTAGACAAAGTAGCGCTAACAACAGCCGAAGGGTTAGGTACATTTTTGTTTTCTTCAATTCAAACTTTTTTCCTGGCACCTATTTTATTTTTGGTGCTTTAAATGCACAGCGTACAGTTGAGTGACAACAGTTGCAGGTTTGCTTTTATTACATGTACAGATCTGCTACGCTGCACTTGTATTTTGTGGCTTTACATTTGTCTTGCACTGTGATGAGCAAACATTTCTGTCAGATAGATCTGCAGATACTTGTGTAATTTGTTGTAACCATTTACAAATTTGAACAAAAAGTCTTTTGCCGATTTCTACGGTTTAAATCGGTGTAAATGTTGTTAATGCTGGGCAAGCTGCTCCTGTGTGATTATGTTGCACATTTATTGTGTTTAATCAGACATGTGTATCTTTGGCATTTCCTAGAATAATTATTTCCTGAGAGGAGATGTGTGATTTTAGGTGACCAATTGAGACTAATGCATACACCATTATTATGTGTGGGACAACCTGAGACGTGGTGTATTTTCTTTATTTGTTTGGATTTACTTGTTAGTTTGTAATACTCAGTTTGAATTGAACCCTCACATAATTGTGGGGGAGAGATTGTTTGGATGAAAGATTGTTGAAGACGCATGAGTTGGGGGGGCGGGGGTGGTGGGGTATGCTGTACCCTACTTGGTCTCTGCTGCCAATTTTTGACATCTGAATAGAAACGAAATGAACAGCACTGCAGTATTAGGCAGCCCACATTTCAACTCATTTGAGACTTTCCCATATGGATATGCTGCAAATGAAGCAAGTCTTCAAGACTTGCTGTATGTCTTGAATGAATTAACCTCTTCTACCTGTAACTGCTGACAAAATATGAATGTAGTCCAGACGCAGAGACACGCAGATGCGTGGGCTTATTATGATGTATGCTTTTTGCTAACACATCCTGGGATGGTTGGGCCTTTGCGTTAAATTTATGATGATTGCAGAAACACGATCTGTGTCAACCAACATTGGAGGGGATAAGGGTCCTGTATGCAGCTTACGCTGTTGTTCTTTATCTTCAGCAACAGCAGGGGAAAATGAATTGTCCAGCATAGTTCTAGGGTGGTGCTTGTACTCAATAATAAATGCCTTCTATATGCAGACGGGCTTACTAGGATGTGTGTCACATACTACTTTGCTGGGCTGTTTTGAACTGCATTGAATGTCACATAGAGGTCATTCATTATGCAATCTTCAATTCTTTGAAGATTAAAGGACCAACTCGGTGCACAAACAGTTGCTTGGACCAATGGTGGCAGGCTCACATCTGTGCATGCGCCAATTATGACCCAAGGACATTTTGTGCACTTGAAATAGCCTCCCAGTGATAGTGATTTAAGAAAGTAAAGATTGGCACTAGAGACCAGAGAAGTGTAGTGTGTGGTGTATTGTGCACAGTCATATGTACATTTCTACGCAATTGTATGTGACTTGTCAGTTGAAAGTTTTGACTGGTGCTGATCATGATGTGCTGTACCTGTACATGTGCCAGTGTTTGTAAACCTGTTGTCCATCATTGTGGTGATAAGGCTGTGCTATGGTGATTTTTGCTTTGTTGTTTTGGCCATTATTCTTTGTACTTTGAGTGCCAGATGATGCACTTGTAAGAATTGCCTGCTAAGCACTACAGATTGACACAAAAAGCTTCAGGGTAGTGCCTGTTTATCTTGGCTCATCTCCACTACTGACAATTCACTGCAAGAGATGGATCAACCATTTTATGCAAATGGTTGTACCTGATGATGGTGGTGTGTACTGCTATCTAAGTGCACACTTATCAGGCAGGCAGATATTGGCTGTGGGTGCTCTGCGCACAGCTGTGTGCAGACCAACCATGGCTGATGTCAAATATTCTTACTGGGATGCTTTCATGGTCAGTCCATCTCTCACAACTGTCACTGAAGGTAAAAAGAAAAATGGAAGCATGAAATGTGGAGAGAAACTCATGCTGTGCATGATTGAATCAATGTTTGTTCTGTGGTCTTTGATGACCAGTTGAACTGACTATAGCTGTGCTGGTCTGTTTTGTTTTTTTTTTGTTTTTTTTTACCCTAGGGCCTAGAGCCATGTGGTAAAAAAAATACGACCAGTGCACAAATGATATCAGTGGTAATAGTGATGGCTGACATTGCATTGGGAGTAATTCTGATGAAGAACTTGCCAAAGTTGAGTATTACTAATACTTCAGTGTACACTCCTGTTTATATCAGTTGTTAGTTGTTGTTTTTTTCTTTTTTCTTTGAATTTGTGTTTGTACTGTTTTGTACTATACTTGGACTGAATAAATAAAGGTAAGCAGAAATGTCTGTGTGTGTGTGGGTGTACTTTGTGTGTGCGTGTGTAAATGTAATGTGTATGAAATAACTTATAAGACTTGTCACAATGTAAAATAAAATTAGGCTGAACTTACTTATCACAATGTAAAAATAAAAATAGGCTGAACTGTCATCGTGGCATTAGCAAAACGCCCCTTTCACTTACAGTGCCAATGCTGGAAATGCATTGCCAGTGACAGTGTAGGGTTTGCATCTGAATATGATACCTTTGAGTGGCACCAAATTAAACCAGCCACTACCCTTGAGATTTCACGGTCGAACCTTGCAACTTATGATGTGCACAGCAGACAACTACAATGTTAATTATTTGGCCTTGGAAATGAAATGGCTACAATCTGTTTGACAACAAATACCAGACAGTCATAGTCCTATCTGAGAAATAGATTATCAGTTGATGAGTAAGAGTACTTTGCAGTCTTTTGTCATTACACTCAAGTACATGTGACATTCTGTTAACCCTTTGTGTGTTGGTGGTGGTTTTTCCTGTGATGATTCCTACTGGAATCATCACAGCAAAATCACCACTAACACGCAAAGGGTTAAAACAGGGACATCGCTCTTTGTTGTTATGAAGGAGTGAATGCCCTGTTCTAACAGGATAGTTCAAGTAGTGTCAGTCTCGCTCCTAGTGAACCTATCCCAATAAGGGTAAGGTTTTCAGCTGGCCTGAAGACCACTTGCTTATGTGTCTGAATCTTATCACAGGTATATAAAATGTAGTTGTTAACTATATACAATAAGTAACACTTTGACTTCAGTGTGAAAATGTTGTCAACACCTGTTTTCCAGTAGAACCTAAAGCTGTTTTGCAGCATATAAACAAAAAAGGGCATGGCCATATCTCAGTTAAAGGTAAAAAAGTGTCACCTGTCATTAAAGACCATCACCTGACTGAAGTGGTGGTGCCAAGTGTCAAGCGATCAAGCACTCTATCAAGAGGCTCCTTGAGGTGACCTCTCGCCAGGGTGGTTGCTCTTACAGGTTCTGCTGTAATAATGTTGCTAATAACGTCAGATATATAACAAACATGGGATATATAAAAAATTCTTTTCAGCAGTTTAACACCTTTCTTGGGGGGGCTGACAGTTTGCTTTGCTTACGTTGTGAGTTGATATCCATTACATGATACCATGGCAATGAGCCACCGTGACGGAGACAACCTGGTTACAGTGCTCCAATGGAAATTGTGTTATGGATATTCGGGGTCATGAGACAGCTCGTCACAGGCAATCTGCCATGAAAATGGAAAAAGCCGCTGCAATTCTTCCTCCTTCCTCGTTTATCCCATTGGACAAGTATGTGTGCGAGCTGACAGTTTGCTTTGCTTCCTTTGTGAGTTGATATACATATCAAAAAAATAAATTCACTATACAAAAGAGCCATTAAAAATGTAGATATAAGACCCATTCCTACCGCTGAAAAACTGCAAAGTCTCAAACTTCTTGGCCTTCGTCAACAACTCGTTTACAACAAGTGCATACTTATGTTTAAAATTCTCCACAAGAAAGCTCCACAGTATCTAACAGCTAAATTTACTCCACAACGACAGTGTGAAAGGTCCTCGAGGAACAGAACTCTTCCATTACCACTACCTCTCATTGACTTATTCAAATCAAGCCTAGCCTTTTCGGGACTACTTTTATGGAATTCACTTCCTAAACATTTAAAAACACTAACCCACCTTGCCTCCTTTAAAACAAAAGTACACATATACCTGATGGAAACTGCTTAGATATATTTATTTTTTATACTGTCATTCTGATGAAAGGTTATGTAAATGTATATATATTAGTGCGTGCATTTACACGGCTGTAAAAGTGTGTGTATGTATGTTTGATTCTTGGTACTTTGTGCTTGTTTTTGCTGTGCTATGATATGTGTGTTTTTTTTTTGTTGGTTTTTTTGTGTGTTTTTTTTTCCTACGTAATTTGTGCTGAGGAGTGTTATTTCCTTTTTTTGTATTTGTTTATTGTTACCTTAGTATCATTTTCTGTTCTGTACTGCGCGTGTCTGTACTTATTCAGTTATGATCTTTGTTTGCGTTAAATATTTTTTGCTTGTCTTCAGTATATTTCATGTTGTAGTATGTTAGCAACGGCAAGTTTGAAAAATGACATAGAAAAAAAAAATGAAAAAATGAAAAATGATGCAGTCGTTATCACCCTGTACAAGAACAAAGGCGAGAAGTCTGACTGTTCCAACTATCGGGGAATTACCCTGCTGTCCATTGCTGGGAAAATCCTTGCAAGGCTGCTCCTGAATCGGCTGGTACCTGCCATCGCTGAAGACCAACTCCCAGAGGGCCAGTGTGGCTTCAGAGCAAACAGGAGCACCACCGATATGGTCTTTGTGCTGAGACAGCTACAGGAGAAGTGCCGCGAGCAGAACAAAGGGCTGTACGTAACATTTGTCGACCTAACAAAAGCGTTCGACACTGTGAGCAGGCAAGGCATGTGGCAGATCCTGGAGCGACTTGGCTGTCCCCCAAAGTTCCTCAACATGATTGTCCAGCTACACGAGGACCAGCAAGGCCAGGTCAGACTCAACAATGATCTCTCAGAACCATTCCCTATTCTCAACGGCGTAAAGCAGGGCTGCGTGCTGGCACCGACCCTCTTCACCATCTTTTTTAGCATGATGTTGAAGCAGGCCACAGTGGACCTCGATGATGACGATGCAGTGTACATCAGGTATCGTCTCGATGGCAGCCTGTTCAACCTTAGACGACTGCAGGCCCACACGAAAACCCTAGACCAACTGATTCGTGAGCTGCTTTTTGCTGATGATGCTGCTCTCGTTGCACACACAGAGAGAGCCCTGCAGCGCATCACGTCTTGCTTCGCAGATGCTGCCCAGCTCTTTGGACTCGAGGTCAGTCTGAAAAAGACAGAGGTCCTCCATCAGCCGGCATCCAAGACAGTGTATCGCCCTCCTCACATCACCATTGGCGAGTCTGAACTAAAGTCAGTGCACCAGTTTACTTACCTTGGCTGCATTATCACGTCGGACGCCAAGCTGGACAAGGAGCTTGACAGCAGGCTGGCAAAAGCGAACAGCGCTTTCGGGCGACTTTTCAAGCGGGTGTGGCACAATCAACAGCTGAAAACAGGCACCAAGATCAGCGTGTACAGAGCTGTGGTCCTCACCACCCTGCTGTATGGTTCCGAGTCCTGGGCCCTCTACCGCAGCCAACTACGACTCCTCGAACGCTTCCACCAGCGCTGCCTGCGTACCATCCTGGGCATTCACTGGAGTGACTATGTCACCAACGTCGAGGTCCTTGAACAGGCTGAAACTGTGAGCATCGAGGCTTTGCTGCTGCGGACACAGCTCCGCTGGGCGGGGCATGTCTCCAGGATGGAGGATCATCGCCTACCAAAGATCACCCTGTTCGGCGAGCTTGCTACTGGACACCGTGACAGAGGGGCACCAAAGAAGAGATACAAAGACTGTCTCAAGAAGTCACTTAGTGCCTGCCAAATCGACCACCACCAGTGGTCTTCGCTTGCTGCGGACCGTGACACCTGGCGCTCCACCATTTACAAGGCAGCTGTCTCCTTTGAGGACTCTCACAGAGCTAGCCTTAAGGACAAGCGGCTCAGGAGAAAAAACAGAGATGCCGCAGCTCAGAACCCTGGCCATACCTTCCCCTGCAGCCACTGCGGTCGAACCTGCCTGTCTCGGATTGGCCTCCGCAGCCACGAACAAGCCTGCAGACGTCGTGGGCAACTCCTATAAAATCTTCGTTCGCGAAGTCAAGCCAAGAGAGATGTTAGCAACGGCAAGTTTGAAAAATGACGTATTTGTATCTGTCAAAACTTCTACTGTTATGTAATAAAGTTTCATCATCATCTCTCTGTCACTCTGTGTGTGTGTGTGTGTGTGAACTGATGTACATAAAAGTTTATTTCAGCCCATTTAACCACTCAGAAAGACGTGTTTCTCTAATTTTTGCCTAATAACTGTGTACCAGAAGAGTGGATCGACCAAGATTTAAAAAACCTGACAAACTTATTTCTGTTAAATATCTGGACTCGCTTTTAGAGTTTGCCTCAGTGCACATTGCGCATGCCATTCGTGTGACGTCGTGCTTTAGCCATGGAAATACACGCAGCACAGCCACAAACTCTGAAAACGGCATCGCAGCGGTGGTGCCACACATGGCCCAGGTGTATCATATCTGGTACTGTCGCTTGTCGATGGAGATGGCGGTGTCGAAGTGCAACTTTCTTCTTAGCGATTATCAAGATCAGACGGTGCTGAATTGAAGAATCCGAGGCATTCCAGTTTCCTTTGTTTTTTCTCCGCCGTTTACAACTTCGTTCAAGATCGAAAGTGAAACGCACAATGCCGTATCCCATAATAGTATGTATGGTGACGTCACAGCAAGTAACGCGTTCAACATGTAGCGCGCACTTTGTAATAACATGCTGACACCACACATAAACTAACAGTTTGCCCGCCCAGTTACACTCGCACGGACACCAGAGTCGGGTCGATTCTGAGCGCAGCCGCGAGTGGCTAAACGAACGAACCCCTTCTTGGCTTGACTTCGCGGACGAAGATTTTATAGGAGTTGCCCACGACGTCTGCAGGCTTGTTCGTGGCTGCGGAGGCCAATCCGGGACAGGCAGGTTCGACCGCAGTGGCTGCAGGGGAAGGTATGGCCAGGGTTCTGAGTTGCGGCATCTCTGTTTTTTCTCCTGAGCCGCTTGTCCTTAAGGCTAGCTCTGCGAGAGTCCTCAAAGGAGACAGCTGCCTTGTAAATGGTGGAGCGCCAGGTGTCACGGTCCACAGCAAGCAAGGACCACTGGTGGTGGTCGATTGGCAGGCACTAAGTGACTTCTTGAGACAGTCTTTGTATCTCTTCTTTGGTGCCCCTCTGTCACGGTGTCCAGTAGCAAGCTCGCCGAACAGGGTAATCTTTGGTAGGCGATGATCCTCCATCCTGGAGACATGCCCCGCCCAGCGGAGCTGTGTCCACAGCAGCAAGGCCTCGATGCTCACAGTTTCAGCCTGTTCAAGGACCTCGACGTTGGTGACATAGTCACTCCAGTGAATGCCCAGTATGGTACGCAGGCAGTGCTGGTGGAAATGTTCGAGGAGTCGTAGTTGTAGAGGGCCCAGGACTCGGAACCATACAGCAGGGTGGTGAGGACCACAGCTCTGTACACGCTGATCTTGGTGCCTGTTTTCAGCTGTTGATTGTGCCACACCCGCTTGAAAAGTCGCCCGAAAGCGCTGTTCGCTTTTGCCAGCCTGCTGTCAAGCTCCCTGTCCAGCTTGGCGTCCGACGTGATAATGCAGCCAAGGTACGTAAACTGGTGCACTGACTTTAGTTCAGACTCGCCAATGGTGATGTGAGGAGGGCGATACACTGTCTTGGGTGCCGGCTGATGGAGGACCTCTGTCTTTTTCAAGCTGACTTCGAGTCCAAAGAGCTGGGCAGCGTCTGCGAAGCAGGATGTGATGCGCTGCAGGGCTCTCTCTGTGTGTGCAACGAGGGCAGCGTCATCAGCAAAAAGCAGCTCACGAATCAGTTGGTCTAGGGTTTTCGTGTGGGCCTGCAGTCATCTGAGGTTGAACAGGCTGCCATCGAGACGATACCTGATGTACACTGCATCGTCATCATCGAGGTCTACTCTGGCCTGCTTCAACATCATGCTAAAAAAGATGGTGAAGAGGGTCGGTGCCAGCACGCAGCCCTACTTTACGCCGTTGAGAATAGGGAATGGTTCTGAGAGAACATTGTTGAGTCTGACCTGGCCTTGCTGGTCCTCGTGTAGCTGGACAATCATGCTGAGGAACTTTGGGGGACAGCCAAGTCGCTCCAGGATCTGCCACATGCCTTGCCTGCTCACAGTGTCGAACGCTTTTGTTAGGTCGACAAACGTTACGTACAGCCCTTTGTTCTGCTCGCGGCACTTCTCCTGAAGCTGTCTCAGCACAAAGACCATATCGGTGGTGCTCCTGTTTGCTGTGAAGCCACACTGGCCCTCTGGGAGTTGGTCTTCAGCGATGGCAGGTACCAGCCGATTCAGGAGCAGCCTTGCAAGAATTTTCCCAGCAACGAACCAACTCATCACTAAAAATAGAATGACTGTCACCGACCTCTCTTATGGTACGCACGGTGGCGCAAGGATAATGCGTCTCGGACGCAGATGCACTGAATTTTAGTGCGTCTGACTACCCCTTAGTTACATTTTCAGTACGTGATTTTGAGTTTTAATGCGTCATAGACGCACAGACGCACTAAAACGGAAGCCCTGCGGCCTTCATAGGATGACAAGCAAATGTTACAAAATCAGGATGTAATGGGGTAATCAAAGTTATTTGCAGGGAAATGCAATAGTATTTTGGACTTTTAATTACAAAACTCTCCATGACATGATCACAGACTGGGCATTCACCTGAGATGATGCAATTAATTATGCTTTCATTCAAAGGTGCTTTTAATTAACCCTCTTAACCCCACGGCTGCTTTTCCAAACTTTTGGAGGCATTGTCTTATGTACAAGTTGTAGGAGATGGATTATCATGATAATTTAAGGGTAGTGCCAGATGAGCTTGGTGCCTTCAGGCAGGCGCTGAGCTCATCTGGCACTACCCTTGAAATATGATCAATCCTATATATATATATATATATATATATATATATATATATATATATATATATATATATATATATATATATATATATATATATATATATGCCTGTTGTATTTGGATAATATGTAATTTCTCTCAGCAGTGAAGGAGTTAACATCACACAGATGACAGGTGACTTTTGTTTTCAACTCTTCAACTGTTTTCCATTCTAAATCCTGTAGTATGGGAGATGATTAGCTGAGCAGGTATTCCTTTGGCATACAATATCCCTCAACCAAAAGGAGACGAATGCAAACAATGAAACATTCATGATTGATCTACATTCAAAAACTATGTTTCTTACTCTTAATTGTTACTATATCATGTCATACATCTGTTAGTGCACTGTATGTTCCATACACTTTACAGTGTCTTGTGTTACAGTGTATGTGACGTACAGTGTCTTATGTTACAGTGAATGCGATGTAAAGTGTCAATTGTTACACTGTGCATGTGTTAGTGTCTATATGACTTTCCTATTCTCATACTGCAGCTATGTGACCATAATTTTATGATTGTGAGGTGGGCTATGCAGTAAACTCCCAGTCATAAATGTATACTCATGGGAAGGGTACCCAAATACTTTGAAATGTCCACAAGAGTTCAGGCAGACTGTGTGATCCTCATGAGCGCATGCACCCTGAGAGATCCTGAGAAACCCCTGTATTTATAGAGTTCCTGAAAAAAAGACTGTGAGGGTATTTGAGGATCTACAGTTCTGCACCAGCCCTTGAAGATCTATGTCTCAGATTGCAGGGGCTCATGAGCATCTGATGAGCGTCTTTCAATGTGCACAAAGATACACTCCTTTTGAGTAAGTGCTTCTGACTGGGAGTTAATGTAGAGACTGTTCACTTTAATATTGCATCATCATCTTGTCATGTGGCCTTCCTAGTGAGATTTGAGAGCCAAACACAGTGTAACACAAGATGCTATATGCAGCTTACTGTGTAACGCAAGACACTGTGTCGCATACAAGATACAAGATAACTTTATTAATCCCCCCCCCCCCCCCCAAATCGGGGAAATTACACTGTCTGCTTCATCAAATTAACAAGGAAAAGAAAGGAATTTAAGAAAATTAAAAGTTTATAAATATACTTACTTACTGCCCGTAACGCCGGAGGCGCATAGAGCAGCAACGAAATCCCTCCACTTCAGCCAGTCGCGGGCCAGAGTGCCTATCATTCCCCAGGTGTGGTGGCGGTTTTTCAGTTCTTGTTTCACTATTCGTCGCCAGGTGATCTTTGGCCGTCCTCTTGCCAGGTGATCTTTGGCCGTCCTCTCTTCCTCTTCCTCTTGGTGTCCAGTGTAGGGCTGTTTTAATGATGGAGCCGTCTTCTCTCCGCAGCACATGTAAATTCCATTGCCAACGTCTTTTCATGATTGTTGTGGCTATGTCTTCTTGTTTGCAGCGGGACAGTAGGTGTTCGTTGGAGATTTTGTTTGGCCAAAATATCTTGAGTAGTATTCTCCTGAGGTTCTTGGTATGGAATGTAGACAGTTTGGTAAGGTCTTGTTGTGTCATTCTCCAGCATTCTGCTCTGTAGAGGAGTACTGGCGCCCACACTGTATTGTAAGGACTTCCAGATGTTGTTCATGCTGATGAAGGCACTCCTTGCTTTATTTAGTCTGTTCTGAATTTCTTTCTTGCTTCCGCCATCTGGTGTGATACTGCCCAGGTACACAAAGCTTTCAGTAAAGGGTAAATCGTTGTTGTTGACTTTGATGGGAGCCTGTCTAGCGGTGTTCATGGTCATCACTTCTGATTTCTTCTGGCTGATCTTGAGGCCAACTTGGGAACTGTACTGGTTCAATCTGTCCGTCTTGTCCTGCATATGTTTATGAGTGTAAGACATTAGTGCCAAGTTATCGGCGAAGTGTGGAGAAGAGCATCCATCTGATGCCGGTATGTCTTGTTTCTATCATGCGTTGCATCACCCAGTCAATGATGAGATTGAAAAGTAACGCAGACATCACACAGCCTTGCCAGACCCCGGTCGTCACTGCAAACCAGATGTCGCTTCCTCACACACAGCAGCTGTAATTGTTGTAAAAACTCTTGATGAGCTCCACCATGTGGTTTGGGATTCCGTAAGCCCTCAAGATGTGCCAGAAGCTGTCTCTGTGAATAATATCAAAGGCTTTCTCAAAGTCTATGAAATTCACGAGAGTTGTCTTTGCCATTCTGCACTCTGTTCTATGATGTTACACAGAGCAAAAATCTGTTCTATACAACACCTGCCTTTTCTGAAACCTGCCTGTTCTTTTCTCAATGTAATATCAACTGCCATAGATAATCTACTTATAATCACATTGGCGAGGATCTTGCTGGCGATTGACAGAAGGGTGATACTGCTCCAGTTGTTGCAGTCATTGCGGTGTCCTTCTTTGGAATCTTAATAATCACCCCTCTGGTCCAATCCTCGGGTACGCAAGTTTCTGTCCAAATTGTTCTGAAAAGTGGTTCTAGTATTCTAGCTGCTGTCTCTGGATCTATCTTGAATAATTCTGCATTCAGGTTGTCTTGTCCTGGGGCTTTGTTGTTCTTCAGTTTCTTGATGGCCGCTGTGATTTCTTCTTTAGTAGGGGGTTCAACGCTGATGTCTAAATCTATCTCTTTTTCTGGAATATCAGCGTTTTCTTCTTGTGTTTCTCTGTTCAGTACTTCTTTGAAATGTTCAGCCCAGCATGCGTCTTGTTCCGTTTGAGTTGTGAGAAGTTTTCCTTCCTTGTCTTTGTTGGGTGGGCTGACTGTAGAGTGGTATTTGCCACAGATCTGTTTGGTGATTCTGTATAGCTGATTTTGTTCTCCTTGGGCTGCAGCACTCACCACCTCTCTTGCTAGTTCTTCAGCAAAAGCACGACCGTCAGCGCGCATCATCCTCTTCACTTGTTTGTTGGCCTCATTGTATTGCTGCTTGTATCTTTCTTGCAGTCTTTCTGATTGAGTACTGATCATCTGTCTCTTCAACTTACGTCTTTCTTCTATAACTTTCCAGGTGTTATCTTGATTATATAAATGGGATTGTTTTCCAGATTCTTGCTGCAAGGATGACCTGGGCAATAAAAGCTGCTGCTCATCTTCACTGGTTCAGGAGCCATGTGAGTGTGATGGATCCATGTGTATATAGTGTACATGAGCCTGTGACAAAACGTCGTGCGTGTAACAACCGACATTTTTAGACAAGAAAACTGCACTACAACAACAAAAAAATAGTTCTTTTTGTGATTCCGCTATGAAGACATTGCTGTTGGAACACTTACATTTCTCACAGTTTCCTTTTCACCAAAATGGACTAATCATAGATGATTTTCATGTATATGTCCATAGTATGTCCAGCGTGACAACAAACATTTTCTCTGCTGAGTGACGGGAAAAAGTTCTTCAGTCATTGTCCTTAGATGAGATAACAGAAATACAGTTGACTGAAGAACCTTTTTTTGTAAAATGTGGTAATCACATGAAGAACTGTGTTTTTGTGATTTAAATTGACTGAGTATGTCCACTGTAACTTCCAACGCTGATTGTTACAGAAAACTTAATTTCAAAAGAAATAAAATACTTCCACCTGTGAGAACAGTTTATACAATTAATTTCTTTTGAAAGAGAATAATTAAAAAATAAAAAGTGGCTTAGTGCGATCATATTTATCACCGTATGTTCACCGTAAGAACCAACATTTTCAGAAAGGGCCAGATTCAATTATTCGCTGCTGGAAATCATCTGTTTCTGCATTCACATTAATTAATTTCACATGCCAGATATATCAAAACTAACCAGTGCCTAAAATAACCCTATTTTAAAGACATAAGGTGGCCGAGGAGGCAAAGTTTCTAGGGGTCATCTTTGACAAAAGACTTACCTTCCGCAACCATATTAATTACCTCATAACCTCTTGTCAGAAGGCTCTTGACGTTCTTCGTGTCGTTGGTCGTACTCGGCCCCCACCTGGGTCTGCCCTGGCGGACTTGGGTGGGGTTAACTACTTTTTAGTTCCCAGGGTCAACCTGGTCAGCCCCACAGGGTGGGTTTTTCCCTCTATTCTGGGGCATTCACCTGTATTTGTCTTTTTAAAACTCTCCCAACTGTTTGCAATGCCTGTAGCTCTTGATATTGGATGTGTGTTGCTAAATGGTCTTAGCTTTATTTAGGCCCCATGGTCTAGGTTTATTTAACGTATTGGACTGGCTGGCGACATACATTCAATATTCTGTTTTTTTGTTTTTTTTTCACAAGCAATGCAGGCACGTCCTGAGAAAGCCTTGCTGGTGTCGGGACATTAAGCAATGTACAATCAATCAATCATTGGTCATACTGACTGGGGTGTGGACCGTATTGTCTTACTTCGACTGTACCCGGGCCCTTGTTCGGTCCAAACTGGATTATGGCTCAGCTTCCAAGTCTGTGCTACAGCGTCTGAACACAATTCACCATCAAGGTCTGTGGATATGTCTTGGGGCCTTCAGGACGTCTCCAGTTCCTAGTCTGTATGCCGAGGCAGGGGAGCCTTCTCTCAAGCTCCGCCGCATCTGCCTCATGCTCAGCTACGTTCTGAAACTGAAGGCCCATCCAGACAATCCTGCCTATGATAGTGTTTTTAAACCATCGTTTGCAGAGATTTACGATACCCATCCGGAAGCTGTTCGTCCACTTTCTTTCCGTGTCCGACCTCATCTGCAGGCGGTCGGATTGGACCTGGACAGTTTCGGAATCCCTGCAACACATCACTCCACCCTGGCTCTTACCAGTTCCTGACATCTTGCTGGACTTGACTGCCCACAAGAAAGACTCTACTCCACCAGCCATATACCAACAGAGTCTCAATGAACTGCTTTCAATTTTTCCTAGCTATTGTCGTATCTATACAGATGGGTCAAAGTCTGAGGATGGGAGAGTGGCTGTGGCCGCAGTGTCCTCTCGCCATCCTAGACGCCCATTTAAGCACCGCCTCCCAGACCACTCGTCTGTATTTAGTGCAGAACTGCAGGTGGTTCTGCTGGCACTCAAGCATGCTTATCGATCTAGAGAAAGGAACTTCCTGATTCTGTCCGACTCTCTTTCTGCCCTGCAGGCCCTTCAGGGCAAGGGAAATGACCACTCACTTCTGGTACAGATCAGAGGGCTCTACGCAGACTTGATGAAGGAATATTATGACATCATTTTTATTTGGGTCCCAGGGCATGTGGGCATCGAAGGCAACAGGATCGCAGATTTTGCTGCCAACGATGCCCGCAATGACCCTGTCCCTGACACACAGACTGTTTATAGTGATTTTAGACATGTGGTTAGTGCGTACATAGCCCGTGAGTGGCAGTCCGAGTGGGACAAAGAGGAAGCTAACAAGCTGCATTAAGCCCTTCCTAAGTTGTCCGACGGTCTACCTTATTGCTGTGGCAGCCGCCGTGAGGAGACTGTCCTTGCTCGGCTCCACATCGGGCGCACTTATGTTACGTACTCTTATTTACTAAAACAGGAGGAGCGTCCATGGTGTTATGCCTGCGACGAGCAATACTCTGTTCAACACCTTTTGCTATCTTGTGCTGATCTAATCGACACAAGGTATAAACATTTCACAGCAGACTCCTTGAAGGTTTTGTTCTGGGATGTGCCCCTGGACAAGATCTTCAATTTTCAGAGAGAGTGCCATATTTAATGAGATTTGAGCGTTTATAGACTATGATGATTCTATTATTTTGACCTTTTTGAGAGTCTGTCGACGTTTTCTTTAAAGACCTGTGCGACATTTTAGCCTGACATATTTTTAAGGTATATTTACATCATGTCTTAAGACCTTTCTTTTAGTCTGGCAGACCAGACTTTTACCCATCCCGCCGTGAGATGGCCTTAGTTGCCTGCTCGGCGTTAAACCCAAATAACTAACTATTTTAAAGACATCCCTGTTGGTTGTTACTTTGGACACTTCTGTTGGTTGTTACTTTCGTTACAAACGACTTTTTGTCACAGGCTTACATGTATGCTGGACACAAAGGTCTCTGGGCCAACCTATAGGCAACAGTTGGCCTCTGCAAGCCAGCTGTGGCTAATGTTGGCCCAAGGATCTTTTGCTTATTGGAATATGCAACAGCATAAATGCAGCTTTAGTGTATTACTTCCGCTTGAAGACAAAACACAGTCTTGGAGACCAGCAGAAACCGAAGATAAAAAGTAAAACCTTTACAATTGCACAAGTAGTAGCATGAACCAAAGTCTCAAGCTTGTAATCATGGTAACAATAACACATTCACATCTGATACTGTATTTTTCCAGCTTTGGGAAGCAACGATAAAGACTTTGTACCAACGTTGAGAGATGGATCAGCTTTGATAGTGTAAGAGTTGTGCCAGGTTATCTTGGCGTTTCGTGGCACTTTCCAAACATTCGTGACACTATCCTTGAACTATCATAAGCAATAGCTTACCAGTATGATGTTTGCAGCATAACCACAAGTCTCACGGTTCTAATAGCATTAATTAGTGCTACAGTAGTGGGCTTTGTTTCCTAGTTCGAGTGATACAAATTCTTTGGCTTGATTGTGTGCATTTCTTTGCAGGGTTCTGGGTCCTGATGGTGATTGGCTTTATCATCATAGCTTTTACAACACTGTGCTGCTGTCGAACTGTGTACCGCTATCACAATGCGGGCCAGTACACGAAGTTACGCCTACAGCAGCCTTCATATTATGGGTTAGTGGACTCAACACCCAGAATACATCTGCCTCCAGTCGGAAATGATAGTCAGCTGCCTTCATACATGGCTGTCACTGGTGTATGTATTGCTATTTAACCCCTTTGTCAAATGCTACCAACAAGCAAAGGGTTAACATGAGAGTTTAGAGTTTTAAATGTTAACCCTCTTGCACATGCAGCCACTGGTACTGTTTATTGTTTCAAACTGTTTAAGTGGTTTGAACACAAAAGAGTGAATCAATTCACATTGTGAAGACTTTCCCAACTTTTGGAGCCATCTGTAAAGACTGAAGCTGCTGTGGGAGTTAGGTGGGTCAAGATAGTTCACAGGTAGTGCAGGACTAGCTTGGCACCTCCTTTCTATTCCATTAAAACAACAATTCTGTTTTTGTTCTCCACTCTAGGGGTCGAGGGTTGGGGGCTCCAGGGGTTGTTGATGTGTTGAAAGTGTGAGCAACAGAAATTTCCATGTGCCATCTCTTTGCACTCCCCATGATGCAGTGACCTAATTTTCCTCTTTTATGTAGTCATTTTTTATGGACAGCAGAGCACACTTTATCCCTTTTTGTCTACCAAATTGAAAATACGGTAGACTTTGAAATGATGCTGGTCGGAGCACATTCTGGAGCATGCACATGACGTTTTTGGCGTGTGGGGAAGAAATTCTGGCAAAGAAGTAACGAGATAAAAATAACGTCATGTCTAGCTACGCAAACCTTGGTAGAGAACATCTTTTTGGCGCCAAAGCACCGTATGTGTGTGTGTATGTGACAGTGACTAGAGCCTGCTTTTGAGGATAGACAAGCTTGAAATTTTAGGATATTGTCCCTAAAAGAATAATCTTGAGACCTTTTTTCGATTTTTTGATTAAGATGCTCATTGGCGAGAAACTGGCTGTTTCAAAAACCGGTTGATCCACACAGGAGTCCGTAATTTTTCTTATTTTTACTAGTTATTTTGCATTTAGCTAGATAAAAAGGACATATTCAATGAGTTTGTTAATCATCATTGTACCTCTAAAACATTTTGAGTGATAATTAAATATTTTTTGAAAAAAGATATTTTCACATTTTTGGGATTAATTTCACGAATTATTTGTGTTAATCTTAAAACAAATTTTTTTACAAAAAAAAATCTTCTCATTAATAATTGCATGATTTTTTTTAATACAGTATTTACATAAGCCTACAGTTTGTCTCGGGTGTTGGGTATGATTAGGTCAATTGTGACCTTTATGCCCTAGGTGTGTAAATCAGACAAATTTCTGCACCACTTTTACAAAAAAAAACAAACCTATCTTCTCTACAAAAAAAAACAAACCTATCTTCTCATTAATCAGAATGATTTTTCATAAACAGTGTTTGTATAAGCCTGCTGTTTGTCACAGCCCTGGGGTAAGATTAGGGCAAATTGTGACTTGTAAGCCCTAGGCGTGAAAATCAGCAACAGCAAGAAAATTGCAAAGATGATTCTCTGATACGTCAAATGTTAAATACTGCGATGAGTGACGTATTACATCGAGTCGTCACTATGAATACGGCGTCATAGGACTAATGATGCCATGGTGTGAAGCTTGAAGTGACGTCATTTCGCTGCTTGTGCTATTATTCATCTTCAGAATAGCTATGGTACGCCAGACCACAGAGTTTATGAATGTCGGGAATCGCTGTGTGTCCGTCTTTATTTCTGTGCGCCTGTGTGTGTGGATAGAGGGTGGGTTAGAGCAGAAGGAGATGGATTCCTGTCACTACATGAGCCCACAGAACGTACTAATGGCGGGAAGCGCCATGTGTCCGTCTTTATTTGTGTGCGCCGACGTGTATGTTGATCAGAGGTTGGCTTAGAGAGGAGGGAAATGGATCAGCATAATAAGTCTAAAAATATGAACAACTCTGAATGTTCCTAAAAGATAACGTATCTGAACTCCAAACAATATGGTAGACTTTGGGGTCAAATCCTCATCTTGTTGTTTCTTTCAGAGACCTCCACCGTACTCGGAGTCTGAGCAGTGATTTTATGGAAGGAGTGAGTCTCAGTGTCCATTGACAACTTGACCTTCATTGTGCACTCATCATTGCTTTTGAATGCTGTGCTTCATGGCGTTTGTTTAAGCCATTTAACCCTATGGCTATATTTCGCAGGAGGTGTCACCTAATGGAGGTGTCATCTAATGACTGTGTACCAGTTACAGAGATAGATGAACCATGATAATTTAAGGGTAGTGCCAGATTATCTGATGGTGCCAAGCTAATCTAGTACCACCTTTGAATTATCATGGTCAATCCATCTCCTGTTGTAGTGTGAGGGCTAAATGGGTTAAAGGATGGGGCTGTCCGTGGCGCAGTGGTTAAGGCGCCTGCCACCAATGCTAAGGGTGCGAGGTTCGATTACGGGTTCCGGCGTCGGATTTTTCTCCTCTAGTAAGTGTCACCGTTAATTCTGGCGGACCGTCGGGGGTTCTTTCTCCGGGTACTCCGGCTCTTCCTCCCCCACGACTTTGGTATCAGTTTCAGCCCACAATCAAATTTCAAATACAAACGATTTT
Organism: Semisulcospira habei; assembly: GCA_036245525.1. Taxonomy (NCBI): domain Eukaryota; kingdom Metazoa; phylum Mollusca; class Gastropoda; family Semisulcospiridae; genus Semisulcospira; species Semisulcospira habei. The sequence continues at coordinate 95,290,575 of BTPG01000008.1, read as the reverse complement.
GAATTTCCAAAAACTACAGTAGCTCGCTTGAGCTTGCCCTTAGCACCACGTGAATGTTCTGTGTATATGTACAGTGTGTGAGTGAATGCGTGTGATTCACGTGAGCGTGCTTGTTGGGTTCAGTTCGCGGCGGCGCTTTGAGCCGATTTTCAATTGGGATAAAGCGCCTATTTAATGCGCTTATTATTATTATTATTAAAGGATGGCATACTGAACTACTGAACACCTTTAGCGCTTCATTGTACAGTACATGTAGAACACACATTTATGACATTGTGACAGCAAGCCTTATATCTGTGGTTGTCCCCACCCGGGTCTGCCCTGGGGGACTTGGGTGGGGTTAGGTACTTTTTAGTTCCCAGGGTCACCCTGGTCAGCCCCACAGGGTGGGTTTCCTTTCTATTCTGGGGCATGTGTTTCTGTCTACCCTTGGTCCATTCACCTGTATTTGTCTTTTTAAAACTCTCTCTACTGTCTGCGCTGCCTGTAGCTCTTGATATTGGATGTGTGTTGCTAAATGGTCACAGCTTTATTTAGGCCCCATGATGTAGGTTTATTTAACGTATTTGACCGGCTGGCGACATACATTCAATTTTCTGTTTAGTTTTTTTTTTTTTTTTTTTTTTTTCACAAGCAGTGCAGGCACGTCCTGAGAAAGCCTTGTTGCTGTCGGGACGTTAAGCAATGTACAATCAATATATCTGTGGTTGGAAAAAGCGCTGGACAGAACAGTTAGATCCCCTGCCCCCGCCTATCAGGCACCCATTCGCCAGCCCACAGAGAAATACACAGGTATAGAACAAGACGATCATCTACATCCCTACATAAGGGATGTAGATGATCGTCTTGTTCTATACCTGCGTATTTCTCTGTGGGCTGGTGAATGGGTGCCTGATAGGCGGGGGCAGGGGATCTAACTGTTCTGTCCAGCGCTTAGTAATTCCCCTTGGTTTGTTATACAATTCTGCCAGCGCTAGCCTCACCTATCTGGTTTGTGAGTATGTGGTTGGAAAGGATGTCAAAAACAGTAAGTGTGACTAACAGTTTTGATTTGACAAACAACAGCTGCCCAGTGCTTTGTACTTCAGACATACGACATGGAATCTATTATTAAAAGAACGTGTTGTGGTTTCCAGAACTGAAGTGCTGTGAACATATGGTTGTGCACAACACACTTTATCTTCGGACGGAGCTTTCCTTAGGTGCGAGTTGTTCTCTAACAGACTGTATCAGTGACTATGGAAGTATGATAGTAAGATGGTGTACTTCAGACATGACGTAAAACATGGAATCTGTTATTAAAAGAATGTGTTGTGGTTTCCAGGACTGAAGTGTTGTGAACAGTATGTTTGTACATAAGGCACTTTATCCCTTAGGTGCGAGTTGTTCTCCAACAATATCAGTGACTATGTAAGTATGATAGTGAGACGGTGATAGATGAAAAATAGTGCTTTCTTTGCTTGGTGTAATTTCAAACACTAAAGTAGTGAGGCACTTTCCTGTCTCCAGCATAATCTCGTGCAGCTTTTCAGGGGTGATAGAGTTATCTCATGGAACCCTGCCACGCTACAATTAAGGATTGACTATTATTGTTCGAGGGTGGTGCTATTTCTGGCACTGCCCTTGAACTATCATGGTCACTCTGTCTCCTGAACTGTCATTCAGTCTGCAAAGAAGACCCATTGTGCTAAAGGTCATTGGGTTGCTATTGGCTTGTGCGTGGCTGTGTGCGGGCCAGATGTGCGTGACATAAGCCCGAGGCCACATTTCGCATTTGAGATTTTGAGAAGCTTGGCCTCAGTTTGTCACGTGACCATGGCGCCTAACCCATTACATCCTGAGGCTGATTTTGTAAAATTTGTTTATTGTCCTATGAAGGCTACATCACAGATTAGGAGATAGATCAACCGTTTTAGTTCAAGGGTGGTGCCTGAGGCGCCAAGCTATTCTGGCACCACCCTTGAACTGTCAGTCAAGTTCATTTAAAGCAATGGGTGTATCAGGATGATAACAGTTAATTGGCAGGCATGGTATTCAGTCCTCTCTGCGCCGTCTGGTGCTTGAGGCGACGCAGGCATGGTATGGGACCAGTGAACTAGCCTCTGAAATTGTGAGCTTAACCCTTTGGCTTTCAGCATGCTTTTCGCCACAATGATTCCTGCAAGAATTATCACAATGAAAAGTGCTACCGACAAGCCAAAGCTAAATAGTGTCATCAGTTCCAGAAATGCTGGCGCGGATCTATGACAGCATGAGGCAAAGGTACTTCTAAATGAGCCCAGGCAACTGCAGGAGCTCAGGGCAGTCTGTGTCTTGTAGAAAGAAGGAGCTAGGTGTGGGACACTGAGTTTTTGGCTCACATGAGTCTATGTAATGGCCCAGCATCTGTCGACCGTGGTAAACTTTAACGTTGGCATTATCTCGGAGACTCAAGCCTCAGACTTCAAACTTGGCCCAAGGGTACTTTGTGGTAAAACCTTTCTAAACATACCGATTTCAGTGACCTCTCGCAAAGGTTAAGGTCACAGGTGGTCCAGAAAGGGGTAAAAAAAGCCATATTTTGACACAAATTGTTTCTCCTCAAATACTATTTTCAACTTCAAACCCAAACTTGGAACAGAGATACCTGATGGTATGACCTTTCTATGCATACTAATTTGGATGGCTCCTCAGAAAGTTCAAGGATCACATGAGGTCTGCAAATGTGTGAAAAATGACAGTTTTTGATAGAATTGTAGTTTTTATCAATGTTTTTTTTTGTTGCAAACTTTTAATCAAATTTGGCATAAAGGTAGCTGATAACACCTTTCTATGCATGCTAATTTAGTCGTCCCCTCACAAAGGTCAAGGGTCACAGAGGGTTGACAAATGTGTGAAAAATGCATACGTTTTGAGAACACTTCAATTTCACTGATACAAAAGCCAACCCTTTACTTACGTTTAGACACTTAAACACTTGCTCATTTCAGTGACCTGTTGAAAAGGTCAAGGTCACACTTATTGTGTGGATTATTCTTATATCTGAGCATAAGTCTATTACTATAAGTATGCAATGCCTATCAAAAAAGTTGATGCCTAGTCACAGGCAAAGTGCATTTAAACAGATATTTTCCAAGTGTCTATTTTAAGACAGGGTGTCGAGAGCACACTGTTAAAAAGGTACACAGAAATCGTATATGTGATAAAATGTTTTTCTTATGATGTATTGGCATGCAGATGTAATTGTAAAATTGTAATGTTCTAAGCATGCAATGTTCAAAGAATACTTTTGTTGTACCGTGAAGGATTTTGGAGGGGGTGGGGAGGGGAGGGAGGGGAGGGGGTGGGGAGGGGGGGGGGGAGTCAAATGACTGCATGAGATGACAAAATGTAACAAAGCAAACAAAAGTCCTGTTCAAGGCCAGTCTCATGATTATCAGGCGGAAGAATTGTTACCATCCAGGTACATTTTACATGTCGTTTCTCTTCGTCTCTGATCTTTTTCACAAAAATTCAAGCAGCATTGAATGACCGCATTTGTCACCATTTTGCATACTATCTGATTACATCACCTTGATTAAGACAATGACATAGAGTTGGGGATTTCTACACAACCTACACATCTTGCCGGCCTGATTTTTGTTCTTTGAACACTGCGTACTTGTTTTTAAGTCACTATGGAACCTTCCACTAAGACGATGGAACATTATGCGTTGACTAAAGTTACAACATGTTACTACATGTTCGGCCGATGTGTTGCATACTTATAGTAATAGACTTATGACGTGAGCCATAAAGGCTTTGCCTTTCTTATTACTTGATCTTAGGTCTCTGGTCTTATAAATTTGTGTGTTCAAATATCCGTACATTAACTGTATCATTCATTTGCACCCACTGTGAGATGTCCTTGGTCGCCTTCTCGGTGTTAAACCCAAATAACTAACTGTTCATTTGCACATTTATATTTATCATTGATTAAGAGAGTGGCAGAGTTGTGACATGAATGAGTGTATGAAATTGAAAAATTGTTAGAAATTTGTGGTGTGCTCAGGTATCCAGCATTGATCTACTTTTTGTGGTACCATGTAGGGGAATATACTGATACGGTCGGCAAAATCCCATTTTACCCCCATTACCCATTTATGCAATAAGGATGAGCATGCAGTTGGTCATGTATTGGGATATTGCCATACAGTCAGCCTCACTTATTGCAGTACTTTTTAGCTGTAAGGCATTCACATTATTTTTGGGCTGAATTTACATAGGAATATGTTTAAATACTGTTTGCGTTTGTTTTAATTCATTCAGCCCGGCGCACGTATTTCCCAAATTTTGGAGGCATCATCTAACGACTATGCACCTGTTGCAGCAGATGGATCGAGCATGATAATTCAAGGGCAGTGCTAGATTAGCGTGGCGCCTGTCGGCGCCAAGCTAATCTGGCACTGCCCTTGGAATTATCATGGTTGACCCATCTCCTGCTGTAGTGCGTCAGGGCTGAATGGGTTATATATCTGTGTGTATGTGTGTTTGGCTTTAGTGCGCTTGTCGGCTGCGGCACTTTGAGCCGATGTCCAGTTGGGATGAAAGCACCTACAACATGCTCTGCATCATTATTATAGGATGTATTATACATATTTGTTTTTACAGATCAGACAAATTTTCAATTCTGAACTCTTTTCCTTTAAAAAAAAAAAGTAATCAGCATTGGGGAATAACTCATTAATCTCATCACTCTCAACAATTGCAGATCGTGTTTTTGAAATCATTGTAAGCTAACACCAAAGAGTCCCAGCTGACCAATGCAAAGTGGTGTCAGCAAGACGCATAGATCCTCATGAGCCCCTGCAATTGCAGTTGACTGGTATTCAATTTTTCTCAGCAGTGAAGGGGTCAATATAAAGCAAGGCATAGTTAGGTATATGTACTGCCGAAGTGGCCTAAATGGCACTGTAGAAATCTGAGGATGTTAATGGAATCAAATATGAGGCATAGATTCTCATGAGTTCCCACATCCTGCAGGAAATAATGATAATCTTTGCCTCTTGCGGGTGGAAATAGCTAGACGAGAGGCTATTTGTGTGTGAGATGATGATGATGAAACGTTTTTATTCAGGATAAAGTTTTAGGCATGTGAATGCCTCTCTTACAAACTGTCCTACTACACTACACACATAAATATACATCAAGCAACACAATAAAATATTAAAGAAAAAACAAACCAAAAACCAAAAACATAATATCAAGAACACTTAAATGTACAAAAAGCATAAAAGACGAAAACAAACAAACAAAAAAACAAAAACAACAAACAAACAACATAATGACATCAACATTAAGCTGAAGGTCATCTTATAATTAGATCATGTCTCGGAGAGTACAACATTAATAGAAGAAAATTAAATCGTGGTATTAATTTAGAAGTAATAAACAATAAAGGCGATCCTTAAATATACTAAATTTAAAAATAGACTTAAGATGCTGGGATCAATTATTCCATGCTTTTGCACCTGAAAAGGCCAGGCTAGTTTTATATATATCTAATTTTGTTCTTGGTAGGTGGAGCAACCTGTTTTGTGTTTTTTCTATAAATATCTGAAAACAAAGTTCGCAAATGGAGTGCTCATGTAGAATCTTGTACATTAATACACACCAATTAAATTTGAATTGTTTGTTTAATGCCAGCAATTTAAGAGATTTGATTTTTTGGTCTGTGGGGGCGGGTCCAGGAAGTATGAGTTTAACACCTCGATGAAACAGAGAATTTACTTTTTTCATATGAACTTCGCTGCAACTGAGAGAGAGAGAATTGAATTGAAACTTTATTTTCTAAGGATGAAGACAGTAGGCACACAGGCCTTTTTACATGTCTGTCCTTAATAACATTTTAAGTAAATATAACAGCAGAAATGGTAACATGACAAATAAATAAAATAAAAAGGATAATAATAATAATAATAATAAACAGAAATATTTCACACACACACACACACACACACACACACACACACACACACACACACACACACACACACACACACACATGTTCAGTCAGATGTAAGGCAGCACAAGGGTAACGCATGATGCCTATTACTCAAGTGATGCGTTACAATCACGCACGCACCCACACATACAGACGCACACATACGCACGCGTGCGCATACATTAGATTTAAATAAAACTAAAAGTGATCATAGATTATATGAAAGAATATGAACTCTTAAGATTTCAACTAAAAACTGAAAGAGTAAAGTTAAAACTTCAAAAGTATACTATTGAACACTAACCGTCAACTGTAACTATTGAACTGAAAATATCACACATACACACACACATACTGACATACGCACATGCGCACACGTGTGCTAGTTGTATTAGGCAGCACAAGAATAAAGTAAAACACCCATTACTCAAGTGATGCGTTACACATGCGCGCACGCACACACACACACACTCAAGTAATGCATTACAATCACGCATGCACGCACACACACACATGCACACATACTCACACGTGCACATACAATAGATTTAAATAAACATAAAAATGATCATAGATTATATGAAAAAATATTAACTCTTAGATTTTAACTATAAACTGAAAGATTAAAATTAAAACTTCAAAAGTAAACTATTGAACACATCAACTGTAACTATTGAGGAATTGAAAATATTACACACACACACACACACACACACACACACACACACACACACACACACACACACACATTCAGTCAGATGTAAAGCAGCACACGGGTAACGCATGATGCCTGTTACTCCAGTCATGCGTTACAATCACACATGCACACACACGTGTGCCACATGCAACGCAATGCAAGAGTAATGCAAGACAGTCATTACTCGAGTGATGCGTTGCACCACACATACACACACGCACACACACATTCAGTCAGATGTAAGGCAGCACAAGGATAACGCATGATGCCTATTACCCGAGTGATGCGTTACAATCACACACACACACACACAATCAGTCAGATGTAAGGCAGCACAAGGGTAACGCATGATGCCTGTTACTCGAGTCATGCATTACAATCACACATGCACGCACACGTGTGCCAGATGCAATGCAGCACAAGAGTAATGCAAGACGGTCATTACTCGAGTGATGCGTTGCACCACACACACACACACACAGATTCAGTCGGATGTAAGGCAGCACAAGGATAACGCATGATGCCTATTACTCGTGTGATGCGTTACAATCGTGCACACAAACACACACATTTGAGTGTGCAATAGAAAGAGAGAGAGAGAGGTGGAAAGAGAGAAAAATGGGGTTTAGTGTGTGTGTGTGCAGGTAAATAACCGTACATTCATTTATTTTCTGTATAATAAACTCTGAATGTGCCACTGCAGTGTATGCTCATTTCTTTTTCATTTCCCATGAGCAGCAGCTAAACAGTGTTGCTTGGTGTTTGGCAGGTGTATGATGCATGCATGGTGTGTGTGCGTGTTCTTTCTTGACTTCTTCTGTCATGGAAGTTATACACGTGTACTACAAACACTAAAGACAAAAATGTTTTTGTACATTTTATCACAAGTTGTATTTTGCCAATTGCTACATGTTATTTACTGTTGTGCTTTATGAGGTAATAAAGATTTATGCTTTGTAAAAGTGTTTTGCATTTTTGTGTCTGTATTGCACAATGTATTTGTGCATGTTGTATCAGGCTTTTCATGTTAACCCATTAGTGCATGGAGCCACCACTGTGAACATGCAACCACCAATACTGTGTAATGGAGTTTTCACATATAAATTACAAATGAATATATTTAGTGTTTTCAATCATATCAATGAGACATCTGAAATGGGTGGCTGTGTTCATTCATTTTTAGACTTTTGACAATCTCTGTCTCTAGCAGCTAAAATGAAATGTGATTGTTTTGGCAAGACTCAGTATCTGGCTCAGTAGTACGCAATGATTTTGTTACAATCTGAGAACAGGACAAGTCACCTCTGTTCATGACAAATGCGACATGTTCCTGCTTCCTTGTTGTTTGGAAATGCCTTGAACAAACGGATGAATCTTTGATAGGCCAGCGAGCTGTCCTGTAGACTATACAACGTAGTATGACGGATACTGAGAAGCTTAATCCTGCGTAGTTTGTTATAATTAGCTGTCATTCTCGGCTGCCTCATGACAATTAGCAAAATCCGCTAAAAAGCGAAAGTACAAGGGGAAGTAGCTCTGCGTAGTACTTCCGCTTGTCACGAGTATAATTATTAGCATCCGCTAACTCCACTAGAAGAAACGTCATCTGAGAATAACCAGTTCGTGTTTGATCATCAGAAAAAGAGGTCCTCCGAAAGAGCAGTATGTTTTTTTTTCTTTCCTTTTGTACTTATAACTGCCGACAACTATCAAGATAAACACAAAAAACGAATGAACTTCGGCAGCATCTTTTTCTTGCAGTTGGTTAGTTCGGGCTTTTATTGTTTTAACGCCCTCAGCATCGGAGTATGGACGGCCCTAACAGACGGGCTATGGGAGACTGTGACAGCTATTGCCTATGGTATCTGACCTGAACACTATCAGTTCAGGCGCACTGCAGCTGTGCCACTTTGATTTACCAGGACCTTTTAACGGATGAGATCTGAACAAGCCCGTCATGTTGCCTGGACTTTCTTACGCCTTCTCTCACCTAAATTTCACCCCCCACTCCCAATCCCATCCTATCCCCTATTATACCCCCTGGCCCCACGAACCGCATTTGGATTTATATTTATAATTCCCCCCCCCCCCCCCAAATATTTATTTATCAAAGTTTCTCATTGTGTTTTCAGAGATGACCATCTGTGGCACTAACATCTGTACAGGTAAGTGCATTGTGATTTCATGTTTAGTTTTGGAACATGTTGGTTAAGGCAGTCATACATGTGGATAGTTTTGACATGAAAATGTCCGGTTTTGAGAACGAAGCTAGTGTAAGAGATGTGTGCTAAAGATCCATGCAGCTACAACACAATGAAATTCTCAGACGCATGAACTGCTGACGGCAAGATACCATCACTGATGCATGACGCATACTATTCGTATTATCGGGTGGATAGAAAAGTATCGCTGAGCTAGCGAGATCTATCGACAAACTGTTGAGTGGGTGGATAGGTGCAGATAGGACAGAATAGGCCCATTTCTAGCTTTGTGTATGGGCTGATTTATACATCAAGCAGGAGCTCTCCCTAGTCTCCATCTAAACCCATCCTGCCATCTCACAAAGTCAGGCTGATGAACGCTAAAGCTGTTCCGGTCAGAGTTTATCTCTGGGGGCCCTTACGGTAGCCAGGTTGGTCTAGTCCCAAGACACCGAAAGGTGAGATGGCACCTCTTCTCTTTCTTTCCTTTTTTGTGTTAATTCCAGAGAGCTATGTGTATTTTGTTACATTTAAAGCTTTTTGTTTAAGGTTTCCTCTACTTTTGTTCTTCACAGGTGATGAGGTATACTGCTGTCTTAATGATGATGGATATGAGGATTGTTGCTATTACCTCTACTATCATTACTGGTGTGAGTATACCTTGAGGTTTAGATGTGTAGTAGTAAGAGCAAAATGTCACTGGGCTGACAACAGTAGTTGCCCAATGCACAGCTTTGGGTGTGTTAACTGTAATTGTGAGCCTGCTGATCATTTGCTTATCTGGAACCTGTATGACCAGGAGGGGGGGGGGGGGGGGGGGGGCTTAACATTTTTGTGACCTGTCTGTGTACATGCACACATCTCTGAGATGACACTGTGCATCTGGGGCTGTTGATTGACGTGTCAGCTGCACACTCACTGTTCAGTCACTGTGGTACCTCAGGCAGGTGGTGGGTGGGTCAACAGAGGAATGGGGGTGAGTGAGTGCAGGAACATTTTACAACCAGAGCTGACAGGATTGTCTATTTTATTTAACAGTTGTGTAGCTTCTCACACAGTCATCCTATGTTATAGTGTGTTCGTGTAACTGTTGGAGTAAGTGTCAGGCATTTTTTTTCATCATGTCCTACCATATTTACCAACCCTTTACGTATGTGCATGTGAAACTAAAACACCAGCGTGGCCCCTGTGTATAAGGTGACAGCCTTAATCCTTTTAGCCCCGCGGGTGCATTTCCCAGATTTTGGAAGTGTTACTTAATTACTTACTGAAGGCGCCAAGCTAATCTGGCACTACCCTTGAATTATCATGGTCAATCAATCTCCTGCTGTAGGGTGATGGGGCTAAATGGGTTAACTGTAAATAGGTTGACTGTAAAAAGGTTGTCATTTTAACTAGACAGGTGGTCACCTGACCAAGGGTGTGTGTGTAACAGATTAGGAGGTTATGGGAATAACCATGGTTGGTCCCCTTACACATCTATCTGTCTGTCTGTCTGTCTGTCTGTCTGTCTATCTATCTATCTATCTATCTATCTATCTATCTATCTATCTATCTATCTATCTATCTATCTATCTATCTATCTATCTATCTATCTATCTATCTGTCTGTCTGTCTGTCTGTCTGTCTGTCTATCTCTATCTATCTATCTATCTTATCTATCTATCTATCTATCAGATAGTATCTATATCCCGTAGTCTTGCCGACCGTTGGGGCACCACTGATGACTTTGCAAACAGCTCCCTCCATTCCTTTCTGTTCTCTGCCATTCTCAGCATATCGCCCAGCTTCAGTCCTGTCCACTCTGAGATATTGTCCTCCCATCTTTTCCTTCGTTTTCCTCTCCTTCGTCCTCCTTGCACAGTGCCTTGCAGGATTGTTTTGGCAAGCCCTGCTGAACGCGTGACATGCCCATACCACTTCAGTTTGCGTTTTTTCACAATGGCTAATAGGTCTTCATAGGGCCCGATGGCTTGCCTGATTCTGCTTCCCACTTCTTCGTTCGTGATGTGATCTCTGTATGAAATGCCAAGCAGCCTTCAAAAACATCTCATTTCAGTGGCTTGTATCCTCCTTTTAAGGTCTGCTGTGAGGACTCGCAGGCATACAAGAACACCCTTACACATACCTTGTATAAACAAGTACAAGTTTCATGAATTCACTCAGCCCTGGCGCACCACAGCAAGATGTATGAATGGATTGACCATGGTAGTTCAGTGGTGGAGCCTGTAGATGCCACACTATTCTGGCACCAGCCTTGAACAAATTGTCGTGGGTGACAGTCTTCAATGCTGGAGGCGAATTCAGCTTTTTCAGAATCCCAGAAGGTTGAATTTCAGTTTTTGGTTGAGACAGAACCATTTCTTCAGACAGCCTGTTCTGTCTACAAGGGTATAAATTCTCATGAATTTATGTCTCTCACTGACAATGGATGATGAGGCATAGTTAGCCTGTAGACCATTTTCAGTATTTCAATTGTTTGTACTGTCACCCATGAATCATTGTTAACTTGTCTCCTGAATTGTTATGTATTCTTCAGAGGACAGTTAAGAATTTTAGAAATGTTACCTTATCACTCAAACTCAGTTTCTTAATTTGTTGTGTACACTGCAAACTGCCTTGCAGGGTTCTGGTTCATATGGGCCATGCTCCTGCTGATTATCCTGACCTGCTCGGCAGCCTGTTATCGATCGTGTCGTGCCCGTCGTCACGTGCAGTACATCGTTGTGGGTCAGGGGGAACAGCCAGTTTATGGCACAGTCATCAGCTCAACAGCTTCCATTCACCAGGGTTATGGAAACCCGGCTCCCTCCACTCCTGTTGCCCCTCCAGCTTACATGCAGGTATGGTGACCATGTTAACTGTGTTGGTTTTTTTTTGTAGATCATTTTTCTAATATATAGACCTTGTTAGTTTGGACTACCTCAGGTATTCACTTGTGCAAAAAAACCTGCATTTTGTATCTAGATAATGTACAGATGTCAAGGTTTTGAAAGTTATAATAATAATAATAGCAATTATAATTTATAGCGCTGTAACCCAGTACTTGTTACGCTGGCTCTAAGTGCTTAAAAACGTAGAGACATAAAGAATGAGACGCAAAAACACAACAGAGAGGGCTTAGTGCTGACAATGAGTGATGATAAAGAACGATTAAAGACTAACTGCCAGCTTTGAAAGATAAAGGGCTAGACAGATCCATGAGCTTCAGGGAAAAGGTACGTTTTAAGATTGCTTCTGAATGCCGGGAGAGATGGAGACTGCCGCAAGGAGAGAGGAAGAGCATTCCACATGGATGGCCCAACGTAGCAAAAAGCGCATGATCCCTGCTTTACACAAAAGTTTTGTCTTCATATACCTCAGAATGCATTTTATTTTACCAATTCAAGGGTAGTGCCAGATGAGCTTGGCGCCTGAAGGCGCCAAGCTCATCGGGCACTACCCTTGAATTATCATGATCAATCCATCTCCTGCTGCAGGGTCCCAGGGCTAAATGGGTTAAGAAATCAAGCACAGTAGAAACAAAGTGTGACTGACAAAAAAAAGATGCTGGCATACGCAGTTTTCTAAAGGTATAGTGTCAGGCAGGTGGCGTGTGTAGGTTGTGACCCCTGACTTCTCCGCCAAGCTAAGGGATTGACTTGTTGCCTCATTATGTTGAACATTTTGAGCCCTAAAGTCAACATTTAGGAGTTGTCCTCTACAGTCTGCATTGCAGTTGAGGAGACCAGTCGACTATTTTGGTTCAAGGGTGGTAGCTTGGCACCTGGAGGCGTCAGGCTGTGGTGGCATCACCATTGAATTGTCACATTTGATTTGGGTCATGTTGCAGTGTGTCAGGCTTTGGAGGTAGAGACATTACAACCTGCATGGATAGTGCAGCTACCACTACAATTAACTTATTCAGCCCTGACACTCCACAGCAAGACATGGATCAAGCATGATAATATAAGGGTGGTGCTCTTCTGGCACCACCCTTAAACTATCGTGCTTGATCTGCCTCTAGAATTGTAATACAGTCCTTCAGAGGGCAACATCAAAATGTGGCATTTTGAGTCCTGGGGCAGAATGTGTTAAGCATCAGTTTGAAAACAAACTTTTTCAGATGAATTTGTTGCCTTCAGTTAGTTACACATGCAGTGGACCATATTTCAGCCAGTTTGTCCAAATTATCTGTTGCAGAAACCGCCTGACTACTCACCAACCCAACCCTAGTCACTGCGATTTACCCTGTGAAGTGGCACTAGTTTGCACCATGTTGCAGTTTGGAGCCTGGATAGAATGTTGGTAAACGTTAGAAAATAACTGGAAAAGAAAGAAACTTGGTTCAGAAATGGCCAAGACAAAACAGTTTATTGTATTTTTGAATGAAAGAGAGGTCCGTTTTTTTTTCAAAGTGGACTGACAACAGCAAAAACAGAGAGCTACTTATCTTTAATCCTTTGGCTGTCATGATGATTTCAGTAGGAATCATGGCAACAAGAACCGCTACCGACAGCCAAAGGGTTAGCCCTTAGACTGATATAGTAGATACGGCTTGATGGAAAAGACGTGCATTTGCACATCTTTTCTGCCAAGCAGTATGGTCTCTAGCAGCCAAAGGGTCAAGAATGTAACAGAAATGAAGTGAAGAAAATAAGTTCATGTAGCTGTGCAGTAAACTAGTTTGCTGGTATTCCAAAACGTGATTCATTCATTTTTTGTTATTTTCTGACATTTAACACGTTTTGCAATCATACTTTTTTGCTGGTTTCAGCACTCTCCAGCTCATAACTGGAGTCTGTGCACATCAACCCCCTTGTGCATGGAGCCATTTGTACTGTAAACATTACAGGTAGCAGTATGCACATGGGAGGTTATTTAGCTTTGTGTGTTGGTAGCAATTTAAGTCTAAGTGATTCCTTGACAAAAATCGCTACTAACACCAGAAGTGTTAATTACGTTTTTCTTTTTAATTCATTGCTTGCTGCATACACTTAACAGGAAAATTTACCTCTTTGTTTCTTGTGTACTTGAGCATGTTGCCAAAGTTATAGCCACAAGTATTCTCCTGCCTGTTGAAACAAAAATACTAGGTGGCAAAGTAGACTGAAGTGCACGGTAACTGAGCACGGTGACAGTGTTACTGTATGCCACTTTGTGTTGTGTGTAAAAATACTGCTGGAGATGGTTATAACTCATTCAGCCTGACGCACGTATTTCCCAAATTTTGGAGGCGTCATCTAACGACTATGTACCTTGCAGGAGATGGATCGACCATGATAATTCAAGGGTAGTGCTAGATTAGCTTGATGCTGACAGGCACCAAGCTAATCTGGCACTACTCTTGAATTATCATGGTCAACCCATCTCCTGCTGTAGTGAGTCAGGGCTGAATGGGATAATCAGTTTGTAACATAAGTAGAGTTTTGATCCAGTCTGCTTTTTTTGCATTATTTTAAATGCACTTGATAAGAGGAATATTTTAAAGAAAATAAAATGTAATGAGTGGGATGTCACTGCAGTGTGGAAAAAATGTTGAAAACTACTCGGCGAAACATACTGGTTTAAAAAATGATCAGTTTATGTCTTGTCAACAAGAACAATTCAAAGTAGCATTTGTCAGTACACCAAGGCTGACAAAAATGGTGTTTTAAGTAATCAAATGCGGTAAATAGCAAGGTTTCGTTTAAAACGAATGACCACTGACAACGAACCAGAACGAAATAGGGTTGACAGCAAGGTGGTGCTTGTACCATAATTTTCGAGAACACTCCAACATCCCCAAGAGACGAGGATACTCATCAGCCCTTTGGGCTGATGAGGAACTATGCCTCTGGGAGATGTTTGGAGCTCTATAGTTACAGGCTGGCTATCCGCAGTGACTTCGCTGTTGTTTGTTGTCTGAAGTCATTCGTTGCAAACGAAACATCACTAATGTTGTTTGCTTTCTGCTGCCGTTGTTTTTTCATGAGCAACAAAATATGTTTAACCCTCTGAGCCCCACGGTCGCATTTCCGAACATTTGGAGGCATTGTCTAATGACTTTGCCAGTTGTAGGAGATGGATTGATCATGATAATTCAAGGGTAGTGCCATATGAGCTTGGCGCCTGAAGATGCCAAGCTCATCTGGCACTACCCTTGAATTATCATGCTCAATCCATCACCTGCAACTAATACATAGTCATTAAGTAACACTTAAAAATTTGGCAAGTGGGACCGTGTAGGGTTAAATGGGTTAAGTGTACTGAAAAGGGGGAGGGGGGGGGGGCGGCTTATTGGGTTCTTTGCCTTGTGCTGATTTTTTTCATGTCGGTGTTCTTGGATTAATGGAATTATTCGGTGTTGAATTTGCCCTGTTTTGAAGACAGTGAAGGGGTTAATACATGTATTGTGTAAACACTTGTGTTTGTGCTGGTCTATGCTTTAGGCTCTTACGGCATGATACTGTAAGGTCCAAACTCACGGATCATCACATATGATTGTGTAAACTGTGATGAATGAGCTGTATTTTTAGCCCATATTCAGTAGATTCATGAATAATTTTCACATGACCCTTATCTTTCGGAATAAACCAGTGTGTGAAATAAGTTTGACTAAAAATAGTTCAAGGGTAGTGCCAGAATAGCTTGGCGCCTAGGTAGGCGCCAAGCTATTCTGGCACCTCCCTTGAACTCAAGCCATTGTCTATATCCTTAACTGTAAGTACTATAATTATGCTTGCATATGGCAGTGTACAAATTTGAAGCTTTTAGCTTCAGTATGATATGGGTTAAGTGGATTGTTTTACTATCTATTGGTAAGATGGAATGCAATTTATGTCTGACCCCACCCAGGTCTGCCCTGGGGGACTTGGGTGGGGTTAGGTATTTTTTAGTTCCCAGGGTCACCCTGGTCAGCCCCACAGGGTGGGTTTTCTTCTGTATTCTGGGGCATGTGTTTCTGTCTACCCTTTGTCCATTCACCTGTATTTGCCTTTTTAAAACTCTCCCTACTGTCTGCACTGCCTGTAGCTCTTGATATTGGATGTGTGTTGCTAAATGGTCTTAGCTTTATTTAGGCCCCATGTGTTAGGTTTATTTAACGTATTTGACCGGCTGGCGACATACATTCAATATTCTGTTTATTTTTATTTATTTATTTTTTTTCACAAGCAGTGCAGGCACGTCCTGAGAAAGCCTTGTTGCTGTCGGGACGTTAAGCAATGTACAATCAATCAATCAATCAATTTATGTCTGGCTGTATTTCTGGTCATTATTTCTTTGCATTATACTGTTTCTTTTTCAAAACATCTTTTTTAAAGGCATTCTGTTCAGAAAGATTACAGTGTCTCCACCGTTTTAAATATGATTGTGTAGAAATAATGTTTACATGTTTTGTATATTTTTTGTTTTCTTTTTGGTTCCTTTGAATGGAGTTTCTACAGACACAAATCACATTCTCGTGAATTGCAAATGGATGAATGTCACTTCAGGCCCAGAAATCGCAAAAATCAGTCATGGGAAATTGACCTCTTCAAGATCAGAAGTCAAAGTGCAGCTTTTTGTATGTTCCTTCTTTTTATGGGCTTTTTAGGATGGAGCGCAGCGGAGTGAATTCAGGAACATGCCCATGACTTCATAGATGGGCAGGCCTCAAGTTCTGAAAACTTATGTAACAAGATAAAAATTACGTCGTGTCTAGTTATGCTAACCTCACTGCAGAATGTAGCTTTGGCACGAAGTGTCATATGTGCATATGTGTGTATATGCATGTATGTATGTATGTAAAAACGAGAATCTCCAATATTTGTGCAGGTACAAGGTTAAAAATTAATATACTGATCAACAAAAGAAATGCAAATTTTTCACCTTAGCGCATTTCTTCGTAAATATGCTTTAAGCTGGGTTATTTTGATGTCATTTATTAGAAAATGTTATGAAGAGTGTGTTATGTCGTGTGCAAATAGAATGTTTAGTCTTAAAAATTGCACATTGATGAGTTATGACATTATCAGTGACACTACCGTCACAGGATATTGAAAGTGAAATGGGGAGCATCTGCAGAAGACACAGCTGAAAGCCAACCAATGTGCAGTGTCACTAAAGTCCGTGTGCATGAAAATCAGGCCTGTTTGGTCTTGACCTACTTTTTGTTTGTCAAAGGCACCTAAATAATCAACATGACCTACAAACATAAAATCAAAAAGTTCTTTATTTTTAGGTTAGTGGCCATATTTACCTAATCAAATGGATATGGGTGTTTTCTTTATCTCTGCATCAGTCACTGGTTTGAAATGGTTTGAAAGTAATTCACATTAAATCAAATAAGATTTATTAAGAAATTTATGTGCACCAGAAGTTCTGGTTCTCTAATGAATTTTTAGAGTCAAATTTCATTTGAGGCAGTTAATAACATCATAAGCAATCCACACAACTTGTGTGTTAAAACATATCACAGAAAACTTGCTTCACAGAGTGTGTCCAGTTTTTCTTATATTCACCACTAATGAAACCCTGTGTCCTCTAAGGTAGCCATGGGCGATAACTCATCCAATTTTTGTGTGAAGGTAGCTCGGACAGTAGGCTGAACATATGAAGTAAGCAACAAATAAAATGTTCTTGTTTTGCTGTCAGGGTGGCTCTTTGTTTGCGGGTACACTTATACTAGTTACAGACACTTTTCGCGTTTTTAATGGAAGTCAGTATATATTAAAACTGAATGGCTCATTGAAGAGTTAAATGACCATTTATAGAAAGTCTACATTAGAGTCCACAATTTTTGTCATTTTCACTTGAAATTTTGGATATAAGACATTGGATGAGTTCGTTCGCCAGCTTTGTACCTTTTGAACTTTTTCAGTAAAAATTAATTCTTCACAAAATCCTCGACTTCTGCAGGAAATCAGACAGTGACACTGACGTAAAAACAGCAACTTCGTCACCACGCAAACATTGACGCAATAATCTAGATATGACGTAAAACTCTCTTTCTCTCGTTCCCTCACACAAAACACGCACACACATCAATGCACTGTCAGAAGAGTATGCGCGTGTATAATACTATATCACCTATCTATGTCAACCTCACTTCACAAAAATTCTAGCAAGATTGAAATTGTACAGTGTAGTTCATATTTTTTTCATCATTTGTCTCAAGTCTAAAAGCCAAAGTGAAACTTGTATCATGTCAAATCTTGCGTAAAAACTATAATTACGTCATGACAAATGATGTTTCTCAAACCAATGATGTGTATGCACTCTGCCCCTTATAAAGCTCACTGAGGCATTGGCAAATCTGCGAAGCTTTTTCAGTAGAAATTATTTCATCATCAGAATCGGGTCAAACACAACAGCTAGAGACCATTGACGGTGAGAACAGCTCTCATAGATAAGGGACTTTGTGGGTTATGGTTCATCCATTCTTTTTTTCTCAAACAGAACTTGATAATAAATTTATTTACACAGAGCATCGTAGTTACAATAACAATAGACTGTATCATGTGTGCAATTAGATTGTTTGTAATGATTGAGGTACATTTGACTTGATGAAATTCCCTGCACTGCTGCGGTACATCTCTGCTACATACTACTGGTAAAATAGCACAACGAAGTCTCTAACATATTTACCAGTCGTCGAGTGGGAAGTATGATAGATGTTAACCCATTCAGTCCTGACGCACTAAAGCAGGAGATGGATCGACCATGATAATTCAAGGGTAGTGCCAGATTAGCTTGTTGCTGACATGATGCCAAGCTGATCTGGAACTACCCTTGAATTATCATGGTCGATCCATCTCCTGCAACAGGTGCATAATCGTTGGATGATGCCTACAAAATTTGGGAAATACGTGTGCGTCGGGGCTGAATGAGTTAATGTAAGTTATGATGGGGGTCCATGGTGGAGATCAACATATTGCCGGTATTTGCATTTTTTTTTGTATATATGTTCAGGCCCTTTTTAACTGATAAACCTACACTGTAGCTCTTGTCTAAACCACTGGTTGGCCACAATGTATCTGGTACCAGACCGAATGAGTGACGGTATTTCTTTTCATGTTCACATGCCTTCTTTAATGGAAAATTATCCATATTTGATGGACAAATTTTGACAGGGACGGATAAAATAGAAGGCCAACTGTCACCAGGATGGACAGATCTTGAGAAAAAAGTTACTTAACTTGGCTGCGTTTCAAATAGCCACAGACTGTAAAGCGCCTGGGACGGGTTGCTTTGTCATGCTGTCAGTCTTAATGATGAATGATTTTAAATCCTAGTGGAAAACCTGTATTCAACATGGGAAATAACATACCGCACTTTGCGAACAGTACGATATTTGAATCGTTACACCACAAAGCACACTTCTGTATCAGCTGTGCTTGTGGTGTGCTGATTAGAGCATTGAACTTCTGATACGGAGGTCATGGGTTCAGATTCCACAGACTCCAACAATTTCTTCATTTTGTTATTTGGAGTTGCATATCACCATAATGTTTCATTCGCATTTATTCTCTGCTGTAGCACAGGAAGTGCATGTGCAGATGAACAGGTCCTACTGTTTTAACCTATTCAGCCTCGGCACACTACAGCAGAAATGGTTTGACCATGATAATTCAATGGTAGTGCCAGATTATCTTGGCGCCACCAGGTGCCAGGCTAATCTGGTAATACCCTTGAAATTATCATGATCCATCTCTTGTAGCTGATGGCAGCTGGTACATAGTTGTTAGGTGACACCTCCAAAAGTTAGGAAATGCAGCCTTGGGGTTAAATAAATAAGTGAATGCTGTCAGTCGCCAAGCTAATCTGGCACTACCCTTGAAATTATCTTGATCGATCCATCTCTTGCCGCTGGTACACAGTTATTAGGTGACGCCTCCAAAATATAGGAAATGGGTTAAAGGAGCATGTTTTGGTTTCAGGTTGTATTTCACCCAGTGAATGTTTGATAGTCAAAGAATTCATTATGAAATATTCCTGTTTGGTTTATCACACTTTTATACACATAACGTGAAGTGGTATCCTTCGGTATGGTGATTCTGTGATGATAGTTTTAATGTAAAAGTACAATGCATGTGGGGAATAAGAAGATAGAAGCAGGGTATGCACTTTGTTCATTCCCTATACAGTATATACCATATTTATCGATTGCGCTTGCTATCCTTGCACAATGTTGTTGGTCTGATTAGTCAGAGAAAAAGGCGAGGTGTAATTTCTTTCACATACTGGACCAGCTTTGGGAGATGGGTTTATTAACAGCTAGCTCAAGGTTACTGCCTTATTAGCTTGGTGCCTTTGGGCACCTAACTAACCATTCTGTACCCTTGAGCTATTATGGTCAATCAATCCCCACCCGGGTCTGCCCTGGGGGACTTGGGTGGGGTTAGGTATTTTTTAGTTCCCAGGGTCACCCTGGTCAGCCCCACAGGGTGGGGTTTTCTCTCTATTCTGGGGCGTGTGTTTCTGTCTACCCGAGGTCCATTCACCTGTATTTGCCTTTTTAAAACTCTCCCTACTGTCTGCACTGCCTGTAGCTCTTGATATTGGATGTGTGTTGCTAAATGGTCTTAGCTTTATTTAGGCCCCATGTGTTAGGTTTATTTAATGTGTTTGACCGGCTGGCGACATACATTCAATGTTCTGTTTAGTTGGTTGTTTTTTTTCACAAGCAGTGCAGGCACGTCCTGAGAAAGCCTTGTTGCTGTCGGGACGTTAAGCAATGTACAATCAATATTATGGTCAATCCACCCACTGCAACTGATACGTAGAAGATGATTGTTGGATGTGAGCTAACTGTCTAGCTCTGTCAGGGTCAGTAAGGATTTTGATGAGATGTTTGACTGTGAACGCGCTGATGTATTTTTCCTACAGGTGGACGGTAAAGGATGTGCAATGCATTGTTTTGGCATGTAAGCTCATTTTTACTCATTTTGCACAGGGTTATTCTTGATTTTAAACCATGATGCATTTTTCACTGTGATGTTTGTTTTAGAAATGATCAATAAACTCCTGAAAGAATGACCTGTACTACGTTAACTACGAGTATGTAGTGAGCCTTGAGAATGTTCAAAACATTTATTTATTTTCTACATATCTGTAGTCAGTATGTCATGCAATACATGTCAGAGACACAGTACAAACACAGCATTTTATGTGATACTGTATATTTATCATCTGAATAGTCAGACTCGTCAAAATAATGTGCACAGTAAACTTGGCTTATACGCGTATAACATGGTCGGACATAACAGCAGTTGGATATAACAACACTATTCCAGAGGTGCCAGCTACACTCTTACTGTGTAATCAATTCCTGCGCCAGCCACTAAGCAAGGTGCTCCGCAATAGCGGAGCACCTTGCTTAGTGGCTGGCGCAGACAGAGGTGCCAGCTACACTCTTTCTGTGTAATCAATTCCTGCGGCAGCCACTAAGCAAGGTGCTCCGCAATAGCGGAGCACCTTGCTTAGTGGCTGGCGCAGACAGAGGTGCCAGCTACACTCTTTCTGTGTAATCAATTCGCTTATAACAAACTTTGTCTATATAACAAACAATTCAGGGTCCTCTGGTCTGTTCTAACCGAAGTTTACTGTATTATGTAACATTTCATTGGAATATGTACACGTTTCAAATAAATAACAATACTTTGGTTCGGTGAGGTATTAAAAATACATGTGGTCTGGAAAGCACTGCGGCCTGCCTTCGTTTGGTTTCCTGGGCGCTGCATCAAACTGGATGCTGAAAAACAGAAAACAAAAGCTGATGAAGTATGCTCCAGAGGGGCACACTGGTTAACTCATTCAAGGCCAGCTGCATCCGGATACGTGGCTTTATGCTGCGTATCTGGATGCGGCTGGCCTTGAATGAGTTAACCCATAACATCCTGAAAATGCCTATTGTCCTATGAAGGCTACATTACAGATTAGGAGATAGATCAATCATTTTAGTTCAATGGTAGTGCCAGAATAGCTTGGTGCCAAGCTATTCTGGCACCACCAGCCTTGAGCTATCATAGTCAAATTTATCTCAAGAAATAGTGTATCAGGATGAAAAGGGTTAAGTTTTATCTGAATGTATTTATGTAGACACATTTTGTGTAAAGAAAAAATATCGGCTAAGAAAACTTGTTTACGGAAAACGAGCAGAACTTTTAAAGTCAAACTACTTATGATAAAAGCACACTTGCCTAGGTAACGAGGACACTTTTGATGGAGATATGTCATAAGCGCAATATTAAATATAAAATACTCGAGTACCGCTGTGCAATACAGCATGAACAAAATACACAAGTGTACCAATATGATATGGCACCAGAGAAATGGGGAAAAGGCGCCCATGGACTACTGAAATCTTTGACTGTCTCTTTAAGCAAACAACACACATGATGGTGTTGAAATTTCAGCTTGAACTGTCCACCAAAGATCCTATATTCCAGATTTTTGGGTCCATCAGCCAGGACAAAACAGTCTCTAACTGTGGATAGCAAAAATTAATCCTTTAAGTGCCGAGAAAATTTGCAAGCCTGCCAGCTGCAAGAGGTCTAGATCCTCATGAGCCCCCGCAGTTGCGGGGGCTCATGAGGATCTATGCCTCTTGCTGAAACCACTTTGTGTCCATATTCCTTTGACGCCTGGAAACCTTTGGCACCGAGTTTACAAGCATTTGAAAAACAATTTTAGCTGCGTCCACTGGCATTGAAGGGCATTATGTGTTCAGGGTCCGTACGGTCTGTGAACATTTGTGAAAGTTGTTAAAAAATGACAAGGCTTTTTCAGGGCCCTGGAAAGTCTGTCAATTTCAGTCCTTTTCCCTAAAGTCTGTGAAAGTTTGTAAAAAATGACAAAGTGCTGGCAAACTTTTGTCTACTTCTTTTTTTCTTTCTCAGTCCCCCAATTTGTGACTATTCCATTGCGAACGATCATGCTGACACTTGTTGCAAGTGATCGATATTTAGCTCTGGTTATAAAGTGACTGCATGGCCTTTCTGCCGAACATTCTGATTGGTTGTTTACGCTTCTACCGAGCTCCGCCATTCGCTAAGCGTTCTTTTATTTTGGTATCTCTTCATGCATTAGGCATGAAAGCTTCAAATGAACTGCTGATACAGAGTGATCTAATGTATGTAAACCTTCAGGCTTTAGTTTGGGTTTATGAAACATTTATGAAAAGTTTGTGAACTTCGTCCATGCTTTTCTGTACGGACCCTAGTGTTATTCCTAAAAAA
This sequence comes from Semisulcospira habei, assembly GCA_036245525.1. Lineage (NCBI taxonomy): Eukaryota > Metazoa > Mollusca > Gastropoda > Semisulcospiridae > Semisulcospira > Semisulcospira habei. The sequence continues at coordinate 95,267,535 of BTPG01000008.1, read as the reverse complement.
TACTTACAAAGTGGTGTGCATATTTTCGTCTATCTGCATGATGGCGGCACGGTTCCCCAGGCGGTACATGTAGTTGGGTGCACTGAAGGTCGTCACTACGTTCTTGTTGTGGCACCACTGGTAACCCTGCATTAATAATAATGACAATAATAATGAGTTCTTATATAGCGCAGGATTTCCACAAAGTATATGTATAGAAACCAAGGGGAATCGCAGCGAATCACCTGCGTATTTCTCTGTGGGCTGGCGATTGGGTGCCTGATAGGCGGGGGCAGGGGATCTAACTGTTTGTTTGTCCAGCGCTGTGATTCCCCTTGGTTTGTATACAATTCTGCCAGCGCTAGCCTCACCTATCTGGTTTGTGAGTCTCCACAAAGTAGCCTGAGCTCAAAGCACTTTACAAACTCACATACACAACTACACAAACACAACACAAATAAACCATTCAGTAAAAATTAAAAAGAAATAAACAGAAAATGTCCTGTCTAACAGCAGATGAAAAGGACTCATAAAAAGAGTGCATCAGCGTCTGCTGGAACGAGGTCTGTTTAACTCCTTCAGCCCGACGACCGTACGTAATTACCAGATTTTGGAGGCGTCATCTAATGACTATGCACCAGTTGCAGGAGATGGATCGACCATGATAATTCAAGGGCAGTGCCAGATTAGCTCGGCGACGACAGGCCTCAAGCTAATCTGGCACTACCCCTGAATTATCATGGTCGACTCATCTCCTGTTGTAGTGCGTGAGGACTGAATGGGTTAATCCCACACTCAAGTCGAAAATCAAAATCGAAAGTGTTTTCAGCTGGATTTTGAAAGACTGGAGGGAAGGACAATGACGCAGGTGAAATGGGAGATTATTCCAGACTTCGGGGGCCTCAAAAAGCGAATGATCGCTGTCCAAAGCATTTCAAGGAAACACGGGGGGATGGCTGATGTCAATACACAAAAAATACTGTGTGAAAGTTATAACCTATGGGATCAATCATGACAGCTCTACTCGTGCTTGATTACCGTGGCAGGGACTGCAGGGTGCGTGGTCGACCTACTGGACATCCACATTTAACCCTTTAACCCATATCATACTGAGGATAAAAGCTTCAAATTTGTCTACTGACCGCCATATGCAAGCTACATTATAGATAAACCAATGGCTTTAGTTCAAGGGTGGTGCCAGAATAGCTTGGCGTCTGGCACTACCCTTGAACTATTTTGGTCAAACTTATCTGGTGTATTCCGAATGATAAGGGTTAATTGGCTGTCGGTGAGGCTGTCACAATTTGTTTTTGTGATCACCGCAGGAACTGATCACACAAACGCTACCGACAGCAAAAGGGTACTTATACTGATCTTTTTTGCTTTAATCCATTTCAAGTAGCACCGCGGATGCCCTACAGCAGAATATGAATCGACCACGGCAATTCAAGGGCGGTAGTACAAGATTAGCTTGGCGCCACTAAGCCAGTCTAGCCGACTACCCTTGAATTATCATCCGTTGATTCATCACTTGCAACTGGTTCTGACATGCTCTTTGGGTGATACATCCAAAATCTGGGAAATGCGCCCGTGGCCGGGTTAACCCTTATCATTCGGAATCAGTACACCAGTGTGTGAAATAAGTTTGACTAAAATACCGTGCCAGAATAGCTTGGCGCCTCTATGCGCCAAGCTGGCACCACCCTTGTACTAAAGCCATTGGTCTATATCCTTATCTGTAGGTACTATAATGTAGCGTGCATATGGCAGTGTACAAATGTGAAGCTTTTAGCCTCAGTATGATATCGGTTATATGGGTTAACACCCCTTCACCGCCAGTGAACACTGACTGCGTTTTGAAACCATCGTAAATTTAACTTCAAAGAACGCCAGACATCAAAGGAACATTGATGAAAAGTGGTTTCAGCAAGAGGCATAGATCCACATGAGCGCCAGCAACTGCGGGAGCTCATGAGGATCTATACCTCTTGCATTTGGGTGTCGTTCAATTTTTCTCGGCAATGAAGGGGTTAAACAATGACTATAGATCTCTTCCTGATTTACAATAAAAATAATCACAATGCTTCACGCTACGTAGATAACAGAAACATTTAAGCGCCATTCTGGTACCACTCTTGGTGTGCCAGTCTCCTGAAATGTCATTTAGTCTTCAAACATTTGGGATTTTCAACGGGCGTAGGACTCCTCTTGTTGTGGGAGGGACATCGTATGAATAATAAACAGCATCTAACAGCATAAAAAAATATTGTGAAAAGCATCTAACAGCTAACTTGAATACACAGAGTGAAAAGTATCTAACAGCATGAATACATAGAGTGAAAAGCATTAACAGCATGAATACACAGAGTAAAAAGCATCTAGCAGCATAAATACATACAGTGAAAAGCACATAAAAAGCATAAATAAATATAGTGAAACTGAAGCATCCAAAAGAATATATGAGTGAAAAGCATTGTAAAACATCAATCAATATAATGAAAAGCATCTAACAGCATACATACATAGAGTGAAAAGCATTCAGCATAAAGACATACAGTACATAGAGTGATAAGCATTAACACATACAGTGAAAGGCATCTAACAGCATAATATAAAGGAATATAGTGAAAAGTCCATCGTAACAGCACAGTAAATACATAATTTGTAGTGAAAAGCATCTAACAGCATAAATACATAATTTGTAGTGAAAAGCATCCTTCAGTATAAATAAATAGTAAAAAGCATTTTTAAGACGTACATCGTGCACTGCCTGGTGAGCTCTGGCCACCAGCGTGAGTGTGGTTGGTGTGGTTGAAGGCCTCGGAGATGTCCGGCCCGAACACGTGACCCGCGCCCCGTGGAGACGGGCGCCACCCCAATATGTCCTCGGGGTCTGACCACAGCAGGTCAGTCGTTCATTGGACCCTAAAACAGTCAGTCAAAAATGATAAGATCAGATCGAACTGTATCGCTACATGTAAATCATAGGACATTAGAAAATCGTGAAGTGACATTTGAAATTGACGTAAACATCGCAATGATCCAGTCGTAACAGAAAACCGAGGGTAAATTAAACTGACACTTCACTGCCGAGAGAAAAGCCGAGTGAACACACTCCAACTACAAGAGACATAGATCCTCATGAGCCCCCGCGAGCGCGGGGGCTCATGAGGATCTATGTCTCTTGCTGAGACCAGTTTGTATCCCTGTTTCTTGGACGGCGTTGGCTTTTGGTCGTTGAATGAAGTACGTATCAGTGGCAGGGAAGTTGTTAATACGAAGCCGCAGAGATGCCAACAGTCGCCAGTGGCCGACGGAAATGTTTCAGAGGTCGGACACATCATAGCCAACTGCCAGACTTGAACTCAGTCAAACGACGGATTCGTTGCTGCCCTCTCTTGCCAAACACTGAAGACATGGTACTACTATGATAGAGGGCCCAAGTGTACGTTTATACAAAGAAGTACCCAACGGAGAAAGAAACACGCTTAGAAAAGACGGGTACAACACAATTTATTAATATTTCGGGTAAATACCCTTTGTCAAAATAGACAAACAAACAGAGAGATTAGCCGCAACTTATCTTCATTGGCAGAAGGAATGTGGCAACTGAAGGAGGTGACGTAAAGAAAAGGAAGAACAAAAGTGCGGAAAAAGTAAAAATGACGTCAACGAAAAATCATAAGAGAGACTCGGAGAGAACCTGAACACGAGAGACAAGGGTGTGTGCAAGCACGTGCAGGAGCGAGCAAAAGTAAATGCGTGTAGGTGAGGCCAGAGAAAGAGAGACGGAGAGAGAGAACGAACGGGGAGTACCCTTGGGCACGAAGTAGGCTGAGTGTCTAATACACAAAGCCTGCAAAACACCAACCCGAAGGCAAACTTTATATCACCTTCAAGTTGAGTACCTCGGGGAAAAACGGGAGGACCACGGGAAAAAACCCCAGCATTTAGCACGATACACAACAAGTAATAAGTCATTGAAACAAAGCAAATAATCAAATTCAGTAAGAGAATATTGGTATAACCCTTATCATTCGGAATATACCAGTGTGTGAAATAAGTTTGACTAAATATTTCAAAGGTAGTTCCAGAATAGCTTGGCGCCTCTAGGCGCCAAGCTATTCTGGCACCTCCCCTGAACTAAAGCCATTGGACTATATCCTTATCTGTAAGTGCTAATGTAGCTTGCATATAGCGCAGTGTACAAAATTGAAGCTTTTAGCCTCAGTATGATACGGGTTAAGTGGAGAGTAGGTAGTTGTGAAACCGTCTTCAAGGGTAACTAAAAAAATAAGGGGAGAGAGAGAGAGAGAGAGAGAGAGAGAGAGAGAGAGAGAGAGAGAGAGAGAGAGAGAGAGAGAGAGAGAGAGAGAGAGATGAAATGAAATCAAACTTTATTTCTCAACGGATGAAGTAATTAGCACGCGTGCCATTTTTCATACTTGCAGTTGCTACTCTACAAACACAGGATAATAATTGTAATACTAATAGTACCAAATTACACAAAGAAAAATTAGGAGACATTAAACATGAAAAGACATTAAACAAAATTCATTCATTCATTCGGTCATACAAAAACAAACGAAAAACATAAACTACATGAAACGCGCGCACACACAGACACGCGCTAATGATAACTTGACCTATATACGAAGCAAATCATTTGGATCATAGTAAAAATTTACTTCAGACAGCAAAAATTATTTGGATTATAATAGAAACTTGAATTATGTAATTAGGCGATTATTATTAGTATGGACAAACCATACGGCAGCATGCACTGATTATACGATAAGCACGTTTGATACGGATACTTGTGGTAGATTATGTATCAGCAGACAAGTACTTGAGGAGGCATTCCTTGAAAGAGGAGAGGGAGCTAGCGTGTGTTATACATGTAGGCAGTTTGTTCCAGAAAGATGCGCCTGAGAAAGATACACTGGTTTTAAATAGATCTATCCTGGGGCGAGGTGTAATAAAGTTTCGTCTTGAAGTAAAATAACCACCTGAACTTGCCTTGGTAAAGAGCTTACAAAGATATTCTGGGTGAATCTCATTCCAGATTTTATACATAAACACACCCTTGTTTAAGAGGTGATGCTTGCTAAGAGGTAGCATTTTCAGTTTTGTAAGTCTTTCGTCAGTTGTCAGGGCTGAATCAGGCAGGATATGTTTCGCTGCTCTCCGATGCAGGGAGTTAAGCCTCTTCAAGTGTATGTCACCGCTGCCATCCCATATCGTGGACGCATAATCGATGTGGGATTTGACATGTGCATTGTAAAATAACTTGCGGGCATCAACATTGATAAAGTACTTCAACTTTGAAAGCATAAAAACATTTCTGGCAACAGTTTTACATACAGCATTTATGTGCGATTGCCACTTCATCTGGTCATCAACAACTACACCAAGTAATCGGTGAGAGAGAGAGAGAGAGAGAGAGAGAGAGAGAGAGAGAGAGAGAGAGAGAGAGGCGGGAGGGGGGGTGGGGGGGGGGAGGGGGAAGGAGGAAGGAGGAAGGGGAAGAAGGGAAAAGGAAAAAGCGTAAAGAGAGAAAGAGGGCTAGAGAGAAGTGTTAAGGGGGTGGGGGGGGGGGGGGGGGGGGGGGGGAGAAAAAGAGGGAGAGAGATTTAAAAAAAAAAAAAAAAAAAAAAATGGCGGAAGACAACCAGCCAGAGCCACTAGCCCCACCCAACAGGCACCCACCAGCCCACAGAAAAACACACAGGCACGCAACAAGACGACCACATACATCCCCAAGGGATGCACACGATCGCCCCGCCCCAAAACCGCGTATCACTCCGTAGGCCGGAGACCGGGCGCCCGACAGGGAAGGGCAAGGGATCCAACTAAACGTTCGGCCAGCGCTGAGAAAGTCCCCAAGGGAAGTGTACATATCAACCAACACCAATCTGGTTAGTGAGTAGTAAAACAGAAGCGACACAGTGAGGTAAAGGTACAGTTAGCAGACACAAGCAAGGTAAAAAATGTTAATCTTTCATATCAGTTCATCCCGAGTGGCGCCACAGTGCCCAGTTTATTAATCAGAAAATTTTCACGGTCTTTCCTGGCCCAGACATTACTGGCTTGCATAAGCCTGAGGCCTTTAACCCGAATGTCCGAGACGGAGTGGCTGGCCTGACTGAAATGTCGTCCGACCGGTCTGTTGTATTGGTACTTGACAGACTGAAGATGTTCTTTGAAACGGTCGTTGATGGTTCTTTCCGTCTCTCCAACATAGAGTTGGCCGCATTTCACACAGGAGATGACATAAATCACGTTGGTGGTTTGACACGTGAAGTATCTGTCTATGTTGAATTTGTAACGTGGACCATTCACCACGGTAGTAGGGCAAATAAAAGGACACGTCTTGCAATTAGGAACATTGCACGGAGTGGAGCCGGAGGGTCTGGTGGTATGACGAGGCTTGAGAGTAGAGCGAACAAGCATGTCCCGCAAATTAATATCCCTCTTGAAAGCTACCAACGGAGGTTCAGAAAAGATAGCAGCAGATTCTTGACTGGATGACAAAAGACCCCAGTTAGAAAGAAGGATTTTACGAACCGGATTGGTGTGGGGATGGTAGATCATGGTTACGATAGGCCTGTCACTATCAGCCCCCCCCCCCCTACCCCCCTTAACACTTCTCTCTAGCCCTCTTTCTCTCTTTACGTTTTTTCCTTTTTCCTCCTCCCCCCCCCCCCCCCGCCTCTCTCTCTCTCTCTCTCTCTCTCTCTCTCTCTCTCTCTCTCTCTCTCTCCCCCCGCCCCCTTATTTTTTGAGTTACCCTTAAGACGGTTTCAAACTGCCTCCTCTCCACTTATACCAATATATTCTCTTACTGAATTTGATTATTTGCTTTGTTTCAATGACTTATTACTTGTTGTGTACCGTGCTAAATGCTGGTTTTTTTTTCCCGGGGCCCTCCCGTTTTCCCCCGAGGTAGTCCTCAACTTCGGGTTGGTGTTTAGCAGGCTTTGTGTATTAGACACTCAGCCTACTTCGTGCCCAAGGGTACTCCCCGTTCGTTCTCTCTCTCTTTCTCTCTCTCCGTCTCTCCCTCTCTCTCTCTCTCTCTCTCTCTCTCTCTCTCTCTCTCTCTCTCTCTCTCTCTATCTCTCTCTCTCTTTCTCTGGCCTCACCTACACGCATTTACTTTTGCTCGCTCCTGCACGTGCTTGCACACACCCTTGTCTCTCGTGTTCAGGTTCTCTCCGAGTCTCTCTCTTATGATTTTTCGTTGACGTCATTTTTACTTTTTCCGCACTTTTGTTCTTCCTTTTCTTTTATTTTACGTCACCTCCTTCAGTTGCCACATTCCTTCTGCCAATGAAGATAAGTAGCGGCTAATCTCTCTGTTTGTTTGTTTGTCTATTTTGACAAAGGGTATTTACCCGAAATATTAATAAATTGTGTTGTACCCGTCTTTTCTAAGCGTGTTTCTTTCTCCTTTGGGTACTTCTTTGCATATTACACGCGGCTTGGCAGTCACCTTTTTGGTCTGGATTGTACGTTTATACAGGGTTGTCCAAAGTCAAGGAAGGGCGACACGGAGAACAAAACTAAGCAAAACGGCCTCTGGCCGTAATATGGCCATACAATGTTCAGACTCGGAGATGCTATGGCCGCCTTGCCATACCTCCTCTGAACGTCATATGGCCAAAGGTATATTGTTTGTTTTCCTCTGAGGCGGTAGTGTCCAGATGACCCGCCACTTGATATCCCACCCCGTTTACCCCTAAAGTTTTTAAGCCACATACTGGGGCTAAAAGCTTCAAATTTGTACACTGCCATATGCAAGCTACATTATACTTATAGTACTCAGTACAGATAAGGATATAGAGCAATGGCTTTAGTTCAATGGTGGTGCCAGAATAGCTTGGCGCCTAGAGGCGCCAAGCTATTCTGGCACTACCCTTGAACTATTTTAGTCAAACTTATTTCACACACTGGTGTATTCCGAATGATAAGGGTTATGCAGCAGAATATCCCAGCGCAAACCTCACACTCATTTTTATGCTTGTACTCGCCTTAACGGAGAACTAATTATATTGCATATGATCAAACACGGTGAAACATGCTTCGGTAAATGTTTCGGGTTATTGCCGGGTTCGGCCCTGCCCACCCCCACCCATGCCCATCCCCCCTCCCCCCTCAGCCATTGCCCTCTAGGTCAGTCGTTTACTAGTTTGTCACTGCTGTGGTACCGAGTCCACAGTTGTGTGTGCACGGTACTTTATTACTTGTACTGCTGTGTTCACCCATCACCTCCTGAGAATGATTTAAAAAAAAAAATTGTTTATTGTCATTTGAACGCTACATTACAGATTAGGAGATAGATGATCAACAATTTTATTTCAAGGGTGGTGCCAAAATAGCTTGGCCAAGCTATTCTGGCACCACCCTTGAAATGCAATAGTCAAGTTGATTTCAAGCAGCAGTGTATCAGGATGAAAAGGGTTACGAGAAGCATGAAGTGGAACTTGCACTTTGAGTGACATGTATACACTGACCTCAATGGGTGCCTCCTGTATTCTGTCGAGTGCCCGTAGAACGGATTATAGCATAAACTGAAAATGGATTAGCTCATTCAGCCCGACGCACGTATTTCCCAAATTTGGGAGGCGTCATCTAACGTCTATGCACCTGTTGCACGAGATGGATCGACCATGATAATTCAAGGGTAGTGCAAGATTAGCTTGGCGCCTGTCGGCGCCAAGCTAATCTGGCACTACCCTTGAATTATCATGGTCGACCCTGACCCATCTCCTGCTTTAGTGCGTCAGGGCTGAATGGGTTAAACACTTTATCTGGCCATATGACCGTGGCCATGTGTTTACTGGTCTGTGACTTGGTACTTTATGGCTGTTGGTCGTAAGACCCAAAGTCACATACATAATAATGATGATATAATGATAATGATAACATATAATGATGATAAAGTAGCCTGTGGGCGGATGGTCTGTCTTAGTGCGTTCACTCACTGTTGTGCCGTTAGCGGAAAGCTACTGACCGTCGCCTCGCATGCATAAAGTCTAGTATTACATTAAATAGTTGTGAGAAAAGAAACATCAACGATTCTTTCCGTATCACAGTACTTGTGTGTGAAACACATTTCGAGTCACTGAAGAAATTAAAATATGTGTTATTGATCTGACAAAGAAAAGATGTACTGGGGCAATGCCAGTTGAAATATCAGATGTTAAAATCAGTCAGTTATCCACTGTCCTCATTTTGTTATTTCATGTGAACCGCTATGAAGTTAAAAAAAAATTAAAACAACAACAATCACAATTTATGTCAACGACGTTAGACCCCATTTATGATTGGGAAAAAAAATGCCTATCCAAGCGCAAGAGGCAAAGAATTTCATAAGCCCCCGCATCTGCGGGCGCTTATGAAATTCTTAGCATCTTGCTGGCCCCGTTTATTCGGGTTTACCTCGGCGGAGCCTGTTTGGCGCTGACTGATTTCGCCACTTTTGCGCCCACTGGCAGCGGCAGTTTAAAAGTATACTGACCTTTCCGTCGACAAGCGCCGTGACGGGCAGGTAATCAAAGACCTCAGTGAACATCTTCCAGACGTTGGGGTTGCCGTACTTGCACATGACCTCATCGTAAAACCCATACACCTGTGACGTTCATGCGGCTCTCGTGGTTCCCGCGCAAGACGGTTACTCTGTCTGGGTAGCGCACCTGTCAGTGAGAGTCACAAAACCATTTACGAGGCTGTCAGTGAGAGTCACAAAACCATGTACTGTCAGTGAGAGTCACAAACCATTTACTGTCAGTGACAGTCACAAACCGTGGACACGGATAAACAAGAAAGACAGAGGATATTGCAGAGACTGATTAATGACCTCGACTATAGGTGAGGTGGAGGGGACGTGAAGAAGGGGGTGGGAGTGCAGTGGATATTTTTCAGCTCCTTTGACTCTCTAGGTTCAGTAAAAGGGGGTGGGGAGGGGGGGGAAGGGGGGGGGGGATTGCCATAAAAGCTTGATTCGTGACCAGCTTTTTCAGTTTCGGTTCAGTCAGTTCATGATTGCGATTTTTTTTATATCCTCGTGATCCGTAAAAGAAGGGTTCGTCGTGAAACGTGAAAGAGAAAATCAGTAAAATCCTCGTGATCCATGAAAACGTCCTGGTTATTTCAGCCTGGCTTGAAACGTGAAACGTGTCTTGCCACTTTATAATTTCTAGTTAGAAATCTTCAGTCACCCACCGCCCTCCGCCGTCGTTTGCTGTACTAATACAAGATAAGCCACAGGATGAGGTAACCTAAACGAGTTAGGTCCCCTGACAGCGGTTCTTCGAGGAGCCGCTGTCAGGGATCCTAACTCGCATAGCCTCTTAAGGTCAGTGACTGATCCAGCTTACCTTTAAAGCGATCAGAAGGGAGATGACCTCCACGGAGTAGTATCCCCTGTCGACATAGTCGCCCATGAAGAGGTAGTTGGTATCGGGCAGATGCCCCCCGATCCTGAAGAGCTCCAGCAGGTCATACAACTGTCCATGTATGTCGCCGCACACGGTGACCGGACACCTTACGTCACGCACGTTAGACTCGTTCACGAGCAGCTCTTTGGCCTGCACACACACGGCCAAAACTCAGTTTAGCTCAGGTAGTTCTAGTAACACTGACATTGGACCCTGCAGTGAAAAGTCACAGTCCGGCCGTCCAGATTGCCCTGAAGATTATGTACTGACTCAGTTATAGCTTCGGAAAAAGATCGACCATGATAGCTCAAGGTGCTGCCAAATAGCTTGGCGACAAATGAAAGGGCACAATTTTAAAAAGTTGGGAAGGGGAGACGGAAGGGGGGGGGGGGGGGGGGGGGGCGAGTCTAGAGTCATTACGAAAAGACCCCCCCCCCCCCCCCCAAAAAAAAAAAAAAAAAAAAAAAAAAATGGTTACGCTCAGTTAAATTTGAAGACACATTATTTTCAGCACCATTTGTGTTTGTTATGCCAAGTCGACACACCTTTAACAGCAGACTGGACACACAGCAGAAACACCTACATAATGACACTTGTTTATTCCGCAGCCGTTAGTGTGCCAATCCAGTTTTTTTTTTTTTTTTTTTTTTTTTTTTTTTAGCTGTTTTTCGTACTGATAGCGTTGTATTTCTAGAACGGAGTGGAGTCATTGTCATGTTACGTGATATAAAGACGACGTGTGCTGAACTGGATTCTCCTGTGTTTAACTCATTCTACCCCAACACCGAAATCCCCAAATGTTGCCGTTGTTCTCTGAAGACTGCATTGCAGTGCAGGACACAGATCGACCATGATAGTTCAAGGGTGATGCCAGAATAGCTTGGCGCCCATAGGCGCCAAGCTATTCTGGCATCACCCTTGAACTACCATGGTCGATCCTTATCTTGCTGTGGTGTGTCTGGGATAGAATGAGTTAAATGAACAACTAGACCTGTGTGTAGCGTTTCGTCGCAACCATCTGTAACAGAAGTGTATCTTTGAACTGTTACGGCCGCGCCGGTCAGTGGGCCTTAAATCAGTCATTTGAAGTACTCGTCATCAGTTGGGCGCGGGTACAAGTCAGTGCGGCCGTAACTTCAAACTTACGTATGCACTATAATCTGTTCAGTGCCACATGTATCATAATCAGATTGTAACATAAGAATCGAAGTTATTTCATCTTCAATAAGTTCATCATATTGTAGCTACTGTGTGAGAACTATTTCAAAGTGATTTAGTAGCAATGATGGCAGCAATCGCAAAAACAACAGTAACAACACCAACAAGAACTAACAACCACTACAACAGCAACAACAACTATATAACAACAACAACAATTCTGTTTTTAGTCTGTCACTTAGAAGAAAGGCACTAATCACACTCCTACACACGTGATGAATTAGTGTGTACACTGATGTCATGTAGACCTCAGCTCTTGACCCGTGAGCCATATCAGTGTTTGCCGCGTGCTGGCTTGTGATTTTAGACCTTACGGCCTGAAGCCGTAAGGTCCAAAATCACAGACCATCACGCACAATATTATCTGACGTGACTTGCCCTAACGGATGTGTCGGCCTTGACTCGCCATAAACGAGGACAGATTCCATTGTCGCGCGGCGGCACGATCTGGTTCTATCTGGTTAACCGATTTGTCGGGATGTTGCTTTATGTTTTGGAACTCGTCTAGCGTCAGATCAATACTGACCCAATGCGCACAAGGCCATCGGACGGTATGGCCGGCCGGGTGACGAGGATCGGTTACCAGATCACTGACATCACGTTACATTATTGTACATTACTTCATTAGATATAGGACTCCGCCGATTGGCATTGCATGCCCAATCAGTAACTTGAAAACTGTTGGTGAACGCTCATAGTCCGCTTCATTGCAGCGTCAGTTTGGAACTCGCTGCCTGCCATTCTGCGAGATCTCTCTCTCTCTTGCAGTGTGCGATTTTCCCCTTTCTAACTCTTCAATTTTCAATTCAGTTCGGCATATCTTCAGTTAATACAAGATGCTAATGCTGCACGTATTGTGTGTGTGTGTGTGTGTTGTGTGTGTGTCCAGTCTGTGTGTGTGTGTGTGTGTGCGCGCGTGTGTTTGTGCTTGTGTCTATGAATGTATGTATGGATATAATATGTACACCTTTACAACTGTGTGTATGTGTGAGATTTTCTATATTTATTTCCATTTCTTCAATGATTTCTTTTTTTAAACTTTATATTTCAATTTTTTGTTCGTTTTATATTTTGTTTTTCCCAATTTAAAGATAATATTTTGTGATTTGTGCATTCTATGAAAAGTAGATTAGCAACGGCAAGTTCGAAAAATGGTTTCACCAAAACTTTCACCGTTGTAAAATCACCAGAATCATTGTCATTGTCTCTCTCTCTCAGTGTAAGGCTCAGTTGAACTTGTATTGAAACACTTCTTCCAGCGGGCTTGCTTTTCCTCAGTCGTAGATCCGTGGTCCTGTTGTATTTATTTGTAATGTTTCATATCGTCTATGTCATGTTTGAATGTGTGTGTTAACATAATGCCGAGCTTTTGTCACAAAAAGATTTTGCCCTATACAAGAACCATTCATCATTATTATTATTATTGTTGTTATTATTATTATTGTTATTATTATTATTATTATTATTATTATTCCATGCATACAACAACAGCTGGAATAGTTGGGTTGTGTTTAACCTACTCAGTGCCAGACTGTGCCGTTCCGCCTGCAATTTTCGTTAATTTAACACCCAAAATCCCTAAGTGTTTCAGGAACACGGATTCAAATTGCTATCAGCAAGCGGCGTAGATCCGCATGAGCACACGCAGCCAGTGCGATCATGAGGATATTTACCTCTTGCAGTTGGGCGTTTTTTTTTTTTTGTTTTTTTTAAAAATAGTTTTCTCGGCACTGAACGGGTTAACCCATATCATACTGAGGCTAGTAGTACACTGCCATATGCAAGCTACATTATAGTACTTACAGATAAGGATATAGACCAATGGCTTTAGTTCAAGGGTGGTGCCAGAATAGCTTGGCGCCTAGAGGCGCCAAGCTATTCTGGCACTACCCTTGAACTATTTTGGTCAAACTTATTAGTCACACACTGGCATATTCCGAATGATAAGGGTTAGCAGATTCTACCCCACGACCGAAATCGCCCAATTTTGATGTTGCCCTCTGAAGGACTGTATTACTGACGATTCTAGAGACAGATCGAGCATGATAGTTCAAAGGTGGGCGCCAAGCTATTCTGGCACCACCATTGAACTATCATGCTCGATCCATGTATTGCTGTGGTGTGTCGGGGCTGAATGAGCTAAATATTGCAAACACAGACAATCCATCTCCCGCAGTCGACATGAGACGTTACAGACAATCCATCTCCCGCAGTCGACATGAGACACTACAACGCGTGGAGAGGTTTCGGTCAGATCAAAGACACTGAAAGAAAGATGTAAGAAAGTGCTTGATCATGTGCTAATTAATGGTGCAACTTACAGTGGGCATTGTCTTTGTGTATCAGACAGCTCGGTGATTATTACAGGGAGGGATATTTTGTACTTGTCTCTTGCCCTGAATTTTATTTGAGTTTGTGAGCTAAGTCATTGTTTTTGTGCCACATACGTCTGTGCATTTTCAAAACAATAATACTTTATCTGTAAACAGTTTTTTTTTAAAAAAATACATTTATAAGCCAGCATTTAATTTTTGACATGTATCATTCCTCAAAAAATGTAAAAGGCATCTGTTATAGGCACAAACATAATATGAGAGTACAGAGCTTTGTTGGATTGTATTTTAGCATAATGTAGTGTGAGTCTCAAGATAAGGTTTTTGTGTTTATAAACATCTGATGTTTGATCATAAAAATGTGATTCCATGTAACACTTCTCATCTGGAACAAGATCTTTAAATCATATATATGCATTTTTCTGCTCTTTCTGTCTGTACTGGCAGATAATCAGTTATTTGGCATGATATGCTGCACTTTATTGAACTTGACAATTATTAATTTGTGTTTGACACGATGGATGTTCATTGCCAATATTGATTTTTTTCTTACATGTTTTGATGATGTAGATGTATAACACATCTTTGATGATACACACATATATCAGCATATGTTTATATGTGTATCATTTGTCTGCTTTTCCAACTAACGCATGTACTAATCTGTACACTGTTGACAGCACTTTTAGTCAAGGTGATTTCTGCGGGAATCAACTAGACAAAGTAGCGCTAACAACAGCTGAAGGGTTAGGTACATTTTTGTTTTCTTCAATTCAAACCTTTTTCCTGGCACCTATTTTATTTTTGGTGCTTTAAATACACAGCGTACAGTTGAGTGACAACAGTTGCAGGTTTGCTTTCATTACATGTACAGATCTGCTACGCTGCACTTGTATTTTGTGGCTTTACATTTGTCTTGCACTGTGATGAACAAACATTTCTGTCAGATAGATCTGCAGATACTTGTGTAATTTGTTGTAACCATTTACAAATTTTAACAAAAAGTCTTTTGCCAATTTCTACGGTTTAAATCGGTGTAAATGTTGTTAATGCTGGGCAAGCTGCTCCTGTGTGATTATGTTGCACATTTATTGTGTTTAATCAGACATGTGTATCTTTGGCATTTCCTAGAATAATTATTTCCTGAGAGGAGATGTGTGATTTTAGGTGACCAATTGAGACTGATGCATACACCATTATTATGTGTGGGACAACCTGAGACGTGGTGTATTTTCTTTATTTGTTTGGATTTACTTGTTAGTTTGTAATACTCAGTTTGAATTGAACCCTCACATAATTGTGGGGGAGAGATTGTTTGGATGAAAGATTGTTGAAGACGCATGAGTTGTGGGGGGAGGGGGGGGGGGGGGTACGCTGTACCCTACTTGGTCTCTGCTGCCAATTTTTTACATCTGAATAGAAACGAAATGAACAGCACTGCAGTATTAGGCAGCCCACATTTCAACTCATTTGAGACTTTCCCCATATGGATATGCTGCAAATGAAGCAAGTCTTCAAGACTTGCTGCATGTCTTGAATGAATTAACCTCTTCTACCTGTAACTGCTGACAAAATATGAATGTAGTCCAGACGCAGAGACACGCAGATGCGTGGGCTTATTATGATGTATGCTTTTTGCTAACACATCCTGGGATGGTTGGGCCTTTGCGTTAAATTTATGATGATTGCAGAAACACGATCTGTGTCAACCAACATTGGAGGGGATAAGGGTCCTGTATGCAGCTTACGCTGTTGTTCTTTATCTTCAGCAACAGCAGGGGAAAATGAATTGTCCAGCATAGTTCTAGGTGGTGCTTGTACTCAATAATAAATGCCTTCTATATGCAGACGGGCTTACTAGGATGTGTGTCACATACTATTTTGCTGGGCTGTTTTGAACTGCATTGAATGTCACATAGAGGTCATTCATTATACAATCTTCAATTCTTTGAAGATTAAAGGACCAACTCGGTGCACAAACAGTTGCTTGGACCAATGGTGGCAGGCTCACATCTGTGCATGCACCAATTATGACCCAAGGACATTTTGTGCACTTGAAATAGCCTCCCAGTGATAGTGATTTAAGAAAGTAAAGATTGGCACTAGAGACCAGAGAAGTGTAGTGTGTGGTGTATTGTGCACAGTCATATGTACATTTCTACGCAATTGTATGTGACTTGTCAGTTGAAAGTTTTGACTGGTGCTGATCATGATGTGCTGTACCTGTATATGTGCCAGTGTTTGTAAACCTGTTGTCCATCATTGTGGTGATAAGGCTGTGCTATGGTGATTTTTGCTTTGTTGTTTTGGCCATTATTCTTTGTACTTTGAGTGCCAGATGATGCACTTGTAAGAATTGCCTGCTAAGCACTACAGATTGACACAAAAAGCTTCAGGGTAGTGCCTGTTTATCTTGGTTCATCTCCAGTACTGACAATTCACTGCAAGAGATGGATCAACCATTTTATGCAAATGGTTGTGCTTGATGATGGTGGTGTGTACTGCTATCTAAGTGCACACTTATCAGGCAGGCAGATATTGGCTGTGGGTGCTCTGCGCACAGCTGTGTGCAGACCAACCATGGCTGATGTCAAATATTCTTACTGGGATGCTTTCATGGTCAGTCCATCTCTCACAACTGTCACTGAAGGTAAAAAGAAAAATGGAAGCATGAAATGTGGAGAGAAACTCATGCTGTGCATGATTGAATCAATATTTGTTCTGTGGTCTTTGATGACCAGTTGAACTGACTATAGCTGTGCTGGTCTGTTTTGTTTTTTTTTGTTTTTTTTTACCCTAGGGCCTAGAGCCATGTGGTAAAAAAAATACGACCAGTGCACAAATGATATCAGTGGTAATAGTGATGGCTGACATTGCATTGGGAGTAATTCTGATGAAGAACTTGCCAAAGTTGAGTATTACTAATACTTCAGTGTACACTCCTGTTTATATCAGTTGTTAGTTGTTGTTTTTTTCTTTTTTCTTTGAATTTGTGTTTGTACTGTTTTGTACTATACTTGGACTGAATAAATAAAGGTAAGCAGAAATGTCTGTGTGTGTGGGTGTACTTTGTGTGTGTGTGTGTGCGTATACTTTGTGTGTGCATGTGTAAATGTAATGTGTATGAAATAACTTATAAGACTTGTCACAATGTAAAATAAAATTAGGCTGAACTTATCACAATGTAAAAATAAAAATAGGCTGAACTGTCATCGTGGCATTAGCGAAACGCCCCTTTCACTTACAGTGCCAATGCTGGAAATGCATTGCCAGTGACAGTATAGGGTTTGCGTCTGAATATGAATACCTTTGAGTGGCACCAAATTAAACCAGCCACTACCCTTGAAATTTCACGGTCAAACCTTGCAACTTATATGATGTGCACAGCAGACAACTACAATGTTAATTATTTGGCCTTGGAAATGAAATGGCTACGATCTGTTTGACAACAAATACCTGACAGTCATAGTCCTATCTGAGAAATAGATTATCAGTTGATGAGTAAGAGTACTTTGCAGTCTTTTGTCATTACACTCAAGTACATGTGACATTCTGTTAACCCTTTGTGTGTTGGTGGTGGTTTTTCCTGTGATGATTCCTACAGGAATCATCACAGCAAAATCACCACTAACACGCAAAGGGTTAAAACAGGGACATCGCTCTTTGTTGTTATGAAGGAGAGAATGCCCTGTTCTAACAGGATAGTTCAAGTAGTGTCGGTCTCGCTCCTAGTGAACCTATCCCAATAAGGGTAAGGTTTTCAGCCGTGCATAGCCTACATTGGCCTGAGGACCACTTGCTTATGTGTCTGAATCTTATCACAGGTATATAAAATGTAGTTAACTATATACAATAAGTAAAACTTTGACTTCAATGTGAAAATGTTGTCAGCACCTGTTTTCCAGTAGAACCTAAAGCTGTTTTGCAGCATAAAAACAAAAAAGGGCATGGCCATATCTCAGTTAAAGGTAAAAAAGTGTCACCTGCCATTAAAGACCATCACCTGACTGAAGTGGTGGTGCCAAGTGTCAAGCAATCAAGCACTCTATCAAGAGGCTCCTTGAGGTGACCTCTCGCCAGGGTGGTTGCTCTTACAGGTTCTGCTGTAATAATGTTGCTAATAACGTCAGATATATAACAAACGTGGGATATATACAAAATTCTTTTCAGCAGTTTAACAGCCGCTGCAATACTTCCTCCTTCCTTGTTTATCCCATTGGACAAGTATGTGTGCGAACTGACAGTTTGCTTTGCTTCCTTTGCGAGTTGATATCCATTAATGCATTATCCATTACATGATACCATGGCAAGGGAGACAACCTGGTTACAGTGCTCCAATAGAAATTGTGTTATCGATATTCGGGGTCATAAGCTCGTCACATGGACGCTCGTCACAGGCAACCTGCCATGAAAAGGGAAAGAGCCGCTGCAATACTTCCTCCTTCCTTGTTTATCCCATTGGACAAGTATGTGTGCGAGCTGACAGTTTGCTTTGCTTCCTTTGCGAGGTGATATCCATTACATGATACCATGGCAAGGGAGACAACCTGGTTACAGTGCTCCAATAGAAATTGTGTTATCGATATTCGGGGTCATAAGCTCGTCACAGGCAACCTGCCATGAAAAGGGAAAGAGCCGCTGCAATACTTCCTCCTTCCTTGTTTATCCCATTGGACAAGTATGTGCGCGAGCATAGAAAGACTTTCTGAAGAGACCGTTTGCGAAGGGGTTCATGAGGACTGCTGATGCAAGCGCAGCACACTGACGGAAATGCGTGTGCAATTCACGACGGCGGTGTTTGTCGTGATTTGCATGTTGCCTGTTGTGGTCTCTTATGTACTGGCCAAAAAGGTACATCCAGATTATATTTCGGACTTAAAAAGGTTCAGTTTAATTAAACGTTTTGTATATTGTAAACACGAGAGAGAGTGAAAGTATGGTACATTTGCCTGTCAAAAATCCACAATAAATTGCAATCGATCACAAGGTCTGTTGCTCACAGTGACAATAAATCATTAAAGTATGAAAAACGTGCTGATCCATCATGTTACGATTGTTCTACTTTCAGGAAAAGCTTCAGTCCGAATGTGGTGGATTTCACTGCGTAGGTAAGCATGGGGTAATTAATTGTGGGTATATTTTATAAATCCTAACCCTTTTCATCCTGGTATACCCACTGCTTGAAATAAATTTGACTGGATAGTTCAAGGGTGGTGCCAGAATAGCTTGGCGTCTGAGGCACCAAGCTGTTCTGGCACCACCCTTGAACTAAAACAGTCGATCTATAATCTCTAATGTAGCCTTCATAGGACGACAAGCAAATGTTACAAAATCAGGATGTAATGGGGTAATCAAAGTTATTTGCAGGGAAATGCAATAGTATTTTGGACTTTTAATTACAAAACTCTCCATGACATGATCACAGACTGGGCATTCACCTGAGATGATGCAATTAATTATGCTTTCATTCAAAGGTGCTTTTAATTAACCCTCTTAACCCCACGGCTGCTTTTCCAAACTTTTGGAGGCATTGTCTAGTGACTATGTACAAGTTGTAGGAGATGGATTATCATGATAATTTAAGGGTAGTGCCAGATGAGCTTGGTGCCTTCAGGCAGGCGCTGAGCTCATCTGGCAGTACCTTTGAAATATCATGATCAATCATATATATATGTCTAATTTGACTGGATAGTTCAAGGGTGGTGCCAGAATAGCTTGGCGTCTGAGGCATATATATATATATATATATATATATATATATATATATATATATATATATATATATGCCTGTTGTATTTGGATAATATGTAATTTCTCTCAGCAGTGAAGGAGTTAACATCACACAGATGACAGGTGACTTTTCTTTTCAACTCTTCAACTGTTTTCCATTCTAAATCCAGTAGTATGGGAGATGATTAGCTGAGCAGGTATTCCTTTGGCATACAATATCCCTCAACCAAAAGGAGACGAATGCAAACAATGAAACATTCATGATTGATCTACATTCAAAAACTATGTTTCTTACTCTTAATTGTTACTATCATACATCTGTTAGTGCACTGTATGTTCCATACAGTTTACAGTGTCTTGTGTTACAGTGTATGTGACGTACAGTGTCTTATGTTACAGTGAATGTGATGTGAAGTGTCAATTGTTATACTGTGCATGTGTTAGTGTATATAATATGACTTTCCTATTCTCATGCTGCAGCTATGTGACCATTTGATTGTGAGGTGGGCTATGCAGTAAACTCCCAGTCATAAATGTATACTCATGGGGAGGGTACCCAAATACTTTGAAATGTCCACAAGAGGTCAGGCAGACTGTGTGATCCTCATGAGCGCATGCACCCTGAGAGATCCTGAGAAACCCGTGTATTTATAGAGTTCCTGAAAAAAGACTGTGAGGGTATTTGAGGATCTACAGTTCTGCACCAGCCCTTGAAGATCTATGCCTCAGATTGCAGGGGCTCATGAGCATCTGATGAGCGTCTTTCAATGTGCACAAAGATACACTCCTTTTGAGTAAGTGCTTCTGACTGGGAGTTAATGTCATGTGGCCTTCCTAGTGAGATTTGAGAGCCAAACACAGTGTAACACAAGATGCTTTATGCGGCTTACTGTGTAACGCAAGACACTGTGTCGCATACAAGATACAAGATAACTTGATTAATCCCCCCCCCCCCCCCCCAAATTGGGAAATTACACTGTCTGCTCCATCAAATTAACAAGGAAAAGAAAGGAATTTAAGAAAATTAAAAGTTTATAAATTTACTTACTTACTGCCTGTAACGCCGGAGGCGCATAGAGCAGCAACGAAATCCCTCCACTTCAGCCGGTCGCCGGCCAGAGTGCCTATCATTCCCCAGGTGTGGTGGCGGTTTTCAGTTCTTGTTTCACCGTTCGTCGTCAGGTGATCTTTGGCCGTCCTCTCGCCAGGTGATCTTTGGCCGTTCTCACTTCCTCTTCCTCTTGGTGTCCAGTGTAGGGCTGTTTTAATGATGGAGCCGTCTTCTCTCCGCAGCACATGTATAATCCATTGCCAACGTCTTTTCATGATTGTTGTGGCTATGTCTTCTTGTTTGCAGCAGGACAGTAGGTGTTCGTTGGAGATTTTGTTTGGCCAAAATATCTTGAGTATTCTCCTGAGGTTCTTGGTATGGAATGTAGACAGTTTGGTAAGGTCTTGTTGTGTCATTCTCCAGCATTCTGCTCCGTAGAGGAGTACTGGTACAACACAGCTGTTGTAGAGTTTTAGCTTGGCGCCCACACTGTATTGTAAGGACTTCCAGATGTTGTTCATGCTGATGAAGGCACTCCTTGCTTTATTTAATCTGTTCTGAATGTCTTTCTTGCTTCTGCCATCTGGTGTGATGACGCTGCCCAGGTACACAAAGCTTTCAGTAAAGGGTAAATCGTTGTTGTTGACTTTGATGGGAGCCTGTCTAGTGTTGTTCATGGTCATCACTTCTAATTTCTTCTAGCTGATCTTGAGGCCAACTTAGGAACTGTACTGGTTCAATCTGTCTGTCTTGTCCTGCATATGTTTATGGGTGTGAGACATTAGTGCCAAGTCATCGGCAAAGTCCGAATTTTCAAGTGTGGAGAAGAGCGTCCATCTGATGCCGGTATGTCTTGTTTCTGTCATGCGTTGCATCACCCAGTCAATGACGAGATTGAAAAGTAACGCAGACATCACACAGCCTTGCCGGACACCGGTCGTCACTGCAAACCAGATGTCGCTTCCTCCCACACAGCAGCTGTAATTGTTGTAAAAACTCTTGATGAGCTCCACCGTGTGGTTTGGGATTCCATAAGCCCTCAAGATGCGCCAGAAGCTGTCTCTGTGAATACTATCAAAGGCTTTCTCAAAGTCTATGAAATTCACGAGAGTTGTCTTTGCCATTCTGCACTCTGTTTTATGATGTTCCGCAGAGCAAAAATCTGTTCTATACAACACCTGCCTTTTCTGAAACCTGCCTGTTCTTTTCTCAATGTAATATCAACTGCCATAGATAATCTACTTATAATCACATTGGCGAGGATCTTGCTGGCGATTGACAGAAGGGTGATACTGCTCCAGTTGTTGCAGTCATTGCGGTGTCCTTCTTTGGAATCTTAATAATCACCCCTCTGGTCCAATCCTCGGGTACGCAAGTTTCTGTCCAAATTGTTCTGAAAAGTGGTTCTAGTATTCTAGCTGCTGTCTCTGGATCTATCTTGAATAATTCTGCATTCAGGTTGTCTTGTCCTGGGGCTTTGTTGTTCTTCAGTTTCTTGATGGCCGCTGTGATTTCTTCTTTAGTAAGGGGTTCAACGCTGATGTCTAAATCTATCTCTTTTCCTGGAATATCAGCGTTTTCTTCTTGTGTTTCTCTGTTCAGTACTTCTTTGAAAGATCAACCCAGCATGCGTCTTGTTCCGTTTGAGTTGTGAGAAGTTTTCCTTCCTTGTCTTTGATGGGTGGGCTGACTGTAGAGTGGTATTTGCCGCAGATCTGTTTGGTGATTCTGTATAGCTGATTTTGTTATCCTTGGGCTGCAGCACTCGCCACCTCTCTTGCTAGTTCTTCAGCAAAAGCACGACGGTCAGCGCGCACCATCCTCTTCACTTGTTTGTTGGCCTCACTGTATTGCTGCTTGTATCTTTCTTGCAGTCTTTCTGATCGAGTATTGATCATCTGTCTCTTCAACTTACATCTTTCTTCTATAACTTTCCAGGTGTTTATCTTGATTATATAAATGGGATTGTTTTTCAGATTCTTGCTGCAAAGATGACCTGGGCAATGAAAGCTGCTGCTCATCTTCACTGGTTCAGGAGCCATGTGAGTGTGATGGATCCATGTGTATATAATGTACATGAGCCTGTGACAAAACGTCTTGCGCGTAACAACCGACATTTTTAGACAAGAAAACTGCGCTACAACAAAAAATTAGTTCTTTTTGTGATTCCGCTATGAAGACATTGTTGTTGGAACACTTACATTTCTCACAGTTTCCTTTTCACCAAAATGGACTAATCATAGATGATTTTCATGTATATGTCCATAGTATGTCCAGCGTGACAACAAACATTTTTTCTGCTGAGTGATGGGGAAAAGTTCTTCAGTCATTGTCCTTAGATGAGATAACAGAAATACAGTTGACTGAAGAACCTTTTTTTGTAAAATGTGGTAATCACACGAAGAACTATGTTTTTGTGATTTAAATTGACTGAGTATGTCCACTGTAACTTCCAACGCAGATTGTTACAGAAAACTTAATTTCAAAAGAAATAAATACTCTTCATACTTCCACCTGTGAGAACAGTTTATACAATTAATTTCTTTTGAAGAGAATAATTAAAAAATAAAAACTGGCTTAGTGCGATCATATTTATCACCGTATGTTCACCGTAAGATCCAACATTTTCAGAAAGGGACAGATTCAATTATTCGCTGCTGGAAATCATCTGTTTCTGCATTCACATTAATTAATTTCACATGCCAGATATATCAAAACTAACCAGTGCCTAAAATAACCCTATTTTAAAGACATAAGGTGGCTGAGGAGGCAAAGTTTCTAGGGGTCATCTTTGACAAAAGACTTGCCTTCCGCAACCATATTAATTACCTCAGAACCTCTTGTCAGAAGGCTCTCGACGTTCTTCGTGTCGTTGGTCGTACTCCCCCACCAGGGTCTGCCCTGGGGGACTTGGGTGGGGTTAACTACTTTTTAGTTCCCAGGGTCAGCCCCACAGGGTGGGGTTTTCCCTCTATTCTGGGGCATGTGTTTCTGTCTACCCTTGGTCCATTCACCTGTATTTGTCTTTTTAAAACTCTCCCAACTGTCTGCACTGCCTGTAGCTCTTGATATTGGATGTGTGTTGCTAAATGGTCTTAGCTTTATTTAGGCTCAATGGCCTAGGTTTATTTAACGTATTGGACCCGCTGGCGACATACATTCAATATTCTGGTGGGTTTTTTTTTTTCACAAGCAATGCAGGCACGACCTGAGAAAGCCTTGTTGCTGTTGGGACGTTAAGCAATATACAATCAATCAATCAATCAATCGTTGGTCGTACTGACTGGGGTGAGGACCGTATTGTCTTACTTCGACTGTACCGGGCCCTTGTTCGGTCCAAACTGGATTATGGCTCTGTGGTGTATAGCTCAGCTTCCAAGTCTGTGCTACAGCTTCTGAATACAATTCACCATCAAGGTCTGCGGATATGTCTTGGGGCCTTCAGGACATCTCCAGTTCCTAGTCTGTATGCCGAGGCATCTCTCAAGCTCCGCCGCATCCGCCTCATGCTCAGCTACGTTCTGAAACGAAGGCCCATCCAGACAATCCTGCCTATGATTGTGTTTTTAAACCATCGTTTGCAGAGATTTACGATACCCATCCGGAAGCTGTCCGTTCACTTTCTTTCCGTGTCCGACCTCATCTGCAGGCGGCCGGATTGGACCTGGACAGAGTTTCGGAATCCCTGCAACACATCACTCCACCCTGGCTCTTACCAGTTCCTGACATCTTGCTGGACTTGACTGCCCACAAGAAAGACTCTACTCCACCAGCCATATACCAACAGAGCCTCAATGAACTCCTTTCAATTTTTCCTGGCTATTGTCGTATCTATACAGATGAATCAAAGTCTGAGGATGGGAGAGTGGCTGCGGCCGCAGTGTCCTCTCGCCATCCTAGACGCCCATTTAAGCACCGCCTCCCAGACCACTCATCTGTATTTAGTGCAGAACTGCAGGCGGTTCTGCTGGCACTCAAGCATGCTTATCAATCTAGAGAAAGGAACTTCCTGATTCTGTCTGACTCACTTTCTGCCCTGCAGGCCCTTCAGGGCACGGGAAATGACCACTCACTTCTGGTGCAGATCAGAGTGCTCTACGCAGACTTGATGAAGGAATATTATGACATCATTTTTATTTGGGTCCCAAGGCATGTGGGCATCGAAGGCCAAGGAACTTTCTGATTCTGTCTGACTCACTTTCTGTCCTGCAGGCCCTTCAGGGCACGGGAAATGACCACTCACTTCTGGTGCAGATCAGAGGGCTCCACGCAGACTTGATGAAGGAATTATGACATCATTTTTATTTGGGTCCCAGGGCATGTGGGCATCGAAGGCAACAGGATCGCAGATTCTGCTGCCAACGATGCCCGCAACGACCCTGTCCCTGACACACAGACTGTTTATAGTGATTTTAGACATGTGGTTAGTGCGTACATAGCCCGTGAGTGGCAGTCCGAGTGGGACAAAGAGGAAGCTAACAAGCTGCATTAAGCCCTTCCTAAGTTGTCCGACGGTCTACCTTATCGCTGCGGCAGCCGCCGTGAGGAGACTGTCCTTGCTCGGCTCCACATCGGGCACACGTATGTTAGTACTCTTATTTACTAAAACAGGAGAAGCATCCATGGTGTTATGCCTGCGACGAGCAGTACTCTGTTCAACACCTTTTGCTATCTTGTGCTGATCTAATCGACACAAGGTATAAACATTTCACAGCAGACTCCTTGAAGGTTTTGTTCTGGGATGTGCCCCCAGACAAGATCTTCAATTTTCTGAAAGAGTGCCATATTTTTAATAAAATTTGAGCATTTATAGACTATGATGTTTCTATTATTTTGACCTTTTTGAGAGTCTGTCGACGTTTTCTTTAAAGACCTGTGCGACATTTTAGCCTGACATATTTTTAAGGTATATTTACATCATGTCTTAAGACCTTTCTTTTAGTCTGGCTGACCAGACTTTTACCCATCCAGCCGTGAGATGGCCTTAGTTGCCTGCTCGGCGTTAAACCCAAATAACTAACTAACTATTTTAAAGACATCCCTGTTGGTTGTTACTTTGGACGCTTCTGTTGGTTGTTACTTTCGGTACAAACGACTTTTTGTCACAGGCTTACATATGTATGCTGGACACAAAGGTCTCTGGGCCAACCTATTGGCAACAGTTGGCCTCTGCAAGCCAGCTGTGGCTAATGTTGGCCTGAGGATCTTTTGCTTATTGGAATATGCAACAGCATAAATGCAGCTTTAGTGTATTACTTCCGCTTGAAGAGAAAACACAGTCATGAAGACCAGCAGAAACCGAAGATAAAAAGTAAAACCTTTACAATTGCACAAGTAGTAGCATGAACCAAAGTCTCAAGCTTGTAATCATGGTAACAATAACACATTCACATCTGATGCTGTTTTTTTCCAGCTTTGGGAAGCAACGATAAAGACTTTGTACCAACATTGGGAGATGGATCAGCTTTGATAGTCTAAGAGTTGTGCCAGGTTATCTTGGCGTCTCGTGGCACTTTCCAAACATTCGTGACACTACTCTTGAACTATCATAAGCAATAGCTTACCAGTATGATGTCTGCAGCATAACCACAAGTCTCACGGTTCTAATAGCATTAATTAGTGCTACAGTGGTGGGCTTTGTTTCCTAGTTCAAATGATACAAATTCTTTGGCTTGATTGTGTGCATTTCTTTGCAGGGTTCTGGGTCCTGATGGTGATTGGCTTTATCATCATAGCTTTTACAACACTGTGCTGCTGTCGAACTGTGTACCGCTATCACAATGCGGGCCAGTACACGAAGTTACGCCTACAGCAGCCTTCATATTATGGGATAGTGGACTCGACACCCAGAATACATCTGCCTCCAGTCAGAAATGATAGTCAGCTGCCTTCATACATGGCTGTCACTGGTGTATGTATTGCTATTTAACCCCTTTGTCAAATGCTACCAACAAGCAAAGGGTTAACATGAGAGTTTAGAGTTTTAAATGTTAACCCTCTCGCACATGCAGCCACTGGTACTGTTTACTGTTTCAAACTGTTTAAGTGGTTTGAACACAAAAGAGTGAATCTATTCACATTGTGAAGACTTTCCCAACTTTTGGAGCCATCTGTAAAGACTGAAGCAGCTGTGGGAGTTAGGTGGGTCAAGATAGTTCACCGGTAGTGCAGGACTAGCCCGGCACCTCCTTTCTATTCCATTAAAACAACAATTCTGTTTTTGTTCTCCACTCTAGGGGTCGAGGGTTGGGGGCTCCAGGGGTTGTTGATGTGTTGAAAGTGTGAGCAACAGAAATTTCCATGTGCCATCTCTTTGCACTCCCCATGATGCAGTGACCTAATTTTCCTCTTTTATGTAGTCATTTTTTATGGACAGCAGAGCAGACTTTATCCCTTTTTGTCTACCAAATTGAAAATACGGTAGACTTTGAAATGATGCTGGTCGGAGCACATTCTGGAGCATGCACATGACGTTTTTGGCATGTGGGGCAGAAATTCTGGCAAAGAAGTAACGAGATAAAAATAACGTCACGTCTAGCTACGCAAACCTTGGTAGAGAACATCTTTTTGGCGCCAAAGCACCATATGTGTGTGTATATGTGACAGCGACTAGAGCCTGCGTTTGAGGATGGACAAGCTTGAAATTTTAGGATATTGTCCCTAAAAGAATAATCTTGAGAACTTTTTTCGATTTTTTTTATTAAGATGCTCATTGGCGAGAAACTGGCTGTTTCAAAAACCGGTTGATCCACACTCGAGTCCGTAATTTTTCTTATTTTTACTAGTTATTTTGCATTTAGCTAGATAAAAAGGACATATTCAATGAGTTTGTTAACCGTCATTGTACCTCTAAAACTTTTTCAGTGATAATTAAATATTTAAAAAAAAATAAATATTTTCACATTTTTGGGATTAATTTCACGAATTATTTGTGTTAATCTTAAAACAATGAAATTTTTTTAGGAAAAAAAATCTTCTCATTAATAATTGCATGATTTTTTGTATACAGTATTTACATAAGCCTACAGTTTGTCTCAGGTGTTGGGTATGATTAGGTCAATTGTGACCTTTATGCCCTAGGTGTGAAAATCAGACAAATTTCTGCACCACTTTTTCGGAGTCATTTGTAAAACAGCTAACATAACTTTAATTTTTCTTTTACAAAAAAAAAAATTATCTTCTCATTAATATCAGCATGATTTTTCATAAACAGTGTTTGTATAAGCCTGCTGTTTGTCATGGCCCTGGGGTAGGATTAGGGCAAATTGTGACCTGTAAGCCCTAGGCGTGAAAATCAGCAACAGCAAGAAAATTGCAAACATGATTCTCTGATAGGTCAAATGTTAAATACTGCGATGAGTGACGTATGACATCGAGTCGTCACCATGAACACGGCGTCATGGGACTAATGATGCCATGGTGTGAAGCTTGAAGTGACGTCATTTCGCTGCTTGTGCTATTATTCATCTTCAGAATAGCTATGGTACGCCAGACCACAGAGTTTGCGAATGTCGGGAATTGCTGTGTGTCCGTCTTTATTTCTGTGCGCCTGTGTGTGTGGATAGAGGGTGGGTTAGAGTAGAACGAGATGGATTCCTGTCGCTACATGAGCCCACAGAACGTACTAATGGCAGGAAGCGCCGTGTGTCCGTCTTTATTTGTGTGCGCCGACGTGTATGTTGATCAGAGGTTGACTTGGAGAGGAGGGCAATGGATCAGCATAATAAGCCAAAAAATATGAACAACTCTGAATGTTCCTAAAAGATAAACCTATCTGAGCTCCAAACAATATGGTAGACTTTGGGATAGAATCCTCATCTTGTTGTTTCTTTCAGAGACCTCCACCGTACTCGGAGTCTGAGCAGTGATTTTATGGAAGGAGTGAGTCTCAGTGTCCATTGTCAACTTGACCTTCATTGTGCACTCATCATTGCTTTTGAATGCTGTGCTTCATGGCGTTTTAAAGCCATTTAACCCTATGGCTATATTTCGCAGGAGGTGTCACCTAATGGAGGTGTCATCTAATGACTGTGTACCAGTTACAGAGATGGATGAACCATGATAATTTAAGGGTAGTGCCAGATTATCTGATGGTGCCAAGCTAATCTAGTACCATCTTTGAATTATCATGGTCAATCCATCTCCTGTTGTAGTGCATGAGGGCTAAATGGGTTAAAGGATGGCATACTGAACTACTGAACACCTTTAGCGCTTCATTGTACAGTACATGTAGAAGACACATTTATGACATTGTGACAGCGAGCCTTATATCTGTGGTTGGAAAGGATGTCAAAAACAGTACGTGTGACTAACAGTTTTGATTTGACAAACAACAGCTGCCCAGTGCTTTGTACTTCAGACATACGACATGGAATCTATTATTAAAAGAACGTGTTGTGGTTTCCAGAACTGAAGTGCTGTGAACATATGGTTGTGCACAACACACTTTATCTTCGGACGGAGCTTTCCTTAGGTGCGAGTTGTTCTCTAACAGTATCAGTGACTATGGAAGTATGATAGTAAGATGGTGTACTTCAGACATGACGTACAACATGGAATCTTTTATTAAAAGAATGTGTTGTGGTTTCCAGGACTGAAGTGCTGTGAACAGTATGCTTGTACAAAAGGCACTTTATCGTCAGACTGAGCTTCCCTTAGGTGCGAGTTGTTCTCCAACAATATCAGTGACAATGGAAGTATGATAGTGAGACGGTGATAGATGAAAAATAGTGCTTTCTTTGCTTGGTGTTATTTCAAACACCAAAGTAGTGAGGCACTTTCCTGTCTCCAGCATGGTCCCTTAATCTCTTGCAGCTTTTCAGGGGTGATGGAGTTATCTCATGGAACCCTGCCACGCTACAATTGAGGATTGACTATGATTGTTCGAGGGTGGTGCTATTTCTGGCACTGCCCTTGAACTATCATGGTCACTCTGTCTCCTAAACTGTCATTCAGTCTGCAAAGAAGACCCAGTGTGCAAAAGGTCATTGGGTTGCTATTGGCTTGTGCATGGCTGTGTGCGGGCCAGCTGTGGCTGACATAAGCCCGAGGACCCATTTCGCATTTGAGATTTTGAGAAGCTTGGCCTCAGTTTGTCACTTGACCATGGCGCCTAACCCATTACATCCTGAGGCTGATTTTGTAAAATTTGTTTAATGTCCTATGAAGGCTACATCACAGATTAGGAGATAGATCAACCGTTTTAGTTCAAGGGTGGTGCCAGAATAGCTTGGCGCCTGAGGCGCCAAGCTATTCTGGCACCACCCTTGAACTGTCAGTCAAGTTCATTTAAAGCAATGGGTGTATCAGGATGATAACAGTTAATTGGCAGGCATGGTATGGGACCAGTGAACTAGCCTCTGAAATTGTGGGCTTAACCCTTTGGCTTTCAGTGTGCTTTTCGCCACAATGATTCCTGCAGGAATCATCGCAATGAAAAGTGCTACCGACAAGCCAAAGCTAAATAGTGTCATCAGTTCCAGAAATGCTGGCGCGGATCTATGGCAGCATGAGGCATAGGTACTTCTAAATGAGCCCAGGCAACTGCAGGCGCAAAGGGCAGTCTGTGTCTTGTAGGAAGAAGGAGCTAGGTGTGGGACAGTTTTTGGCTCACATGAGTATGTAATGGCCCAGCATCTGTCGACCGTGGTAAACTTTAACGTTGGCATTATCTCGGAGACTCAAGCCTCAGACTTCAAACTTGGCCCAAGGGTACTTTGTGGTAAAACCTTTCTAAACATACCAATTTCAGTGACCTCTCGCAAAGGTCAAGGTCACAGGTGGTCCAGAAAGGGGTAAAAAAAGCCATATTTTGACACAAATTGTTTCTCCTCAAATACTATTTTCAACTTCAAACCCAAACTTGGAACAGAGATACCTGATGGTATGACCTTTCTATGCATACTAATTTGGATGGCTCCTCGGAAAGTTCAAGGATCACATGAGGTCACCAAATGTGTGAAAAATGACAGTTTTTGATAGAATTGTAGTTTTTATCAAAGTTTTTTTGCAAACTTTTAATCAAACTTGGCATAAAGGTAGCTGATAACACCTTTCTATGCATGCTAATTTAGTCGTCCCCTCACAAAGGTCAAGGGTCACAGAGGGTTGACAAATGTGTGAAAAATGCAAACGTTTTGAGAAAACTTCAATTTCACTGATACAAAAGCCAACCCTTTACTTACGTTTAGACACTTAAACACTTGCTCATTTCAGTGACCCGTTGAAAAGGTCAAGGTCACACTTATTGTGTGGATTATTCTTATATGTGAGCATAAGTCTATTACTATAAGTATGCAATGCCTATCAAAAAAGTCGATGCCTAGTCACAGGCAAAGTGCATTTCAACAGATATTTTCCAAGTGTCTATTTTAAGAGAGGGTGTCGAGAGCACGCTGTTAAAAAGGTACACAGAAATCGTATATGTGATAAAATGTTTTTCTTATGATGTATTGGCATGCAGATGTAATTGTAAAATTGTAATGTTCTAAGCATGCAATGTTCAAAGAATACTTTTGTTGTACAGTGAAGGATTTGGAGGGGGTGGGGAGGGGAGGGGGGTGGGGAGGGGGAGAGGAGGGGGTGGGGGGGGGGGGGGTCAAATGACTGCATGAGATGACAAAATGTAACAAAGCAAACAAAAGTCCTGTTCAAGGCCAGTCTCATGATTATCAGGCGGAAGAATTGTTACCATCCAGGTACATTTTACACGTCGTTTCTCTTCGTCTTTGATCTTTTTCACAAAAATTCAAGCAGCATTGAATGACCGCATTTGTCACCATGTTGCATACTATCTGATTACATCACCTTGATTAAGACAATGACATAGAGTTGGGGATTTCTACGCAACCTACACATCTTGCCGGCCTGATTTTTCTTCTTTGAACACTGCGTACTTGTTTTTAAGTCGCTATGAAACCTTCAAGACAAGATGGCGGCCATGCAACACCTCCTGGCCGCCCGCTCCAGCAGAAATAGTCGCCACCCGCAGTATTTTAGCAGTCATTGTGCCTTCGTTGATATATGATGTCGGGCCCTGCCATGCTGCATCATGACTGGTGTTTCTGTTTGATGACTTTTGTGAATTTGCTGTGCTGTGGCTGTTAAATGGATTCAGTAGTCTCAGTCAACGGTAGTTTCCTCCGCCGTCAGTGCAATGCTGGTAGTTTATACACGCCGGCTGATACTAGTTTGTTAGTCAGTACCATGGAAATTGGAACTCATAAGAACAGCGCGCATTATGCTGTGGCAAAGAACCAACGTGCTTTTCTCCCCTTAGTAATCATCTCAGGAGTGGCTCTTCCCACGAGGAGTGGCGTGCGTGCAGTGAGGCGAGTGCCAGCAGGCTTCGGGCCCCCACTTTCCAGCCGAGTGATGTGATGACAGACACTTCCCCGACACAGTGACTGTGTTTTTTACAACACTTAACAGCGTGTGCAGGTGTGTACTGTGGATTAGGAACAACGTGCTTTTCACGTTAATGTTGTAGTTTTATTATTATTGCTTCAAAGAGTAGTGTGTAGTTATATACTAAAGTTATACATATGATTAAGGTGTGGTGACTGTTTATGCCGGAGCAGCGAATGTCTGTCTAATAGCCGGCGCTGATCTATAGCGACGGGCCCCCAGGGAGCAACTGTGGAAGTATAATCTGTCTTTTTGTTTTGTTTATGCGTATTTTTATTTTTTATTTTTATTTTTTAATTTTATTTGGGAACTAGCCTCAGCCAAGCAGGAAGTATAAAAACATTATATTACGTGTTTAAGAGATACTATGATAGGGCTGTCCTTAGTTTGCTTTGTGTTAGGGAGGTTCAGGTCGGGTTGGGGCCGCTGGCGCCGGCCATGAGACGCCTTGGCGACGGGCTTCACCCGTCCCGAGCCATTGTCCATTTGTTGTTGTAAATGTTGTGTGAGTTTGGGTGATTGCGAGTTGCACCTGAGGTGGCGAAACAAATTTTCCTGTACGTGGCAACATGTATTTGGAAGAATAAAGTTACTTGACTTGACTTCCACTAGGACGATTGAACATTATGCGTTGACTAAAGTTACAACATGTTACTAAATGTTCGGCCGATGTGTTGCATACTTATAGTAATAGACTTATGACGTGAGCCATAAGGGCTTTGCCTTTCTTATTACATGATCTTAGGTCTCTGGTCTTATAAATTTGTGTGTTCAAATATCCGTACATTAACTGTATCATTCATTTGCACCCACTGTGAGATGTCCTTGGTCGCCTTCTCAGTGTTAAACCCAAATAACTAACTGTTCATTTGCACATTTATATTTGTCATTGATTAAGAGAGTGGCAGAGTTGTGACATGAATGAGTGTATGAAATTGAAAAATTGTTAGAAATTTGTGGTGTGCTCAGGTATCCAGCATTGATCTACTTTTTGTGGTACCATGTAGGGGAATATACTGATACGGTCGGCAAAATCCCATTTTACCCCCATTACCCATTTATGCAATAAGGATGAGCATGCAGTTGGTCATGTATTGGGATATTGCCATACAGTCAGCCTCACTTATTGCAGTACTTTTTAGCTGTAAGGCATTCACATTATTTTTGGGCTGAATTTACATAGGAATATGTTTAAATATTGTTTGCGTTTGTTTTAATTCATTCAGCCCGGCGCACGTATTTCCCAAATTTTGGAGGCATCATCTAACGACTATGCACCTGTTGCAGCAGATGGATCGAGCATGATAATTCAAGGGCAGTGCTAGATTAGCGTGGCGCCTGTCGGCGCCAAGCTAATCTGGCACTGCCCTTGGAATTATCATGGTTGACCCATCTCCTGCTGTAGTGCGTCAGGGCTGAATGGGTTATATATCTGTGTGTATGTGTGTTTGGCTTTAGTGCGCTTGTCAGCTGCGGCACTTTGAGCCGATGTCCAGTTGGGATGAAAGCACCTACAACATGCTCTGCGTCATTATTATAGGATGTATTATACATATTTGTTTTTACAGATCAGACAAATTTTCAATTCTGAACTCTTTTCCTTTAAAAAAAAAAAGTAATCAGCATTGGGGAATAACTCATTAATCTCATCACTCTCAACAATTGCAGATCGTGTTTTTGAAATCATTGTAAGCTAACACCAAAGAGTCCCAGCTGACCAATGCAAAGTGGTGTCAGCAAGACGCATAGATCCTCATGAGCCCCTGCAATTGCAGTTGACTGGTATTCAATTTTTCTCAGCAGTGAAGGGGTCAATATAAAGCAAGGCATAGTTAGGTATATGTACTGCCGAAGTGGCCTAAATGGCACTGTAGAAATCTGAGGATGTTAATGGAATCAAATATGAGGCATAGATTCTCATGAGTTCCCACATCCTGCAGGAAATAATGATAATCTTTGCCTCTTGCGGGTGGAAATAGCTAGACGAGAGGCTATTTGTGTGTGAGATGATGATGATGAAACGTTTTTATTCAGGATAAAGTTTTAGGCATGTGAATGCCTCTCTTACAAACTGTCCTACTACACTACATACATAAATATACATCAAACACAATAAAATATTAAAGAAAAAACAAACAAAAAACCAAAAACAAAAAACATAATATCAAGAACACTTAAATGTACAAAAAGCATAAAAGACGAAAACAAACAAACAAAAACAACAAACAAACAAACAACATAATAACATCAACATTAAGCTGAAGGTCATCTTATAATTAGATCACATCTCGGAGAGTACATCATTAATAGAAGAAAATTAAATAGTGGTATTAATTTAGAAGTAATAAACAATAAAGGCGACCCTTAAATATACTAAATTTAGAAATAGACTTAATGCTGGGGTCAATTATTCCATGCTTTTGCACCTGAAAAGGCCAGGCTAGTTTTATATATATCTAATTTTGTTCTTGGTAGGTGGAGCAACCTGTTTTGTGTTTTTTCTATAAATATCTGAAAACAAAGTTCGCAAATGGAGTGCTCTCATGTAGAATCTTGTACATTAATACACACCAATTAAATTTGAATTATTTGTTTAATGCCAGCAATTTAAGAGATTTGATTTTTTGGTCTGTGGGGGCGGGTCCAGGAAGTATGAGTTTAACACCTCGATGAAACAGAGAATTTACTTTTTTTCATATGAACTTCGCTGCAACTGAGAGAGAGAGAGAGAATTGAATTGAAACTTTATTTTCTAAGGATGAAGACAGTAGGCACACAGGCCTTTTTACATGTCTGTCCTTAATAACATTTTAAGTAAATATAACAGCAGAAATGGTAACATGACGAATAAATAAATAAAAAGGATAATAATAATAAACAGAAATATTTCACACACACACACACACACACACACACACACATGTTCAGTCAGATGTAAGGCAGCACAAGGGTAACGCATGATGCCTATTACTCAAGTGATGCGTTACAATCACGCACGCACCCACACACACAGACACACGCGTGCGCATACATTAGATTTAAATAAAACTAAAAGTGATCATAGATTATATGAAAGAATATTAACTCTTAAGATTTCAACTAAAAACTGAAAGAGTAAAGTTAAAACTTCAAAAGTATACTATTGAACACTAACCGTCAACTGTAACTATTGAACTGAAAATATCACACATACACACTGACATACGCACATGCGCACACGTGTGCTAGTTGTAAGGCAGCACAAGAATAAAGTAAAACACCCATTACTCGAGTGATGCGTTACACATGCGCGCACGCACACACACACACACTCAAGTGATGCATTACAATCACGCATGCACGCACACACACACACGCACACATACTCACACGTGCACATACAATAGATTTAAATAAACATAAAAATGATCATAGATTATATGAAAAAATATTAACTCTTAGATTTTAACTATAAAATGAAAGATTAAAATTAAAACTTCAAAAGTAAACTATGGAACACATCAACTGTAACTATTGAGGAATTGAAAATATTACACACACACACATTCAGTCAGATGTAAAGCAGCACAAGGGTAACGCATGATGCCTGTTACTCCAGTCATGCGTTACAATCACACATGCACACACACGTGTGCCAGATGCAACGCAATGCAAGAGTAATGCAAGACGGTCATTACTCGAGTGATGCGTTGCACCACACACACACACGCACACACACATTCAGTCGGATGTAAGGCAGCACAAGGATAACGCATGATGC